>OZ010791.1:596224409-597424409 GCA_963932465.1 Maratus speciosus
TATTTTAATTTTAGTAACAGATGATTATCAAATTAGCATAATTATCAAAGTTTCCATCTTTAAAAATTAAGCATTATCCTTCAACATGAAAATCTCTATTAAATTACTTTTTTAGCTCACAAGCTATCAAAGTCTGAGAGCTAATGTGCCCGCCGGTTCTGTATGTATGTATGTATGTATGTATGTATGTAGGTACGTACGTATGTACGTAACACGATAACTCTTGATAGAAACATCCGATTTCCTTCAAATATTTTTTCTATATTCATCCTGATAAGGCGTATTCCTGATTAGTTTTGGGTGTTCATTAGTTAAGTATAAAAGGGGAAAAGGGGACTAGTCCCTCTCTTAATTTAGATAAATGGATTTTTTATGCAGAATTATTCGATTTGCTCCAAATTTGGTATACAGGTTTATTATGTTAAGGAGCTTTCCTGATTAGATTTGGAGGTTCATTAGTTAAGTATAACGGGTGAAAGGGGTGCCAGCCTTCCCGTTAATTTAGATAAATGGGTTTTTCATGCAGAATTATTCGATTTGCTCCAAATTTGGTATACCGGTTTATTATGTTAAGAAGATGCCTTGATTAGACTTGGAGGTTCATTAGTTAAGTATAACGGGTGAAAGGGGTGCCAGCCTTCCCGTTAATTTAGATAAATGGGTTTTTCATGCAGAATTATTCGATTTGCTCCAAATTTGGTATACCGGTTTATTATGTTAAGAAGATGCCTTGATTAGACTTGGAGGTTCATTAGTTAAGTATAAAGGGGGGAAAGGAGGGGTTACCCTCCTTAATTTAGATAAATGGGTTTTTAATGCAGAGTTATTCGATTTGCTCCAAATTTGGTATGCCGGTTTATTATGTTAAGGAGCTGTCTTGATTAAATTTGGAGGTTTATTGGTTAAGTATAAAGGTGGGGAAGGGGGCAAGTCCCCCCTTAATTCAGATAAATGGTTTTTCGTGCAGAATTATTCGATTTGCTTCAAATTTGATATACCAGTTTATTCCGATATGGCGCTTCCTTCATTATATTTAGAGGTTAATTCGTTAAGTATAAAAGGGGGAAAGGGGCGCAAGTTGCCTCCCCTTAATTTAGATAAATGTATTTTCATGCAGAATTATCCAATTTACTTTAATTTTTTTTAATCTCCATTCTGATAAGGAGCTTTCCTGGTTAGATTTGGAGGTTCATTAGTTAAATATAAAGGGTGGAAGGGGGTTAGGCGATCCTCCGTTAATTTAGCGAAGTTGTTTTTTCATGCAGAATTATCTGATTTGCTTCAAATTTGGTATACCGGTTTATTATGTTAAGGAGCTTCCCTGATTAGATTTGGAGATTCATTGGTTAAGTATAAAGAAGGGAAACGGAGGTTAATCCCCCTTCATTTATATTTTGAGGGGCATTATTTTTTTAAATAAGACTATAATATACAATTAGTGTGAATAGCCTGTAAGGTCAATGCCATCAGTTTAACTAAGCACTTTTCTTTTTTTTTATTTAAGAGTTTGACATATTATGATTTCATGACAATTTTTCAACGATAAAAATATTACTATGGGAAGTTTTATTAAATTTTATAAATATATTTAATTTCAATCATTTTACAAAAATTATAAATTAATAATTATTAATTCAATGTAAATTACAATATTAGAAAAATAAAGAAAGATAATTCATTTCAGATCTCATTTTTAAAATATCATTTTCTTTATTATTATTATTATTATTATCAAGCTCTGATAAATAATCACTGACATTCATAATACTTTTTATTAGTTTTTTCCTAGCATAACAACTATTGTCATGTATTAATTCTTTGATAATAAATAATTATGTTAAAATGTTTTATTTATAAATAATAATAAAGTTTAAAAACACAAGACATTTTTCTAGCATTCAGTCCCTAAACATTTATAGCGATATGTAATTTGTTTACGAGTGAATAAATTGCAGCTGTCCAGTTTTCCAAAGTTCAGTTTTCTCAAATAGAGAGTTCTGCGTATGTGTGCCCGAGCACTCTAAATCGACGTTTGAACTGCATCCCAGTTTTTAAAAAAAAATTGGTGGCGCTATCTAGCAAGCATAAAATAAAATATTTTAAGATTATATTTTTTTACCATTAGCATTTTTTTACCTATTCTGGAGGGGGAAAGGAAAGGAAAGAAAAGGACGTACTTTATATGCAGGGATTGATGCTTTTTTTTTAAATTTCATACTTTATATGCAGTGTTTGATGTTAATTCTTTTTATTTTTAAAAGATAAAATATTACAATGAAAATTATGAATTTATTAATATTAGTTTTTTTATAATCCCATTCCTAACATTTTTTTCTTTCCTTGAACAAATTATTGTTTATAAAATATGCATGTCGAATTTTAACAAGATAAGTTTATGATGAGTTTACTTTTATGAAAGTGAAGTTTGTATAAACGATCTTTTTTGTAAATTTTAATTTTGAGAAGGACCTTTTTTATTAAATTGTACTTTGTGAAAAGGCCATTTTTACTCAAATGTATTTACTTGCTTTTCTTGGTAATAGTTTTAATTATTAATAAAATAGTTATAATGAAATTTTTTTAAAACCAAAATCCAGTTAAATTGAAGTAATGTAGATTTTAAATTTAATTAGTACTACTTTTAAGACTATTTTCCTTTTTTTTCAAAAGTACATATGGATTTTATTATTATTGTATAAATACTAGTATTAAAATTCAGAAACAGAGATTTTATTTTTAGAATGTTATAGTTTCTTCAAAGCACAAAAAAAAAAAAAAACGCATAGCTCAGATAATGAGCTGAAAGCTATTTCAAGCTTTTATATAAGAGCCCCCTTTTTTTGGAACAAAATGAAAAATGTTATCAAAATACCATGTGCTGCTGCTATTTCTAATTCTTCTTTTTCTCTCTTTTCTCTTAAATTGTTCCTTTTCCTGAAGCCTTGAAACAATTTTATGCTAATTTTTTTCCTATGTTTTCTTTTAGTTATTTTTTACACGTGATTTATTCATCATAATTTAAGAGTTCTTATACTTACGTCATATGTTTTCAATTGATCAGGAAGAAAAGTGTATTTTTTTAAACTAGGGGTCTCGGCCCCCTACGAGCTGCGCTCGCCAACCCCCGTCCAGACACCGCAGACTCTAAATGCACGCTAATTTGATCGGCTTTAAAAAGATTTCGAAAGATTGAATTATAATTTAAAAAACAGTGGCGATCTCCCTATAAACGAATTTCTATTCATTTCTCTTTGATTGGGGAATTTTAACGCCAAATCCGCTGCGGTAGTACTTGATTATCCTGTCGACCAATTTCGCCAAATTATATAAATCGCCAAACCACTTGCCAAATTATACAAATTGATATAATTTTTATTTTAAATAACGAAAGAACAAATAAATTCGTACAACATTAATAAAAACACAAATAAAACGGCGAAATAAAAATAACTTGATGACGTATACACGTGTAACAACATTTCAAAATAAGCTAATATAAAAGGAATTAAGTAAAGAGAGTCTTTGTCTCCTGGTATTTTTTAACAAAGCGAAAAGAAAGTTCTTTTAAATGAGACATTTTAAATTAATTCTCAAAATATCAAATAAATGTCTAGCGCAATTTCTAAATTTAAACTTTTTTGCAATATTATTTTGTGTTCATTTTATGTAATAACTATAATGTGACGCAAATATGACGTAATTTCTCCTAAGACTTCTAACGCATGTTAATGAATTTATTATTTTACAATATCCTTTCACTTTTAACATTCACGTGTATACTTTTTATGACGTAATTTTTAATAAGTTCCTGCTTTTTATACGTAATTATTTAATTCTAATTTGAAAGTTTTTTTCCTGTTTATAATTGTCACGTGTAAATAAATTTTTAATTTGAAGCAAACATTATTACTTGCGCTTTTTATACAGTTGGCAACAGTTTAAATTAGTACAATTTTCTGAAATCTGTAAAAAATATCTCTAGAAATGCTGAAAATTTGAATTTAAATTAGAAATAAAACCTGAAAAAATGAGTCAAAATAAAAAAATTAATGCAATCTGCACTCCGGCAAATTCTAACGCATAAAATGATCTAAAAATGATTACACTGCCATGTATAGTTTTTGCTGCTATAAAACTTTTTTAGTGGAACGATTTTGTCCAACTTTAGCATTAAATAACTCTTAAAATAATTCTTCGATTTGAAAACTGTCTGCATCAGCGTGTTTATCAAACATTTCTGTATAAAACCACCGATTTTCATATTTTTGTATGCATTATTTTTGTTAATATTAACGAAGAAAGGCCTCCGGTCACAAAAAAAAATCAAAACCGGCGGCGGCGGCGGCGGTGACAGCGGTAGTTACTTTTTTTTTAAAATAGAGAGAAACATTATTGTTTCCACTGTTTATACAGTTGGCAACAGTTTAAATTAATATCAGTTTTTAAAATCTGTTAAAAATATCTCTAGAAATGCCGAAAATTTGAATTTAAAATAGAAATAAAACCTCAAAAAATGAGTCAAAATAAAAAAATTAATGCAATCTGCACTCCGGCAAATTCTAACGCATAAAATGATCTAAAAATGATTAAATTCCTATGAATAGTTTTTGCTCCTATAAAACTTTTTTGGTGGAAAGATTTTGTCCAACTTTAGCATTAAATATCTCTTAAAATAATTCTTCGATCTGAAAACTGTCTGCATCAGCGTGTTTATCAAACATTTCTGTATAATACTACCGATTTTCATATTTTTGTATGCATTATTTTTCTTAATATTAACGAAGAAAGACCTCCGGTCACAAAAAATTCAAAACCGGCGGCGGCGGCGGCGGTGACAGCGGTAGTTACTTTTTTTTAGAATAGAGAGATAGTACTCTTCATTTTTTATTTATAATTTATTTTCTATTTTTAAGCATTTAAAATATTTCATTGTTTCAGTTTAAAAGTTCTTTGGCATATTTTGGCGAATTTATCGGCACATTATTAAATCCATTGTTTTCGCAACTGTCATATGTATTATGCCTAAACATTAATGAATTAATAACTAAGTTCTCAGCCTTATCCAATGAAAGCGAATACTTGGGCGCAAGCTATCCCAAACTCCATCCAAAAATCAGGAGACGCACTGAGATTTGTCAGAGGGCGATTCTCGCGTTTTTGCAGAAAAGAATATGAGGTGATATAAGATATAGCATCGATAACTTAGCGAGGTTTCGAGATAGGTTGCAGCAGGGCCGAAACTAGCCTTTTTTGCACCCGGGGCAAACATGGATTTTGGCGCCCCCCCCCCTCTTCCACAAAGTATATTTACAAAGAGAATTTTACTAATTTTATAATAGACGACTTATTTTAAAATTTAAAATATGTAATCATACAATATGTAATACGGAACTACGTAATCTGCAGTGGCGGATCCGAGGGGGAGGTCCTTCTGAACATAAAAAAAAAATATACCAAAGATCTTTTTTAAAATGACATATTCAGTAGAGTCCCGATTATCCGAGTCCCGCCTAACCGAGTTTCCGAGTTATTTTCTTCTGATGGACTGATGGCTTCCATTCTTATGAAACAGCCATTATAAATGAAGTGTTAGGTGAAGATGAAAGAGCAGCCGTAAAAAATTAGAACTCTGATTTTCTGGTCTGAATAGGGAAAAAAATGGCCATAATTTTTTTTTTTTTTTTTTTTTGCAAAAAAAATAAAAATATGGCCATTTTTTTCCCATATTAAGCACTTCGCCTGCTTTTCGCAAATTAAGCACTGCGCCCTGACAATAGCTTTCGAACGGTACCACTCTCATCAAAATCAAGAACTGACAGTCGGAGATGTTCCTTAATATGTTTCAAATAGTATAATTAATTTTTATGATGAGTTGTGCACGGGAACTCACCGCCAATATGTATCAACATTAAAGGATCAGTGACGAGGACTTATCCATCCTCCTCCAAAGAAGAATTAATGATCGAATTTAATTTAATTCAATAATTGATTTCGAAATTATAACTGGTTTGTTATCAGTAATTTTAAGAAAATAAAAGTTATTTAAATATTAAGATCAGTGATGGATTATATAACTAATGGGTTTATGTAGCAAGTTGTTGTTGTTGTAAATGTGTAAATGAATTTTAATATTTTCTTAATCTAAAATATTCCTCTTTATTTCACCCCATGTGTTCAATAAGTAATAAAGTTGCTTCTATTGCATACCAATTTATTCCGATTAATGTCGTTCATCTTGTAACTTTTAGTTCAATTTAATTTAATTTTTAAAATCGTTTTTTAGCCCCCGGAACGGTATGCTATTTCTTTCTCCCAGCTTATTTTGTGTCCAAAAAATAACGTTAGCTTACAGACGCTAGCAATAAATAAAGTAGATGTATCATTGTACAATTAAATGCTCTATAGCATTTTTTAAAATTTCTAAACATCGCACATTTTCAGTTTTTATACCATCGTATTGAGGAAAAAAAGTACTTTTTAATGCAATTTGTTTGAAAACTGCATCTTCATTTGTGTTTGAAATATTAATTTTTTTTGTAGTTTTTAGCGACATTTGTTTCATTTTGGCAACTCAAGTACTCCATTACTGTAGAAAGTTAAGAAAAAATAGTTGAAAAATAGCAATTATATCTTTTTGTTGCTATTTTCTCATAAAAATTGAAAAAAAAAACTTAATTAAAATACGTGCTAATTTGAGGAAAATATAAAGGAAGGATTTATGATAAAACAGGGAGCTATTATAAACTATATTTAAATTTAATTTTCTATATTAATGCAAATGACGTCATTTTGCATAAAATAAAAGCGCGTGCTTTAAATCTTAAAATTGAAATATGTTTTGCAGTAGAGTCCCGATTATCCGAGTGACGCTTAACCGAGTTATTTTCTTCTGATGGACTGGTGGCTTATATTATTATGAAACAGCCATTATAAATGAAGCGTTAGGTGAAGGTGAAAGAGCAGCCGTAAAAAGTTAGAACTCTGATTTTCTGGTTCAGAATGGAAAAAAAAATAGCCATAGTTTTTTTTTTTTTTTAAGCCACCAGTCCACCAGAAGAAAATGAAGAAATGGAAATGCCGGGGGCGACACTAAATTCTGAAAAAGCAGAATTCCTGTTCTCTAGTTAATTGTTTTCTAGAATGCACGGTTTTTAATGAATGCAAACTTAATCAATGAAAGAGGTTATTATATATATATATATATATATATATATTTTTGTCAACAGTCGAATCTTCAAAGGAAAATTAATCACAGTACGATGCCCTTTTATATTATTGTTTACACTGAACTTAATTTTTATAAAAACAGACGAGAAAGTGTGCGAACAAAATTAGCAGTATTAAGAACTGAGATAGATCTCTAAAAGTGTTATAAAACGAAGCGTCTAAGTTGCCGCTACTCTGAGGCGACACAATGTTAACCTACGGATTCAAAAAGAGTTGCTCGAACAGCAAGCAGCTTTTTATTGTTAAAGCAATTTTGTCGCCTATAATGTTCATAAAAAGGAATCGGGGCTGATATCACGTGTAACAATGCCAATGAAATGCTTGGAAAACTGACGAGAGAGTAGATATTGATGATTCTGTCGAGAGATTTTCATCGCTTCAAATTAACCCTTTAATGGCACTTTTATGTGCTCATTTCTTCCCAGTAGTAAACTTTAAGTTAATATAATTTTACGTGAAAGACAATCTTTTCTTTTTAGGGTTCCTTACTTAAAAAGTAAAAGCGGAACCATTATAAGATCACTCCAGTGTCTGTCTGTCCGTCTATCACAGCCATATTACTCGTAAACTATGGAACGTGGAAAGTTCAAATTGGGGGAAGTAATAAAGACTATTGACTCACATATTTCCAGATTATTAAACACTCACAAATATAATTAGGAAATGTAGAGGGGCTAATTAAGCTACTTAAAAAAAAAATCTTTTTTTTGTCTACCGTGTGGGATATCTTGAGAGAGCTTTCGTAACGCTGAACTCAAAAATATATTTCTTTTAATTTTAGGTATTATATGTTCAGAGATATCGTCGAAAGTATAGTGCAAAAATATGTCATCCCCCCCCCCCTCCTTCTATTTCCGAATCTACTGAAACTAAAATTATAAAAAAACTAGTTGGATGTGCCAATCCCAAAACTTTTTTCTATCTTATACATCTTAATATTTCAATAAAAAAGAAAAGTGCCCAGCTAAACTGATGGCATTGAGCTCACAGACTATTCACACTAATTGTATATTATACTCTTATTTTAAAGAATAATGTCCCTAAAAAAAAAGATAAGTGAAGAGGGATTAGCCCCGTTTCCCCCCCTTTATCCTTAACCAATGAATACCAAAACTAATCAGGGAAGCTCCTTAACATAATAAACCGGTATACCAAATTTGGACCAAATCGAATAATCCTGCATGAAAAACCCATTTATCTAAATTAAGGGGGGTGGACTAGACCCCTTTATCCTTAACCAATAAATCCCAAAACTAATCAGGGAAATTCCTTAACATAATAAACCGGTATACCAAATTCGGAGCAAATCGAATGATTCTGAATGAAAAACCCATTTATCTGAATTAAGGCGGGGGGGGGGGAGGTGGACTAACATCCCCCTTTACCCCTTTATCCTTAACCAATGAACCACCAAAATTAATCAGGGAAGTTCCTTAACATAATAAACCGGTATACCAAATTCGGTGCAAATCGAATAATTCTGCACGAAAAATCCATTTATCTGAATTAAGGGGGGGGGGGTGGACTAACCCCCCTTTTCCCCCTTTATCCTTAACCAATGAACTCACAAAACTAATCAGGGAAGCGCCTTATCAGAACGAAACTACAAAAAAAAAAAAAAAAATTGAAGCAAATGGGATGTTTCTATCAAGAGTTATCGCGTTACGTACATACGTACGTACATACAGAACAGGCGGGCACATAAGCTCTCAGGCTTTGATAGCCTGTGAGCTAAAAACAAGTTACACATGTTAATAATTCAATATTATTAGTTCAATACTATATCAACTATGATTTTCATCTTAAATTTCTGCTTTAGTCAATTAAATGGACTAAAAACGAGTTAATCTATATCATGATATTTATTAAAATTAATTAGTTTTTCCTTATTCTGTTGTTATCAGCTGTTTGCGAATAGCCAGCTTAGCAGGAAGCGAGTTCCCGCCACTGCACGAGCCCTCGATGGACAATAGAACTACGAAAAATCAAGAAAAATATACAAAAATCGCTATCTCAGAGCCCCTTTCCCGCGCAATATTTCCAAATTCAAGGAGGACCTGTTGGCCAAAACCAAAAACATGCACAAAAAATTTGGTTCAATTGTATGCATAAATTTATACACTTTTCGATGGTACAGTAAAAAAAAAATGGCACAAACATCGCTATTACAGCGGAAGGGGCTTCCGGCCGATTTTTTTCAAATTCAGGGAGGACTTGCTTGCCATAGCCAGAAACATACACAAAAATTTGGTTCTATTATATGCATAACTTCATACACTTTTCGATGGTACAATAATGAAAATGGTACAAAAATCGCTACGACAGCGACCCCTACCGCCGAATTTTTTCCAAATTAAGGAAGGACCTGCTTGTCAAAGCCAAGAGCTTAAAAATTTTTTTTGGGTTCAATTCTATGCATAACTTCATACACTTTTCGATGGTACAATATTCAAAATCGCACAAAAATCGCTTTTACAGAGTCCCCTACCGGCGAATATTTTCCAAATTCACGGAGGACCTGCTTGCCATAGCCAAAAACTTAAAATAAAAATTTGGTTCAATTCTATGCATAAATTCATACACTTTTTGATGGTACAATGGCGACAGACACACGGACAGTCGGACAGACACACGGACAGACAGACATTTTCTATAAACATGTTTTTTGGGATCTCTGACCCCTAAAACGTGTAATTCTGTGGAAAACCGGAAGTCGAAAAAAATTTCGATTACAATACTTTCTTCTATTGAAAATAGAAGAAAGTAATTAGGGAAGAAGAGATTAATTTAAACCTTGTCGGAAAATTATAGAGATTACTCTAGATCACATAGTTTTTGAGAAAATCGCATTTTTCCTTTACACACAAATTCCGATTTGCGGGCAATCAGCAAAGTTGTTGAGGAGCGCTGGAGGTACCTATCGTAGCAGAAGTATAAAAGCATTGTTGATAATGATTTTCGAAAAAAATTGTCGGTAATTAGCAGCGATATTAACCCTTAAAGACAAGGACGGTTTGGACATACATAATGAATGGGGCGGCGTACTCTAAGTGGCAATGGCTTTTAAAGCCTAGATAACAACTTTTAATGATATATTTGTGTAATGCTATGCCCAGTGGCAGTATAAAAGCAATAAACGTCAAATTGTTAAAAACAAACTTATTTAATCAGAAATAATCACATAAATACTGTGGGATTCGTGACTAGTTTGCATTGAGTGGATATTTTAATACGCTTCCCTTGCTTTTAAAAGTTAATTAAAAACCTATCTGCAAAAACGCTTTACGGACCAAGGCGGCGTTGCAGATATGCGACCTCCTTTCGAGGCGGGCTTAGCACAATGCCAAATTTAAACTTTGAACAAGGGTTCTGTTTTAGATACACTGTAAAAAGAAAAGATTATCCCAACAAAAAGTTTGCGGTAAAAAAAAAAAGCGCCAAGTTCTCCTTAATGTTTCGGCCAGAAAAAGTAGTGATATCTGAAGTTCGCACAAGTTAAAAGCCAAACATCTCAAATCTTTCATTGAAAATGTCTTCCTGCGACTTGGCCGTTAATGCCTCCTACAGCATTTCAAAATTAATGATTGGAAATTACGCATTTATAAATTATTTAAATATTAAAAGTAATATTAGAATGCAAAGAGGCAAATTCACATAAAGACATTATAAGTAAAAGATTTCTGATAACTACCATTCAGTTTCAACAAACAATAGTTTTGATTACAGATCATTTAGTCCACTTGTGGTTTAATTGCCATTTTGTACGGTCTAAAGCTAAAGTCATTAACGTAAAACCCAAGAAACAAAACAAAATTTACTTACTTCAAATCTCACAATATGTTACATTATACTTTATTGTATAATATTGAAATTTTGTGTATTGACGAAAGAGATGTTTTTCTTTTGAACATTTATTATAGTTTGTTTGCATACATTAAGAGGTATTCGATTTATAAACTGTTAAAAGCTGATACTAATTATGTTTTAGCAATTAGGGATATTATCTCCTGAATACAAGTATTTTGTTATTTTTAACTTCTAAGCATTTAAATAGACTGAAGTTGTTTAAATGCTTTTTTCAAATGTGTATTTTATTTCTGTACTCTGTGCCACAAAATGCCTAAAATAATCAAAAATAGTAGTTGGCATGTAGCTCATTTGTACATATTTTAAATTTTGAAAAACTCTCTCGAAGGCATTAACGGCCAAGTCGCAGGAAGCCATTTTCAATGAAAGATTTGGGATGTTTGGCTTTTAACTTGTGCGAACTTCAGATATCACTACTTTTTCTGGCCGAAACATTAAGGTCAACCTGGCGCTTTTTTTTTTTTTTTTTTTTTACCGCAAACTTTTTGTTGGGATATCACTACTTTTTGTATGTTTTTTCAAGTTTGTTATTCTAAACTATATTAATTATATGAAAAAACTTAAATTTCGGTACTTTTATGTTAGCTGGGAGCTAATCTCCTCATGAGCCTTTTGTTTTTTCGTCAATAGCAGTTTTCATTTTTCACATGTGTAAATTAGAAACAATGCTTTGATTTTCAAATAAAATACTTTGGTTTATGTTATTATTTCTTATTTATTTATTTCTATGTTAAATATTCTATTAAATAAAATTGGGAAATGCATATATTTTAAATGAGATGACTGAAAAGTATATATCTTTAAATGAAATGAATGCAATATAAACAGTGGAGTTGGGAACAGTATTTGGCGATTTGCCACTTGCGCCCGGCTAACATAAAAATACCTAAACTTATTTTATTGAGCTTTACAAATTTATACATTATTTATTTTTATATTAAAGTACTAGCTGCCTCTAGCAAGCAATATTTACCGTATTAATACCATGTTAAATGTTGCATCATGTTACTGTTATTCATAATTTAATTTACTTGCCCATTCTTTCGCCAAGTCGGATGCTTTTGATAGAGAAATCAAGAACTCTTTACGATCATGGAAGCATATCATATATTTTGTGTTGTTATGTATTTCATATTTCGTGACAAATATCTCTTAACTCACTTATGCATGTTTCCTTAGCAGTTACGATTCGTTCTCTAATGCGGAAATTTTTAATCCTATTAAGTAATATTTTCTAATTGGGCTCACTGCCAATTGTTGTATTTTAACTGATACGACTGGGTACAAGTGAAATGGTTCTTATGAAATCCTTTGACAATATCTGCATTTGCATTAAATCATATTGATGCTAATATTAATCTTTTCAATAGACTCGATTACGGAAGAATAGAAGGTCTACCGGCTCGCTGCCATGATCCATTTGAAAATCTATCATTCTTCTCATCTGATCGTGTTGAAGAATTAGTCAATGTGCCATGCTTTTTAAGATTTTAGCTAATTTTATTCGAAACCTGAAAACTAAAATGCGAGGAACCGGATTATAGAAGATTCATTCTAACACACATATCAATTAACAGGTTACATATTATAGAATTATAATAATCATAAGGAGAACTGGCAGTTTCAATGCTTTAATAGTTTCCGTAAATTCTCTTTATATAATACAGAAGTTTTAGCGGTGTAAAGATTAACAACATAGTCACAAGAAGTATAATAACAGTAGAATATAATAACAATAGCAGAGGTTTTGGGCAGTGACGAAACTATTAGCACTTTGGAAATATTAGTACGTTATATCATTTAACTATTCAGATGATATGCGGAAAAATAAAAATAGATGGCTCGCATTAATAATTAACTCATTGAAAAATAGCCACTAGCGTCAAATATTCGCCAAGCTTGGCGATATTTAGCAAAGTTTCGCCAAATTTGGTAATATATCATGTCAATTCTCAAATTTGGCGACAAAAAATGTTTTGTTTATTCTGACGTCATAATGTATTATGTATTATACACATACCTATAATATGTATGATGCAAATGAATTACGTATTATATGCATATGTATAATATGTATGATGCATATGCATAAGTTCATTAACATCACTAAAACGCACTTAAAGGAATAGTGTTCCATAAATAGTAGGGATAATTGCCAGATTGGCCAGAGTGCTATGGAGATTAGAATTCTGACATTTATAATAGACCGGGAGGCGTCTGCACACACAATCACCTCATCGAGTTTACAGCTGAAATTTTAGGATTAGTTAAAACTAGATTAGCATATTTAAATGCAACTGGTCTGCGAAGTCATATCTTGGTAGAAACTACCTGAAGACCTAATTTTAGTGCTTAACTGATGGGTTTACTATTGTATTTTCCTGCATCCAAAAGTATGGAGACATGGAGGAATGGGTGCAGGAAAACACAATGGAAAATCCACCAATTAACCGGTAAAATCGGGTCTGTAGGTGGTTTCCATAAAGATATGACTTTGCAGACCAGTTACATTTTAACACGCTAATCGATTTTTAACTAGTCCTAAAATTTCAGCCGTCAACTCGATGAGGTGATGATCTGTGCAGACGCCTCCCGGTCTTTAATAAAATTTGTTTTAAGGAAGTAAAAGATAGAAATATGGACAGATAAACTGAAAGATTTGCCTTAAGATTTTTGTAAAAACATATAAAATTTCATGCAGCTTGAAATCATGTAACACCTTTATAACTCAGGCTAATTTTCTGTAATAGAGTTTTGGCAAACAACATATCTATCTGATCTATAACTATAATCTTTCTTTTACAGATTTAAAATTAACAATAAATTAACAGTAAGTAGCCTAATAATAAAATATAATAACATTGGCAGCGGACTTCGGACACCGCATCTGTCGTACATCGTTAAAGACAGCTTTATTAGTTACACATTTCATTTAATTAAAAGCAGATTTTTAAACTTTCATATGAGAATTAGGATATTTTTCCACTATAGGGATCTTGGCGTTTTTTAAAAATCTTTGCGCAATTTGGACTTCAGAAACTGAGATATGTTGCCAAATGATATAAACAACTATGAAAACAAACCTGATGAACTTATGTTATTTATATATGTATTTATATACATCTAAACATTTTATTTATACACGTATAAAATATTGTTTTTTATATACAAATTATTTATGTTGGTATATAAAAATAAATAAACGGGTTCCTTACATTAAATAAATTGTATACATATGGAAAAAATTTCTTGTGTATATGACACAGTAGATAGGTTGCCAGAAAATACGTTATTATCAAATTTCTTTTCTCGTCAAGGCTATTTTCTCTATTTCGCCAAGGCTACTATATCGGAAACGTACCGAATTGCGGTTATATTTTGTTAAATGTTTTATTGTTTTAATATCGTGAATATATCATAACCTATAGTGATTAAAATTTTTAGGTATATTCATTTTTTCTATTTAACAAACATCTTTGAAAAAGCATACATATAAAATGTTATTCTACTTGAAATCACGTGACCCTCTTCAAAACTCTGTAATCGAGTTTTGGCGACCAACATTGGCACAATTGAATGCGTAGGAACTGTTTACGGCCAAATCAACACCCCCCGTTTGAAGGGTTTAGAGGCGGAAATTCTGTGTTTTCAGATTTTTCTGGTTAATTGTGCTACGAACCCGACTTACTTGTGAAATTTCATGATTCTACGACTTTTAGAAGTACCTTAGTTATTTGATGATGCGAAGTGAGTCAGTGACAAAAAAGCGCTTTTTCGGAATTTAATATTTCGAAAACTATTAAATATAGAAACATGAAATTGTGGAACCTTAGTGCAGTTTGACCATACGAACATGTATATAAAAGGAAAATTTCTATATCTCTCCCTAAAACGACGTTATGAGGGGGTGAAAATTATGCCGAAATGGTTCAGGAAAAGGTAGCTTACGGCTTGTGCGAACTTGGCGGACGCACTGCCGGGCTCCCAGATTTCTACGCTGAATTTAGTTATATGAAATGCAAATGGAGTTTAAACATGCACTACTTTTACTGTCAGTACCGAATTAAGTTCAACATAAACAGATTAGGATAAAATTAAAAAAAAAGAGTTATGCAGATTAGCAATATTTGATATCCTTTAGGCTTTATATCTCTTTGAACGTTTATGGTATACTCATTCATACTTTTCTAGTATATACAGCTATACCCAACCTTACACTCTACAGTTTTTTTTACAAAATCTTATTATTCTTTTAGCAACAATTTTTTTTAACTAATCTCTATAATAATAGCCTAAGTCATGTGACTGTCATCAACAGTTCCGGGTTGACCGCTTCACTTTTTTAATGCCAAACGACCATTCCCGTACTTTTATGTTAGTTGGGATCAGGTGATAAATCGCCAAATATTCTTCCATCGCCAACATGTCATCAGTATTATAATAGTCCATTTCATGCGACTGTCATAAACAATTTTTCGCGTGGTAAATTAAAACAAAGCTTTGATGTTTAAATTAAATGTCATAGTTTATGGCATTATTTATTACATTTCTTTTTTCTTTTCTTTTCTTTGTTTTAAAATATCTCTATAATAATAGCCAACAGTTCCGGGTTGACAGCTTCTCTTTTTACATGTCAGGCGGCCAATTTAGCAGTTTATTGTTAGCCGGCGAAGGGGATAAATCGCCAAATATTATTTCATCGCCATCATGTCATCAGTATTATAATAGTCCATTTCATGCGACTGTCATAAAAAAATTTTTCGCGTGGTAAATTAAAACAAAGCTTTGATGTTTAAATTAAATGTCATAGTTTATGGCATTATTTATTACATTTCTTTTTTCTTTTCTTTTCTTTGTTTTAAAATAATAATTGAGAGTCGTACATTTTAAATATTTTAGTTTTGAAATTAAAGTTATGTATGTATTTTAAACAAAATGAGTGAAAGTATTATATTTTAAATGAAATTAATGAAATACGAAAAAATATGACGGGAACAATGTTTGGCTATTTATCACCTGCGCCCGTCTAACATAAAAATACCGAGTTCATGATTTCTGTACCAGAAACTACTGATTTGGCGTAGGATTGAGCAAGTAAAATGAATTTTGGATAAAAGTAACATGATACAATGCTTAGCATGCATTTAAGAGAGACCAAACTGGTCGCCAAGGGCGGCTAGTACAGTTAATAATTCATATATTTATTCTACGGGACCCTCTGAGCGGGAGTAATGCTCTCACTTGACCGCTTATCTACCGGGTGTCCCAAAAATGACTGATGGATTTTAAAATTCCATAACTTGCAAACGGTGACAGATATTAAAAAAATTCTTGCAGGAGTGTTATGTAAGATGTCAGGAGTTTTTATGCTGCGAATCTCAGTTTTAGTTACAAATAGCATCTATAGATGGCGCTGCAAACAAGAACCGCTAAATCCAGGCTCGATTTTTCGACCTTTCTCTTCTTCCATGCGAAAAAAGGAGATTAAAATGTATTGAATGGATCCCGAAGTACCAAAAATCGGGTCTGGACTTAGCGCCTATTGGTCTCAGTGCCATCTATTGTTTGAAGGTAGAACTAAAATCAAGAATCACAGTACAAAATCTCCTGACATCATGCATCACCCTCCTGCAAGAATTTTAGGTAGCTTTCTTTACAAAAAAGCTACCTATTGCAGCCTTTCGGAGGAAAGCGATTTCAAAAAATTTTAGTATATTTTCATCGATCATGACCCCCAGACCCCGAAACCACCCTCCGTTCAAAATTGATATATATATATATATATATATATATATATATATATATATATGACCTATGTCACACTGTAACTCCCGTAATTATGAACCGATTTCGATGTAATTCGGTGTGTACATAGTACATACGAATGTCTCGACCGAGTTCGTTGGCCAGCTTCATCCGCCGTTTTGTTTCAAAATGGCGGCCATTTAAAATTTTAAAAAAAATTTAAAACTTGAAATGTGGTACCAAAAAATTGAAAATGGAAAACTATTTTTTTCTTATGTATTTGACCTTTATACAAAGATTTCGGAGCAGTTTTTGTTTCGTCTATATCTTAAAAAATGGCTGAGTTACAGCATTTTGAATTTCTAGCGTGGCTGACATTTTGAAACGTCCTGAATTTTGTCACGCGATAAAAGGCGTATTTATGAACCGATTTGGATGTAACTTCGTTTATACATAGTACATACCAATGTCTCGACCGGGTTCGTTGGCCAGCTTCACCCCCCATCTTGTTTAAAAATGGCGGCCATTTAAATTTTTAAGAAAAATTTAAATTTGAAATGTGGTACCAAAAATTGAAAATTGAAAAAATATTTTCTTCTTATGTGTTTGACCTTGATAAAAAGATTCGGGAGCAGTTTTTGTTTCGTCTATATCTTAAGAAATGGCTGAGTTATAAGCATTTTGAAATTCTAGCGTGGCTGACATTTTGAAACGTCCTGATTTTTCTCACGTAATAACAGGCGTATTTATGAACCGACTTGGATGTACCTTGGTGTGTACATAGTACATACAAATATCTCGACCGAGTTCGTCGGCCAGCTTCATCCGCCATCTTGTTTCAAAATGGCGGCCATTTAAAAAAATTAAAAATTAAAAAAAATTAAATGAGATACCAAAAAATTGGAAAATGAAAAAAGATTTTTTTTGTATGTGTTTGACCTTAATACAAAGATTCCGTAACAGTTTTTCTTTCGTCTATATCTAAAAAAAAATGGCTGAGTAATAGCATTTTGAATTTCTCTTGTGGCTGACATTTTAAAACGACCTGATTTTTGTCACGCGATAACAGCCGTATTTATGAACCTATTTGGATGTAACTTGGTCTGTACATAGTACATACCAATGTCTCGACCGTGTTCGTTGGCCAGCTTCATTCGCCAGCTTGTTTCAAAAGGGTTGCCATTTAAAAAAATTAAATTTAAAATTCAAAATGAGGTATTAAAAAATTGGAAAATGAAAAAGATTTTTTTTATGTGTTTGGCCTTGATACAAAGATTCCGGAGCAGTTTTTGTTTCTGAAAATTTGTTCTTTTGTTGATATCTTAAAAAATGGTTGATTTATAGCACTTTGAATTTCTAGCATGGCTAACATTTTGAAACGATCTTGTATTTGTCACGCGATAACACACGTATTCGCCTATTTCGATGTAAGAAGGCATGTGGATAGCATGATATACATGATATACATCAACACCTCGACCAAGTTCGCTGGCCAGATTCATCAGCCATCTTGTTTCAAAATGGCGACCATTAAATTAAAAAATATATATTTATTTAAAGTGAGGTGCAAAAAAATTAGAAATTGAAAAAGGTTTCTTTCTTAAGTATTTGATCTTGATATAAGGATTCAGGAGCATTTTTTGTTTCTCTTTACCTTAAAAAATGGCTCAGATATAGCAGTTTCAATTTCTATTGTGGGTGACATTTTGAAAAATCTGATTTTTTGCATGCGACAGCACTCCTATATATTAACCGATACCGATGTGAGTGAGCATGTGCACAGCAATTACTAAGGTCTCAACCAATTTTACTGCTTAGCCTCATCCACCATGTTGTCTTAAAATGACAGGCACTTTAAGAAATTGCCGAATTTGGCAGCCAAATATAAGTTACTTTAAAGAAAAGCAGATTGGATAAAGCTAACTAATTTCGCGAAATTCTCATTCATTATATTGATAAAAATTAGTATTGAATCTCCTATATTCGGTTTTCACTAAATTGAGCTTCGTGTGTTTGCATGATATAAGTTGGCTTTTTTTAAATAAGGATTATGAAAGCTACCTCTTCCTCCCGGCACTGGCCGGAAGGACTTTTTTAAATATCTGTCACCGTTTGGAAGTTATTGAATTTTAAAATCCATCAGTCATTTTTGGGACACCCGGTATCTATCTATCTATCTATATTTTAAAGGACAAACATATCTGTGCGTAACGCATACGTCATTCTGCGAATGGCAATACTTTCAAATTTTAAATGTATTTTCGTTTTGCAATTTTTACTACTGAAAATTTTTAATCTTCTACACATCGCACATTTTCAGTTTTTATACCGTCATATAAGGAAAAAATGTACTTTTAAATGCAATTTGTTTGAAAGCTGTATCTCAATTTAGTTTTCAGATATTAATTTTTTTTTTTTTATAGTTTTTAGTACCAATTTTGTAATTGTGGCAACAGAAGTACTCCATTTCTATTAAAAGTAAAGGGAAAATGTAATGGGGTTTATTTATCCTTATTGATGCCATTTTCTCATTAAAATGAAAAATAACATATTTTTCAGTCTGAACACAAAATGACGTCAGGCTTTAAAAAACACGCGTTTCCCCCCATAAAGCTATGTTACATTTCAATGTATTTTCATTCCGCTGATACAGAGTTTGAGACACTTGGCGTAAAGCTTCAGTAAGTGCCATATTTAAAAGAAAATAATCCTTTTCTTAGACAAAACTAAATATTTTGCCACGAATGCATCTAAAAGACATCAATTTCTGGAATTTGTACTTGGCAGTACTGAGATTAGAACTGCAAGTAAAAAGAATGAATTTTCACATGCAAAGTTGTAGCTGACAAACGTGACTTCAAATTTGAAATTATATCTACATTATAAAGGCAAAGTGTGTCCGTTGCGCTGACGCCATTTTGAGAATGGCAATGCTTGACTATTAAATTTCAGTTTTGCAATTTTTGTACTGTAATTTTTTTTAAAGTTCTAAACATTACCCATTTTCAATTCTGATACCTATACTGGTACCTATACTGGAAAAATACGTTTATTTTTTTCTATTTATTGTACTTTAAATGAGATGAATAAAAGACGGCACAGATGTCATATACGCACCACGTTGGCGCGATTTTTTTCTTACGCCAATGTCATGTACGCACCAAGGTTCTTAACTGGCGTCAAAGCGTCGTTATTTTGCTTGATATGGTAACTGAGATGTTTTTGTTTATTTATTAATAAATTGTTTATTTACTTTTATTTTATTTTATTTTTTATTATATAAGCTGTTTATACTAAGCTATAGTTATTAAACTTTTTTTAAATTTATTGTTATTCCCTTTTTAAAAATATTACACAATAACCAATGAGATGCGTTTCATTCTGGCGTTGCCATTAAACAATGAACAAATAATCGTGATTTCTGTGCCACGTACGATAGCGTAATATATATATATAGATTTTCAAGCATGAATTATTTTTAAATTTATCTCTATCTATGTTGCTCGATTGCGAAAAATTAATCCGCTTGTCCTTAAAACAATGTAAAAAGTTCAGCATTTGTTTCTATCTAATGTTCCATAATAAAATTAAAACTTTCTCTATAGAAAAATAAATAAAATAATGTAAATAAGAAACAAATTTAACAGACATGTGATTGAACCACGCGCTTAAAGCACTGAAATGATCGGAAAGACTGCCGTAAGAGTGGACTAATAACTCCTGGCATGCATTGACATATGTGAAAGTATCGCTTTTAATAAATTTTAAAACTTTATTTGATTGCATAATTGATAGTTTTCATATAAAAATTCTTTTTGATGTTAGTAGGCAATCTAAAACATGTATTACATGTAAAAAAATAATTAAAGTTTTCAAAAAAAAAAGAATATTTCTTACCTATACTCTGTAACCCGAGGAGCTCGGGTTCTATCCCCTAGTCTCCTTAAAGACTCAAATAAAAATATTTAGTTTTTTATATTGTCTTAAATTTTAAAGTATTAAATGCAAACTTGATGAAAAAAACGACAAGAATCTTGAACTACTGTCTCGATTTATCTAAAGCATACCCTCCCGCCCATTTTTTAATTGCACTTAAATTAAATGCGAAAAATATTTATAAATGTGTGTTATGTTCACATATGTTTTATATGAAATTCTGAATGACACAAAGAGGGTCAGGAAGTTGTATACATATTGTCCAAGGTTACTGTTTTATGAAAAAGTCAAGAGATAGTGATCAAGAGTGTTGTTTACACTACACTATACGTGGCTCGGCACGCCGGTGTGGTAGGGACCTGTGGGTATAAGAGAGACCGTTATATAGGGAAAAAAATCTACTTTCAAATGCAATTTGCTTGAAAACGTTATCTTCATTTATTTGTTTATTATGGTTTTTTAAATAATTTTCAAGCATAACTTTTTTAAATCTACTATCTCCAATGCGTGCAAACTCCTTTACGAAATAACCCATTTGCACTTAGAACAATATAAGTTGAGCATTTGTCTCCGGCTAATTTTCATAGCGAAATTAAAACTTCATCAGTTTATTATATTAAAAAGTAACTGCCCGTTTGTATTTCACAGTTACTCCTCCTACAAAATGTAACGTTGTACGATCAAATTAACTCCAGTTTTCGCATTGATTTGAGGATGTTAAAAGTCGTCATAGAATTTTAAAATTTGAATTAGTTCTTTAGATATAAATTTTTTCGTTATTTTGAATGAAATTATTATTTAATGTTGGAAACTAAATGGCTCTATTTTTGTGGATAAAAGAGAAAAAAGGGAAAATGATAGGGATTATTAGATATTGTTTGACATCATTTTTTAATTGAAATTAAGTTTTATTTGAATAAATAGCGAAATTAATATTGTCATTGAATTCTATTTTGCAAGAAAATTTCATAAATACAAATTTATTTTTACCTAGTCAAGCTTCAGGAATCAGTTTATTTTGAAAAACAAAAATTCCGACTGTCGACTGGAATATTGAGAAATTTCCTGTTGACGTCAAAAGAAAAAAAAAAACCCATCGTAAGTTATTTTTATTTAATTTAAAGTAAGAAGAATAATTTTTCAACTATTGCCTTAAGATGGCGATTAAAACTTTCAGCAGTGAACTTTGTTAAAAACAAAATGTTTCAGCAAGAAAAAATATATTTCTCTAAGTATTTATTTTAATTCATAAATGCAAAATGTTTCTGAATAAATTCGTCAAAACAAAGTCATTTTTGTATAAGTTGACTCAATTGACATCACTTCTACCAAAATTCGAAGCCAAATTTTGGAAGAGCGGAAACTTTTGAAAAATAAAGTTATAGAATATGTGCACTTTTATTGGGAAATAGCTTGACTTAAAGTGTATATATAATTTATTATTTGAAATATTGTGTTTAATAAAATTAATACCATGTGGTGACGATCCATCACCAACACACTTGGTCACGCGACAATAAAGTGGTAGTACAAATTATAGAAATATTACCCGATCCGAGTTGTGAAAGATCAAAAGAGGGTAATATTAATTAATAAAATAGGAGGAGAATAAATTTTGAATAAAATTATACGTCAATACTCAGAATCGACTTATTTAACGTTAAAATTTATATTCAGGATTCAGTGGGTGGCATAGATAATTATTCGATTAAATATTTTCTAAAATTAAACTTTCAAAACTCATAAATTTAATAAACCTCTGAAAAGAAAGAATAAGAATAATGCTTCAAAGAAAAGATAGGAAATGCACATATGAATCAAATTTTATTATTTTCAAGCACATAACTTCCATATATCAAACATAATTACTCTTAAATGCATATTGATTTGACAGCATACTCAGTTACATGTGATCTCATAACAAGATAATTATGAGTCATATCTTTGTGGAATTTTGGATTCAAAACGTTGGTTGAACTTCTCACAGCACAAATAGATGGGCTTCTTAGCCAAGTTATTAACAAATTTCCAACGTTGATATTGTAATGTTATGATTAGTCCATAATAATGACAAATACTCATAACTGCATTAAAATTTTGCCTATAAAATATTAGACACAGAAAATCCTACGCCCACAACATAAATATATAATAAAATAATGGCCATATATTAAGTAATAACTCACCATATACCTCAGACGAAAGGGGCGAAAACACTTCCTGTAGAGCACTGATAGTTCTTATCACTAGGTAGATTTGGCTCGCACCTTTCAAACTTTGAAAGTCACTTATGACCGAGCACATTAAAGTTCATATGGTCTCTTTTGGCGGAACTCTTTATACAATCACGGTGATAACTGGAACTTTTCGGTGTGGCATCCCATCTCATCCGCTAGTGGCAATCAGAGAAATGGTGGTGTGGCATCCCATCTCATCCGCTAGTGGCAATCAGAGAAATGGTGGTGTGGCATCCCATCTCATCCGCTAATGGCAATCAGAAAAATGGTGGCGCACTCCTAGATCAGACTTCTTTCCATATCCGATACAGGGTGATGCAGGATTTCGCAGACTTCAGCTTATCAATCTAGCCCTTTTGGTCACAAGACTAATCCCAGAGCTTCCTTCAGGAGGTGTGACATAGGCGGTAGACAAAATCAAAGTCTCTCTTTTTTTTTCAAAATCTCGCTCCACAAAAAAAATTGGGCGTATTTCATTAGTACAATATGATTTTTTTTATTCGTCGATTGGTGCTTCTCTCTTACTGGTGCGCCTGATCTCTTGGCTGTGGTTCGCTTTTTTTCCCTCTTCTGGGCGTCTCCGTATTTTTCCAACGCATAGCTAATTTTTTCTCTTCGTTTACGGGGATCTGACGTCACCTGTGAGCTTCGGACCCCCTCTGCCACACACGATGGTAGCAATAAATAGTAGCCCTGTCAGTGCTAAGTGCATCATAAATAATTGTGACTGGCTTTATTATTAACATGTCTCATATGGCGTCCATGTGCCCTTCCTATAAGTTTTATTGCCCTATTTTCGTCTGAAGTATATGTGAATTTTTATCACACTATTAATTTTCATATAAAATATTACAAAATTCTTAATTAATTGCCATATTACGAAATACATTCAATATTCACCAACCTTAAATTTTTACAAATGAAATGATACCAAAAACATATATATGCATCCATATACTTATTATAAATTATGATTTTTCTTTATCTAAATACTCTTAAGATTTTTTACAAATTAATTTACTTTATTTATTTTATAAAGAAATATTTGTCAAAATGCCATTTATTATTTTCTCTTGAATAATAATAGGTTGTTCTGTTTTGTATAAATATTTTAATTGTATAACAAGCTGTGTGTATAGATTTCTATACCACACAGATTCTGCCCCGTTTTTTTAAAAAAAAGAAAAAAAACGCGTCCCACATAATTTTCTATATACATATATACATCTAGTATTTACAGAAATTTATCAAACCTGATAAGTTCATATTTTCTTCTATATTCACTAAGGGGATCTGAAATAACAATTAAGTACAGTAATACAAAATATAAATTGTTATATACAATTAAAATGACGTATAGGTGAGAAGATTACTCCAATATCTGGCCATTGAAAAAACAAAATTTTACATTCTTTGCATCCTCACAATACAGATATTACATGAACCCCATTTTCCAAAAGATATACAATAATGTGTGTAGAAATCTATGTACATTCATGCAAAACATCACTGAAATAAGTGTGTAATTTTAAAAGAATAAACAGTCACTGGCGCGCGCTATGCGGGAAAGCACATCCCAGAGCGAGCAAGCCAATTCATCCTGCAGCCCAGAAAGATGAACCGAAAAATCTCTCCACACAGAGCACAACCGAATATCCTCTCCGGTGCCTAGATGCGATTTTCCCACGCCCGTGTCCTTGACAGCGACAATAATCTCGGAAGAAGACGGACTGGTCAGTACTATCACTCCAAACAGGTTTCTCCTTATCGCGTTGGCCACCTTACTAATCGTTTTTTTTTACTTAATGGATGTCGAAGTATACGCGGTATATTTTTTCTATCATGTGTATGTTTTCCCTGGATATAAAATTGGATAAGATCTACAGAATATATGGTAAGTGTGATTCATTTTTAAATCCGAAGATTTAAATACTATCTAATAAAAGTGTTCTTATTTATATAGTATATCATTCCTTATTCTTAATGATGTCCTTTAATATTTGTTTATCAGATCTCTAGTGTCTGACTGGTCGCCATTTTCTTTTGAGCTTACCTTCAAGAAATTGCACTCATGTAACTATCATTTCATTAAATAATTTTAGTGCTTTTAAATTCATAAAATATTTTCCTTACCTCGTACAATTTCCTTTCATATATGCCTTATTATCCCATATGATATTAGAAGTCTGTCAATGTATCCTTTTTTATTTCTTTCACAGTACTTTTTGTCATAATCTTTCGTGTCATTTGGTTACGTAATTTTTTCTGACATATTTATTTATATCCCAACAAAAAGTTTTCGGTAAAAAAAAAAAAAAGCGCCAAGTTCTCCTTAATGTCTCGGCCAGAAAAAGTAGTGATATCTGAAGTTCGCACAAGTTAAAAGCCAAACATCCCAAATCTTTCATTGAAAATGGCTTCCTGCGACTTGGCCGTTAATGCCTTCTACAGCATTTCAAAATTAATGATTGGAAATTACGCATTTATGAATTATTTAAATATAAAAGTAATATTAGAATGCAAAGAAGCAAATTCACATAAAGACATTATAAGTAATAGATTTCCGAGAACTACCATTCAGTTTCAACAAACATTAGTTTTGATTACAGATCATTTAGTCCACTTGTGGTTTAATTGCCATTCTGTACGGTCTAAAGCTAAAGTCATTAACGTAAAACCCAAGAAATAAAACAAAATTTACTTACTTCAAATCTCACAATATGTTACATTATATTTTATTGTATTATATTGAAATCTTGTGTATTGACGAAAGAGATTTTTTTCGTTTGAACATTTATTATAGTTTGTTTGCATACATTAAGAGGTATTCGATTTATAAACTGTTAAAAGCTGATACTAATTATGTTTTAGCAATTAAGGATATTATCTCCTGGATACAAGTATTTTGTTATTTTTAACTTCTAAGCATTTAAAAAGACTGAAGTTGTTTAAATGTTTTTTTTTCAAATGTGTATTTTATTTCTGTACTCTGTGCCACACAATGCCTAAAATAATCAAATAATAATCAATAGTAGTTGGCTTGGCATGTAGCTCATTTGTACATATTTTAAATTTTGAAAAACTCTCTCGAAGGCATTAACGGCCAAGTCGCAGGAAGCCATTTTCAATGAAAGATTTGGGATGTTTGGCTTTTAACTTGTGCGAACTTCAGATATCACTACTTTTTCTGGCCGAGACATTAAGGAGAACTTGGCGCTTTTTTTTTTTTACCGAAAATTTTTTGTTGGGATATCACTACTTTTTGTATGTTTTTTCAAGTTTGTTATTCTAAACTATATTAATATGAAGAAACTTAATTTTCGGTACTTTTATATTAGCGTGGAGCAAATCTCCTCATTAGCCTTTTGTTTTTTCGCCAATAGCAGTTTTCATTTTTCACATGTGTAAATTAGAAACAATGCTTTGATTTTCAAATAAAATCTTTTGGTTTATGTTATTATTTCTTATTTATTTATTTGTTTATTTCTATGTTAAATATTCTATTAAATAAAATGAGGGAAATGCATCTATTTTAAATGAGATGACTGAAAAGTATATATCTTTAAATGAAATGAATGCAATAAAAACAATGGAGTTGGGAACAGTATTTGGCGATTTGCCACTTGCGCCCGGCTAACATAAAAATACCTAAATTTATTTTATTGAGCTTTATAAATTTATACTTTATTTTTTTTTATATTAAAGTACTAGCCGCCTCTAGCAAGCAGTATTTATCGTATTAATTCCATGTTAAACGTTGCATCATGTTACTGTTATTCATAATTTAATTTACTTGCCCATTCTTTCGCAAAGTCGGAAGCTTTTGATAGAGAAATCAAAAACTCTTTACGATCATGGAAGCACATCATATATTTTGCGTTGTTATGCATTTCATCTTTCGTGACAAATATCTCTTAACTCACTTATGCATGTTTCCTTAGCAGTTACGATTCGTTCTCTAATGCGGAAATTTTTAATCCTATTAAGTAATATTTTCTAATTGGGCTCACTGCCAATTGTTGTATTTTAACTGATACGAATGGGTACAAGTGAAATGGTTCTTATGAAATCCTTTGACAATATCTGCATTTGCATTAAACCATATTGATGCTAATATCATTTTGTTTCACGTTAACCTTTTCAATAGACTCGATTACGGAAGAATAGAAGGTCTACCGGCTCACTGCCATGATCCATTTGAAAATCTATCATTCTTCTCACCTGATCGTGTTGAAGAATTAGTCAATGTACCATGGTTTTAAGATTTTAGCTAATTTATTCGAAACCTGAAAACTAAAATGCGAGGAACCGGATTATAGAAGATTCATTCTAACGCACATATCGATTAACAGGTTACATATTATAGAATTATAATAATCATAAGGAGAACTGGCAATTTCAATGCTTTAATAGTTTCCGTAAATTCTCTTTATATAATACAGAAGTTTTAGCGGTGTAAAGATTAACAACATAGTCACAGCAAGTATAATAACAGTGCAATATAATAACAATAGCAGAGGTTTTGGGCAGTGACGAAACTATTAGCACTTTGGAAATATTAGTACGTTATATCATTTAACTATTCAGATGATATGCGGAAAAATAAAAATAGATGGCTCGCATTAATAATTAACTCATTGAAAAATAGCCACTAGCGTCAAATATTCGCCAAGCTTGGCGACATTTAGCGAAGTGTTGCCAAAGTTGTTAATATACCATGTCAATTCTCAAATCTGGCGACGAAAAATGTTATGTTTATTCTGACGACATAATGATGCATATGTATTATGTATTATACACATACCTATAATATATATGAATCAAATGTATTACGTATTATATGCATATGTATAAGTTCATTAACATCACTAAAACGCACTTAAAGGAATAGTGTTCCATAAATAGTAGGGATAATTGCCAGATTGACCAGAGTGCTATTGAGATTAGAATTCCGACATTTATAATAGACCGGGAGGCGTCTGCACACACCATCACCTCACCGAGTTTACAGCTGAAATTTTAGGATTAGTTAAAACTAGATTAGCATATTTAAATGCAACTAGTCTGTTAAGTCATATCTTACTAGAAACCACCTGAAGACCTAATTTTAGTGGTTAACTGATAGGTTTACTGTTGTATTTTCCTGCATCTAAAAGTTTGGAAACATGGAGGAATGGGTGCAGAAAAACACAATGGAAAATCCACCAATTAACCCGTAAAATCGGGTCTGTAGGTGGTTTCCAGAAAGATATGACTTGGCAGACCAGTTACATTTCAATACGCTAATCGATATTTAACTAATCCTAAAATTTCAGCCGTCAACTCGATGAGGTGATGATCTATGCAGACGCCTCCCGGTCTTTAATAAAATTTGTGGTACTTGTTAGTTATCCAGTCGACCAATTTCGCCAAATTATATAAATTGCCAAACCACTCGCCAAATTGTACAAATTAACATAAATTTTTATTTTAAATAATGAAAGAACAATTAAAGTAGTATAACATTAATAAAAATACTAATAAAACGTCGAAATAAAAATCACTTGATGACGTAAACACGTGTTAGTCAAGTGAATGTGGCATTTACGATCAATCATTATTGGCATTTAATCTTACAATTTGGCGACAGTAATTTGGTCGACGGGATAACTAACAAGTACCAGATTTGTTTTAAGGAAGTAAAAGATAGAAAGATGGACATAGAAACTGAAAGATTTGCCTTATTAAGATTTTTGTAAAAATATATAAAAATTCATTCAGCTTGAAATCGTGTAACACCTTTATAACTCAGACTAATTTTCTGTAATCGGGTTTTGGCAACCAACATATCTTATCTATAACTATAATCTTTCTTTTACAGATTTAAAATTAACAATAAATTAACAGTAAGTAGGCTAATAATACAATATAATAACATTAGAAGCGGACTTCGGACGCCGCATCTGTCTCTCATCGTTAAAGACAATTTATTAGTTACACATTTCATTTAATTAAAAGGAGATTTTTAAATTTTCATATGGAATTAGGATATTTTTCCACTATAGAGACCTTTGCATTTTTTCAAAATCTTGGCGCAATACGGACTTCAGAAACTGAGATATGTTGCCAAATGATATAAACAACTATGAAAACAAACCTGTTGAACTTTTATGTTATTTATGGTATTTATATACATATAAACATTTTATTTATACATGTATAAAATATTATTTTTTATATACAAATTATTTATGTTGGTATATAAAAATAAATAAACGGGTTCCTTACATTAAATAAATTGTATACATATGGAAAAAATTGCTTGTGTATATGACACAGTAAATAGGTTGCCAGAAAATACGTTATTATCAAATTTCTTTTCTCGTCAAGGCTATTTTCTGTATTTCGCCAAGGCTACTATATCGGAAACGTACCGAATTGCGGTTTATATTTTGTTAAATGTTTTATTGTTTTAATATCGTAAATATATCATAACCTATACTGATTAAAATTTTTAGGTATATTCATTTTTTCTACTTAACAAACATCTTTGGAAAAGCATATATATAAAATGTTATTCTGCTTGAAATCCCGTGATTCTCTTCAAAACTCTGTAATCGAGTTTTGGCGACCAACATTGGCACAATTGAATGTGTTAAGGAACTGTTTACGGCCAAATGAACACCCCCTGTTTGAAGGGTTTAGAGGCGGAAATTCTGTGTTTTCAGATTTTTCTGGTTAATTGTGCTACAAACCCGACTTACTTGTGAAATTTCATGATTCTACGACTTTTAGAAGTACCTTAGTTATTTGATGATGCGAAGTGAGTCAGTGACAAAAAAGCGCTTTTTCGGAATTTAATATTTCGAAAACTACTAAATATAGAAACATGAAATCGTGGAACCTTAGTTCAGTTTGACCATATGAACATGTGTATAAAAGAAAAATTTCTATATCTCTCTCTAAACCGGAGTTCTGAGGGGGTGAAAAGTATGCCGAAATGGTTCAAGAAAAGGTAGCTTGCGGCTTGTGCGAACTTGGCGGACGCACTGCCGTGCTCACAGATATATTTTGATTTTATTTCACAAACAATATTATGTTTTATTTCGTTTGCGCACAGTGTAGTTCTCGTGCGTCATTATATACACTATGTTAGTGAGATTTTTTTTTTTTTTTTGTTTCGTCAACCTTATCCTTTTTAATGTGGTATTTTGTATATTTATGACGTGTGAAATGTTTTAATCCTAAACTCCTAACAAATTGTTTTGCTATATATATATATATTTTATACGCTACTATCATAGCAAACGCGGTAGCGTTAAGCTATAATATGATTAAGAAATAGAAAATGCAAACGACTTTCTTAAATTTCGGGCGAACCAGTTGACATACGACAATGATTTTTCTTTTGAAAGATAGAACTCGACGAGACGAATAAACTGATAGCATTTAAAAAATTACTGTAGCTTTCAGTAGTTTTTTATTTAATCTTAAACGGAAAAATGAAGACACAAAATTCAACAAAGTGTAGCTAACGTTCTAGTGGGTGGATTAACTTCGTTTTTGTTTTATTTTGATCCTCTTGTTAATACTTAGAATAGGGTTTTTTTTTTCATCTTTGTATGTTTGACGGTCGCTGAGAAAATCGAATTTGTCTTTTATAATGTCTCCATAAAATTATAGAAATCTCTCCTTTTCATTTTCTAATTTTCAAATTCAATAATTTATTTCATGTTGCCACTCCCTAAAAAGCAGTACAATAATTTTAAAAAAAATATAACACGTGTACTTTTGTTTTTATAAGTCAATAAAAATTGAAATTCAACTAACAGATTTTTGTATTTTTGAAACCGACGTCAACCTAAGCAGATAATGCATAATTTTCATAAATATATTTATAAACTTTCTTGATTAATATTTTGAACTGGAGTAATAGACACAATGGAGCACAAACGAGTTGATAGGATAGAAAAAACAGGATAAATCCCAAGCTTCTGTTCAGGAGCTAAATGTAAGTTTTTTTTAAAATTATCATCATAACATCCTGACTTACACAAGCGATAGTTATGCAGTAATATAAATCTAACAAAAACATAGCTGTGAAAAAAGGCAGCCAAGTTCTGTAAAGACAATGGCAAGAAAAGAAGTGATATCTAAGTGGGTGCCAAGTTCAAATAAAATTCACTCAAAGTTACCTACAGAAGTATTAGAGCATTTTTTAAATTGTTTAGAAATAAAAATTATTGATAGCATATTAATAATAAATCTAGAACTTGGCAAGTTGTTACCTACGAGTCCTTTATTTTTATTAATGACATTATTATATCAAAACTTGTTATTTCATGTTTGGAAGCCTTCATTTGAGTGAGCTCCTTTCCCTTGAAGGGTGGTGGAATAAAATATATCCCACCTAATTTTAACTGCAAAATGCCACATTGACACTAGAATTCAGGACTAAAAAGTTTAATTTTATTAAATACGTGAAAAGAAGCTTTTACCCATTTTGAAATAAATTTGTTTTTAAATTCTGGTGTGATTCAATCATTTCAGCATGTCACGAATAAAAGCTCTTTTCCCCTGAAGGGTTAAAGGGGTGCAGTCTCTAGAGGGATGACCAAGAACAAGCGTAAGGGTGTCTGTCTCTTTCTCAGGCCTTTTAGTCTGTTTGCATTGAGGTTTCCGGAGGGTGGGTGCTAGAGTGATAACCAAAGACGAGCGGCAGTGTATCTGTGTATTTATTGGTTTATCAAATCTTTAACATGAGTCATTTGTTTATAATAGTAACTATATATTAATTTTTTTATAATGACATTGTTGTTAATATTAACATCATCATTTTATTAAGACATGAAATTGATAGGCATAACATTTATCAAAAACTTGCCAAGTTCTAGATTTATTATTAATATGCTATCAATAATTTTTATTTCTAAACAATTTAAAAAATGCTCTAATACTTCTGTAGGTAAGTTTGAGTGAATTTTATTTGAACTTGGCACCCACTTAGATATCACTTCTTTTCTTGCCATTGTCTTTACAGAACTTGGCTGCCTTTTTTCACAGCTATGTTTTTGTTAGATATCATTACTTTTTGTAAAGTTACAATATATTTAGACACTTTACTTAATGCTTTAAATGTGTTTACATGTGACTATTTTATCCACCAAGCAACATTCAATTTTAATTTAAATTTCCTACAACGAACTATTTGACTGTCAATTTGTGGCTGAAATCTATATTTTAATACTGCTACATTGAATGCATGTTTTGAAACGAAATGTATTGATTCGAAATTTTTATTGTTTCTAAAACAATTCCTATTAAGTTCCTATATTAAATTTTCCAATTAAATGTCCTATAGCTGGGCCTGCTGTTTTGTACTGAAAGTGAAAAATAAAGTTATGTGCTTATGCCACACTATGTATCATTCATCTATGGGTGCCGGCAGTGCAGAGGAAGGACGTTGCCTCTCCCTGGATTTTCAAATTTAATTAATTAAATATACTTTTCTGTGATGATTTTGAAAATAACAAGTGGGTAAGTGTGATCACATATCGCACTGAGGGTTTCGTTTAATTTTCCTTTCAAAACACTTTATCCTTTTGAAAAATCTGTTAGTTTCACATTTCGCAACCAGATGCGCACTCTATTCTAAACAAACCTCTATCCGAACGAAACTCCGTTTTTCATACTATCCGTAGATATATTAGACAAGGGGATTGAGCCCATAGCACCCGAGATAAGTAGGCACCCCTGGCGGTAAAAAGTGAAACTAAAATATGTAAGGCTATGGTGCATAATATGAAAGAATGGTCAAAGGGGTGTCGGCAAAAGTTGGAAAAGTGCTCCCCGGGTGAAAAGGGCGGAGGTTAGAAAAATTGCTTAAAATACACAAGTTTGAGCCTGGAGGAGTAAATAATATATGACTTTTTGAAAATTTTATGATTTGTCGTGTGGTCTGAGGTACTCAGCTATACGTATGCAAAAAGTCATGTCTCCAACTTAATTAGGGGCTTCCTTAGAAAGAATTGCTTAAAATACATATGTGGAAGCACAGAGGGTTAAGCGTAAGACTTTTTCAAGATTTTATGATTTGTAACCTGGCCTCAGGTGTTCTGCTATAAGTATGCAAAATTTCAAATCTGCAATTTAATAACGGGCTCAGTTAGAAAAAATTGCTTCAAATATGCATGTGGAAGCCCAAAGGGTTAAATGTACGACTTTTTCAAAATTTTATGATTTGTCATTTGATGTGTGTTCAGCTATAAGTATGCAAATTTTTACGCCTCCAACATAATTAGGGCTCACTTAGAAAATATTATTTAAAATACACATGTGAGAGCCCAAAGGGTTAAATGCACAACTTTTTCAAAATTTTATGATTTCTTGTTTGATGTGAGGTGCTCAGCTATAAGTATGCAAAATTTCACGCCTCCAACCTAATTAGGGGCTCACTTAGAAAGAATTGTTTAAAATACACATGTGGGAGCCCAAAGGGTTGAATGTACGACTTTTTCAAAATTTTATAGATTTTCGTTTGATGTGCGGTGTTCAGCTATAAGTATGTACAATTTTACGCCTCCAACCCAATTAGGGGCTCACTTAGAAAGGATTGTTTAAAATACACATGTGAGACCCCAAAGGGTTAAATTTACAACTTTTTCAAAATTTTATGATTTGTCATTTGATGTGAGGTGTTCAGCTATAAGTATGCAAAATTTCACGCCTCCAACCTTGTTAGAAGCTCACATAGAAAGAATTGTTTAAAATACATATGTGGGAGCCCAAAGGGTTAAATGTATGACTTTTTCAAACTGTTATGGTTTGTCATTTGATGTGAGGTGTTGAGCTATAAGTATTCAAAATTTCATGCCTCCAACCTAAATAGGGCTCACTTATAAAGTATTTTTTTTAAATACACATGTGGGAGTTCAAAGGGTTAAATGTACGACTTTTTCAAAATTTTATGATTTGTCGTTTGATGTGAAGTGTTCAGCTATAAATCTGTTAAATTTCACGCCTCCAACCTAATTAGGGGCTCACTTAGAAAGAATTGTTTAAAATACACATGTGGGAGCCAAAGGGTTAAACGTACGACTTTATCAAAATTTTATGATTTGTCGTATGATGTGTGGTGTTCAGCTATAAGTATGCAAAATTTCAAGTATCCAACATGTATAGTTTCTGAGAACGGTGTCTGTGACGGACAGAATATCTCAATTTGTTGATTTTTTGTAAGCAAGTAAACCCAGATAAACCCCCAGTAAGTAGATAGGTTTACAATAGAAGTCTATGGGAATTTGGCGAAATATTAGAGATATCGCCAAGGTGGCGTCACTTTTGGCGACTAATTTTGGTCGCCAAATTTGGCGATATATCGCCATGTTGGCGAGAAACTTGGCGGTATTTGGCAACAGAACAGGGTCCCCTCCTACGGCAAATTAAAATTTCGCCTAATAGACGTAATGTTAAAGTAAAAATGGGCACCCCCAGGTGGGTAATTCATCGATTTTCACAATTTTTTTATTTTTTTCCTTAGTTTTATAGTGTAAACAAACTTCGCACCAAATTTGAAGTCTGTAGCTGCAGTAGATATACGAGATCTTTTTGATGAGTGAGTCAGTCAGTCAGTCAATCAGTCAGTCAGTGGTAAAATTATCGATTATCAGACATTTTCAAATGTCATTATCTCGGAAACTAATTATGCGTTATTTATAAAATTTTGGATTTTAGGTAATTAGGGTGGCATTACTACACATTTCGTATAACAAGTACGTAGGTCTCATAGATTTTCAGTAGTAGAGCATTGAAATTTGACGAAAACAGCTCGAAATGGTTCGTGTAAATAACACACGGCTATGTCAGGCGAACTTGGCTGACACACTGCCGTGTGTCTAGATACTTCGCATACTAAGCATACCTTAAAAAGTACCATTCCATCTATTTTAAATAAGGAAGAGATGTCATATACGCACCAGAGTACATAACTGGCGCGATAATGGCGTTATTTTGCCTGATACGGTAACTGAGCTATTGTTGTTTATTTATCAATTATTTTTTTATTTACTTTGATTTTATTTTTTAAAATTATATAAATTATTTTGTTCTATAGTTATTAATTAAACTTTTCATTATTTATTGTTATTTCCTTTTTAAAATAATAGAAAATAATTAAAAAATATATCTGTAACTGCTATTCAAAAACGCGGTTTTCGTTAAATTGGCGTCAGAAAAAAACCCCGCGCCAAACCCGTTGAGTATATGACATCTGTGCCTTAAATAATTAGGGTTTCGTATAACTTTAGGTACTTTTGCTTGAGATATTGTCGAAAAAGTACAGCAAAAATATACGGTACTACTTGATTATCCCGTCGACCAATTTCGCCAAACTATTCGCCAAATGATACAAACTGACATTATTTTTATTTTAAATAACGGAAGAATAAAAAAATAAGTAAAACATTAATAAAAATATTAATAAAAACTTGGGCACAGATGTCATATACGCTCCATATTGGCGCGATTTTTTTCGACGCCAGTTTGGCGAAAACCTCGTTAATATATCATCTATATCCGGGTTACCATATCAAGTAAAATAACGACACTTTGGCGCCAGTTAAGTACCCGGTTCGTATATGATATTGGCAGCGTCAAAAAAATCGCGCCAATATGACATCTGTGCCAAAACATGAATTAAAAATCACTTGATGACGTAACAAACACGTGTATCGTGTTTAATGTCAAGTGAATGTAACATTTTCTATGATCCATTATTGTCATTTAATCTTATAGTTTGGCAATAATTTTTTGGTCGACAGGATAATCAAGTTGTACCAAGTATGGTACAGATGTCATATACGCACCACTTTCACGCGATATTTTTTCTGACGCCAATTTGGCGAAAACCTCGTTTTCGAATACCAGTTACATATATATTTTTAAAAAGGGATTAACAATAAATTTATAAAAGTTTAATTAATAACAATAGAACAAAACAATTTATATAATTTTAAAAAAGAAAATAAAAGTAAATAAACAATGTATTAATAAATAAACAACAACATTCGGGTTACCATATAAAGCAAAATAACAAAACTTTGGCGCCAGTTAAGTACCCCGGTGCGTATATGAGATTGGTGTCAGAAAAAAATCGCGTCAAAGTGATGTTCATATGACATCTGTGGCGGTTCAAGTACACTTCGGAACGTTACTTTGAAATCGGTGATTTTCATCGCCAAAATCGCCAAGATGCTTAATGATCATCGCCATTGAATATATAAATAATGCCATATTTGCAAACTTATAGGTCAACATATAAGTGGAACCTCGGTTCACGACCACCTCTGTTTACGACCAGTTCGGTTTATGTCCAACTTCGATGATCAAATTTTGACTCGGTTGGCGTGTAACGACCAAGGCTGCCGAATAGTTCACTTGGCAATCCTCACATAACTAATGTTATTAGTGAAGTTTGGAGTAAGGTGTGCATATCAGAGTGCTTTGTGTACCTTTATTACAGTAAACTAGTCGGATGTACCAATCCCAAAACTTTCTTCTATCTCATACATGTTAATACTTCAAAATCCGCTATCACACTGCCAAAATTAAATGGCAATCTATGCATCTCATCAGGATTCTAACGATATGAAATTCCGTGCGTTTGTTCTTGAGAAATGACTATCGCTGAAATCGTCTAAATTCAGCAAAATGCTGCCTAGCAGCGCCACCTATTGGGTGATTTATACCAAATCCTAATCAGCAACAATTTATGTCAACCTCTGACTGAATCTGAAGTTTGGAGAAAATCCGTACATTAGTTTTTTAGATGGAGCAATAACGAAAATCGTGAAAATTCCTGCATAGCAGCGCCACCTATTGGATGATTAACACCAAAACCTAATTAACAACAACTTGTGTCAACATACAACTAAATCTGAAGTTAGATGAAAATTCGTCCATTAGTTCTATTGATAGAGCTATTGAGGCAATCGTGAAAAAGGCAGCAGAGAAGCGCCACCTGTTGGGCGATTTACACCAACACATAATCAGTAGCAAGTCATATCAAGGACTAACTGAATCTGAAGTTTGATGAAAATCCGTGCGTTAGTTCTAAGATAGAGCTATTGGGGAAATCGTGTAAATCCTGCAAAATTCATTATAACAGCGCCACCTGATGGACGATTTACACCAAAACGTAATCATCATCAACTCATATCAAAAACTAACTAAATCTGAAGTTTGATCGAAATCCGTGCATTAGTTCTTGAGATAGAGCTATTGGGGAAATCGTGTAAATCCTGCAAAATTAATCATAACAGCGCCACCTGTTGGACGATTTACACCAAAACGTAATAATCATCAATTCATATCAAGGACTAACTAAATCTGAAGTTTGATCGAAATCCGTGCATTAGTTCTTGAGATAGAGCTATTGCGAAAATCGTGAAAAATGCGGCATAGCAGCGCCACCTTTTGAGCGATTTACCCCAAAAACTAATCAGCATCAATTTGTATTAGGGACTCACTGAATATCAATTTTTATTAAATTCCGTGCATTAGTTCTTGAGATAGAGCGCCCACAAAATTTGTGTCACATACACACAGACAGACAGACAGACAGACAGACAGACAGACAGACAGACAGACTCACAGAGTCACAGACAGACATTTTGTAAAATCATGTTTTTTGGAATCTCTGACCCCTAAAACGTGTAAATCCGTCGAAAACCGGAATTCGAAAATTTTCATGAATCCAAAACTTTCTTCTTGTAAAGATAGAAGAAAGTAAAAAATTAACTTTTTGTTTTACTTTTACTCAGGTTTGTGCTAATATTAGCTCTCATTATGGCTTCTAACAATGAAAAAGTGCTTAGTGATAGCAGTAGTAAGAAGCTTAAGCGAATTACTGTTCAATAAAATTAATTGTAGCAAAACGTGAGAACGATGTTAGTATAACCGGTCTAGCTAAGCAATACGATGTGGCCTAAACCTTCGATTTCCACGATAATCTATATATATATATTACGCTATCGTATGTGTCACTGGGATAGCGATTATTTGTTAATTGTTTAATTGCAACGCTCGAATGAAACGCATCTCATTGTTTATAGAACAGCATTTAATGCATCGCCATACCTATAAGGGGGGTTACCATAGGCTGGAACCTGTTCTGTCGCCAAATACCGCCAAGTTTGTCGCCAACTTTGCGATATATCGCCAAATACCTATGGACTTCCATATTAAACCAATAGGGTTTACTTGTTTAGAAAGAATCAACCAATTGAGATATTTTAATGCAACAACTAACATCAGTTTAAGGAATTATATTAATTATATTTAAGGGAGCCAAAGTAAATTAAATTATGGATAAAAATAACGTGAATTTGATTAAAAAACTTTGAACCTCTTAAAACAGTGTGCATTACTTGGTTAAATAGTGCATTATTGTGCGAAATAAGATAAAAGTATTGGGAATATTTAAAAGCAACTCAGGTTTATATTTATATATATTCAATATATAATTATCAAAAAATTTAAATGACTAGTATTAAAAAATGCTCTGACGAGCACCAAAAAAGGGTAATATGTTTTTAAGTATGAAAAAGGGTTTGACAAGTGCTTCTAATTGAGCATGAAAAACAACAATGTGTACCTTCTTGGCTGCAGCTCACTGTCAATGCCAACTTTGAAAAAATCATATTTGCGTTTTTTTCATATATAAAAAAAATCAGCCACAGTTACGATAAAAATGTGTAGTGTAAAGACGTAGCCAGTAAAGACGCAGCCTGATTAAATATGAATGTAAGGCGACATAGTACCAAAAACCTTAGTTCCTGCAGCGTATTACACTCATGCAGTGCCACCAAGCATGCCCGCAGTGTAGAACTTTACAGAAAACTGATTTGTAGTGCAGTGCAGACTGTTGTAGCAGTCTGCACAGGCACAATTCCACATGTGCTCGCATAACAGTATAATGCATTCATTGACTGTTGAAATGATATTCAAGTGGCTGTGGCTGTAAGATGTACTATGCAGAACAACAGTGCATGTGTAAATTATAAACGAACATTAGACGCATACACCTTTAATACGGAAGTACGAAAGCACAATGTGAGTGTGCGCTGAGGTTCAAAAGCATAATAGGAATGTACAGCGTAGTATAATTTGTAGAGAAATAATACTACACAGTGCACTGTACAAAGTTGCATTGCAGACGCATGTGCAGTACAGTCGTGGAACAGTGCAGTTAATATGTAAAGCACGACGGAAAGTTTTACTAAAGTACGGCGAATTTATTTTATATGGAAAAGGCGCAAATTTTTTCAAAGTTGGCATTGACAGTGAGCTGCAGCCAAGAAGGTACACCTTGTTGTTTTTCATGCTCAATTAGAAGCACTTGTCAAACCCTTTTTCATACTTAAAAACATATTACCCTTTTTTGGTGCTCGTCAGAGCATTTTTTAATACTAGTGCGTCATATGACTCATGGTACTTTGCTTAACATCTTTTGAGTTAATTTTATATTATTTATTTATTTTATACTACGATTTTCTAACACATGTGTGAAAGATGGTACCCTCTATTCACTCATATATTAGCGGTAAATATAGTGTTTAAATATGTCGTTACGTGCTCAATTTTGCCGTTTTATATTTATTTAATTGTTCAATGGGTTCCCAAATTAATATGCATCCGTTTTAATTAATTATTTGTTTATATTTATAAATTGTGAAAATTTTAATATATGTTGTAATAATTCATCTATAATGGTTTTATTTTGTTTTTTGTTTATTTCCGAATATGTTTTCATTCCAGCACAATGAAGTTAATAAATTTTTATATATTTTTTTCGTTCCGTTAAGGTATTGTTGCAAATCTACCATATATATTTTGTTAATTTTAGGTAAATTATGGTTTATTTATTATATTAATATATTAATTTAGGTATGTGTGTTTTAATATTTTGCTTCAATATTGAAAAAATTTGTTAACAAACTCATGAAATTTTATTTTTTCAATAATGTCATCCTATCGTCCAGCAATAAAATGACATTTTCCCGGGAATATAGCATAATTTCATGCGATTATTACAATTTTTTCCAACACTAGGGGGCTCGGCCCCCTACGAGCTACGCTCGCCAACCCCCGTCCAGACACCGCAGACTCTAAATGCACGCTAATTTGATTGGCTTTAAAAAGACTTCGAAAGATTGAGTTATATTTTAAAAAACAGTGGTTTATCTCCCTATAAACGAATTTCTATTCATTTCTCTTTGATTGGAAAATGTTAACGCCAAATCCGCTGCGGTACTACTTGATTATCCCGTCGACCAATTTCGCCAAATTATATAAATCGCCAAACCACTCGCCAAATTATACAAATTGACATAATTTTTATTTTAAATAACGAAAGAACAAATAAATTAGTACAACATTCATAAAAATACAAATAAAACGTCGAAATAAAAATAACTTGATGACGTATACACGTGTAACAACATTTCAAAATAAGCTAATATAAAAGGAATTAAGTAAACAGAGTCTTTGTCTCCTGGAATATTTTAACAAAGTGAAAAGAAAGTTCTTTTAAATGAGACATTTTAAATTAATCGTTTTTAATCTGACGTAATTTTGACCAAACTATTCTTTCTCTTTTTAATATTCACGTGAAAATGCTTGTGTTAGAAATGAAATATTATTTGCGCTTTCCTAACAAAAATAGTTGAAAAGTATCCTCTCAAAATATCAAATAAATGTCTAGTGCAATTTCTAAATTTAAACCGTTTTGCAATATTATTTTGTGTTCATTTTATGTAATAACTGTAATGTGACGTAAGTATGACGTAATTTCTCCTATTTAAGACTTCTAACGCATGTTAATAAATTTATTATTTTACAAATTCCTTTCTCTCTTAAAATTCACGTGTAATTATAGTTTTCATGACGTAATTTTTAATAAGTTCCTGCTTTTTGTACTAAATTATTTAATTCTAATTCCAAACGTTTTTTTCTGTTTATAATAGCCACGTGTAAATAAATTTTTAATTTATTACACGCATAAATATTTTTTTTCTTTTTGAAGCAAACATTATTGTTTTCGCTGTTTATACAGTTGGCAACAGTTTAAATTACTATGACTTTCTAAAATCTGTAAAAAATATCTCTAGAAATGCTGAAAATTTGAATTTAAAATAGAAATAAAACCTCAAAAAATTAGCCAAATTAAAAAAAGAAATACAATCTGCACTCCGGCAAATTCTAACGCATAAAATGATGTAAAAATGATTACACTGTCATGTATAGTTTTTGCTGCTATAAAACTTTTTTAGTGGAACGATTTTGTCCAACTTTAGCATTAAATATCTCTTAAAATAATTCTTCGATTTGAAAACTGTCTGCATCAGCGTGGTTAGCAAACATTTCTGTATAAAACCACCGATTTCCATATTTTTGTATGCATTATTTTTCTTAATATTAACGAAGAAAGACCTCCGGTCACAAAAAATTCAAAACCGGCTGCGGCGGTGACAGCGGTAGTTACTTTTTTTTAGAATAGAGAGATTATTCTATTAAAATTACTTTGTTATTGGTAGTTTTAAGGTTTTTAAATAATACTTACAGGTTGTTTACTTATTATGTTGTTTACAAAACGGTGTGCTTTTCATTTTTGGCCCTTATGTGGTAATCCACTTTATTTATTTTCCTAAATGAGTCTGTAATGTTTATTTTAATATATGTATTAATTTATTTACTTATTTATGTATTATTTTTCAGATTTTTTTTTATGTTTAATCACTTAATTTCATAAATTTTTAGCAATTTTACACACTTACATTTTGTTTACATTTTCCCAATTACTACTTGTTTTTCTTTTTATAATTGGTAGTAATGTGTAGAAAATTTTTATTTTCTGACAAATGGTGTTTTAAATCATTTTTATTTACAAAGAGTGTGAAATGTTGTATAAATTTATATACAATTTTATCCATGTTGTGTCATAAATATGGTAATATATGCCATGTTTAAAAGTGCTTCCGTGACATAGCAATTTTTATTTATTTGCATACTTTAAGACCATGTGTTCACAATGTTTCATTTTCGTGTCAAAGTCATAACGTGTTGTTAATATCTTATAATATGTATAATGGAAAATACATTTTTCATCCAATGTTGCTAATTTCTACTTCTATATCTCCAAAGGAACCGTTTTTTATATTTTGTACAACAGAATTTTTCAATTTTTTTTTAAAATAAATGTGTCAATTTAATATACTAGGGGGCTCGGCCCCCTACGAGCTACGCTCGCCAACCCCCCGATCAGACACTGCAGTCTCTAAAAGCACGCTAATTTGATCGGCTTTAATTGAATTTTTTTGGAAGATTGAATTATAATTAAAAAAACAAAGGTGATCTCCCTATAAACGGGTTTCTATTCATTTCTCTTTGATTGGGGAATTTTACGGAAAAATCAGCTGCTGTTAAAAGATACAATGGCATTTCAAAATCATCTAATATAAAAGGAATTAAGTAAACAGAGTCTTTGTCTCCCGGTATTTTTTAACAAAGCGAAAAGAAAGTCCTTTTGAATAAAACATTTTAAATATATCGTTTTAATCTGACGTAATTTTCACCAAACTTTTCTTTCCCTTTTTAATATTCACGTGAAAATGCTTTTATTAGAAATGAAATATTATTTGCGCTGTCCAAAAAAAAAATAGTTGAAAAGTTCATCTCAAAATATCAAGTAAATGTCTCGCGCTATTTTTAAATTTAAACTACTATTTTGCAATATTATTTTTTGTTCATTTTACGTAATAAGTGTAATGTGACGTAAATGTGATGTAATTTCTCCTATTTAAGACTTCTAACGCATGTTAATGAATTTATTACTTTACAATATCCTTTCTCTGTTAAAATTCACGTGTAATTATAGATGAAGTAATTTTCAATAAGTTCCTGCTTTTTATACGTAATTATTTAATTCTAATTTGAAAGTTTTTCTTTTCTGTTTATAATAGTCACGTGTAAATAAATTTTTAATTTGAAGCAAACATTATTGTTTCCGTTGTTTATACAGTTTGGCAACAGGTTAAATTAGTACAATTTTCTGAAATAAGTAAAAAAATATCTCTCGAAATGCTGAAAATTTGAATTTAAAATAGAAATGAAACCTCGAAAAATGAGTCAAATTAAAAAAATAAATTAATTCTGCACACCGGGAAATTATAACGTATAAAATGATCTAAAAAGTATTAAATTCCGATGTATAGTTTTTGCTCCTATAAAACTTTTTTAATGGAACGATTTTGTCCAACTTTAGCATTAAATATCTCTTAAAATAATTCTTCGATTTGAAAACTGTCTACATCAGCGTGTTTATCAAACATTTCTGTATAATACTACCAATTTTCATATTTTTGTATGCATTATTTTTCTTAATATTAACGAAGAAAGACCTCCGGTCACAAAAAATTCAAAACCGGCGGCGGCGGCGGCGGTGACAGCGGGAGTTACTTTTTTTTAGAATAGAGAGATATTTTTCTTTTAGTCCTCTTGAAGTAAGTATGTGGTTTGTCTATCACTAGCGATCAAAATATTTTTCCGACATGTTTTGAAATACGTCAAAACAATTTTGAAGTGTAAACAAATAAATTATATGTACCCTGTTTTCTGTTTTTCTATTTTTTTATATATAATTTTCTAATTTTTATTTTCCAGAATAATCCTTATGTTACGCTTCATTTTTACTCACTCAAAATATTTCTTTTCTAGCCATTGTAATTAATATGCAATTCAATATTAATTTTGTCATTCAATTATTTAGCTGTGTTGTCTACTCGAATTACGCAATCAATTATTTTGCAATCCGTGTGTCGTGAAAAATTTGCCATCCGTGAAAAGATTGCCCATGGAAACAACTGCTTGATGCCAATTGAACTACACAGCCAGGATATATTTTGACTAATACGCAGCCAAGCTAAAGCTCTCACTCCTGAGTAAAAACAAACCCGCCTTGGTTCTACCGGAATTCTGCTACGATACTGGGTTGGTGAGAAAATTCTTTATTTATTCCCTTCTTATCAATCTGTACTTTTAAATCCTCATTCGTGACCCTAACTGTTCTGTTAATCTCCCCTGAATTTGCTAGGAAGCCGGGGTAGCCCAAACCAGTTTTTGGTGATGCATTAGTTTCTCTTTCACTTTTCCTCCCTGAACGTTCACACTTTGCACTTGGAACAGGTTTGCCTTCGCAGGCTCGTTCCGCTGGTCAGTGGAGGAAGCAAGAAAAATAGGATGGGGGGAAGGGGTTACCCGCTGCCTTGCTATACGGGATGCGGTGAAGAGGTATTTCTCCAAGCCATAATTATCTTCTCCATCTCAGGAGATGCTACTTAGCGCTTCTCTTTTGCGTTTGATGCTGCCGCCGTATACCAATATTTACATTTTTTTTAATTTTGGTATTTTTTTTATGTCAGGCTTACCTGTGTATAATGTAATAAATTCTGTTTGTGTATATTATATATATATATATATATATATATATTTTTTTTTTGGTGGAGGGATGTATGAAAGAAAAATTATCTGTTTTACTTGTTTGCAAAAATCATTCCTATTACTGTGGCAAAATATTATATTGTTATTTTATTTATTTTGACTATTTACCTTTGATTTATTTTGGGTTAATATTTCAAAAGGACTTCCTTTATACCTCCAGAATTTTTGCACAAAATATTTTTCTAACATGTGAATTTCTTGGACAGTATTTGTCCAACTTCGTTGAATTTTATTTTATTGAGGGAAAACGAAATTTGAACACATTTATGTTTTACTACATGTTTATTAAAATTATTTATTATTATTATTACCACATTTTCTACCAAAAATTTCTACCGCATAACATTTTATTTTCATGGTATAAAATACACATCATGGCTCCATAAATTTTATTAAAAATTCAAATTTTGCTTCTTCATTCATAATAATTTTCCAATATTAACTATTTTATTAAAATAATATAATCTAAGGAAATATAAGTATATTTATTAATATTTTTATTATTATTATTATTATTAATTCCGTGTTGCCGTTGAAAAAATTTTTTGTATTTTTGCTATGTTTTTGTTTAATCAGTTTGCACTGATTTAATTTTTTTTTTGCATATAGTATTATTTTATAAATTACCTGGTTATTTATTTATTTATTTTGTTTGCGATGTTAGGCGCGAACAGTTTTGAGATGTGAATAGTGACGGGTTTTAATTCCGGCTTGTCCCTGTTTTTGATTAAGTAATTGTCGTTTCTAAAAATTCTTTCGACAAAATATGGTCCTGAAAATTTTTGGTGTAACGCTTTAGGTTTTATTAGAAGTTTTAAATAAACTTCATCACCTACTTGTAGCTGTTTATGTTTTAATTTTGTGTTTTTATTTAATTATTGATGCGATTTTTCTTGGTTTTTCATGACCTCGTGTCTGATTTCGTACATATGTTTTAATTTATTTTGCACATAGGTGCTGTACGAGTCCATTTCGTGTGTTGTGAAATTTTTAAATGGCGTTTTTATTTCACGTGCAAAAAATAACATGCTTGGTGTAAAATCCGTTATTCGATTTTGTGTTGTATTGTGCATAATCACAAAATATGGAAGTCTAATGTCCCATTCGTACGTTTTAGTACACATGGATGCTATAGAATTTTTTAAATCAAGATGGACTCTTTCTACAATCCCTTGACTTTGTGGATTATATACACTCGACCTTATTAGCTCGATATTTAGATTCTGCATGTAATCTTTGAAATCTTTTGACCTAAAATAAGGTCCATTATCGCTTGCAATATATCGTGCTAAACCGTATGCACTAAAATATTGGTTCAAAGCGTTAATTATGACCTTAGTGTCGGTTGATCTGAGTGGAAATGCTTGTAGAAAGCGTGTAGCCGTATCTATTACTGTTAATATATATATATATATTTTTTAACGATACAACCAAAGGTCCCATTATATCAATCGTTAACCTTTCCCCTGCTAAATAATTCTTATCCATTTTTTTTAATGGTACTTTTATCGTCTTATGTTGTTTAAAAGTATTGCATGTTATACATTTCACACAGAATGTTTTTACCTCCTGATACATTCTATACCAGAAAAATCTTTCTTTTATTATGCCATAAGTTTTTAGAAAAGCAAAATGTGGTACATGTGCACTATTTAAAATGTCTTCTTTCAAACTTTGTGGTGCAATGTATAAGTCATCATTACTGGAATTTTGTGAATTTTTTAAAATTAGAATCCCATTTTTATTTAAAGTGTACTTTTCGTACTTCTTTGCTTTCTTCCGTTGCTGTAAAGCTTCTATAATTTCTTTTAGTTTAGGGTCTTTCATCTGTTCTTTTTTTATATTATCCTCAGTTAAATTTTTATTCACCGTGAAAAGGTGTTTATTTAAATTATCTGCAATTGTTAAATTGTGTACTTCGCGAGAATTGAAATCAGCGGGTTGTTATTTCCAGAAATGTGAGATATCTCATAGTCGTAGTCTTGGAGTTTAAGTAACCAACGTGCGACAATCTCAGGCTGTTTATCTAGTTGTAAATGATATGTTAAAGCCTTAGAATCCGTTAAAAGATAGAATTTTCTTCCTAATAAAATGTTTCGAAAATAGGTTACTGTTTCGTAAATAGCTAAAAGCTCGATTTGTAGACTGGGATATTTCTTTTCTGACTCTCTTAACTTTCTTCCTGTAAATTCAATTGGTATCAGTTTATCACCTTGCTTTTGTGCCAATATACCTGATGTTGCGATTTTAGATCCGTCCGTAATTACATAAAATTCTTTCGCATAATTCGGAGGATATATAGTTGGCTGTTGCATTATTATTCGTTGTATTTCTTTAAATGATTTTTCTGCAGTTTCATTCCATTTGAATTTTTCTTTACTTTTCGTAAGATATGTCAGTGGTGAAATAATTTTCGCGTAATTTTGTATTGTTGATTTAAAATATGTGCATAGACCTATGAATGCTCTCACCGTTTTATGAGATGTAGGTCTTGCAAAGTTAGTAATTTTCTTTATATTTTTTTCTGAGGGTGCATATCCCTTTTCGCTGATTTTATACCCCAAAAATTCAATTTCCGGCATATATAGTTTTAGTTTTGTAGGTTCTATAGTTAAATTGAATTTTTCTAATCTTTTTAGTACTTCTTCAAGTATTTCATGTATTTGTTCTATATTTTGAGCTCCAAGAAGGATATCATCGATGAAATATTCAATGTCATATTTTTCTTTTAAGTCACTTAGAACTATGTCCATTAAGCGAGCAAATAAATTCGTCGAAAATTTTAATCCAAATGCTAAACGAGTCATTTGAAAGTGATTGTTTTCCGTGACGAAAGCCAATTTGTGCTTGTCTTCTTCCCTCAGCTTGATTTGAAAAAACGCTGAGTGTAAATCTAACACCGTGTATATTTTCTTTCTTTCATGCTTTGTAAAATCTTTTTTGTATTTGGCACAGGATATGGGTCGCTCTCTACTATATCATTCAGCGATCTGAAATCTAGAGCTAATCTTACTTTGATTAAATTTTTGTCGTTAGTTTTTGATGTGGAATTTTTTTTTACGAAAATTACTGGAAATGCATAGCTGGAATTCGTAGGTTCTATAATACCTGCGTCTAATAGATCTCTTATTTCTTTTTCTGCACTCTTCTTTATATCGTGTGCTAATTTAAAAGGTTTGGTTTGGATCGGAAAGTCATGCTGTAATTTAATTTTAGGTTTAATTACATCCGTCGCTCCTAGTGTTTTATAAGATTTACTGAATGCTGTCGCATGTCTCATTACAATATCCAAAACTTCCTCTTGCACCTTCGATGGTAAATGATCTACTTTGAAATCCTCTCTCGACAGTTCCTTTCTTCGCAATTCTCTAATTTGTGTTATATTTAAATTGTTAACTTCATAAATACTGTCAGTATTTGTTTCATTTTGTTCTTTAATAGAAAAATCAGTTGTAATCTTCCCCATTTCTTGATACTTGTATAATTTTAAATAATTCTTGGAGAGATTCTGCACTGTAATTTGAAATGAATTATTATCCGATTCTTTATTTTTATGAACAGAATTCTGAATTGCTAATTTTTTATTATTGTATTTGGGTTGAAAAAGGAATTGTTGGTCTTTTTCTAAAACTCCGTCGAAAATTAAATTTACTAATTTCGATTCTTTAGGTCTTAGAGTAATTTTATTTTCTACAACTGCTCTTGTATTATTTTGTGAGTTATAGCACTGATCATTATAACTAATTCGTCTAGGTACAGTTTGAAAATCATCATTTAATTGTGTGTCTTTAATTCTGTTAGCTTCTGTAAAATGATTTTCATTAGAATTTAATTTTATTATCATATTATTGATTTTTACAGTATTGTTTTCCAAATCCATAATTATTTTGTTATTCTTTAAAAAATCGTATCCCAAAATTATTTTGTAATCTCGGTCAAATTCTTCTTTGGTGACATAAAATGTCCCGTTTAGGAAATTATTCTCATTTCTAAATTTAAATTTTACGCAGTTTTTGAAAGGGATCGTTTTGTTTGCCAAAGTTGTAATTTTGATGGAATTTGCTAAATATTTTATTTTTACATCTGTCTGTTTAATTTTTTCAAAAATCTCTGGTGACAATAGACTTATGCTTGCCCCTGAGTCTACGAGACTGGGTATAATTAGTTCTTTTGTAATTTTTAAATTCCATATTGGTAATTGATTGTTCCTACCAGAGTTGCAACTTGCTATAAATTTTTCCTGGATTTTTGTCTACATTTTTTATATTGAATTTTTTAGTAAATTCCTCAATCGTTTGATTGGTTGTTTGTTTCGCGTTAATGAACTGTAACTGCGCTTTTGCGAAAGATTTTTCTTTTTGAAACTGCTTTATTGAATTTTCTTTGAATGTTTTGTAGTCGTTTGCCTTATGAAGTTCTGTTGTATTTTTCATAATTTCCCCTGCTTGCCCCTTAAATTTTGATTTTACAAGTACTAATTTGATATCATCGGGAAATTGTGCCGCATCGGCTAATTCTTCAAATTCGTCAAAAAATTGTGTAATTTCTTGGTCTGGTTTATCTTCAAAATTTTGGAGAGAATTTATTAAGGTATCTACTCCTATCGTAAATGTTTCCCTTTCAGGAGAAGTTTGTCTCTTCCCTCTGCCGCCTGTCATGATTTAATTTTTATGCCTTATTTTCCTAGCGGCTGCAATTCCCAAATATATAATAGAATAATTTCTATTTTGTTTTGCTTCTATCCTAGTTTCTCAGAAATTTCCTACACTGCAAATTATTATTTTTTCAATTTTAGAATATGATTGTCTATCTATATTTTCAAAATCATACTAATTTGTAAAATAATATTTTCGCATAAATTCTACTGAAATAACACTGAATATTCTGCATGCATGCACATAAATAAAACACAATATGGAATTTTCACCAATATTTCTTTTCATAAATATTAATTATAATAATCACTCGTTATGTTCATACTAAATTATGTGCTGTGAGCTGAACTACTCTTTTTTCTTTTTTTATATACATATATATAATTATCCTACTTATCTTTCATAAATATATTTATTTTTATTTATTCTGTATGAATAATTCAAAATATCATATTTTATGTTTTTATACCCAATATGCAAAAATGATTTTTGTTAGTAAGAAAAGAGAAACGATGGAAGAGAAGAATTTTTTATATAATATTAAATATTTTCTAATCAATTACTACAAATATTAAATTTAGATCCTAAATACAAATTTATAACACCTGGTATTAGCACCATTAAATTTTAGTATGTGGTGACGATCCATCACCAACACACTTGGTCACGCGACAATAAAGTGGTAGTACAAATTATAGAAATATTACCCGATCCGCGTTGTGAAAGATCAAAAGAGGGTAATATTAATTAATAAAATAGGAGGAAAATAAATTTTGAATAAAATTATACGTCAATACTCAGAATCGACTTATTTAACGTTAAAATTTATATTCAGGATTCAGTGGGTGGCATAGATAATTATTCGATTAAATATTTTCTAAAATTAAACTTTCAAAACTCATAAATTTAATAAACCTCTGAAAAGAAAGAATAAGAATAATGCTTCAAAGAAAAGATAGGAAATGCACATATGAATCAAATTTTATTATTTTCAAGCACATAACTTCCATACATCAAATATAATTACTCTTAAATGCATATTGATTTGACAGCATACTCAGTTACATGTGATCTCATAACAAGATAATTATGAGTCATATCTTTGTGGAATTTTGGATTCAAAACGTTGGTTGAACTTCTCACAGCACAAATAGATGGGCTTCTTAGCCAAGTTATTAACAAATTTCCAACGTTGATATTTTAATGTTATGATTAGTCCATAATAATGACAAATACTCATAACTGCATTAAAATTTTGCCTATAAAATATTAGACACAGAAAATCCTACGCCCATAACATAAATATATTATAAAATAATGGCCATATATTAAGTAATAACTCACCATATACCTCAGACGAAAGGGCCGAAAACTCTTCCTGTAGAGCACTGATAGTTCTTATCACTAGGTACATTTGGCCCGCACCTTTCAAACTTTGAAAGTCACTTTTTGACCGAGCACATTAAAGTTCATATGGTCTCTTTTGGCGGAACTCTTTATACAATCACGGTGATAACTGGAACTTTTCGGTGTGGCATCCCATCTCATCCGCTAGTGGCAATCAGAGAAATGGTGTGGTGTGGCATCCCATCTCATCCGCTAGTGGCAATCAGAGAAATGGTGGTGTGGCATCCCATCTCATCCGCTAATGGCAATCAGAAAAATGGTGGCGCACTCCTAGATCAGACTTCTTTCCATATCCGATACAGGGTGATGCAGGATTTCGCAGACTTCAGCTTATCAATCTAGCCCTTTTGGTCGCAAGACTAATCCCAGAGCTTCCTTCAGGAGGTGTGACATAGGCGGAAGACAAAATCCAAGTGTCTCTTTTTTTTTTCAAAATCTCGCTCCACAAAAAAATTGGGCGTATTTCATTAGTACAATATGATTTTTTTTTATTCGTCGATTGGTGCTTCTCTCTTACTGGTGCGCCTGATCTTTTGGCTGTGGTTCGCTTTTTTTACCTCTTCTGGGCGTCTCCGTATTTTTCCAACGCATAGCTAATTTTTTCTCTTCGTTTACGGGGATCTGACGTCACCTGTGAGCTTCGGACCCCCTCTGCCACACACGATGGTAGCAATAAATAGTAGCCCTGTCAGTGCTAAGTGCATCATAAATAATTGTGACTGGCTTTATTATTAACATGTCTCATATGGCGTCCATGTGCCCTTCCTATAAGTTTTATTGCCCTATTTTCGTCTGAAGTATATGTGAATTTTTATCACACTATTAATTTTCATATAAAATATTACAAAATTCTTAATTAATTGCCATATTACGAAATACATTCAATATTCACCAACCTTAAATTTTTACAAATGAAATGATACCAAAAACATATATATGCATCCATATACTTATTATAAATTATGATTTTTCTTTATCTAAATACTCTTAAGATTTTTTACAAATTAATTTACTTTATTTATTTTATAAAGAAATATTTGTCAAAATGCCATTTATTATTTTCTCTTGAATAATAATAGGTTGTTCTGTTTTGTATAAATATTTTAATTGTATAACAAGCTGTGTGTATAGATTTCTATACAACATACCATAAGTGTTTTCTAAATTTACTATAAACTTAGATTTTATTTTCCGCAAAAGAATCGAATGATCTCATGCAATTCAAAAGCAACACAACGGGTTGCTATGTAACTACAATAGAACCTCTTTTATCCGAAACTCTCGGTTAACCGAAATACTTTTTTAAAGTTTTTTTTTTTAGTATCACATTCTTTATGTGCAAAATCAATTTTCAAAGCTTTCTTTTCATTTCCTTTTCTTTCTTTCTTTTTTTAAACTATCACATACCTTGTGTGCAAGCGGTCCATTCCGAACTACGAGTACATATAAATATTTTCGATCCCCTTTCTTGGAGTTCCTTTGAATTTAACTTTAGCTCCCGTAAGCTGTGGAGTGGAACGAAGAAAATGAACAAATTAGCAATTCTGAAGCTTTTGAATGTTTTGCAAAAGGTTTGGCATGGCTGGAGCAGCAGAAAGACTGTGATACTCGTGAACTAATAATATTAAAAAACTTTGTGATAGAGTTTCAAAGCAAATGCAATCGAAACTGCGACAAACAAAACATTGTTTCAAACCCTTGTGAAATATGTAAAAGGTACTTAATTTCAAAATTAAAATTCAGGTAATTTATTCTTGTTTCTATTTTTTTATTGCTTTATTTTTATTAAGCACTTGTTACCATAGTAAAAAATAGCGCATATATTTCTCCTTAATCTTAAAATCGAAGCATTCTCGATTATCCGAAAATTTCGATTTTCCGAAAGAGGGTAGGTCCCAATTACTTCGGATAATCTAGGATCTACTGTAGTTCTTTTTAAAAACCAGTACCGGAGGGCGTTCGGGTACCAGTGTACCCCAGTTTACATAATTAAATTAAACTATATTTTATACACACAAGTACCGTGTAACATAATACGCACATACATAAGTTTTATAACATTCAGAAAAGCTTGCATCGACAAATTTCTCTGCGACATTGTCGCTCGTAAATAAATATCCAGAAATTTATTAAAACTAGTTGGATGTGTCAATCCCAAATCTTTCTTCTTTCTCATACCTGTCAATATTTGAAAAAGTTATTACACATGTTAATTCTTCAGTATTATTACTTTAATACTACATCAACTTTGATTTCCATTTTAAGTTTTTCCTTCATTTTACTAATCGAAATCCCTGCCGGCCCGGCCTACAGGCGCAGGTAGATTTCGAAGTTAAGTGCTAATTTCAACAACAAAAACTAAATCATGATTAGAGATAAACCCACTTTGACAATTTTATCTGGTCGCTTTTGACGAGTTTTTATTTCACCTTTATATAAGACCTGGTTTTATTAGAATCATGTTAAGGCGGTATTAAAAAAAATACTTTTCCATGCTCAACAACTCGAAATTTTCTGGCACATTTTCAGATTCATTTTTAAAACAAAAAATCTGAAACTTGCTGACGAAGAGATTTATAAGCGACCTGGTTTTTTATTTTTCGTTCAATTAATTAAAACTGGATTTATAAACAATTATTTTCTCAGTAAGACAATATTTTTCGTTTCCAACACTATCGCTTCGGGAAATTCGGTTAAAAATACCCACTTTGACATCATTTTTTGGAATATATTTTGCCTCTATCAAAAAATTGACCATTGCGGTACATTAGATAGTTTCTGAATAAGAGAATCTACCAATTGGATGCGTTTGAGAGCAAAAATGAATTTAAAAATGAGTCAGAAAATAAACAGTTTGGATTTGAATACATTCTTAATAGGATGATTTTTTTCTTCGACCGCTATGTATTTTTAATTTGTTTTTGCTGTAAGAATTGATCCTATCAAAAACGTGTAAATATAAACGTTGTAGATAATATTAAGAAGATATATAATAAATTCATGCGGATGTTATATCTTGTGAATTGACGAAGTTATGGATTTTTTTCTTCAACCCCCTTTTTTTGTTTTTGTTTTTAATTTTCTTTACGGTACGAATTGGTCCTATCAAAAACTTGTCAATATAAAATTTGTAGATAATATTAAGAAGATTTATAATAAATTTAATTGCATTTGATATCTTGCGAATTGACGAAGTTATGATTTTTTTCGCCCTAAAACCCTACCCCCCCCCCCCCCCCCCCAATGGAGCCCATTTTTAATTTGATCAAAAATCTGCGATATATAAATTTTTGGCCCTATTTTTAGAAATAATAAAAACTTTAAACTGATTTGATGTATACAAAAATTAAAAAGTTATGGGTTTTTTTCTATTTTCACAAAACCCCTCCCTATTTCCATCATCTTGGTCCGATTTTGCCCATTAACGAACTTGACGGAGATTTTATGCCCCTTGATTTTATGTATCAGTTTGGAAGAGATTTGTGCAGATTTACGGAAGTTATCGTGTCCATAAAAAAGTGATATATATATGTATCCCAAATTCACATTCTTTAGCTAATTTATGGCTACTATGAAGATGAAACCACACATTTTATTTATGGAACTTAAGGCATTTAGGACCCGATGATTCTGTCTAAGTTTTCTGCGAATTTCCATCATTCATTTTTTGTTATTCAATTTCTGCTGTTTTTTACTGTGTTTTTGGGATCTATGTTAAGTGTGTTGGGAGAAACTGTATTTGTTAATGTCATTTTATTCATAATTTCACAGTTTTTATTGGTGTTCGGAAATGTTTATTTAATGGTTATATATATATACATATAATATATGTATATGTGTATACACACACACACACACACACATATATATATATATATATACAAAGTTTTTTACTGAGGGTGGTTTTGGGTTCTAGGGGTCATGATCGGTGTAGATCTGCAAAAATATTTCCGAAATTCCAACATAGGAGTGATCGCAATAGATAGTATATCATACGAAATCTGCCTAATAACAAGGTAAATATTTTTTGTTATTCTGTTGTACTTCAGTTGCTTGTAAATTGCTTAGCAGTATGAAAAGTTCTCTTCGCTGCACGAGTCGTTGATGTACAACAGATCTACCCAAATTCGAGAAAATTACACAAAAATTGCTATTACAGCGCCGCCTTCCAGAAGAATATTCCCAGATTCACTTGAGACCTGCTTTTCAAAGCCAAAAACATAGATATGAAATTTTGTTCATTTCTATTCATAACTTCATACACTTTTCGATTGTGCAATAATGAAATTGGTACAAAAATCGTTATTACAGCGCCTCCTTCCGGCGGAATATTTCTAAATTCAAGGAGGATCTGCTTTCCATAGCCAAAAACATATACATGCAATTTGGTTCAATTCTATGAATAGCTTCATGAAATGCATAACTTCATGCACAACTTCATAACTATGTATAACACTTTTCGATGACTCAAAACGGTCATACATACAGACACATCGACAGACAGAAATTTTGCATAAACATGTTTTTCGGGATCACGATAACGACGTCGAAAACCGGAAGTCGAAAAAAATTTCGATTACAATACTTTCTTCTTTAGAATGAAGAAAGTAAAAAAAATGATTCTATTTATAAAAAGATGCCCGAATGAAAATACATATAAACACAGTAGTTTGTTTACATAAAAATATCTAGAGTTTGTTATAAGCCATAGTTATACATTTCTGAAATGATCGAATGTAAAAGCTTTTACTGAATCATAAATTATTTTAATGAATAATAAAAGATTAGAAAATGGGATTACTAGAGATAGGCAGTCTTTCTAAGCTATCTTTACGACATTTTAAAAAAGGGGAATGCATTTAATCTATTTCATTAAAGAAAATCCATTATAACAAACTTAGGGATAGGCAATAAACTTTAACCTCGGAGAAGTTGTTCGATCTTCTTTTATGTCCCTGAATGGCAATTTATTTTATTTGGAACATAAGTTCCCTTAAGTAAAGTTTAATCCTGTTATATTGAAACGCTTTTTAAAGCTCCCCAGTATGTTTGGATATATTTCTAGTTGATGACTTTAAGCCACATTTATTTAAAATAGTTGTAGCTTTTTAGATTGTTTACACTGGATGAACTAAAAGAGGAAAATTAAATAGTGTGTATTTTACTTTAAGAAACAAGTTGATATAGAATGAAATTTTTATCTTTCAATCGATATAAAGAGATTTAAGATGGAAACACACACACATACATACTCAGACAAAAAAAAAAAAAAAAAAAAACTGTAGTTTAGTATACAAGTTATTTCATTTTATCTTTGATCAATGGCTAATTGTTGAAGCCCAATAACTTAGTGGTTAGCGCGTCGCGCAACCACACTATACGTCCAAAGTTCGACTCCGGACTGGGCAATGTTCACTCAGCTTTTCATTACTTTAGAAATGATGTAATGTAATGAATACCGAGCTTGCTCGAGAACTAAATGCTGGAGGTCAGGTCTCAAGCGTATGTTGTATGCTGTATAGCACCCGGGACCCATGGTCAAGAAAACTGATTTGGGCACTGTAGCCATGATCCCTAGGCATTGTTGCATTATTTCTTGGCATTATTTTCCCTTTCCAGTATTTCAAATGAAGTCAGTAAAAGGTATCCCACACAGCACACACGTAGATATTTCGTTTATTTAGAGCGGCTTACATCTAGAATACATACATGTACATCAAAATGATGTTCATTCAAAACCATAAGATGGATGGTTGAACACATTATATTCATATAACATTCATATCCCAACAATCTATGGACCAACATAATATGGAGGTGGACTTAACGTTCATTCTAAAATATAAACAGGATTGTCAAAGGAACTACGTTAATATGACGTTCATATACCAACACTTTATGGAGGTAGACACAGCGCTAAAAGAGTTACTTCCGATACACTTTTTCGTGTGGCAACATCAGCTTTCTGTTGTTTTGTAAACACGCCAGCTCGCACGCCAGCCGCGACGCGACGTCATTATCTTATGCAGATGTTTATGCAATTTTTGGCTGGTTTAATTTAGACAATCAAAGTTCAACTTTGTTTTTAATTTTATAAATGGGAACAACTAACATTTAGCATTTACAACAACCACTGAATCTAATAATAGAATTCTATTACTATTATTAGAAGTGATGTTTACTTTACTTTAGGTTGTGCATGATGATGTTTGAGATTTGGATTAAATATCGAGCAGGATTATATGTAAGTAAGTCCTTTGATTTCTTTTATTCAGGTTTTTATTTGCTATTCTATTTTGGTGCTTTTTGTAGCATTTACGATTTTTAACCTTATCTTTAAAAAACTTCTAACAATTTTTTAGCCATATAATTTTTTTTATTAACTCCTCAAATTTCATAATCTTCTCTATCCCTATCATATAATTGACTGATCATAGTAATCTCTATACTTGACTTACATGGTTACTCATCGGTTTTACATTTTAAATGTTTTGATTTTTCAGTGAATCTTAATTTTGTATATAAAACTTTCCGAAGTTTGGATTATATTTAATTTCTTATACTCCTTCTCCCATACCCCTCAGACTTTATCTAATGCGAACACTATAAAATATAAAATTGTATAATTATAGTGCAAACACTTTTTTAATCAACAGTCTTTTGGCAAAAGAAAAAAAAAGAGAATGTTTATTATTAATAAAAACTTTCAAATGGTAAATTTGTCTTGAATAAAAGAAAATAATGCTAACAAATTAGATCCAATGAAAATAAGGATAAGTTAACAGTTTGCCTAATAATAAAAAATAATTTTTTTTTAGCATTGAAAATAACTTATCACTTTATTATGTTGTTAAATTACCTTATTAAAAATTTATTGTTTCATAAAAAAGGTTTCTTAATCTCAAAAGTTTATTTTCATATTTAATTTTATCTATTCAATGTATTTTAAGTTAAATCTGCATGTCTTGTTAGCGATGGAATGATTATTTACATTCATTGAAAAAGCATTGATACCGAAATAATAGGGGATTCTCCATTTGAAATACATATTTACAAAATTTTATTTAAATTTTATATTTAGGTGCATTTCTTTTACAAGTATAGCTACTATAGATTTTTCTTATAGCATAGGTCCTCAGTTTAAATATAATTATCTATTAAATTAGTTTTTTTTTCAAAAAGCATTTACTTATTATACTTACTATTTTTGAAAATGGGATTCATTATCAAAACATGAAATACTTTCTATGGAGGATATTTTTTGATTTGAGTCTATATGTTTGAATGTATAATAAAGTTTTTGATGAATCAATGAATTCAATAAATTCAGTGGTCAAAATAGTATATTAGAAGTCATGAGAAACTATAATAGGTCCTAGTTTTGACATTGTTTGTTGTGTAATATGCTATTTTTTGGAACACATAATTTAGTGAGTAATGTAATCTAAAAAAATACATAGTCCAAGAGCTGTTAAACATTTTAGGGAAGGTATTTGAGGCACCCTGAAAATTTGTGCAACAATTCTTTTGTAATGCCTGAATACAAAATCGAATGTCTGGCTGAAGGATCGTGGCCCAAAACCTGTGCCAGACAAAAAATGGCACTTGACACATGTCTGGCACAGTTTTTGTGCCGACTAAAGTTTCTGTCATTTTCAAAATATTTTTTTCTAAGCATAAATATTATTGTGCCTCAATCTCAGCGTGCCTCAAATACCTTTTTTGGGTAGTCAAAAAATGGCACTTGACACGTGTCTGGCACAGTGTTTAGGCCGACTAAAGTGTCTGTCATTTTCAAAAAAAATTTTCTAAGTATAAATATTATTCTGTTTCAGTCTCAGCGTGCCTCAAATACTTTTTTTGGGTAGTGTCAAAAAATGGCACTTGACACGTGTGTGGCTCAGGTTTTGGGCCACGAGCCTTCAGCCAAACATTCGATTTTGTATTCAGGCATTACAAAAGAAGTGCTGCACAAATTTTCAGGGTGCCTCAAATACCTACTCAAAAATGTTCAACAGCTCTCCTACTAAAACTAGTTTGTTGGGAGCATCAATGTTATTTTTGACGTTACGTCCAGAAACAGTATCTCAATCAATACAAAGTATACCAGTGGAGATGAGCGTCTGGTGGATCAGCTGGTGCCGGGATAGATCTTCAAATATGAGTGCTCTCAGAAAATCACAGGTGTGTAGTTTTATTATATAATAAGTAACTACCATTAGTGATCTTCTGCAAGCAACTGGAATTTGTCTGGTGCCGTTGGATGGTATGCAACTTTTGCAAGGATTATGGATTCAGCATCGAAGATTTCAAAAAAGAAGATTTAAAAAAATCTGCGAGTATGGTAGGACTCCCATTGTTATGTCAAAAGAGGAGATAATAAAGTAAGTTTATTAGAGTGACCTCAATAATAATACTGGTGCTCCCTGTAAACTAGTTTTTTAATAACATTACTCGCTAAATTATATTTTCCAAAATTAGTATGTTACGCTACAAACTATGAGAAACTATATTACACAGTAAGAAATTTAAGTACAAAAATTATTTAGCTGAAAATATTTTTAAATGCTCATGTAATAATAAGTAAAATTGTAAATATAATGTGAAATAAACATTTATATATTTCAGTCTGGGGCATAAATAAAATCTGCCGCTAAGTAAAAAAAAAAATAGCGTGAGCCAACCTTATGTATACTCCCAACTTGTTTGTTGCCAGAACAATTACACTATTTGGTTTGATTTTAAAAGATAAAAAAAAGGGGGGGAGGAGATATAATGTTTTTATATAATAAAAGTTTTTAGTGTTTTGTTTAAGATGCAAAGAGGGTTTGTTGTTTATATTCATGTGAGACTAAGTGTTTTTGAAAGTAAAATAATAAAAAAAACATTTAAAAAAAAATAAAGCGTTTATGTTGTTTTAAGATAATAAAGAGTATTTTTTTCCCTTATATTTTCTTATGTTAATTATATTTATTGTCATCAGAGCAGTTACACGATACAGTTGGTATGATTTAAAATACAGTTATTACAGCTTAACTAATATTGCTAATAATTTGTGCCTTTTACCAATAATTTTGATATTTTAAAATCGTAAACTTTTTATGTATAATATTTTTTTGTAATTTAAAAAAACAAGGTGGCAGAAGAGTCTGGGTATACGCATACTGTTCCATATTACATACATATATATGTACACATTACATAGATATGATGTATATAAATGTACACATTACATAGATATGATGTATATAAATGCACACATTACATAGATATGATGTATATATATGTACATATTACATAGATATGTGTAGTATATATATGTACATATTACATAGATATGATGTATATATACATACATATTATGTCTAGGACATGATCTATATGGACAAAGACATCCGTTTTACATAGATATATGTCGGATCTGGATGTCCAACAAACGCTATATGGATGTATTCGGAGAGACATCTGATGGTAATATCTACGTAGATACTATGTAATATGGAATTCCTTGGATGAATTATGGACATGGTATATGGATGTACTTTACATTATATGGATGTCATATTTACCAATTTGTGCTGTGTGGGTATGCATTTTAAATCTCACACAGCACAAATTGGTAAATATGACATCCATATAACGTAAAGTACATCCATATACCATGTCCATAATTCATCCAAGGAATTCCATATTACATAGTATCTACGTAGATATTACCATCAGATGTCTCTCCGAATACATCCATATAGCGTTTGTTGGACATCCAGATCTGACATAAATCTATGTAAAACGGATGTCTATGTCCATATAGATCATATCCTAGACATAATATGTATGTATATATACATCATATCTATGTAATATGTACGTATATATACTACACATATCTATGTAATATGTACGTATTTAAACTACACATATCTATGTAATATGTACATATATATACATCATATCTATGTAATGTTTACATATATATATGTAATATGGAACAGTATGCGTATACGCAGACTCTTCTGCATCTTATTTTTGTAAATTACAAGAAAACGTTATTCATGAAAAGTTTATGATTTTAAAAAATATTTTAAAGTATCAAAATTATTGGTAAAAAGCACAAATTATTAGCAATATTAGCTAAACTGTAATAACTGTATTTTAAGTCATACCAACTGTATCATGTAACTGCTTTGATGACAGTAAATATAATTAACATAAGAAAATATCAGGGAAAACAGGGAAAAAAATACTTTTTATTATCTTAAAACAACATAAATGCTTTATTTTTTAAAAATGTATTTTTTTTTATTATTTTACTTTTAAAAACAGAAACTTTTATTATATAAAAACATCATATCTCCCCCCCCCCTTTTTTTTATCTTTTAAAATCAAACCAAATAGTGTAATTACTCTGGTAACTAACAAGGTGGGAGTATACGTAGGGTTGTCCCAATGTCCCACACTATTATTTTTACTTAGCGGCAGATTTTATTTATGCCCCAGACTGACATACATAAATGTTTATTTCACATTATATTTACAATTTTGCTTTATTATTACATGGGCATTTAAAAATATTTTCAGCTAAATAATTCTTGTACTTAAAAATAGCAAATAAAATCGCAATATACTTTTGTTTTCAATGGTAATTTCTTCCGTATGATTGACGGTTTGGCTATGGGTAATCCTCTTAGTCCAATTTTATGCGATATTTATATGCACTATTTTGAGGTCAAGCTTTTTGAAATCTTAAAATTTCCGTTCTATGTTCGTTATGTTGATGATGTTTATGTCCTGATTGAAATGAATTCGGATATTAATCATATTCTCTCTATTATGAATTCCATTGATCCCTGCATTCAATTTACCTCTGAAATTGAGACCAATAACTGTCTTTCTTTCCTGGATGTCCTTGTGATTCGTTGTGAAAATGGCTTTCAGACAACCGTCTTTCGTAAACCTTTTGCTGTCAGTCTCCCACCTCACAGGTATTCTTCTCATCCCCCTAACCAGAAATTCGCTGCTTTCAATACTTTTGTTTTTCGCGCTACTAATATTTGTTCCACTCCTCTGTTACTTAGTGCTGAACTTAATTACCTCAAAGCTATTGCTGTCGATCGTGGTTATTCCTCTAATATTATCGATTCTATTTATAAGAAATTGACGAAATCCGACCATTCTGAAAAGCATTCTAATTCCAACTCTAATACTTCAGTTGTATTACCATTTTTTCCTAAAATCAGTCAGCAAGTTGCTAAAATCCTAAGAAGGTTTGATTTTAAAGTTATTTTTTCTCCTGTTAATAAAATCCTTTTTTCAAATCTCAAACACCCCGTTGATCGCCTAGATAATTGGGGCATTTACCAGATCTCTTGTCAGTGTGGTCTTTCTTATATTGGTCAGACTAAACGTGCTCTTAGATTTCGTTTAAAAGAGCATGAAGGTTATGTTAAAAATCAGGAGCTCAAACGTTCTTCTATTGCTCAACATTCTTGGTCTTCTCAACATAGGTTCGATTTTTCCTCAGCCATCATTATCCAAAAATGTTCTTCTAACCTTGATCTTGATTTTTGGGAAGCTTACCATATCATTAAAAATTCTCACTCTTTAGTCAATGATTTATCTAGTACTCCAGATTTTCCAAGTATTTGGAAAGCGTTAATTTAATTCCTCCTTTTTTGGTTTCTTTTCTCTACTTCTCCGGTAGATGTCGCTACTTGTCCACCCAGTCGTTTCCACTGCTTCTCTCTCATTGGTTGTTTCGGCGCCTTCGCCACCCGCATAGGGTATAAAAGCCAGCGCGTCTCTGTCTATGATTTTGCTCAGCCTTGCTTTTTCTAGCACGCTGTTCCTTTTGCACTGAAGAAGAATCTCGCTAGTAGATTCGAAACAGCTGTTTGCTGCTTTTCATATATTATTTGTGCATTTTAAACGTTGGTTTTTCTGCTTTTTAATTCTTGTACTTACTTTTCTTATTGTGTACTCATAGTTTGTAGCGTAACATACTATTTTTGGAAAATATAAGTTAGCGAGTAATGTGATTAAAAAAACTAGTTCGTAGGGAGCGCTAATATTATTATTGAGGTTACTTTAATAAACTTACTTTATTATCTCCTCTTTTGAAAGCAATGGGAGTCCTACATACTCACAGATTTTTTTAAATCTTCTTTTTTGAAATCTTCGATGCTGAATCCATAATCCTTGCAAAAGAGCATACCGTCAAAGGACACCAGACAAATTCCAGTTGCTTGCAGAAGATCACTAATGGTAGTTACTTATTTTATAATAAAACTACACACCTGTGATTTTCTGAGAGCATTCAAATTTGAAGATCTATCCCGGCACCAGCTCATCCACCAGACGCTCATCTCAACTGGTATACTTTGTATTGATTGAGATACTGTTTCTGGACATAACGTCAAAAATAACATTGATGCTCCGTACAAACTAGTTTATTTTTTTTAGATTACATTACTCGCTAAATTATGTGTTCTAAAAAATAGCAAATTACACAACAAACAATGTCAAAACTAGGACCTAGTTTCTCGTTACTTCTAATATAATATTTTGACCACTGAATTTATTGAATTCATTGATTCGTCAAAAATTTTATTATACACTCAAACATATAGACTCAAATCAAAGAATCTTCCATAGAAAGTATTTCATGTTTTGATAATGAATCCCATTTTCAAAAATAGTAAGAATAATAAGTAAATGCTTTTTGAAAAAAAAAAAAAAAAAAAAAAAGGTAAATTTTTAATTTAATAGATAATTACATTTAAACTGAGGACCTATGCTGTAAGAAAAATCTATAGTAGCTATACTTGTAAAAGAAATGCACCTAAATATCAATTTAAATAAAATTTTGTAAATATGTATTTCAAATGGAGAACCCCTATTATTTCGGTATCAATGCTTTTTCAATAAATGTAAACAATCATTTCATCGTTAACAAGATATGCAGATTTAACTTAAAATACATTAAATAGATAAAATTAAATATATGAAAATAAACTTTTGAGATTAAGAAACCTTTTTTATGAAACAATAAATTTTTAATAACGTAATTTAACAACATAATAAAGTGATAAGTTACTTTCAATGTTAAAAAAATATTTATTATTATTAGGCAAACTGTTAACTTATCCTTGTTTTCATTGGATCTAATTTGTTAGCATTATTTTCTTTTATTCAAGACAAATTCACCATTTAAAAGTTTTTATTGATAATAAACATTCTTTTTTTTTTTTTTTTTTTTTTTGCCAAAACAGACTGTTGACCCCAAAAAAGTGTTTGCACTATAATTATACAATTTTATATCGTTCGCATTAGATAAAGTTTCTGGGGTATGGGAGAAGGAGTATAAGAAATTGAATATAATCCAAACTTTGTAAAGTTTTATATACAAAATTAAGATTCACTGAAAAATCAAAACATTTTAAATGTAAAACCGATGAGTAACCATGTAAGTCAAGTATAGAGATTACTATGATCAGTCAATTGTATGATAGGGATAGAGAAGATTATAAAATTTGAGGAGTTAATAAAAAATTTATATGGCTAATTTCTTTGTAGTTTTTTAAAGATAAGGTTAAAAATCGTAGATGCTACAAAAAGCACCAAAATAGAATAGCAAATAAAAACCTGAAAAAAAAAAGAAATCAAAGGACTTACTTACATATAATCCTGCTTGATATTTAATCCAAATCTCAAACAACACCAGGCACAACCTGAAGTAAAGTAAACATTACTTCTATTATTAGATTCAGTGGTTGTTGTAAATGCTAACTGTTTGATACAACTAAAAATTTATAAAATTAAAAACCAAGTTGAACTTTGATAGTCTAAATTAAACCAGCCAAAAAATGCATAAACATCTGCATAACATAATGGCGTCGCGTCTGGCGTGTTTACAAAACAACAGAAAGCTCATGTTGCCACACGAGAAAGTGTATCGGAAGTGAGGTATTTAACTCTTTTAGCGCTCTTTATAGAGGGCGCTGTGTCTACCTCCATAAAGTGTTGGTATATAAACGTCATGTTGACGTAGTTTCTTTGACAATCCAGTTTATATTTTAGAATGAACGTTAAGTCTACCTCCATATTATGTTGGTCCATAGATTGTTGGGATATAAATGTTATATGAATATAATGTGTTCAACCATCCATCTTACGGTTTTGAATGAACATCATTTTGATGTACATGTATGTATTCTAGATGTAAACCGCTCTAAATAAACGAAATATCTACGTGTGTGCTGTGTGGGAATGTGTGCATATTTTAAATGAAATTAGTGAAAAGCATTTATTTTAAATACATACATTTCAAATAAAATGAGTAAAAGGTTTATATTTTAATTCCAATGAATGCAAAATAAATATGGTATGAGAACAATATTGGGCGATTTATCATCTGCGCCCGACTAACATAAAAGTACCTGGTATCCTCAGCGATCTTTTCTTTGCTTATCATATGATGCGAACCTTTGCTTTGGACCCGATTTCCGAATATTATATTTTTATGCTTATAAATCCAATTTTTAAAATGAAATGCTTAAATCATAAGCTAAAGTAAAATTATTTATAATTTAGGCCTTATTAGAATAGCTAAAATATTCTTTAAAATTTACGATTATTTCGGGAGTTTTTGAGTTCTGAAATATTTGAATATTTTTGTTATTGAGTTTTTTTTTTTTTTTTTTGACTAATTAATCCTTCCGGTTTTTTCATGTTTCCTGAAAACTATTTTAGATATCTGATAGCATCAAATTAAAGGTTGTAGCAGAAAATATTCTTTATCTGACCCTGGTAAGCTTAGTATTAGTTAAAAAACAGTTTCTGGGCATATACCGAAAAACAGACAGACAAACAAATAAAATTTTAAGTGTAATTTTTTACCATATTTTTGACCTCGATAGTGAAATGAACTTAGAAACAGGTTTCTCTGGAAAATTGCAGAAATACATTGCATAGATGATTTATATTTTTGGGGCCATTTATTACGCATAAACGATAAGTATATGCAAAAAATAATTTTAAGAATATGCCTGCTAAAATCACCGTTTAAAATTTAAATGTTCTAAAGAAAAATTAGAAGCTTAAGATGCAGTACGAAACGATGTAAATTATTCAACAATAAATTGTCTTTACTTATCAGCGCTAGATGGCAATAGTGAAGCTATTTTCTGAAAATTCTTTTCTTTTTGGACGTTTAAAATAACTTGTTTTAACTTATCAGCACTAGATGGCAATAGTGGAGCTGTTTTCTGAAAATTCTTTACTCTTCAGATGGTAGTGATTTTGATTATTAAGAAATTATTTTTCTATTTAAGGACTTTTCGTAAAATGGGCGAACATTGAGATTAAATAATTAATATTTCAAAGTTTCAGAATTTTTATAAACAATATTCAAATTAATGTAGTATTTAAAAAAAAAATTAAAAATAAACTGGGACGTCTGAAAATCTATATGTAAATATTGAAAATATTAAAAATATAACAATATTTAAATAAAATAATAAAATAGTTAACAAAATATATAAATATTTAAATAAAGCCCGTGCGATAGTCAGTACCTGACTATCGCATGGGCACCCACTGACTATCGCCCATGCCCTGGGTACGAAATTTCTGAGCGGCACAAAATTTTTCATAATTTCATCTAAAATTCCATTAAAAAATAAAATAATTGTGAAAAATGTTTTATTTGAGATATTAATACCATGAAATGACAAAAATATATCTCAATATATGGTTAAAAACCCGTCTCAATAAATAATAGAAAAAATATTTTATTTTTATTCCTGTAACAGTTTTTCAATTTTTCGGCAAACTTTTTTGAGTTGACACTTTTCGAATAAAGAATGTAACATGCAAAAAAAAAAAACAAAAAAACAAAAAAAAAACAACTAATATTAGTAAATCAAACAATCTAAGGGGGCACAAAAAACTGAAAGTGCCCTGGGCACAGAAACTTGCTAGTCGGGCCCAGGCCAACGTGTTTTCAGTGTTGTTATGTGTAAGTCCCAATTCACGGATTGCTGCTAAGACATTTAAAAACACACATTTTGAAACATTTTAAATCAAGCTTGAAATGATATTTTAATTATTTTTGAAATAGATTTTATACTTTAGCGATAAATTGCGATATCTTTTAAAATTTCAATACAGGTTTTCATTGATTATTGCTAAGATATTTAAAATCATTGTCACATGTCTAAATGAAACTTGAAATGATAATTTTTAAATACTTTTAATTATCTTATCAATCATTAAATCTTTAAAAAGTACAATTCTGTTTCTTCAGAGATCGTTACTAGGATATGTTAATCTAAAATTGTTATTCCATGATATTCAAATTAAAATTAAAATTATGTTTCTTTCATAGTATTTGTCGTTCATTTACAGGGACGCACAAAAGAAATCGGTTACAGTCTTTGAGCAATAATTGCTGGAAGTGCGTTTTCAATTTCTGTTATGCGCTTTTAAATTTAACTCATTTTTTGCATATTAGTCGCTGTATACAAATTCTATACCTAGTATACACGTCTGCACAAAAGAAACCATTCTCCTTATTGGCGGAAATTGCTGAAGGGGAATTTTCAACTGAAGTATTTATTTCCTAACTGAACTAAATTTTTGCATGCATGTAGTTAATAGATATAAATCTATATCATATACAGGGCTGATCAAAGAATTCGGATAATCTTCCGATTGTAGATGGGAACAGCTGAAATTGGGTTTCTAAATGTGTCATGGGTTTCCGTATGGTTGAATTTAACATAATATTTTAACTTATTAAACGGTGCAGTTTTGTTACGTTTTTCTGAATATTTTGGAAGTGTTTCATAATCTATGTTTGACGCAGGATTTTTTTTGTTTAATATTCCCGGCAATTTTTGTTTCCAAAAAAATTTTTAAGGTTCGGCACGAGCACTGTATAAAATCTGTGGCAACAGGCTGCCTCCAATTTTATGGAGTAATTTAACTTATATAATGGTATAATTTAAACTGATATGACTGATGTAATACAACACATTAGTGTAACGTAACATCAGTGATACAGGTTAAATTACTCAATAAAATGGAAGCAACAAGGCTGCCACAAATTTTATTGAGTAACGTTACATAAATTTTTTACAGTGAGTTGTTGATCGGTACGAGTATTTTTACGGGGCGTTCTTTCCCAAAACTTAAATTCTACAGTGTTTATTGTTTTTTCAAGTTACATTCTGGAGTGGAGAGACAAGAATAATGATAAAGAAGGTACAGCAGAATCTATTTCAGGTAATGCCGTTACGAATGTAGGTACAGTCGTGGGGGGAAAAAAGTAAACACCCCCTACTAACTCTGCAACAAATTAAAGTAGAAGAAAGTAACTGCTACCATGGTACCAAACGATTGGAAATAATGTCTACTTTTAAATGATGCGTATAAAATTTGCTTAGGGGGCTATCTATAAATCAAAACAAGATCAAACTTCGCTTTTTTTCAATGGCAACACTCAATTTTGATAGTATATCTTAAATCTTCAGTTCAAAATATCCCTAGAAGCGAAATTTCAAGTTATTTGGATGATAAGTTTTTGAATTACAAACATTAAAAATTTAGAGCTTCTAATGTTAAATTACATTTTCATATTTTTACTAATATCTCTTGAATTTATAATCTTAATGTGGTATTTTTTTTGTTTAATTATAATATTAAAAAACCCAAACATAAATATATTGAATTTTTAATTAAAAAAAAAACATTTGTATTTTTATACTAGCAGGCTATGCCCGCTGCGCTGGTCAATATTTCCAAATGAACCTTGGATTAAACTAAATGGTGAATTTGAACTTGTATTTTAAACAATATGGATCTTCAGCTTGACCTTGCGCATTACTGAAAACGATGTGAACGCCATTGCGATATAATGTTATCTTAAGCGTTGGACAAAATTTAGCAATTAAGAAGTAATTGTTTTAGTTGATTATAAACAGCGCACTTATGGTCGGGTAATGAGACCGTTATGACAACAGGAATTAATACCTCTGTAACTAATCAACATATAATGAAATCGTATATACTAACACCATTCCTAAAAGTCATGCAACAGGGCCACTTGTAACAAAATATGTTCTGTAGATTTTTTTAAAAAGGCTAAACTTTCATAATCAGGTTCACTTAATTTTTGAACTTTTACTGTTGCTCTATAACTAAGTACCCTTGAACAATATGTATACACTAAAACCTTTCCAAAATTATTATCTAACTAATTGTGGTATATCCTACGAATGTATTATAAACAATCGGAATGAAATACAAATTTCCGTTGTAAATATATAGTAGATGATGATGATGCGATTTTGTGTAGTAGAATTCATAGTAAAGTTTTCGCTTCAAACAAAAACGATACTTTCAACATTAAAGCTAATACACCAATATGTGAAGTATCCGATTACGGAAGGTTAACTTGAATTCTCATGAGCAACTACTCAAAGAAAAGTGAATATGTGGCTTTTGTGATACTTTTATGTCAGCCGGGTGCAGGTAATAAATCAATAAAGATTGTTTTCATAGCATATTCTTATTTTATTATTTTCATTTAAAACACAAACCTTTCACTCATTTAATTTAAAATGCATGCCTTATACTAATTTCATTAAAAAAACTGAAAAGATAAACAATAACGGGAAATAATGCCATAATAAAAAGCAAAAAAATATTTTTAATTTACATACGCAAAATGTAACTACTGCTACTGGGAATTTTAAAAATGCTATCAGCGAGATGTGCGCAGGGTTGTTATAAATGTACCCATTTTTTTCTTCTTATCGAGGAGCAATTTATAAATCGCACAATATTATTCCAATTCAAATTTCTTTCATTGAGGAACCTATGACCGGAAAAAATGGAAAAAGAATCTTGTAGATTCTTCGGATGACGGCATCTGACGCCATAAACCGAGTTTATATATATGAAAATACTTATTAAGTCGTTACAAACATTGCTTTCATACTTAAATATTTTCATTGGTACTACTTGTTATCCCGTCGACCAATTTCGCCAAATTATATAAATCGCCAAACCATTCGCCAAATTATATAAATTGACATAATCTTTATTTTAAATAACGAAATAACAAATAAATTAGTATAACATTAATAAAAATACTAATAAAACGTCGAAATTAAAATCACTTGATGACGTAAACACGTGTAGTTTGTTTAAATTCAAGTGAATTTGATATTTACGATCAACCATTATTGGCATTTAATCTTATAGTTTGACAATAGATTTTTGGTCGACGGAATATCTAAGTAGTACCTTTTCCATTTTTGTTTTATAACGCTAAATTCTCAGTAATTTTTTCCCTTTTATTTTACATAAAATCACTATTTTTTAAAAAAATTAAGATGCTTGCATTTTTATTTCAAACTCATAGAGCCGTTTTTATTTTTTAGCCAAAAGGGTTGATTCGAATTTTTCCGTTGCTAGAGTAAGGGATTTAATGATAGATATTTTGAGGTTTAGATGCCAAAGACACCGCCAAATTAGAAAAATATGAAATGTGTCATGAACTGTTGGACTTATAAAAATTTATTTGGTAGCATTCGATTCAGCATACAAAACTACATTAAAATATGCTATCATTTGACGCATAATTTTGATATTCGATTTTTTCCCCTCCCCGTGCAAAAACCATTAGCGGTGACACTTTAGAAAATCCTTTCTTAGCAGAAGTTTATGTCATAAGAAGTATTTTTACCACGATTTTCAAGATTTTAGATTCAGTAGTTTGCGCTGTGCGTTAATTAGTCCCCTAATCCAGACTTTATTTTATATACTATATTAGATATGCGGTGAATCGATGATCGAAAATTAGTCCAATATCATTTGAAATATTACATAACAGAGGAGAAAGTACGAAGAAAGACGAAGAAGAAATGACGAATTACAAAAGACTTGTAATTTTTTTTTTCAAAATGGTGAATTTTTCCATAGTAATAACGTATTAAAACATAAATTTCCTTAAAAATTATCTTTATTTCCTAGATTTCGAATCTGTGAATTTTCCTATAAATGAAATTGGCGATATGACTTGAGAAAATAGATAATATTTGCTTAAATAAAATGGGTAATATTCGTTGATCTGAGTTCGAGCTTATAAATATCACATGCTTTCGGAATTACGGCGAAAAACATTTTAAAAAGTATGAAATTATTTTACAATATGTATGTGTGGCAGAAATTCACACTGAAATTTAAGTATTCGATTCCATTTTTAAAATATTAACTGATATCTATATAAGTTACAATTGAATATGAAAATGTACTCAAAAAATGATCTCTTTCACCTAAAAAAACACCATTTGTGAGAACATCCTCAAGCTAATGTCACGCTTATGCATTTTTGGCTTAAAATCACATTGTTTGGCGACAAAAGAAAAATAAAAAATTGTAAAGAAACAAATAGTAATTACACATGTGACTCACAATTACATCTGCTTGTTTCTTCTATAAGTCACGTGATGGGACAATTAGATATAAAAAAAAAAAGAAAAGAACAGAACAGAAAGAAAATGTCGTTAAAATTTCATCTAATCAAATTTTCAGATTCGTTTCCATATCTAACGCAAGCGACAAAGAGCCAAATATTGCGTATCAAGTGTAATATTTCTTATTAAATTAATTTTTAAGCATTACAAATATTTCTTTCAGGTTTTGATTAAATGTTTCCGTTTTTTAATATTATCACTCATTAAAACGGATTTTCTTCTTTTTTTCTTTTTTTTTTTTCATTTAAATAAAATTAGTAACAGTTTTTTTTTTATTTTTCGAGGCTTAATAGACGTTTCATTTTTTTTTTTTTTTTATCAACGATGAATTTCGCCAAGAAATAAAATGGTAACCTTATCGCCCAAAATAACAGAATTTTCCTTCATAATTCTAAAACTAATATAGGTAGACTAATGTTTTATAGCTTAAAACCTTCCCTGAAACAATACCTATCTAACGGTATAGGTTCCGTAAAAATCCATGCAGTAGAACTCGAAATCTAGGCGTTCGGAACGAAATTTCCGTTTGGATTTTATATATGTAATAGAAGATAATAGAATAGATAATAGATTATATATATATATAATAGAATAGATAATAGATTATGTGTTATGAACTATCTCAAAGTTTAAAACAGATCGCATTGTTAGATTTCCTAATTTTAACAATATCGCGTTATGTTAGTTCCACATTCCACCACCAGGGAGCGCACTCTATTCTTAACGAAAGCGTATCTGAACGAAACTCCTTCATGCAACCTTTCCGTAGATACATGAATCGGGAGGGTGGCGGTCTTAACCGATAATTTAAGATAATTGCTGAAATTACTACGAAAAATATTTTAAAGGGGCTCTACGCTGGCCCCTAATAGAGTTAGAGGAAATCAGAAGACGGCAAAATAATCGCGGGGAAAAGTTTGCTTGGGTGCTTCGGAGCTACTTTTGGCGCGAGATCTAAGCTCTACGACCAATAGGAGCCCAGATATTTAAGGAAATATGAAGTAACAAAGTCCAAAATAATAGAATTTTCCGTAATAATTCTATAACTAATCTAGGTAGAATGATGTGTTATAGCTTAAAACCTTCCCTGGAACGATACCTATCTAACGGTATAAGTTCCGTAAAAATCCATGCGGTAGAACTCGAAATCTCGGCGTTCGGAACGAAATTTCCGTTTGGATTTTATATATATAATAGATTATGAATTATGAATTATGAATTATGCAAAAAAAAAAAAAAAAAAAAAATTAATTGTAACCTGCAATTGTTTTCATAGATTTAGATTTATTATGTTGCAATTTTGCTTTATGCAAATTTTGAATTTCAAAATTTTTTCCAAGTAGTTTTCGAATTATGAGTAAAAAAAAAAGAAAATCAAAATGACGGTTTAAGGGGACGTCTATGATGTCCAGAAAAGCATAATTTGAAAAAAAATATATTTTACTCTTTTAATGAAACATTTGGACTGTCAATAGTCGAAACATATTAAGCGAGTGCGACCTTCATATTGGCAAGAAATAATACATTAATAGAAGTCACATAGTCATTCTGTAACATTTCAACAATAGAGTACCGATCTTTAATTTGGATACAGCCCCTAATATATGCTAATTTTAAAATAATTAATTTAGGCAAATTAAAGGGTGTAGAATCTATTTATGGTGTCAAACTTGGGTATTGCTATTGAAAAAAAAACAATGTTTGGGTTCGTTTTGATATATAGATGACCCCCCCAAACAAAGTTTATATATATAATTTAAAAGTAGACTTTATTTCCAATCGTTTGGTACCAGTAACTTTATTCTACAATAATTTTTCGCAGAGATAGTAACGGGTGTTTACTTTTTTTGTTCTACGACTGTACATTTACAAATGTGGTATATATTCAGAAAATATTTTTTTATTTATTTTATTTTATTTTATTTTTTTTTGAAGAATTTCTGTAAATTTGAGTATAAAAGTTATAATTTCGTGCATTTCCTCATCCTTTCTTTTATTTTATAGTTTTTACTTTACGAATTCCTAAAAATAAATCTTCGAAACGCTCCGTGTTTCAAGATAGACTTAGATTAAAGTGACGGAAAAAGTTTTTTAACACGCATTTCTTTCTCGAGTAAATTGCTGTTTTTTTTTTTTTTTTTTTTTTTTTTTAGGACATTCGGACGCCAAATATAATGATTCGTTGCATGTTGTTTAACATCATTTACCATTAAAATTTGCGGAAGATTAAAGACAATTTTAAGTATTTAGAGAATAATCTGCTAATTTACGAAAACTATCCAGACGAACAAGAAATAAAAGAAATACAAGATACAAGAAGTACAGGAAAGATACAAGAAATAAAACAGAATTTTTTTCATTTTGAATCAGTTTTTTAACAAAGATGAACCTCTGCATGCAAGGAAGAAGTATCTCTTTATTCTAAAAATAAATAAATAATAATAATGCTGCTGGTGTTGTAATTAAGTTTATTGTGATCTCTTGAATTTCTCGGCATATCTTACAAAACTATTACATATACAAAAGAGGAAAACTGGCAGTTTTATAGAGACATGTGTAATAAACATGTTCAAGCAGGCACTTTAAACCGATGAATTATTCTAAGTGCAGTTTAATGTTGAAATCGGTCAAAATTGTTTAGTTACATAACTTTTATAGGATCAAAAATTATGCGCAGCATTTTTAACGATCTTTTGTAGGTTTATGATTGACTAGAGTGTGCACTGTCCAATCATTTTTAAATTTGTCTGTTTTTTAAAGTTATTTCTTACTAGAAGATAGGCTGTCAGAATGACGTGTTTGCATTTTCAAAAGAATGATAAAGCATTGCATTATAAAAATAATTATGAAGTAATGAATTATATCTTATCTGACTAATAGGGTCAGGTGGGGTAAAATAGTTATAAAACAGCCCATTTTTCATTGAAATTTAATTTGCAAAAAAAATATTAATTGAATTGGTAAAATAATGACCTTTTAACAATATTGCATTTAATACATACTTCGTTTGCCTTAAATTGTCATTTTTAAGAACGTTTTTATGCGCGGAGTTCGTTCAGATCGCCATATTGCCAACGAACTCGATGATCTGTATTTTAATGAATCTCAAAGGAATGAATCGGAAACATTCATAATTAAACATTGTTTTTTAATACAGCTTTATTGAAAAAATTAAATCTCTGAAAATAAAAATAAAAATGACTGACTTTAACGAAAGATTATCGAGACCCGGATGAGTTCACTTCGGAAGTGTAATACACTTAGCGCTATTATATATATATAATAAATGCAAACAAAGTTGATAACGTGCAAAATAAAACACAATTTCAACAGAAAATTTATTTGATTTTATTAATTGCCGATAGCAGGCACCAAAAAATAATTATATAACATAAATTTTTAAAAGTTTATCTCAGATTAAAGCCTCATTAAAAAAAAAAAAATAAGCATAAAGAAACCTGTAATAAACTTTGATCATTCAAAATCATCTTTTATCACACTAGGGGGCTCGGCCCCCTACGAGCTACGCTCGCCAACCCCCGTCCAGACACCGCAGGCTCTAAATGCACGCTAATTTGATCGGCTTTAAAAATATTTCGAAAGATTGAATTATAATTTAAAAAACAGTGGCGATCTCCCTATAAACGAATTTCAATTCATTTCTCTTTGATTGGGGAATTTTAACGCCAAATCCGCTGCGGTACTACTTGATTATCCCGACGACCCATTTCGCCAAATTATATAAATCGCCAAACCATTCGCCAAATTATACAAATTGACATAATTTTTATTTTAAATAACGAAAGAACAAATAAATTCGTACAACATTAATAAAAATACAAATAAAACGTCGAAATAAAAATAACTTGATGACGTAGACACGTGTAACAACATTTCAAAATAAGCTAATATAAAAGGAATTAAGTAAACAGAGTCTTTGTCTCCTGGTATTTTTTAACAAAGCGAAAAGAAAGTTCTTTTAAATGAGATATTTTAAATTAATCGTTTTTAATCTGACGTAATTTTGACCAAGCTATTCTTTCTCTTTTAAATAATCGCGTGAAAGTACTTTTGTTAGCAATGAAATATTGTTTGCGGTTTCCTAACAAAAATAGTTGAAAATATCCTCTCAAAATATTAAATAAATGTCTAGCGCAATTTCTAAATTTAAACTTTTTTGCAATATTATTTTGTGTTCATTTTATGTAATAACTATAATGTGACGTAAATATGACATAATTTCTCCTAAGACTTCTAACGCATGTTAATGAATTTATTATTTTACAATATCCTTTCTCTTTTAAAATTCACGTGTGTACTTTTTATGACGTAATTTTTAATAAGTTCCTGCTTTTTATACATAATTATTTAATTCTAATTTGAAAGTTTTTTTCCTGTTTATAATAGTCACGTGTAAATAAATTTTTAATTTGAAGCAAACATTATTGCTTGCGCTTTTTATACAGTTGGCAACAGTTTAAATTAGTACAATTTTCTGAAATCTGTAAAAAATATCTCTAGAAATGCAGAAAATTTGAATTTAAAATAGAAATAAAACCTGAAAAAATGAGTCAAAATAAAAAAATTAATGCAATCTGCACTCCGGCAAATTCTAACGCATAAAATGATCTAAAAATGATTACACTGCCATGTATAGTTTTTGCTGCTATAAAACTTTTTTAGTGGAACGATTTTGTCCAACTTTAGCATTCAATATGTCTTAAAATAATTCTTCGATTTGAAAACTGTCTGCATCAGCGTGTTTATCAAACATTTCTGTATAAAACCACTGATTTTCATATTTTTGTATGCATTATTTTTCTCAATATTAACGAAGAAAGACCTCCGGTCACAAAAAATTCAAAACCGGCGGCGGCGGCGGTTACAGCGGTAGTTACCTTTTTTTAGAATAGAGAGATAAGTTAATTGCATTAACAGATTTTTTTTCTTTCAAATTCCTTTATTAAGTTACAAATTTATTTTCCCTACAAAATACAAAATTTTATTTGCATTGATATATGAGGACATCAGAAGCCAAGGGTTATAAGTGACAAAATTTCGATTTGGAGTAAATTGAGTTCAAAGATAATTGACGTTAAAGTTGAACATTAATAATAATTGCCTGAATTGAAATAGAAAACTGCTGCTTGTTTCACAGTGGTCTTTGAACTCTTATTTCAATAAATGTGAAAAAAGCAGAGTGCAAGTTTCTTTAAATTTATAATTAATCAATATTGATCATTATTCAGCAAAAGTGGTTGATCTCTAAAACACAACACGTAATTAGAAAATCACTTATATTTCTTTACCAGAAAAGAAAAAAGCATATTTCCTGGTCATCTATGCACTTAGCTCATTTTTTCCCATTTTGTCACTTATACCCCTTGGCTTCTGGGGTCCTCATATATATTATATATATAAAACCATTAAAAATCATTGCAAAATACCAACAAAAAGCGTGAAATTAATTCTAATTACATTTTATAAGAAAAATTAATTTTTTTCCCAATGTCTTTACAATTCAAAGAATTTCAAAACAAAATTTCTTTTTTATTAACTACCGATAGATGGCGCTAACAAAGCCTGCACGTTCACAACGAATACGATATGAATGAATGTTTACTTTTATGCAAGGAGAAATTGAGCTGTCAATCTAATTTCAACTGAAGTTATCTCAGAATATAATATAATTGAATGCAAGTCATCTCTCAAATGTTAATTTATTTAAATAATCTTTCTAAAAATGAAACTTTTATAAAGTTTTATTCGAAAAAAATAATATTGAATAAAAATGGCCGAATGGAATTCGATAAAGCGAAAAAGCTTATATAGTAATAAAAATAAATAATAATATATTTACTGAATAATAATATTTTCATACACCTTTCATTTGAAAAATATATTTTCACGCGAATATTAAACAAGAAAGAAAACTTTAAAATAATTAAATTATTAGGTGCGAAATTCATTCAATGGAGAAAATGACGCCATATTTAAAACGTCACATTTAAAACGGTTTTCTTATAGCATCTAAAAGGAAACTTTTTCTAGACGTTATAAAAGACCTGTATGTAAAGATGTAATTTTGTAATCGATATTGCACTCACTTTCTTATGTGGTTGAATTAAAAAAAATATTTACTCAAGTGTGTTTCTGATGATAATGCAACTTTTGAATCAGTTTAGAACTTAATTTTATCCCATTTTTCCTTTAGTCTGCAGCAAATGACACATAGGCATAGCCATATAAATTTTGTAGTTATGAGTGTTTACGAATTACAAAAACAAAGGCGTTAATTATGTTCTAAATCACTCTCACCAAAATATGACAGACAAAAAATATGCCATATGGCTGTGAAAATGCAAAAACAAAGTATCTTAAAAATCAAAAAAGTAGAAAATATAAATAGAAAGTATATATATATGAGAATGTTTGAGTTTCAAAACTCGCCTTACCTAAAATAAAAAAAAAAAAATCGAATGAAACAACACTACAATATGTTTAAAAAAAAAAAAAGTTGTATCGTGTTTTTCTGAAATCGTAAAATCTTGGTGTTACAATGAAAGCCAATGGACGCAAAGAAAAAAAATAGTTGTATCGTGTTTTTCTGAAATTGTAAAATCTTTGTGTTACAATGAAAGTCAATGGACGCAGTTTTTCACGATTTCCCAAAATTTGATTTTCTGGATAAGGCGAGTTTTGAAACTCACGTCTTCACATATATATAATATACATTTATCATTTAATAATTTAACAATTATTATTAAATTATGATTATGTGTTGAGAGAAAAATTCAGAAATCCAGAAACCATAATTTAAATGATGCTTTTATTTTTCTCCTGTTGCTGTGTCTTGAGAAAGTAACAGAGCAAAAATTATATTTAAAAAAATAAATTCACAATTTCCCGCTTTCTATAAAGAGCAGATCAGAAAGGTCGGATTGTTAATAATCAGGGGCTATACCAAATTAATGTATTGTAGCGGATTTTTTTTGGAGCTACATGAATTGCAGACATGAAATTACGTGTGATTTTTAAGATAAACGTGGCATTTTTCTTTAAAAAGTCATACAAAAGAGAATTTTTTTTAAGAACATTGTTATTTTTTGTTTTATTTTTCATTTAACTGACCAAGCTGATTTTCAAATGTGTAATTGATCATACTTAATCAATCACAAAAACAGTCATAAGCTGTCATGACAGCGGTGCATGGGAACCGATTTTTTGGTTAGAGTGTTTTTTAAGAATCGGTAGTTTGGACGAGCGCAGATGGCAGAGGATAGTATCCCCTATTGTATTTTTTAAGAAAATGAAATGGTTTATTAGAAATATTCACGATCCCTAAAATCATGTTTAGAACAGACCGGAGGCAAGACAAGAATGGAATGAATCAAAGACACTTAAATTCCGATTATCAATTTGGCATGCCAATGTTCGAAAATATGAAAATTTCTTGCATCTATGCTACAACAGCGCCTGTTAAAAAGTGGCAGTTAAAATCAGAAAATGATAAAACGAATTTATAAAGTACAACAAATGTAATTATCCAAGACGAATTTAAGTTCAAATGAGCTCAAATTACTTTCTAATGAAGAACTTTGACTCTGATTATCACCTAGTTAAAAAATATGTATGAAGAGGAATTTTTGTATTATTTTTTTATTCATTAAAGCAAATAATTAGCCGTATACTTAAGGGGTCTTGTACCTTATAAACGCGTCGAAAATTAACGAAAAACTTCAGAGTTTGAATTAGTCTGTCTTCAAAGCCTTTTTATGTATAAGCATGAAATTTTGGGTATTGATTAAACAGATTGTGCTTTGTAATATGCTACCATTAGAAATTTATTAACCCTTTAAAGAATTTGTGTATTGTTGAGATCAAAATAGCTCTTTTTTTACCCCATAAGTCATTGCGCGCATGATATCTTGAGAAAGTAATTATGGATTGGCATGAAATTCGGTAAAGATACTAAACATATATGTGTGTTTAAAATGATCTACTCTTGTGATGGGCGATAACGAGATGTTTTTCTCGATTTTCTCGATTGTATGGACATCTCGATATTTTTCGATTGTGTAAATTTTTTCTCGATGACTACAGTTTGCAAACTTCTTTTATAAATCATATATTATGTATTATATACGTCATGAATTTATCAAGAATCGTCTGCGGGTGAACTGGAATGAGTCGATGTTAATAAAGACTAGGTGACTTCGACCGCTAGCGGGCCCCTCCTTTCATCGGGTCCCCTAATTTATACGTAATCTTGCAATATGAAATCACGAACAGGTTACCCGCTATATACGGCACTGATATATGATAGCAGGCGGGTGTGGTGTGCACGCACTACAAAATCTTGTAAAAAATATAATATCGAAACGAATGAACCTCGGACCAGATCTCTTGGGGGAGGGGTCAAAGCGAGCGGAGGAGCACAGCAGCTGCATAATATGATTAAGTCGTCACAGGTCTTTAGGCTTTTCCAACCATATGTCACATGAGAAGTCTGGATCTGAATTTATAAAAATGCCCTCCCCGTGGGGGCAAAGGGGGAGAGGGGTGCGGGAGGTGGATAACATGAGTAAGTGGTCATAAGCCTTTCCAACAATATGTCACATGAGGGGTCTCGGCTAAATTTAGAAAAACACCCCCGTGGGGGAAAAGTGGGGGGGGGGGATGGACACCGGAGGAGCATAACATCAATAAGTAGTCACAGACCTTTCCAACGATATCTCACATGAGGGGTCTTGGCTAAATTTGAAAAAGTGTCCACCGGGAGGGGCAAATTGGGGGAGACTATCACCGGAGGTGCATAACATCAATAAATAGTCACAGGCCTTCCCAACGATATCTCAACTGTGGGGTCTTGGCTAAATTTGGAAAAGTGTCCACCGGGGGGGGGCAAAATGGGGGGATGGACACCGTAGGTACATAACATCAATAAGTAGTCACAGACCTTTCCAACGACATCTCACACGAGGGGTCTTGACTAAATTTGAAAAAGTGTCCCCCCCCGGGGGGCAAAGAGTGGGGGGGACTGTCACCGGAAGTGCATAACATCAATAAGTAGTCACAGGCCTTTTCAACGATATCTCACAAGAGGAGTATGGACTAAATTTGAAAAAGTGTCCTCCGGGGGAGGGCAAAGTGGGGGGGGGGGCGGCACCGGAAGTGCATAGCATCAATAAGTAGTCACAAACCTTTCCAACGATATGTCACATGAGGGGTCTTGGCTAAATTTGGAAAAGTGTCCTGAAATTTCATATATTATAAATAATATTTAGCGGAGGGCTCCATAACAAAATCCGATCTAAAATGATAAAAACGGAAAAAAACTACCCTCGCAGTGGGGACCAAATTGGGGAGGGGAGGAAGAAAGTCTCATTTTATGAAAGAGTCATCCGAGAGCTTACCGATGACGTATCACATGACTGGTCCAAAAAAAGTTTGAAAATTGCTCCCCCTCCCTCCCCCCGTGGCCCCACTCTTTCGCCCCGGAATTCACACAGCCGCCACTTTAAAATTTTTATGTTCAATAAATAATATTTACCGGAAGACTGCATAAAAAACCCACATCTAAAGTGATATTTAAATTTATTATAGAAATCGGCTACGGTTTTAAAAATTTGATCGCCCCTGGGGCATTCCACGTCAAATCAGGCAGTAAAATATCAATATGTAACCCACCACCACAGATTTTAATGAAACTGCGTGTGTTTGTTCTTACTATTAAGATATGGTCACCAGTAATTTTTTTTGCTCCTTGGTGAAATAGTTTCTGAGAAAAAAATTGTCAAAATTTTGAAAAACTGCCGTCAGTTGGCATTCTTGATAGCTCGGTTTTCAAATGTAGCATGTCATATATATAATCATATTTCAATATCTACTCTACAAATCATCTTCAAATAATTTATGCACAATATTTAGGGTACGCAGCTTATGAAAAAAATATATTGTTACGCTTATAACATTTTAAGTGTGTCTAAAAAAATATTTAAACTTTGAAGTCGTGAATTTTTTATGAAAAATAATGCATTAACAAAAAAAGCATTATCAACAAAAGGCGGTATTTTTATTAAATTTATTTTTTATGGGAGATATACTTAAAGGTGTCCTTTACCTGATTCTGAAATCAAAATAGTGGGATTTTGGGTGTTTTTGGTAGTATTTCCTATTTAAAAATATTTTGAGGTGCATTTCATATCAAATCAAGCAGAGTCATTCCATGTCAGTTCCCCTAAGCCATTTAATCACTGTCACAAATTTCAATGAAATTGGGTTTGTTTATAGCTTATTTTAAGACGTAATAACCTTTAATTTTCTTGATCCTAAGTAAAATATTTTTTAAGATAAAAAATATCAAAATTTTGAAAAATTGTTTTAAATTTTTTTAATGACAGTTCGATATTCAAAGACTACATAAAAAAAAAAAAAAAAAAAAAAAAAAAAAAAAAAAAAAAGTCATTTCAATATAAAATCACTAAATAGGTTTCAAATAATGTATATGTGACAAATAATGTAGGCTGATTATTATTTCTTGTTTTTTATCATGTTTAAACACTAAGAGTGTCTTTTATCTTATGAATTTTTAAAATCAAGAATTTTGTCAAAAATAATGTGTTAATCAAAAATTTATTATTAACCGAAGGCAGGGTGTTATTGCTTTTTTTTTAATTGTACGTAAAAATATCTTTTAAATGGTTATAAAATAAAAATAGTGAACATATGAGAAAAAATTATCAAAATTTTGGAAAAATGCCAGGAGTTGCCATTAATGATTGTTCAATTTTCAAAGGCCTCATTTTATATATAAAATCATCTTTCAATAACTAATAAAGAAATCTTCTTCGAATAATTTAAGCAAGGTAAATAAAGTATGTAGATGATGAAAAAAATATTGCTGCAATGTTAAAAAATATTTAAATGTGTCTAAACAATTGTATAATCTTTGAAATCAAAAATATTTTACAAAAAATAATGAAATTATTAAAAAATCTTTATCAATCAGAGGCGGAGTTTCTATGACTAATTTTTTAATTTTAAATTGTACATAATACTACATTATAACTGGATCTGAAATAAAAATAGTGGGATTTTGGTTGGTTTTAGTAGTATTTAAATCATATTTAAAATTATCAATATTTTCAAATGTAAAACCTATCCGATGTATCATCCCTGGAAATATTTTTATTTATACATTTATTTTATTTTTCAAATTATCTTTTATGTTCGTTTCTTAAGGAAAAAAATAAACAATATTGTTTTTTAATAAAACTTCTAGGGCGAAGAGCAATTATCCCTTTCCAAAAAAGAGAAAAATCACTAGCTCCTCACCGCCCAATAGAAATTTTCAAAATGACAGTCCTAATCTTGAAACTCATATTTGGCTGTTAATATTGAAAATTTAGCATTGAGCTGCTAATATTGAAAAAAAAAAAAAACCAAATTTCACTCTGTTGAAGAAAATTTTGACGTATTGTGCTTTAAATGTATGCAAAAAATGCATAATCCATTATATTTATATCTTTCGAATAACTATATCTAAAAAAATATTTAAAACTCAATGAGTTGCACTTTTGTAACTTTATTCAGTTTCTAATGATATGTACCGTAATTTCGGGTGTATAGCCCGCAGATCAAACAATTCAGTTTGGACCCAGAAATTTTATTCAGTATTTGAAGACCAATATTTACTGTGATCTAAAAAGTTACATTTTATTTTTAAAAATTTCTGGATCGAAACACGATTGTATGATCCGCGGGCTATACACCGGAAATTACGGTAATTTGATTTATTTCATCACAATATTGCTGAAAGATGAATTTTCAACATATATATGTGTGTATATATATCCCTGTTCTCAAACAAATTATTTAAAAATTATTCATTTATGTTTAATAAAGCATATATATATTGTTTATACACTTACAGAAAATACATATAGCAAATTTTATGATATTATGTCAATAATGTCTAAAAGTAAAGAACTTATCTAATAGTATGTAACGAAAAATTTAACATCTGGTGTAATGACAACAAAATTTTATAATTGTTTTACTTAATTTGGATGAATGAAAAAAGCTTACATGTTTATATTTTATTGAAGTACAGGTGAAAATGTCACAAAGACATACCTCAACAACCACTGAGTATGTCACATTCACACTACAGATGATTTTTTTTTCTTTTGATCTTTCGGGTTTGATTTCAGATGGTAATGAATTAATTAGTTTTGTTAGAAGTGTCATTGCAGTCAGCATATTAGGCTCACTATTTTTTTTTATATAATTTGTTTTGATTGACTCGATGAACAACAATATTTAAAGGGACCATTTCATGACTTTTCAATTAAAAGCTGATTTATAAATTCATCATGTTGTTTAGTTATTATTATCGTCTTAAGATAATAAGTTGATATTAAAATTTTTAAATGCAGTTTATTTATTATTTGAACAGTTGAAAGTATTTTTCTATAAGAGTGCGGGCTGTTGATTTTAAGTCGGCTGTTGAGCAATGTAGTGTTGGTAAAGGAACTGGTACTATTTAATTTAATTTTTATTGCTGTAAATAATATTTGTTATTTTATTATTGTATGTATTATATTTAAGCAAGAGTAGAAATACATGATATCGTAGTCATTTTAGTACATCTTAGCATGAAAAGCTACAATATTTATCATTAAACATTCACATTTTATGAAAATTTTGTTAAAATTGCTCATATTTTCACTATTTTTATTTTATAACTATTGAAAAGATATTTTTACGTACAATTAAAAAAGTAATAACAGCCTGCCTTCGGTTAATAATAAATTTTTGATTAACACATTATTTTTCACAAAATTCTTGATTTTAAGAATTCACAAGATTAAACACACTCTTAGCATTTAAACATGACAAACAACAATAAATAATAATCTGCCTACATTATTTGTCACATATACATTATTTGAAACTTATTTAGTGATTTTATATTGAAATGACTTTTTTTTATGCAGACTTTGAATATAGATCTGCCATTAAAAACATTTTTAAAAAAATTTCAAAATTTAGATATTTTTTTATCTTAAAAAATATTTTACTTGTAATCACCTTTAATTTCCTTGATCCTGTCTTAAAATGAGCTATAAACATACCCAGTTTCATTGAAATTTGTGACAGTGAATTAAATATCTTAGGCGAACTGACATGGAATGACTCTGCTTGATTTGATTTGAAATACGCCTCAAAATATTTTTAAATATGAAATACTACTAAAAACACCCAAAATCCCACTACTTTTATTTCAGAATCAGGTAAAGGACACCTTTAAGTATATCCCCCACAAAAAATAAATTTAATAAAAATACCGCCTTTTGTTAATAATGCTATTTTAGGTAATGCATTATTTTTCATAAAAAAAATCACGACTTCAAAGATTAAACATTTTTTTAGACACACTTAAAATATTATATAAGCGTAACAGTATTTTTTTTTCATAAAATACGTACCCTATATATTATGCATAAATTACTTGAAGATGATTTGTGGAATAGATATTGAAATATGATCATATTTATGTCATGCTACATTTGAAAATCGAGCAGTCAAGAATGCCAACTGATGGCAGTTTTCAAAATTTTGACAATTTTTTTCTTAGAAACTATTTGACCAAGGAGTAAAAAAAAAATACTGGGAATCATATCTTAATAAAAGGAACAAACACACGCAGTTTCATCAAAATCTGTGATGGTGGGTTACATGCCTGCCTGAACTGACATGGAATGACCCCCCTTCCCCATCCCCCTTTGGGCGAAGAAAGGTTCATAGTATGAAAGAGTGGTCAAAGGGCTTTTCGATTATATGCTACAGGAAGGGTTCGGTAAAATTTTTAAAATTGCACCCCGCATGACTCCACTCTCACGGTCTCACGTCCTCCTCCCTCGAAATCACCCGGCACACCTTCCTCTTTGAAATTTTTATATTTAATAAATAATTTTTATCGGAGGGCTCCAGGTATGTGACATCTTGGTAGGGCTAAAATAAGAGAAACTTTGAAAATTAGGGCTTCATTTCACAGCTCATTGTCATGCCTCTTTCTCTATCTCGTCCCTTGGTACTCTCGATAAATTTTCTTACTTTTCTTCTCTGCCGAGGACGAGAGAAATCCTCGAAAAGCTTCTCATAGCGAAATGTTGAAAAGCGCGAGAAAAATCCTCGAAAGGCTATTCATTGGGAGATTTCGAAAAGGACGAGAGAAACCAGCGAGAGGCTTCCCATCGGGAAAGGTTGAAAACGGCGAGATAAACTCTCGAGAGACTTCCCATCCCGAAAGGTTTAAAACCGCGAGAGAACCAACCATCGTGCAGATTCCCATCTGGAAGCGTCGAAATGATGGAAAAATCATCGAGATGAGATTTGCCTAAATGCGAGATGGAAATGAAGCTTTCAGAGTCAAACTTACCGCATTTCTGGTTTAAGTCATAATTTCTCCAAGGAGTCCATCTGCTTATCCAATCACTTTTTAGCTCACAGGCTATCTAAGCCTGAGAGCTAATGTACCCGTCGGTTCTGTCTCTCTGTGTGTATGCATGTACGTACGTATGTATGTACGTAACGCGATAACTCTTGATTAAAATGTACGATTTGCTTCAATTTTTTTATGTTCATTCTGATAAGGCGTTCCGCTGATTAGTTTTGACTGTTCATTGGTTAAGGATAAAGGGAGAGAAGGGGGCTGCCCCCCCTCCTTAATTTAGATAAATAGGTTTTTCATGCAGAATTATTCGATTTGCTCCAAATTTCGTATACCGGTTTATTATGTTAAGGAGCTTCCCCGATTAAACTTGGAAGTTCATTAGTTAAGTATAAAGGGGGAAAGGGGGGGTAGACCACCTCCTTAATTTAGATAAATGGGTTTTTCATGCAGAATTATTCGATTTGCTCCAAATTTGGTATACCGGTTCATTATGTTAAGAAGTTGCCTTGATTAGATTTGGAGGTTTACGGGTTAAGTGTAAAGGGGGAGAAATGGGCTGGACCTCCCCCGCTTAATTTAGATAAATGGGCTTTTCATGCAGAATTATTCGATTTGCACCAAATTTGGTATACCGGTTTATTAGGTTAAGGAGCTTCCGTGATTAAACTTGGAAGTTCATTGGCTAAGGATAAAGGGGGAGAAGGGGGCTGGTCCGCCCCCCTTAATTCAGATAAATGGGTTTTTCATGCAGAATTATTCGATTTGTTCCAAATTTGGTATACCGGTTTATTATGTTAAGGAGCTTCCCCGATTAAACTTGGAAGTTCATTAGTTAAGTATAAAGAGGGGAAAGGGGATAGACCTCTTCGTTAATTTAGATAAATGGGTTTTTCATGCAGAATTATTCGATTTGCTTCAGATTTGGTATACCGATTCATTATGTTAAGGAGCTTCCGTGATTAAACTTGGAAGTTCATTGGTTAAGGATAAAGGGAAAGAAGGGGGCTGGTCCGCCCCCCCCCCTTAATTTAGATAAATGGGTTTTTCATGCAGAATTATTCGATTTGTTCCAAATTTGGTATACCGGTTATTATGTTAAGGAGCTTCCCCGATTAAACTTGGAAGATCATTAGTTAAGTATAAAGGGGGGGAAAGGGGGGTAGACCCTCTCCTTAATTTAGATAAATGGGTTTTTCATGCAGAATTATTCGATTTGCTCCAAATTTGGTATACCGGTTCATTATGTTAAGAAGTTGCCTTGATTAGATTTGGAGGTTTACGGGTTAAGTATAAAGGGGGAGAAATGGGCTGGACCCCGCCCCCTTAATTTAGATAAATGGGCTTTTCATGCAGAATTATTCGATTTGCTCCAAATTTGGTATACCTGTTTATTATGTTAAGGAGCTTCCGTGATTAAACTTGGAAGTTCATTGGCTAAGGATAAAGGGGGCGAAGGGGGCTGGTCCGCCCCCCCCTTAATTTAGATAAATGGATTTTTCATGCAGAATTATTCGATTTGTTCCAAATTTGGTATACCGGTTTATTATGTCAAGGAGCTTCCCCGATTAAACTTGGAAGTTCATTAGTTAAGTATAAAGGGGGGAAAGGGGGATAGATCTCCTCCTTAATTTAGATAAATGTGTTTTTCATGCAGAATTATTCGATTTGCTCCAAATTTGGGATACCGGTTTATTATGTTAAGAAGCTGCCTTGATTAGATTTGGAGGTTTATGGGTTAAGTATAAAGGGGAGGGGCTAGTCTCCCCCTTAATTTAGATAAAAGGGTTTTTCATGCAGAATTATTCGATTTGCTTCAAATTTAATATACCGATTTATTCCGATATGGCGCTTCCTTCATTAGATTTGTAGGTTCATTGATTAAGTATAGAAGGGCGAAAAGGGGGCAAGTCCCTTCCCCTTAATTTAGATAAATGGATTTTCATGGAGAATTATTCAATTTACTTTAATTTTTTTTTCTATGTTCGTTCTGATAAGGAGCTTTCCTGATTAGATTTGGAGGTTCATTAGTTAAGTATAAGAGGGTTAAATTGGTTAGACCACCCTTAATTTAGCGATATGTTTCTTTTTTTCATGCAGAATTATCTGATTTGCTTCAAATTTGATATACTGAAGGTTGATTTGATATAGTTAAGGAGTTTCCCTGATTAGATTTGGAGGTTCATTGGTTAAGTATAAAAGGGGCAAACGGGGGATATTTCCCTTCATTTATTTTTTGAGGGACATTATTCTTTAAAATAAGAGTATAATATGCAATTAGTGTGAATAACCTGTGAGCTCAATGCCATCAGTTTAACTGGCACTTATCTTTTTATTGCTATTAATCGATGTGGGTTATGAAGCATAGTGGTTTATGTATTCAGTTCTGTATAGTCCTAGTTTCAAACTTTACTGTTAAATTCAGTGTCATTTTGCCCCGAATTTTCAATGTTTCTCTTATTTTAGCTCTGCCAAGCTGCCCCATACCTGGAGACTCAGATAAATATTATTTATTAAATACAAAAAGTTCAAAGAGGAAGGTGAGTGAATTCTGGTGGGCGCGAGAGTGGACAAAGGGGGGGGGGGGTAATTTTCAAACTTTTACCAAACCTCTCCTTGACATATCATCGGAAAGTCCTTTCACCATTCTTTTATATTATGAACCTTTCTCCTCCCAGAGTTGAATTACGGAAGGGGGCGGGGGAGGGGGAGCGGTGCGAGGGTGAATTATTATTATTTTTTTAATTGTAGAGATTTCTACAATAAATATCATTAAATGAGGTTTTTTAATGGAGCTCTCCGATAAATATTATTTATTAAATATAAAGTTTTAAAAGTGGGGCTGCGTGATTTCCGTTTATATTCTGGTATAAAAGAGGGAACCCACGTGGGAGGGGTAGATTTCAAAATTATTGGATTTGCTTCAAATTTAATATACCGATTTATTCAGATATGGCGCTTCCTTCATTAGGTTTGGAGGTTCATTGGTTAAGTATACAAGGGCGAAAAGGGGGCAAGTCCCCTTCCCTTAATTTAGATAAATGGATTTTCATGGATCGCTTTAATTTTTTTTTTCTATGTTCGTTCTGATAAGGAGCTTTCCTGATTAGATCTGGAGGTTCATTAGTTAAGTATAAAAGGGTTAAAGGGGTTAGACCACCCTTAATTTATCGATATGTTTCTTTTTTTCATGCAGAATTATCTGATTTGCTTCAAATTTGATATACTGATTTATTATAGTTAAGGAGTTTCCCTGATTAGATTTGGAGGTTCATTGGTTAAGTATAAAAGGGGCAAACGGGGGATATTTCCCTTCATTTATTTTTTGAGGGACATTATTATTTGAAATAAGAGTATAATATACAGTTAGTGTTAATAACCTGTGAGCTCAATGCCATCAGTTTAGCTGGCACTTATCTTTTTATTGCTATTAACCGATGTGGGTTATGAAGCATAGTGGTTTATGTATTCAGTTCTGTATAGTCCTAGTTTCAAACTTTACTGTTAAATTTAGTGTCATTTTGCCCCGAATTTTCAATGTTTCTCTTATTTTAGCTCTGCCAAGCTGCCCCATACCTGGAGAATCAGATAAATACTATTTATTAAATATAAAAAGTTCAAAGAGGAAGGTGGGTGAATTCTGGCGGGCGCGAGAGTGCACAAAGGGAGGTTGGGGCGGGTAATTTTCAAACTTTTACCAAACCTCTCCTTGACATATCATCGGAAAGTCCTTTCACCACTCTTTCATATTATGAACCTTTCTCCTCCCAGAGTTGAATTCCGGAAGGGGCGGTGGGGTGGAAGGGGGGGGAAGCGGTGCGGGGGTGACTTTTTTTTTAATTGTAGAGATTTCTAAAATAAATATCATTAAATGAGGTTTTTTAATGGAGCTCTCCGATAAATATTATTTATTAAATATAAAGTTTTAAAAGTGGGGCTGCGTGATTTCCGGGTATATTCTGGGATAAAAGAGGGAACCCACGTGGGAGGGGTAGATTTCAAACTTTTTTTTGGACCAATCATTTGGTATATCATCGGAAAGTTACTCTTTCATATTATGAACCTTTCTTCTTCCCTCCCTAGTTTGGCGCCCCGAGAGAGGAACTTTTCGAACTTTTTTGAAATCGTAGCGTTTTTAAACATTTTAGATCGGATTTTTTTACGGAGACCTCCGATAAATAATTTTTAATATATGAAAATTTCAAAGAGAAGGATGGGCAGGGTATATTTCGGGGGGCACGATAATTGGAATCCTGGGAGTTGGGACTCTTTTCTATCATTTGCTGACACTCCTCATGTGATATATCATTGAAAAGCTCTGTGACTACTATTTCATTTTATATATCGCCCGCTCCCCTCCCCTTACTTTGCCCCCACGCGGGGGCACTTTTCTAAATTTAGCGGACAACCCTCATGTGACATATCGTTGGAAAGTCCTGTGACCACTTATTCATATTATGCACTTTCCTTGCCCCTCCCCCCCTACTTTGCTCCCCGCGGCGGTTCGTTTAATGTATTCCAGTCGAAGACTTTCTAAAAATGGGGAAATTAAAGATCCAATCTCAAATGACGTAGAAAAAGCAATAAAAAATTTTGATCCCTTTTATCATCCTTTAGTTCATGTTTTTGCCACTAGGGGGTGCTTTTTATTCTTATTTTTTTTGGCCATTTTGGTGCTAATTGCCGAAAAATTTTAATTTTTGATACTTTAACTCCCCTTACCGCTTCATAGCTACTCGCGTTTTTTCAGCTTTTTTCAACCAGGGGGCAACCTTACAAGACTTTTCCAGTCTTATCGCTCCTTTATAGCCTCCCTTTGGTTTTTTTTTTTTTTATTCCATCTGTTTTCAGTTACCCTATATTTAATAAAATCTGCCTTATATATATGTAAAAACAATGATTTCAATAATCGATTCCAGAACCTCTCCTTTGTAGATTCTCGAAAGTAATCGATGACTGTATCGATTGTGTATTTTACGATAACGATTTTTTTCGAGTGGTAAATTTTCGAGAATCGCCCATCACTAAGCCCTATCACTACTATGAAATTGTCGGCCAGAATAATAGCTAAGTTTTCCAATAACTGTTTTTAGCTTTTCTCGTTATAATCGATTGTAAAACATCTCGATTGTAGATTCTAGGAATTAATCGATGGCTGTATCGATTGTGATTTTTTACGATGACGATTTTTCTCGAGAATCGCCCATCACTAATCTACTCTTAGGCTAAAATTACTTCATTAACTATATAAAAAAATATTTTCGTAAAAAAAAATAAAAATTTTGTATTTTTAATGAATAAAAATAGTCATAACTAAAAATATTACCATTGTAAATACTTAAAAGCAGATCATTTTAAACACACATATTTGTTTAGTATATTTACCAAATTTCATGGTAATCCATAGATACTTTCTCAAGATATCACGCGCGCAATGACTTATGGGGTAAAAAAAAGAGCTATTTTGATTTCAACAATACACAAATTCTGTAAAGGGTTAATAATTTTCTAATGGTAGCATATTACAAAGCTTAATCTGATTAATCAATATCCAAAATTTCATGTTTATACATGAAAAGGTTTTGAAGATAGACTAATTCAAACTTTGAAGTTTTTCGTTAATTTTCGACGCGTTTAAAAGGTACAAGACCCCTTAAACGGATTTGACCGGTCTTTTTCAGGACCTCGGCGTTAGCCGACTGGTTGCATCCGGCACTGTTGCGGCGATCATTGGCATGATTCCAGAAGTATTTTCCCTTATGTCGGGCGATGTATTTCCAGGCCATGCTTTTTGGAAGAAAAAAATATGGCCATTTTTTTCCCCATTCTGACCAGAAAATCAGAGTTGTAAATTTTACGACTACTCTTTCATCTTCACCTAACACTTCATTTATAATAGCTGTTTCATAATAATGGAAACCATCAGTTCATCAGAAGAAAATGATCCATTCCAAAGGTATAAGTTCGATTGAAAAAAAAAACTGTGAACTAATTAATGAATTAAGTGAAAAATTATATTTCACCTCCTTAGTTGTTGACGATTTCTGTAAATCCGGTTTATCCGCGGTGAGCTTGGTCCATATTAACTCGGATAATCGGGACTCTACTGTATCTATATTTATATACATTTTTTTTTTTTTTTTCATAGGGGGTGACACTAATTTCTGAAAAAGCAGAATTCCTGTTTTCTACTATTCATTCTTTGATTAAGCGGTCTTAATAGCTATGCGGCAATTTTTATCACAGCAGTTAAATGTTAAAAATAAGGTACTTAACTGTAAAATTACAATAATAGTGCGTGAAGATAAAACAGCTTTGTCTTTCTGTGGAAATTATAAAAATAAAGTGCTTTTACTAAAAAAAAAAAAAAAAGAACGAGAAAAAAATACTAATGCCGCAAAATAAAAACTAACAAAATGGAACTATACTTCATTGAGAAGATCAGATGCTTCATTTTATCTTCTTAACAGAAAATTATTTACAATTATGATTCCGTTATTTTTTGCAACTCTTCTTCAATTTCGTTTTAACAGAGCTACATTAACAATGGAATGTGAAACGAACATAGGCATGCAAAAAAGTTATGAAATGCTATTCAAAGAAACAAAGCATTTATTATTTCTTTGTAATGACGATCATTATCTGTTTTTATATTTTATGATGTATTTGCAAAATACTTTTTTTAATGGGATATTTTGCAAACACTTTATTTTTTAGAAAAATATGATTTTTTTTTGGTCAGATAAGAGATGTATTTTGATTTTTTTTTTTTTTTTTTTTTTTTTTTTTTTTTTTTTTTTTTTTTTAACAACTGATTATTTAAAAAAAATGAATCGTCGAAAAGTTTGACAACACAAACAAATGAATAATGATTGTGTCAAAGAAATTTAAAATAACTCTTTTGTTATCTTGTTATTTTTTAAATTCAAACATGAAGACTGAAGACTGTCCCAAAAATTTGTAAATTCTTTTTGTTCCAATTATTTTTTTTTGTTCAGTTTAATTAATGAGCAGACGATAATAATATAAAAGAATTTCTTCGTTCCTGTAAATATATGGGTTTTGTTTTTGGAATTATAGTTAAACTTGCAATGCGCAAGAATATGTTTTTTCAGTTTCTATGTTAAAACGTTTTATAAGAGCCTGGATGTTTCATAAAATATACTAATGAAAGAAAACATTTAAACTGTGTAAAATATTTCAAATTTAAACAATATATATATCACTAGCAAAAGCTATCCTTTGTTTGGATTTGCGAAGCATTATATATTAAGATAAATATTTGAAAGTAACAATATTTTTACTTTCTTCTATCTTTACAAGAAAGTATTGGATTCATGAAAATTTTCGAATTCCGGTTTTCGACGGATTTACACGTTTTTGGGGTCAGAGAACCCGTGTACAGGTTTTTCGGAAAAAAAAATGTCTGTCTGTGTGTGACACAAATTTTGTGGGCGCTCTATCTCAAGAATTAAAGAACGGAATTTAATAAAAATTTATGTTTAGTTAGACTCTGGTTAAATTGGTGCTGATTAGTTTTTGGTGTAAATCGCTTTACAGGCGCGCAGTATTTTTTGCGATTTCTACAATAGCTCAATCTCCAGAACTAATGCACGGATATTCATTAAACTTCAGATTCAGTTAGTCCTTGACAGGAAATGAAGTTTCATATATTTTGGTGTAAATTGCTCAACAGGTGGCACTGTTATGCTGTATTTTTTGCGATTTCCTCTATAGCTCGATCTCAAGAACTAATGCTTGGATTTTCAACAAACTTTAGATTCAGGTATACCTTGATATGAATTATTGCTGTTTACGTTTTGGTGCAAATCACTCAGTAGGTGGCGCTGCTATGCTGCATTTTTCAGAATTTCTACTATAGTTCTATCTCAATAACGAATGCACGAATTTTCATCAAACTTCAGATTCAGGTATACCTTGATATCAGTTAGTGCTGTTTATGTTTTGGTGCAAATCGCTCAATAGGTGGCGCTGCTATGCTACATTTTTCAGTATTTCCGCTATAGCTCTATATCAAGAACTAATGCACAAATTTTCAGCAAACTTTAAATTCAGGTATGGGTTATCCCATTTCAAGTGGTCCAGAAAATCAGATATTCGTTGCTTGACCATTTTTAAAAAATCTGAAATTTTTTGTACAACAGCCCTAACATGATGGAAGTTCAAAATGACTATTATTTTAATTTTATTAATTTTTGTTTGTGTATGGCGGCCATCTTTGTTTCATCGTCTGCAGCAATTTTCTCACAAGAAGGGTTTACGGAATTGTAAATAATTCATCGTTTATTTCTCCAATTCAAGTGCGGATTAAAGCAATTTGTACAGAATACATTGGGCTAAAAATCTGGTAATAGAGTAGTTTCTTAAAATAAATCCTTATTGGTGAAATTTAAGCAGAAAGTTGCAGTTTTTTTCCAAAATTTGTCCGTTTACAAAAGGAAATTTTTCTAGCAATTAAAACTGTGAACGTGACATAATTTTTTTTACACATAGACCGAAAGTACTTGTACTCACACGCAAAGTTCCAGACCTGAGACTTGCTTTCTCTTCGCTAAAAAAAATACCAAATTCTTCAAAAATGTCAAAAATCGCACTTTTAAGGCTTTGATATCTCCGGTGGGGCACGAGATAAAAGTCTGATGTTCTGGTTTCTGAGAGTATTGTATGATAGTGTTATGGACAAGAAATTTCAGGATGGAGATTTGACTACAAGCTGAGGCAAAGGCAACATGTCAAAACAATACTGCCAAACTATTGTTTTGTTGTAGTCAGAGCTAAGTATTTATCTCAGAGTGCCACTTAAATTTGTGTTTTTGATTATTTTTAAATAATAGTAACAGAAAATAAAGCCCTTCGCAAAGCTTAGCAATTAATTAAAAAAATAATTATGCCTAAGGCCATATATTTTGTATGATTTCAGTATTTTTTGTATGTAATTTTAGTAAGTAAAAGAAACCTCAGTACTTTTACATAAAGAAAAAAAATATTTTCATACAAGACCTGAGACAAAAACAGAATAGGGAAAGAGAAAAGCTGTTAATATTGTCATACTTGTTGAAACATAACCAAACGTGTCAAAACACATTCTTGTTTGTTGGTTTAAAAATTTGATCTTTCTCAAAATTTAATTTGTAGGAACCAAGTCTTACCATCTCTTGATAACTTGATTGAGGATCTTGCCCCTGCTGGCTCATAGAAATAAACTTTGAAATCACTATGTGCAAGTCTGACTTCATTAATAATTCCTACCTTACTTCTTATGCAAAAATATCCTTTTTCTGCAGTATAAATTTTGAAAGAGATTTGGATATCTTTACTTTCTGAAAATTACTTGAGGCTGATTCATGGTAACATCGTACAATGTTTCATTCATAGGAACATACTTATGGTAGGAACAAGTTTCAGGGACTGGCAAGCAGCATTAAAATTGTGGTTTTGAAACCAACAAGAAGGAATGTGTTTTGACACGTTTGATAATGTCTCAACAAGTATGCCAACATTAACAGCTTTTCTCTTTCCCTATTCTGTTTTTGTCTCAGGTCTTGTATAATTTTTTTTTTCTCTTTGTGTAAAAATGCTGAGGTTTCTTTTAGTTACTAAAATTACAACAAAAATTACTGAAACCATACAAAATGTATGGTTAGACCTTAGGCATAATTATTTTTTAAATTAATTTCTAAGTTTTGCAAAAGGATTTATTTTCTGTTACTATTATTTAAAGATAATAAAAAAATAAATTTAAATGACACTCTGAGATAAATACTTACCTGTTACTGCAACAAAACAATAGTTTGGCAGTATTTTTAGTCATGTTGCCCTTGCTACATCTCAGCTTGTAGTCAAATATCCATCCTGAAATTTATTGTGCATAACACTATCATACAATACTCTCAGAAACCAGAACTTCAGATTTTTATCTCGTGCCCCACCAGAGATATCAGAGCCTCAAAAGTGCGATTTTTGACATTTTTGAAAAATTTGGGATTTTTTTTAGCGAAGCAAAAGCAAGTGCCAGGTCTGAAACTTGGCGTGTGAGTACAAGTTCTTTCTGCCTACTTATAAAAAAAATTATGTCATGTTGACAGCATTCCTTGCTGGAAAAATTTCCTGTTATAAATGGACAAATTTTGGAAGAAAAAAAAAACTGCAACTTTATGCTTAAATTTCCCAAATAAGCAGTTAGTTTCGGAAACTACTATATTACCAAATTTTTAGCCGAATGTATTCTGTACAAATTACTTTAATCTGCACTTGAATTGGAGAAATAAACGTTGAATTATTTACAATTCCGTAAACCCTTCTTGTGAGAAAATTGCTGCAGACGATGAAACAAAGATGGCCCCCATGCCCAAACAAAAATTATTAAAATTAAAATAATAGTCATTTTAAACTTCCATCATGTTAGGGCTGTTGTACAAAAAAATTCAGATTTTTTAAAAATGGTCGAGCAACAGGTGCTGGACCACTTGAAATGGATTGACCCGTATACTTTGATATAAATTGGTGCTAAACTGATGTAATTTCTTGTACTATTTAAATGATTTATTTCACGTGATTTGTATAGAACAAAGTTTTGTGATGGCCACAACATACTAGTTTTATATTATTTTTGCCTCTTTATTAAGCAAAAACGTTATTTTATGTTTTGTCAATTTTAATTTTAGAAATGTAAATTCAGCATGATATAAGACTGGTATTAAATAAAAATATTTTCGAAGCAAAATTTTACAAAATATTTTTAAATTTTCAACTAAAAGCTCTTTTAAAGATGTTATTACATTTTATTAATTTCAACAGTTAATTTTATTTGTTTACAATTCTATTGTTGCCATTTTACAAAAAAAAATCATAATATAATTCTTTTAAAATACGTAAGTATAGTTCTTTAAATATAATTCTCTTAAAATGCGTAAGTAAGTAACTAAAATCTCTTTTAAAGATGCTTTTACATTTTATTATAATAGAAACATTTTACAATAATAGATAATTTGCATGTTGGTAAACAAATGAGCTTGTGTATAGACAACTCAACTTGTGGTTGGCAGAAACGAGTCGTTTTAACGCGTGTTTATATGTGAAACTGCGTAGCAATCTATCATATGTATTGCAACACAAATGAAGTTTTACCTGTATATGTACAGAACTTAGGTTCTGTTGCGAAACAAGATTATTTAGAGAAATTGAGGTTTATTAGGGATAATAATAGACAATATATTAGATGGTCCATATCTTATTTCCAACTGGAAAGCAGATATGGCTCTTTGGCCATAGGTTTCATTTTATTTAATGGATAACTATTTTTAAAAATTCCATAAGAAGAATCCAAGAGTTCAAGAAGTGGATCAGCTTGTTGTAGCGGGTAAGAAAAATATTTTAGGTTTTATAATTATACCAGAAAGCCACCGTTTTATTAGCCCCCGGTACGGTATGCTATTTCTTTCTCCCAGCTTGTTTTGTGTAGTCTCCAAAAAACAACGTTACCTTACAGAAACCAGCCGTAAAACAAAGCAGTACGATTAAATACTCTATAGCAATTTTTTAAACTTCTAAGCATCGCACATTTTCAAATTTTATGCCGTCGCATTTGGAAGAAAAAGTACTTTTAAATGCAATTTGTTGGAAAATTGCATCTCCATTTATTTTTAAGATATTAATTTTTTTTGTAGTTTTTGGAGCCATTTGCTTAATATTGGCAACGGAATTACACCATTCCTGTAGAAAGTGAAAGAAAAATTGCAATTATATCTTTTTGTTGACATTTTTCAATAAAAACTGAAAAAAAAATTAATTAAAATACGTGCTATTTTGAAAAAATATAATTGAATGATTTCTGATAAAACAGGGAACTATTATAAACTAAATTTAATTTTAAATATCTATATTAATAATACAAAGAAATGAAGAGCTATGAATCTTTAGATAGCCAATTTTTTTGTCGAGTTTTTTGAATGATTAAATCTCTTTTTTAGGTAGATTTCGTATGAAATACTACCTATTGGGATCGTTCCTATGTTGGAATTTCTGAAAAATTTTTGCAGATGTACACCGATCATGACCCCTAGAACCCAAAACCACCCTCAGTAAAAAACTTTATCTATCTATCTATCTATCTATCTATCTATATCTATCTATCTATCTACATATATATCACTTTCTTCTGGACACGATAACTTTCGTAATTCTGCACTAATCTTTTCCAAACTGATACATAAAATCAATGGACATAAAATCTCGGTCAAGTTCGTTAATGGGCAAAATCGGACCAAGGAGATGGAAATAGGGAGGGTTTTTGTGAAAACCGAAAACCAGTTCAAATCAGTTTAAAGTTTTTATTATTTCTAAAAATAGGGCCAAAATTTTGTGTATCACAGATCTTTGATAAAGTTAAAAATAGGCTCAAGGGGCGCAAAAATAGGGTTTTTGGGAGAAAAAAATTCATAACTTCGTCAATTCTCAATATATCAATTCCAATTAATTTTATTATAAATCTCCTTAATATTATCTACAACTTTTTATATTCACACGTTTTTGATAGGACCAATTCGTACCGCAAATAAAAATTAAAAACGAAAACCAAAAGGGGGATTGAAGAAGTAAAAAATCCATAACTCCGTCAATTCAAAAGATACAAAATACCCATGAATTTATCATATATCTTCTTAATATTGTCTACAACATCTATACAGACAAGTTTTGGATAGGACCAATTCTTACAGCAAAAACAAATTAAAAATACATAGCGGTTGAAGAAAAAAAAATCATCTAAGTATCATCTAATCATCTAAATTAGTATTAAGATCCAAACTGCTTATTTTCTGACTCATTTTACAATTCATTTTTCCTCTCAAAGGCTTCCAATTGGTAGATTCGCTTATTCAGAAACTATATAATGTACCGCAATGATCGATTTTTTTTTTATAGAGGCAGAATATATTTTAAAAAATTCTGCTAAAGTGGACATTTTGAACGGAATTTCCCGAAGCAATCGTATTATCACTTTCTTCTGGACACGATAACTTCCGCAATTCTGCACAAATCTCTTCCAAACTGATACATAAAATCAAGGGACATAAAATCTCGGTCAAGTTCGTTAATGGGCAAAAGTGGACAAAGGGGATGGAAATAGAGAGGGGTTTTGTGAAAACCGAAAAAAAACCTATAACTTCTTAATTTTTGTACATATCAAATCAGTTTAAAGTTTTTATTACTTCTAAAAATAGCGCCAAAAATTCATGCATCACAGATTTTTGATAAAACTTAAAATAGGCTCAAGGGGCGCAAAAAATAGGGTTGTTGGGAGAAAAAAATTCCTTATTTCGCCAATTCTCAAGATATTAAATCCAATTAATTTTATTATACATCTCCTTAATATTATCTACAACTATTATATTCACAAGTTTTTGATAGGACCAATTCATACCAAAAAAAAAAAAAAAAAAAAAATTAAAAACGAAAACAAAAAGGGGGTTGAAGAAGAAAAATTTTCATAACTCCGTCAATTCACAAGATATAAAATCTCCATGAATTTATCATATATCTTCTTAATATTGTCGTCAACATTTATATAGACAAGTTTTTGATAGGACCAATTCTTACAGAAAAAACAAATTAAAAATACATAGCAGTTGAAGAAAAAAATCATCTTATTAAGGGTGCATTCAAATCCAAACTGCTTATTTTCTTACTCATTTTTAAATTCATTTTTGCTCTCAAACGCATCCAATTGCTAGATTCTCTTATTCAGAAACTATATAATGTACAGTAATGATCGATTTTTTGATAGAGGCAGAATATATTTCAAAAAATGATGTCAAAGTGGGCATTTTGAACGGAATTTTCCGTAGCATTTTTGTTATCACTTTCTTCTGGACACGATAACTTCCGCAACTCTGCACAAATCTCTTTCAAACTGATACATAAAATCAAGGGACATAAAATCTCGGTCAAGTTCGTTAATGGGCAAAAGCGGACAAAGGGGATGGAAATAGGGAGGGGTTTTGTGAAAACCGAAAAAAGCCCATAACTTCTTAATTTTTGTTCATATCAAATCAGTTTAAAGTTTTTATTACTTCTAAAAATAGTGCCAAAAATTCATGCATTACAGATTTTTGATAAAATTAAAAATAGGCTCAAGAGGCACAAAAATAGGGTTTTTGGGAGAAAAAAATTCCTTACTTCGTCAATCTCAAGATATCAAATCCAATTAATTTTATTATATATCTCCTTAATATTATCTACGACTTTTATATTCACAAATTTTTGATAGGACAAATTCGTAAGGACAAAAGGACAAAAAACAACAAAAAATAAACAATTAAAAACGAAAACAAAAAAAGATGGGTTGAAGAAGAAAAATTTTCATAACTCCGTCAATTCTGTGTATGTACGCGTTTTTTTGGGCTCCGCCATTTTTCTTTTAGCTACGGAAATACCGGGCCCACTTCAACGGTTTTTGTACCCACGGATGGTAATTAATCAGAGGAACACGAAGCTACCTTTCAATCAACGATATCATGCACAGTTAATTAGCTACTAAGTAATTAGTAATTAGCAGGGACCATGCGCAAGCCAGCCGCCAAGAGCGAAGGAAGCAGCCAGCGGTAGGACGCTACAGGTTAGGACCGGTAGAGAAAAGGCAATCTCCGGCGAAAAAAGAACCCCCTCCCTGTAAGGTGCTTGCCTTGATCAAGATCGTAGATCTCCCAAGCGCCATTTTCTCCAACACTGGCTACTTAGAGGTAAAAGAAGGACGTCATCTTTTAGTAAACAACATCTTCTAGACGATATAGGAGTCCTGGCGGCAAAAAACACTACGTAAGTAATTTACAAATTAAAATTCTTTAGGTTGAATTCTTTATTACTACAGCTCCCTTTTTTGTTATTTTTGTTCCGTTTAACACAGTTTTATTTATTATATTCATTATACAACTGCCCCTTAATTTTAATAACTCTCTGTATTAATTAATCAGCCCCTTCACCTTTTATTCTCCAAAAACTTTCATTTTTCCTAATAACCTAGTCATTTTATTCAACTTAATTTAATATAATATTCAGCCATTTAATTCCTACAGTTCACATTCTTAACACAGCATATAGGTTCCAACCGTGTCCATACACCACATAGCTAATAGATAAGTAACAATAGAAGTTAGGGTGCGTCAATGATTGCCCAGTACAATAGATATTCTCCCCTAAGCAGTGGACTAATTCTTCGAGCACCTATAATCCCTTCGTCTTCAGCATACCAGTTCATTGTCTCCCAAGTCCCCACTCTTTGAAAGATCACCAAGATCGAATAACTATTTTAACAAACCCCTTCTACAGTTGATAGGTAAGCTCCCACAACCAGCATTAGTGAGCCATTGTATTTTAAATACTATATATTCAATTTTTCAGCTCCCCCACCCTTCCCCAGTTCCTAGTATCTACAGCTTACTAAGAGAACAACTAACTAGCAAAATTAATCAATTAAATATTCTGATTAAAACTTTTAATTAATCAACCAAGTTAACAAGGACTAATAAATCGATAGAGTCTTTCTAAGACTTTTAACAGATTCTATACCTTTATTCTACCCACTTCCAGCCTATTTAAGGTTTTGCTTTGTCCCCCCCCCCCGTCCCCCTAGTTCTTTTTTCTCACTGCATTTTAGGAGTTAATAATTGATTAAATCTTATAGCTTAGCAATCTTAGTACCCAGCAGAGCATAGGTTCTAGCATTCTCTCCCCCCCCCCACAATTGTTTAACTGCTTGTAAACCAATTACCGTTAGTATTTATTGTGTGAAATCAATTTATGTTTATGTATCTTTGCCTCCCCCCACTCCGCTGGGAAGTAAAATAAAATAAACAAGTACACTTAGAGGTGAAAACAGCGTTATAGAACACAACAAAATGCCACCCGGCACTAACTCCTCCTCTAGGAGTAGCATAAACTCACCAACAGACATACGTAACAATGCACCAAAAGTCAACTCAAAATCAGCAACACTAAAACCCCAAATACAAAAAAAAAGACACTAGCAGTGGCAGATGGATCCGGCTCCGCTCGAAAGGAGCTACCTGGTCAATCATTGAAGAATTCAACTAAAAAAGAAGAGCTCCCCGAAAAGACAGTAATAACACTGAAGAATATACAAGAATATTTCGATCTCACCAACGATGGCGAGACAGAAGTCGATTCCGACGAAGATAGCCAACAGAATGTCTCAAAAATGGAAAATAAAGATACAGATGACATCAAGAATAAGCTAATGAGTTATTGTGATCTGCCAGAAGTAAATAAAAGAAGACCGTTAGAAGTTGAAAGAGGAATGCTAGCAATTAGCTATATTAAATCAATCGCAGCAAAATCTACAAAAATCACCGCTTCGACGCTAACGGCCATAGAACGAGCACTCCAAATAGTAATCAATTCACTAACGGAGATCGAGACTAGGGCTGTGCACGCCGAGGCCAGTGTAGAAGTTATGGAACAATCAACAGCCTTAAGAACAACGATCAATGAAGAAACAACTGAAAAAGAAAAACTGGTAAGTATGAAAACGTCGGTCATAAAATCATATGCAAGAGCTGTACAAGAAGCTACAACTATAGTCATAGTCCAAGCTAAAGAAGACAGAACAGCAGAAGAAGTGGAGCAACAAATAGCCAGCAAGATACAAAACAAAGACGGGGTGAAGAACGTCAAGAAGATACGCAACGGCATGAAATTAGTATGTGATTCGGCGGCACAAGCCACGAGGATAAAAGATGCCCTCACAGAAAGCGAAGAAAGTAGCAGCGGTTTGAATATCAAGACAGCAAACATGAAGATGAAATGAATCATAATCTTTCACGCACCAGAGGAAACAGAGGAAACAACAGTGAAAACGAAGATATGCAGGAAGGTAGGCATCAGCCCCAAAGATAATCTGGAAAGATACGAACCCTACGGTATCTGCGGGCATCAGCAGGAAAAGTACACATACCGGTATCGCTCACCGAGCCTGTGGCAAATCACATGCTCAGAGAGAGAACAGTTTGCCTGGGACTCAGGGAATGCCCAGTAAAGAACTATGTCACAAACCTAAGATGCCATCGATGCCAGGGGTTTGATCATCTTGCAAATCAGTGTACCCAAAAAGAAGAATACTGTCAAATTTGCGCCGGCTACCATAGATACGAAGACAGTCCCAAAAATTCGAAGCGGTGTGTCATGTGCACAACCTTCAATGAATGGAATAAAGATCACCTCATAGCACCTCTACCAGTTGACCACACGGCTCATGACGAGCAGTGCAGGGTCAATTTTAAACTACTGACAATAAGGCAGTTGGAACTAGAAAAAGGAAAAACAAAACTAACCATGGGTGAGGAAGTTTTAAAAGACTTAGTAACAGTAAATACATACGTACATACGGGGGTATTCCACGATTATATAGGCGTACACAAGTAGAAATCAGAGAATGTGAACAAAGAGTACGTGAACTAAATAGAGTCAATTATGCACCACGCCGACATTAAAGATAGCGCGTGCCAAAAAGGCACCCAAGCGTTAAACATGCAAAAACAGAAAAATAAAAAAATACATATAGCAAGCTCCACCACAAAAGAAAACTCGCAAGATAAAGACAATATTAAATTCATACAAATTAATCTACACAACACCTTTCATGCCACTAATTCCTTAAAGAGTTACATGAGTGAAAACAAGATTAACATAAGACTGCTTCAAGACTACTATCAAAATAAAAGAACAGAAAAAAATAACAGCCTTTAGCGATAAAAACAACATCTGGAGAGTAACCAAAACAAAACATAATCGATCAGCCATAGTAACGAACATAGGCACAAACCCAATAACAATCGCAGAAAAAGAATATACAACAGCAATAAAAGTGGAAAATAAAAAAGAAACGATAACAATAATAAACGTATATGCTCCCCCCTCGGCAGATTTCGCAATAGTACTTCAGGAAGTGGAAGACACACTGAAATTAGCAAAGGGCGAGGTTCTACTGGCGGGGGACTTCAACGCACACTCGCAACAATGGGGGTACGCAGATATAAATGACAGGTGCGAAAAACTTACAGATTTTCTGCTCCTAAACTCGCTCTTTGTCCAAAACCCTCCAGGAGCACCAGCGTCTTTTAGTACAATAAGGGGACAAAAGAAACTAGAGGGCTGGCCAGATTTAACAATAGCAACAACAAAACTAGGGACTGAAATTACAGATTGGGAAGTGAGCAATGATGAATCGGGCAGCGACCACAAGTATATTAAATTTAAACTTCAGTACGATAACACTAACTATCAAAGACACAGGTTAGAAACGAAACATGGAAAACACGCTAAATTTGAGAAAACAATAAAACAAATAAGAAATAAATATATTAAAGATCTTAAAAGAATAACAAACACAGACCAGTTAGATAATATAACCTTAAGACTCCAAAACGAAATTAAAACAATAGCGTTTAAATGTTATAAACAAAGGAAAGCACCTGTCATAAGAGCGCCGCAATGGTGGACGCAAGAGGTTAAGATAGCAAGAAACAGGGTCAGAGCGTTTAGGAGAAAATTTCAAAAACAAGAAGACGGGGAAAAAAAACAGAAATAACACATAGAATACAAAAAAGAAAGGACAAAACTTAAAAAAATAGTACAAAAAGCTAAACGCGATTCATGGAAGAAATACTGTGAAGAAGTTAAAAATACATACGGACCACAATACAAGATAGCGTCGGGTAAGAAAACAAGCCAATCAAGGTTAGTCAATATCCTGCCAGACAACAAAGAAGTCACAATTAAAAATACACTAAACCACTTCATAAATAGCCTTTACTTAACAGACCTAACAATAGAACATAAATTAACATCGGAAAAGCCAAGAGAAGAAGAAGAAAACCCCCCTGCAATCACGCGACAAGAGCTGAACAGGATAATTAAAAACATTAAACAAAACAAAGTCCCTGGTTTCGACTATCTTGATTACAACCTAATAAAACGAATTCACAATGCAGCGCCACAACTTCTTTTAACATTATGCAATACTTGCCTCCACTTTAACTTTAACTATTTTCCAAAATCTTTCAAAATAGGTACAGTGGTTCTGTTCCACAAGAAAGGTAAAGACCCCAAAAATTATAGACCAATCAGCCTATTACCGGCATTCAGTAAAATTTTAGAAAGAATAATACACGGCAGAATATCCCACCACCTAACAGTAAACAAATATTGGAGCGATAAACAATACTGATTTAAAAAAGGGATCTCGCGCGAACATAAACTTAATAATCTTATAAAAACAATTAAACAGGATAAAATAGAGGGTTACCAAACACTACTCATAGCAATGGATATAAAGGGAGCATTCGATAATATCAGATGGCCTATTTTATCTGAAAACCTTAAGCAATCCCCCAATCCAACTTATTTAACAAACTGGATATTGAGCTTCCTAAAAGACAGGTACGTCACAATCGAAAAAAACGGCATTATTTTAACAAAGCAGACATTCGGTGGCTGCCCATAAGGCAGCTGTCTCGGGCCTTTGCTGTGGCTGCTCAAAGCAGATACGGCTCTCAAGAAAAATTGGGGAATTAACGTAAGGATACAAGCATTCACGGATGATTTTATAAAAATACTTAGAGCACAAACAAAAATCAAATTAGTTAAACTAGCTAACAAAATAATCAAAGAATTCAATGAATGGATTACAGGAAATAAACTAACGCTAAACTGGGATAAAACAGAACTGCTGTATCTAAACAGAAAACACACAAGGAATCTTCCGACAGAGGACACATATAAAATAGAAGGCATAAAATTCAATGACAAAGAACTCGAAGGAAAAGAGTGTTGTGGTCACTTAGAACCACTGCCATATTTTTATTTAATTTCCTTTAGAAAATATTTTTATTAATCTTGCATTCATTTAATTTTAATATTCGCATTCCAAAATTATTTTAATTCCCTTTTTTTTCAACCTTCCCCTGTAAGTTTTTCTTTCTGGCATAGCATTTAATTCATTTTAAAATCATAAACGTCGTTTTGAAATCTATACTTCCGGTAAAAGAATTATCTGGAAAGTTCCATACCTTTCTATTTGTGAAGTCATATCCTTTTGTAGCTCCGCCCCTTAGTCAATAATATTTAAATCAGTTTAATTCGTAATTTCAAAATTCGTAACTCTTTACTATTGTTTGGCATCTTATCTCAGTGGAATCTATCAAATTTCCTTTTTTTAAAGCAGTTTTTTATATACTTTTGCATTGCATTTTATGCCAATGCAGGGCGCCTGTATGTTCGTTCCGCCAAAGTTGGCGTGTTTCAAGGATTATAGCAACCCCTTTTACTCCTCTTTTCGGAGAGCTCGTGCGCATTCAGTGCAGTTGAGTTTGGATTCCAATACAGAATGGCTGCCCTTTTGCCGTTCTGGCAAGAATTATGTCCACGTCTGCATGAGTGCTCTGTCAACGAACGCAGAGAATGGGTGGATGCCTCTTTCCCTTCTACAAAAAAAAAATAATAAATGGATTTTCGTATCTACAGTAAAAAATATTAAAAGTGCAAGAATATTTCTTTATGATTGTGTAATCGGCTGCATAGTTTTGTCTTTTTTTGTGGCGAGATTCTTTGATCAGTTACTTCTTATTCTACAGTAAGATGTGGATAAAATTCTGTTGACGGCATTATTATTATTTTTATTCAAATGGTGCTTTTATTTCGAGTCGTAGAATTATGATGCTAAAAAAATCATCTAAATGCCTGTGCCTCCACACTCCCCAAGAAAAAAAATTATTTTATTTTCTTTAGTAAGAACGTAGAATGAACGTAGATTGTATGTGTCTATCATAAAAAAAAAGTACATCTAAAAGAATAAGAGGTGTACTCTATGATAATGCGCTATGTTCTGCAAGAAAAATTGCTTCACAAATAAAAAATTTTCAAGGAAGATTTGTCATCTGTTTATTTCCTTTCTGCAAATGTCTCCATCATTTTCTGTTCTTTCAGGTGAATGCAGGTAATGCTTTTACCTTTTACTTTTTTTTATTCTCAATTACCAAATGTATGATAAGTAAATTCAAATATTTTTTAAATTAATGACTGTTATGTCAAAGTGGTCTTTTGTGGCCGCAACAAAATGTTATAACACTATACGATCGATCCTAAAAAATGATTTCTGGATTTTTTAAGTAGAATTTCAATATCCAAAATAACTTTACAATATTCTTTCACCTCCTATCTCCAAACACAACAGCAATCTTTCCTGGTACCGTGAACCTTTAGAAACCTTTATGACATGACAGTTATTAAGTTATATTTTCATATGAAAATTTGTTTTAGTGTATTATTATTGAAATATTTGATATTTAGAAAAAGTGGCTTCCTTAAATTTTTATACAATCTTTCTAAAAAAAAAGAGAAAGAATTCATGTAATATTTAAAGTTTATTATTAAGGAAAAATGATTGCTTATGATATTATTTACAAAAAAATGAGTTAAGAATATTTTTCTTACTTATAAGTAAATGATTGATTTATTGATGCCATTTTGTTTTGATAATATTTCGAGAACAATTATTACATTATTCTGTTGAATTGACATTATTTTTAAAAGGTGACTTCATATGAGATTAATTTTTTTTACTTCACCACATTATTTTAAAATTTGTTCGGATTTGTTTTGAAATTTGTTCAACATTGTTTTGAAATATATCACCATGCCTCCAAAAGCAAATTTAAACCTTTGTATTCAACCATTTGATGGAAATCCTCAGACGGTCGAATTTTTCTTCGACCAGTTATCAGATTTGCAGGAATTATATAATTACTCTGAAAAAGAACTTTTTGCTCTTTTCAAGTCAAAATTACAGGGTACTGCATTACATTTCTTTCTCGAAACACAATTTCAATTCAAAAATTCTAACCTTCAAACCATTCGCAAAGAATTTATTAACTATTTTCTGCCAAGTAAAAAATCTGACACTCTGAAGTCTCTTCAAAATTTAAAATTGGATTCTAATGAGTCAGTTAAAAATTTTTCATATCGTCTGGCTAAACAGCTTCGACTTGCGTATCCTAAATTAGATCCAGCTGCTCTAGATTCTTTGAAATTTACTCATTTTATTCAAGCTTTACCTAAGCAAATTAAAAGGAAAATTCTAGATGAATCTAGAGCTCTTGAATGAGCACAATTTTCACAAGATATCTATGATTCACCGCCTACTCAAAAATCTAATCAACATTATGACCAAGTTTATTCTCTGAATAATGAAAATAATGGTGAATGTTCAAAATTTTCTGATAGTTTTGTTGAACAAGCTCCTATGAGACATAAAAAGGACAGAGTCTATAGAAATTCGCAAATAGCATTCTCGCCATCTGAATCTCATAATGAACATTCTCCTAGACATAGAACTGTTGTTAAAAAAAGCGTGTAACTTACTCTCCCTCACCAGTTAGACATAACGTGGCTTCTAGAATTAAAACAAACTTTATTCAGCATAAGCCAGATCAGAAACGATCTTTCTTTCGGCCAAGGTTTGACAAGTTTTTTCACAAGAAAAACTCTTCAGAGTATTTTCGCAAACAAAATGTTATCCAATGTGCTTTTTGTGGTCGTTTTAACTATCTTATGGAGTCATGTTACAAGTTTAGAAATCTACTTGACTCTTCTAGGCAAAATGCAATCACACTTAAGACTCCCATTTTTCTTCGAATTCTTCTCAAAGAAAGAAAAACTTTACTTCTTTTTCTAAAAATAAAAATGATGATAAAAATTATCATTTAAACAAGTAAGGGAGATTGGTCCAACTGACCACCATCCCTCCCAATCTTACTCGTTAGGGTCAGTACACTCCTGTGACAATTGAAGCGAATGTCAGATTGACAAAAATTCTTCTTCAATTACTTCCTTTTCAAACGCTGATACACATACATCACCAATGGTGCAAAAAATTAACAGACCTTGCTGTTCTAAAAATTCTTTGTCATCAAAGTATTCTTCTCAAATTGAGGATTGTGTACAACAACGACACGTAATTTGCAGCTCTTTTGATAACACTTATTCACTTCCATGTATAATTATGAATGTTCAACATAATGAGATATCAACTCTCATTGATACAGGCTCCACTTTAAGTTTGCTGGATCATGAATGCTTTAACAGCATTAAATCCAAAATCCATTATAAATATTTATCTAGAAATGTTTCTGTATCAACTATAAACTCTAAAGTTTTCTTTAAAGCATGTATCGAGATTGCATTCAAAATAGACAAATTCTTTTTTCATCATGTCTTTTACCTTACTGATATAAAGAATGTTAATTTTGAAGCCATACTTGGTTTTGAGTTTATAAACAAGCATTCTATAACCATCTCTCCAACTTTTAAATCTATATTAATTAAAGATAAACATATACATTTAACATTCAAAAAGAGTCTCCTAGCAGTTTTTATTTGAATTCTCAGTATAATAATGACAATATATCAGTGCCATATTCTTTTGACACCAATAATGTGCCTATTTATGAAAATTCTATGTCAGTTAACACAAATAATGGTACTTATTTTGATAATATGAATGGAAATTTTGGTGATAGTTATTTGCATTTGGTAAATAAATATGAAAACTATCCTTACAATTACAGTTTTCCAAAGAATGGTTTGTTTATAAATAGTATTGGTAATACTGCTATGAATTATGATAATTCTTTTATGAATGCTAATCTCAATATCAGAAATATAGAAGGTCATGCTCAAGTTTTTACCCAGTCTCCTAATTATTTTCCCACTCATACAAACTTTGATTATTCTAATGTTATAAATAATATTTCTGATACCAGTAACACAAAAATTACTTCTAATGAAATAAATGTCATACCTGAAGATGACAATGACATTAGTTATGTTGGTAAAAAGTGCACCAATTTTAAAACTGGTAATGAATAATGGAATAGTGCTGAAAGTTCAAAACTTTCTGATAGTTTTGCTAAACAATAAGGTCCTTGTACATGTACACCTTATATGGTAAAGAAAATAATTTCACCTGTACTTATTCAAATTCAAGATTGCAATAATAATCAAGCATCACCTGTGTTAATTCCTACTAACAGAATCTTGAAACTCCAGAAAAGAAATGAAGCATTGCTTCATCCTTCTGATTCATCTAGAAGTGCAACACATGATCAAACGACTGTTGATAGTGCATCTTCTTCTCCTGTGAAACGAGATATGCCTACTCATACTACTAATTGTGATTCTCCTCAAATTCACACCACTTCGAAGTGCCAACAAACAACTTCGCATTCACATAGTTCAGTGCATTCTCAAACATCTGGTAGTAAAACTTCCACTACAGTTCTAAATAAATCTACTCAAAGCAAAAAACATTATGATCTTCGCCCTCGCACTCATAAACACTATAAAATATAAATTAATCTTCAATTTTATTTAGGATGCCTTTACCATTGTAAAAAAAAATCTCATCTATGCTAGCTAGATTGGATTGTCAAATACGAAGACTGACTGTTTATTTTATTTCTTTACTTCTACCAAAGCTGCAGGCAGCATTTGTGTATTTTTTTTATATTTATTTTTTTTAAGTCGCCTTCGCTTTGACACTGTGGAATTGTCATCCTGCAAAAGTATGTAAAATCTTATTTTTGTTTACTATGTTGCTCACTGAAATATTTTCTTCAAAACCTTATTCATTTTTTAGAAATTATATGTATTGTAAAAAGAAAAATGTGCTGATAACTCAGACTTTTTAATTTCAGTATTTGATTTAAGTAATAAGAAAGATTTAAAAAAAGTCCTTCCGGCCAGTTGCGGGAGGAAGAGGTAGCCTTCATAATCCTTATTTAAAACAAACCAACTTATATCATGCAAACACACGAAGCTCAATTTAGTGGAAACCGAATATAGGAGATTCAATACTAATTTTTATCAATATAATGAATGAGAATTTCGCGAAATTAGTCAGCTTTATCCAAGCTGCTTTTCTTTAAAGTAACTTATATTTGGCTGCCAAATTCGGCAATTTCTTAAAGTGCCTGTCATTTTAAGACAACATGGTGGATGAGGCTAAGCAGTGAACTTGGTCGAGACCTTAGTAATTGCTGTGCACATGCACACTCACATCGGAATCGGTTAATATATAGGAGTGCTGTCGTATGCAAAAAATCAGATTTTTCAAAATGTCACCCACAATAGAAATTGAAACTCCTATATCTGAGCCATTTTTTAAGGTAAAGACAGACAAAAAATGCTCCTGAATCTTTATATCAAGATCAAATACTTAAGAAAGAAACCTTTTTCAATTTCTAATTTTTTTGCACCTCACTTTAAATATATATATATTTTTTAATTTAATGGCCGCCATTTTGAAACAAGATGGCTGATGAATCTGGCCAGCGAACTTGGTCGAGGTGTTGATGTATACTATCCACATGCCTTCTTACATCGAAATAGGCGAATACGTGTGTTATCGCGTGACAAATACAAGATCGTTTCAAAATGTTAGCCATGCTAGAAATTCAAAATGCTATAAATCAACCATTTTTTAAGATATCAACAAAAGAACAAATTTTCAGAAACAAAAACTGCTCCGGAATCTTTGTATCAAGGCCAAACACATAAAAAAAATCTTTTTCATTTTCCAATTTTTTAATACCTCATTTTGAATTTTAAATTTAATTTTTTTAAAATGGCAACCCTTTTGAAACAAGATGGCGCATGAAGTTGGCCAACGAACTCGGTCGAGACATTGGTATGTACTATGTACAGACCAAGTTACATCTAAATAGGTTCATAAATACGCCTGTTATCGCGTGACAAAAATCAGGTCGTTTTAAAATGTCAGCCACAAGAGAAATTCAAAATGCTATTACTCAGCCATTTTTTTTTTTAGATATAGACGAAAGAAAAACTGTTCCGGAATCTTTGTATTAAGGTCAAACACATACAAAAAAAAATCTTTTTCATTTTCCAATTTTTTGGTATCTCATTTAAATTTTTTTATTTTTTAATTTTTTTAAATGGCCGCCATTTTGAAACAAGATGGCGGATGAAGCTGGCCAACGAACTCGGTCGAGATATTTGTATGTACTATGTACACACCAAGGTACATCCAAGTCGGTTCATAAATACGCCTGTTATTACGTGAGAAAAATCAGGACGTTTCAAAATGTCAGCCACGCTAGAAATTCAAAATGCAATAACTCAGCCATTTCTTAAGATATAGACGAAAAAAAAAACTGCTCCCGAATCTTTTTATCAAGGTCAAACACATAAGAAGAAAATATTTTTTCAATTTTCAATTTTTGGTACCACATTTCAAATTTAATTTTTTCTTAAAAATTTAAATGGCCGCCATTTTTAAACAAGATGGCGGGTGAAGCTGGCCAACGAACCCGGTCGAGACATTGGTATGTACTATGTATAAACGAAGTTACATCCAAATCGGTTCATAAATACGCCTTTTATCGCGTCACAAAATTCAGGACGTTTCAAAATGTCAGCCACGCTAGAAATTCAAAATGCTATAACTCAGCCATTTTTTAAGATATAGACGAAACAAAAACTGCTCCGAAATCTTTGTATAAAGGTCAAATACATAAGAAAAAAATATTTTTCCATTTTCAATTTTTTGGTACCGCATTTCAAATTTTAAATTTTTAAAAAAAGTTTAAATGGCCGCCATTTTGAAACAAAATGGCGGATGAAGCTGGCCAACGAACTCGGTCGAGAGATTGGTATGTACTATGTACACACCGAATTACATCCAAATCGGTTCATAAATACGCCTTTTAGCGCGTGACAAAGTTCAGGACGTTTCAAAATGTCAGCCACGCTAGAAATTCAAAATGCTATAACTCAGCCATTTTTTAAGATATAGACGAAACAAAAACTGCTCCGGAATCTTTGTATAAAGATCAAATACACAAGAAAAAAATATTTTTCCATTTTTAATTTTTTGGTACCACATTTCAAGTTTTAAATTTTTTTAAAAATTTTAAATGGCCGCCATTTTGAAACAAAACGGCGGATGAAGCTGGCCAACGAACTCGGTCGAGACATTGGTATGTACTATGTACACACCGAATTACATCGAAATCGGTTCATAATTACGGGAGTTACAGTGTGACATAGGTCAGATATATATATATATATATATATATATATATATATATATATCAATTTTGAACGGAGGGTGGTTTCGGGGTCTGGGGGTCATGATCGATGAAAATATACCAAAATTTTTTGAAATCGCTTTCCTCCGAACGGCTGCAATAGGTAGCTTTTTTGTAAAGAAAGCTACCTAAAAAAATTCAAATCAAATTTTTATAATTCAGTATTTTAGTTGCAAATGAAATATCATTGATTGCTTTATTTTGATATGGTATCTCTCTATTCTAAAAAAAAGTAACTCCCGCTGTCACCGCCGCCGCCGCCGCCGCCGCCGGTTTTGAATTTTTTGTGACCGGAGGTCTTTCTTCGTTAATATTAAGAAAAATAATGCATACAAAAATATGAAAATTGGTAGTATTATACAGAAATGTTTGATAAACACGCTGATGTAGACAGTTTTCAAATCGAAGAGTTATTTTAAGAGATATTTAATGCTAAAGTTGGACAAAATCGTTCCATTAAAAAAGTTTTATAGGAGCAAAAACTATACATCGGAATTTAATACTTTTTAGATCATTTTATACTTTATAATTTCCCGGTGTGCAGAATTAATTTATTTTTTTAATTTGACTCATTTTTCGAGGTTTCATTTCTATTTTAAATTCAAATTTTCAGCATTTCGAGAGATATTTTTTTACTTATTTCAGAAAATTGTACTAATTTAACCTGTTGCCAAACTGTATAAACAACGGAAACAATAATGTTTGCTTCAAATTAAAAATTTATTTACACGTGACTATTATAAACAGAAAAGAAAAACTTTCAAATTAGAATTAAATAATTACGTATAAAAAGCAGGAACTTATTGAAAATTACTTCATCTATAATTACACGTGAATTTTAACAGAGAAAGGATATTGTAAAGTAATAAATTCATTAACATGCGTTAGAAGTCTTAAATAGGAGAAATTACATCACATTTACGTCACATTACACTTATTACGTAAAATGAACAAAAAATAATATTGCAAAATAGTAGTTTAAATTTAAAAATAGCGCGAGACATTTACTTGATATTTTGAGATGAACTTTTCAACTATTTTTTTTTTTTTTTTTTTTTTTTTTTTGGACAGCGCAAATAATATTTCATTTCTAATAAAAGCATTTTCACGTGAATATTAAAAAGGGAAAGAAAAGTTTGGTGAAAATTACGTCAGATTAAAAACGATATATTTAAAATGTTTTATTTAAAAGGACTTTCTTTTCGCTTTGTTAAAAAATACCGGGAGACAAAGACTCTGTTTACTTAATTCATTTTATATTAGATGATTTTGAAATGCCATTGTATCTTTTAAGAGCAACTGATTTTTCCGTAAAATTCCCCAATCAAAGAGAAATGAATAGAAACCCGTTTATAGGGAGATCGCCTTTGTTTTTTTAATTATACTTCAATCTTCCAAAAAAATTCAATTAAAGCCGATCAAATTAGCGTGCTTTTAGAGACTGCAGTGTCTGAACGGGGGGTTGGCGAGCGTAGCTCGTAGGGGGCCGAGCCCCCTAGTTTATCTTAAAAAAGTAAATTCTTATTGATATATAATATGAGTACATATGTCATCCCTTTTCCTATTGTGACTTCTAGAGTAATTCAAAATGTTACTTTCTTCTTAATTATAGTTCATGCATGTTCTAACAACTAACCTCTTTCTAACATCTAAAAATAATAATAATGATGAAAGTTATGCGTGCTTGTGCTTCTACTGTTATTATTGGTGTATGTAAAGTGGTTGAAAATACATTAAACTTTTTTAAGTGTTTGGAAATTCACAAATTGGAAAAATATTTGTGCACATGAAAATTTTGTACTTTGGATCCAAAGGTTATTTTAAGTCTACAAAAAAATACTTATGTATATTACATGAAAAAATGTAGTAACATGTTTATACTTTCCAAAGATTATTTTAAGTCTTTACAAAAAAAAAAAAAAATACTTATGTATTTTACACAAAAAATATAGTAACATGTTTATACTTACAAAGATTGTTTTAGGTCTTTACATAGAAAATACTTATGTATTTTACATAAAAAAGTAATCACATATTTAGTCTTACAGATGTTTGAATTAAACATAATTCGATAAGCATTTCAGAATATTTAGTATAAATATTTTGTGTGATAAAACAATGTTATTAAAGTTATGTGTTACATTTATTTATGTACTTTTTCTGAGAGCTTAAAAATCCTCTCTTTACATTTATTTCCCTTGAAAGTATTATTATTGTTGTTGTAGAATAACAAGATATTTGTTGTTCATCTAAGAAAAGTTGATTTCTTAAAAAGTGCTATATTTATATATAAATATTTTTAACGAGAGTGTAAATATTCTCTCTTGACTATATACTTACATTTTGAATTTTTGTTATGGAAAAATCTCAGATGAGTAATTTATTGAAGACTTGATAAAAAAATTGAAATATAGATCATAGACTGTGACTTGAAATAGAATTGTGATTTAAAGGTACTACTTTGAATTATTGCTATTTTTTTTTTCAAAATAGAAATGTTTTATTACAAAAATTGTACTATATTGAAAGATGCAAAGTCATTATTAATATGATTGTCAATTTGTATCATGTAATATTATTTGTCTATGTGTACATTATTACAATTTTTCCCCTACTCTCTTAATATACACTGATCTCACTTTACAGTGTTGCATTTGCTATTTCACATATCAATGAATGAAATTTTAGCAACTTTTTTTTGAAAGACTTTGTGTACCTTTTGTCAGAAGAATGTAACCGATTTTTATTTTTATTTTGTTTCTAATTATTTGAAGTTATATGCATGTTGTAAAACGTATATAGTTAGAAAATATTGGCTCAATGTCAAAATTATTAAATTTCTCCATCTTACCAATATTTTCTTTTGGGGAGGCCGGAGTAATATGTTGTAGTTACTTAGAACTACTGCCATATTTTTATTTAATTTCATTTAGAAAATATTTTTATTAATCTTGTTTCATTTAATTTTAATATTCGCATTCCAAAATTATTTTAATTCCCTTTTTTTTTTCAACCTTCCCTGTAAGTTTTTCTTTCTGGCATAGCATTTAATTCATTTTAAAATCATAAACGTCGTTTTGAAATCTATACTTCCGGTAAAAGAATTATCTGGAAAGTTTCATACCTTTCTATTTGTGAAGTCATATCCTTTTGTAGCTCCGCCCCTTAGCCAATAATATTTAAATCAGTTTAATTCGTAATTTCAAAATTCGTAACTCTTTACTACTGTTTGGCATCTTATCTCAGTGAAATCTATCAAATTTCCTTTTTTTAAAGCAGTTTTTTATATACTTTTGCATTGCATTTTATGCCAATGCAGGGCGCCTGTATGTTCGTTCCGCCAAAGTTGGCGTGTTTCAAGGATTATAGCAACCCCCTTTACTCCTCTTTTCGGAGAGCTCGTGCGCATTCAGTGCAGTTGAGTTGGGATTCCAATACAGAATGGCTGCCCTTTTGCCGTTCTGTCAAGAATTATGTCCGCGCCTGCATGAGTGCTCTGTCAACGAACGCAGAGAATGGGTGGATGCCTCTTTCCCTTCTACAAAAAAATAATAAATGGATTTTCGTATTTACAGTAAGAAATATTAAAAGTGCAAGAATATTTCTTTATGATTGTGTAATCGGCTGCATAGTTTCGTCTTTTTTTTGTGGCGAGATTCTTTGATCAGTTACTTCTCATTCTTCAGTAAGATGTGGATAAAATTCTGTTGACGGCATTATTATTATTTTTATTCAAATGGTGCTTTTATTTCGAGTCGTAGAATTATGATGCTAAAAAAATCATCTAAATGCCTGTGCCTCCACACTCCCCAAGGGAAAAATTATTTTATTTTCTTTAGTAAGAACGTAGAATGAACGTAGATTGTATGTGTCTATCATAAAAAAAGTACATCTAAAAGAATAAGAGGTGTACTCTATGATAATGCGCTATGTTCTGCAAGAAAAATTGCTTCATAAATAAAAAATTTTCAAGGAAGATTTGTCATCTGTTTATTTCCTTTCTGCAAATGTCTCCATCATTTTCTGTTCTTTCAGGTGAATGCAGGTAATGCTTACTTTTTTTTATTCTCAATTACCAAATGTATGATAAGTAAATTCAGATATTTTTTTAATTAATGACTGTTACGTCAAAGTGGTCTTTTGTGGCCGCAACAAAATATTATAACACTATACGATCGATCCTAAAAAAATGATTTCTGCATTTTTTAAGTGGAATTTCAATATCCAAAATAACTTTACAATATTCTTTCACCTCCTATCTCCAAACACAACAAAGAGCAAATAAAATACTTAGGAGTCATAATACACAAAAACCTCAACTGGCTAGCGCATTTCTAAACACAAGCAGCAAAAATAAGAAACACATTCAACATGTTGGGAGCAATGGCATCCATGAATTGGGCTTAAAACCAGAAATTATTAAAACTTGGTATAGGACAGTAGTTGAAACGACACTAACTTATGCCGCCCCTATTTGGGGCCACAACCTGAATACAAGGAGCAACCCTCATAGCATGTATGGTCACAGTGACGTCACATTGTGACTGAGATGTGAACTTCTTAGAAAACTTTAAAAATTACAAAAATTCTTCAAAACATGTTGTTACTGTAAAATTTTATTTTTCTGGCAATAAAAAAGAATTGTTATGTCACTGCATGTAACGTAGGTCACGTCACACTCACAAGAAAAATCCCCCCATATTGTAAGTCACAGTGTGAGAAAAATATGAACTTCAAAAATCTTTGAAAAGGAAGAGAAATTTTTTAAAAAGGCCCGAGTTACAGCGGCATAAGGAATGAAAATATATTAGTGGATAGCAAATAGTAAATTCAGACACGAAAAGATGGTGGGGGAGGGAGGCATATAAAGGAAAATGCACGGTACAAGTATCAACAAACTAGATTTTCATGCTATATTTTATCAATTTGATATCTAAGAGAGTGAAAGTATACTTTTTTCCTGATTTTAATTTTATCTAGTATTGCAATTTAATATAATAATCCTTCTCTTATTCTTATTATTATAAAGGTGTTTCTCGGAAAAATGGTACGTGCTGGAGCAATTTGGATAACATATTTAGAATTAGGAATATTAAATATATACACTTTACATATTTAGTTTGCAGGAAGGAAAATTTTTAATTTATTTTTACCGACCACTGGTATTCGAAACACTTTTGTGGCTTCAAACTAAAAAATTTCTATTATAGTTAAGTCTGCAGCTTTTAATGAGCACGTAGAAAGTGTCTTCAGAGTTTAGTCATACATACATTTCTTGCTTTATAATTTGCATTCAAGTCATATTTTTTCCTGTTAGTAACTGGTAGTATTTTAAGCAACTTTTTTTTAAAAAAATTCTACTTCTTTCAGACTTTTAAAATAAAATTAGCATTTTCCGAATTAAAAAAAAAAATGCAAAATTTATGCAAAACCCATGATATAATTTATTATTCGTATTTCAAATTTATGTTTTAAAGATATGACTCTAAAAAAAAGTTATTTTACGAATTGTTTTATTCTACAGGAAATTAACATGAAAAGAATGACGATTGACAAAGAAAATTTTTTTATCCTCGATATTTATTTATATCTTATTATTTTTTAGGAAGATATTTTGTATTTATTATGCGTGAAACAATCTTTACTTAGAAAAAGGGAGGGGGAGGGGGTTAAAACTGATAAAAAGAAAAGGTAAAATACATTGGAAAATTCTCCAAATACAAAAATTTAAATACAGACAGTCTCATAAAATGATTGCACATGTAAGTTCCAAATCTGTTTACATAAAAGCAAATAAACTAACACCTGCCCAAAATCGTCTGCCACGATACCTCAGGGTAAACAGAGAACTTTTTGTTCTAACAGATGCGGTAAGTTACTAGTCTAAAATGTAAGCTTTTGCGTGTGCTTTTTTTGATGGAAGAAAAAGACGTCGCCATTTTCGGATACATACGGATATTAATAATTAATTTATGGAGCTTAAAAAGTAGGTCTTATTTAATTTAAATTGTTTATTCCTGTTTTGTATATTTGGTGAGATGAGTTAAATAGTTTTATATTATACCTATAGAAAGAGACTGATCTGGAATTGTTTTTCAGATTAGAAATTAACATTATACTGAATGGGAAATGTCGTTTTACATACTACAGTAGTGAAACTTTTGAAAGACTTTTTTCATTGCTAATAATATTTTAAATTATTATTTAAAATCCTAAATCTTCATATCAATGTTTTCAGATTTAACATTTGCCAAAATTATAAAATAATAGGAATTCCTTGTAACATATGGAGAGATTTTTGAGAAAATGTTAAATCTAATAATACATTTAATTCATCTATTGTACTTTGTTGTTGTTTAATAGTACAATTATAAATACTAATTATTTAGTGTTTTTCAAATTGGTATATTTATTTTTTTAAATTGTATGTAAGCACGTTTTTACTGTTCGTGATTTTAATCAAACATTTAATTGTAGACATTCAGAATCAGTTATTAAATTTTCTTCGATTGTAAACTCATTTTCTACGTTTTTGATACACGTTCGATACTTCGCATTAAAAAATAAAATATGACATTTAAGGCTGTTCTCAAATCCAAAAGATCAACTTTCTGACATAAGTCATAATTCATTTTTGTTCGGAAACGCATGAAACTGGAAGGTGTTGTTATTCAGAAACTGTGTCATCGAACTGTTTTTTCTGTTTTCTTGTAAACGCAACAGACCTTTCAGAAAATACGGTCAAAGTTGGCATTTTGATCCGAATTTCCGAACGAAAGAGGAAAATCCAGTCAGTAAGAAGAGAAAAAGGACGTGTCACGTGATCAAAATCGCTTATAACTCAATAGGTAGATGATTGATCAAAAAATGGAAAACACAGTTCGATTCCTAATCGCTTCCATAGTCAGGCTTTCCAATTTCACATCTTTCCGTTAAAAAATGAATTTGTAAATATGTCAAAAAGTTTTGCGCTTGTTGAACAGAGCAGTTGAGAACAGCCTTAAGCATTGAAATAAAGTGTTTTTTATGCCTGATAACAAGTTTATAGATTAAACTGCTTTATTATACTTTTTAAAATTTGATATTTATAATATTTATAAAAAAATATTTATAATTTATGATATTTATAAAAGTTGATATTGTACTGTCCATTAGCGATAATTGCTGGAAATGCATTTTTAATTATAATATGCGCTTTTATGATTCTCTATATTTATGCATAGTACATGGTGTATATAAAAGCTATAATTCATATACAGGGCTACACAAAAGTATATGTAAGAGTTAGGGGGTATGGGCGCAAATTGCTTAAAGGTGTTTTTTAGATGAGTTATGGATTTTTATGTTGAACTGCATTTAATTTACTAAGAAATGTTTGTAGAATATGGATAAAATGATACACAGGGTCACGCAAGGAAATGGATATATGGCCGTCTATAAATTATAATTTCTGGAAATGTGATTTCAGCAATTTTAAGAGTGTTTTAATTTGAATAAAATTTTAACTAAATAGTGGCGTGTAATAAAGATTCTAGGTAAACTACAGGGTTGTACAAGAGTATTCAAGTATGTTTTCATATATTAGTATAAATTGCTGAATGATAATTTCAACCTGTTATGCGTTTTCTTGCTAAACTAAATTTTCACATTATATATCAACCTACACATTAAATACAGGGCTATTCAAAAGAATTGGAAAACATATTTGGCTATGGACGGTAACTGCTGAAATCAGTTTTTCAAATGTTTTATGCGTTTTCTAAAATATTTACTTAGTTATCTTATTTACGTTATTTCCTTAAATTATGATGTCTAGTTAAAGCATTCAGGAAGCGTTGGAAAGTGCTTTATAATCTATGCTTAACGCATGATTTTTCTTACTTGTTTTTTCTATTTCCCAGATCAGTCATTTCCTATAAATCATACCAAATCTGTTTAGCTCATATTAACAAAATATAATATACACGTGAATAAAAAATTTAAATAAATATGGCTTATCTTATTCTTCTTTAAATAGGAAATATATTAATATCCGTTAGACTCCATGTTCGTATTTAATAAAATAATAACAAATCACAACACATAAAAACTTACACATTCTTAATATAAAGCTTGAACTCAAGATCAAGCTTAGAACTTAATAAAAAAGGATGCCAGTTAATAAGCATTGTTTTTTTCAGTGTAAAAATTAAAAGTATTTTAGAAGAATAGGGCTCCAAAATAGCGATACTTTGCTAAAAAGTACGGTAAAAAGATAATATTGTATATTTCAAACAAAACTTTATTTTAAAATTCATCACAGTGTTTATAACAAGAATCATCACAGTATTAATGCTTGGAAATTTTTCCAGAGAGAAACATTCGCCTTGCAAACAATATTTCAAATGGAAATCAAATTTCAAATTGATTGCTTAAAAGGCGCAAAAGCCAACATAGTGAAAAAAATTCCATAACGGTACTTGAATCCGGGCCATCAGTATAGCGCACTGACATTCTACCGACTAAACCACATGGAACGAGACCCAGCCTGGAAAATGTCTTACTATTACATGTTGGCAAGGCTACAAACTCAGCACGAGATGGAATATTTATCATGAGCCACCGACATTGGGCAAACACAAAACTTAATTAAATCCAGCAGCGATTCAAACTATGTAAATACTTGGAAATTTTTCCAGAGAGAAACATTCGCCTTGCATATTTCAAATGAAAATCAAATTTCAAATTAAAATTGCATTTTAAGCAATGAATTTGAAATTTGATTTTCATTTGAAATATTGTATGCAAAGCGAATGGTTCTCTATGGAAAAATTTCCAAGTATTTATATAGTTTGAATCGATGCTGGATTTAATTAAGTTTTGTGTTTACCCGATGTTGGCTGCTCACGATAAATATTCCATCTTGTGCTGCGTTTGTAGCCTTGCAAGCATGTACTAGTAAGAAATTTTCCAGGCTGGGTCTCGTTCCATGTGGTTTAGTCGGTAGAATGTGAGTGAGCTACACTGATGGCCCGGATTCGAGTCCCGGCTTGGAATCTTTTTCTCTATGTTGGCCTTTGCCCTTTTAAGCAATTAATTTGAAATTTGATTTTCATTTGAAATCATCACATTGTTTATGACAAGTTCGTCACAAATGACACATATTTCACAAATTAGTCACAGTGTGACGTCAAAGCATTGTCGCTGTCGTCACAGGTTCGTCACAAAGTTAATGCCAAAATAGTCACAAATGACACACTTTTCACAAATTTGTCATACCGTGACTTCACAGAGTGGTCACAATGTGACGTCACAAACGACCTCTAAAACGGCCATAACGACCTCGCATTCTAGTCACTATGACGTCACATCGACGGTCACAAAATCACAGTGTGACTTCACAACGACGTCGCCGTGACGTCACCATGCCTTACGGGAAGGAGGTATTATCCTCTTGCCAGAGACACTTCCTGCTGTCCACTGTTAAGGCATATAAAACAGCCCCTATCGCGACCCTTCAGGTACTTGCAGGCCTGATTCCAATACACCTACAAGTAAAATACGAAGCAACATACGGTACAATATCAAGACTGAGAGAAAATGTAAACCTCCATGGAACAACAATAAATCACAAGGACTATACAAAAAAAAAATAAACGTATGGAAGACACACCCCGCAGAAACAATCGAACCAAGTATAGGACACAACGTCAAAGACATAAATATCTACACAGATGGCTGAAAATTGGAATCAGGAGCTACGGGATCGGCATTCGTAGCCTTCAAAAATGAACAAAAAATTAAAACGTGGTCAGCACCTTTAAGGAAGTTTAATAGTGTCTTTCAAGCCGAACTACTGGCCATACTAAAAGCAGCATATTGGGGCAAGAGCACAGGGATGGAATACAGCATCCGCTCAGACTGCATGTCAGCCATCCAAACGTTAAGCAAACCGTTTAACACCATACAACTAGTAAATGATATACAAGAAGCAATTAAACTCTCAAATAATAGGTTCAAAATTAGCTGGGTTAAAGCACATGTGGGCATCCAAGGAAATGAGGATGCCGACGAATTAGCCAAACAAGCAGCAGAAAATAAAATAAAAGAAATTCCATATAACTTAGAAAGACCAATAACAAACCTTAAAAAAACCATTAAAGAACTAATTATTAAACAGTGGCAGTTCGAGGGGGATTACGGGGACAAGGGCAGGACAACATATCAATACTTTCCAAAAGTAAGTACAAACAGACTAAGGAGTTGTAAATTACTCAGCCAGATATACACGGGACATGGAGCATTCCCAGAATACTTACACATATTCAAGCGCAAAGATGAGCCAAACTGTGCATGCGGGCAATTGGGAACCCCAAAACATTTTCTAACAGCCTGCCCACCAACACAACCACACCATCTGATTCAAATCACAGCAAACAACGATCAACTTTGGCATAATCAGCTAGCAAACAATAAACATGTACAAAACAAGGGCAAAGCAGTTATCTGATGGTTAATAGAAAACATAGACTCAATCTCTCAATAAAGCATAAAAGAACAAAGCTAAACACATACCATCCCAGCGGACATGGCCACCCCAAACTAACTAACTGCCTTATTTTCAGGTTGTATATATATATATTAAAAAAAACCGAGTTTAACTATTAAGTTGACCGCGGCCGCAGGTAAAGAAACCTTTTACTTGCAAAAAAAAAAAAAAAAAAAAAAAAATCAATTTATCGCACTTCTGAGAGGTGGAAGTCATTTATGATGAACTTATAGCTACGGCTCACTCACACAAACCCAACGAATCATCGGAAGATAGTTAAGTGGATAAGGAAAAGATGTGTTTTAAATGAAACAGAGAAGCCAACTACATACTAAATCAAGCCAACTACAACAAAGGAGAAATTATAACGATGCATCTTGTGAAAACAGTTATCATAAAAAAATTGACGGACTAACGGCCATGGAACATGCCCCACTCCAGTAGTGCACAAGCCTTTTCAAATAGCTCGCAACAATGTTGCATAAATCGTGATAACAGCCATTAGGTTCCAATGGACTGATCGCCATATGCGCACTCGCGTATCAAGGTAACATACAAACAAAGGAAAATGAACCTGTTAAGTGATCAAAGCCAACTCAGAGGGTCATAAATTAAAGACCACAACAAGTCAAACCATCAGTGGCAAGTTCGCAAACCTCAAATTTAGAAAACAAAACCTCAAAACATCCACCATTAATAGAGTCATAAAGAAAAACAACTTACGATAGAGACAAGCATCTCACGGTATGTGAGAAGCATACATCTAATCAAGGAAAAAGAAAAGACCCACAAGAATATGTCAAAATATTAAAAAGACAACCACCATGACAGTGACCAAATATCAAGACAAGGAAACCTCCTCAGAAGAACAAGTCCACTAGGTGAGATGACAAACAGAATGAATTATTAAATTAAATGTTAATTTAGGTCAAACCCAACCCCCATAGCTTATGTCTAAGTTACAACCTAAAGCAGCTAGCTCAATTAGAAATTAGTATATTAATCTCACTAGGTCAGCTCGTTAGTCTCCTTTCAATTCCCTCCTAGCTAAGTAATAGTTTGCCAATTCATAGTTAACTTGCCATAAGATTATAAAAAAAAAATTAATAATTAATAAATAAAATCCTGATTCTAATATTAGAAATGATTAAAATATAAATTCATTTTAAATAGCCTGGTAATATTTAAGTAATCTAAAGTAAATTACTCTAGTTAGTTTAATGTCACCTAGTGCTATAGGATAATATTAAAACAATATATCCTTCTATATATAAAAAAAAGTTTTGATTTGGAAATGGACCAATGAACATCTGCGTAGATATTCCGGGTAGACCACATCCAATTTGAATGCTTAAGCATGGTCTTTCATCGTTAATATTAAAAAAAAACTGTTGCATACAAAAATATGAAAATCGGTGGTATTATAGAGAAATGTTTGATAAATACGCTGATGCAGACAGTTTTCAAATCGAAGAATTATTTTAAGAGATATTTAATGCTAAAGTTAGACAAAATCGTTTCATTAAAAAAGTTTTATTGGAGCAAAAACTATACATGAGAATTTAATCATTTTTAGATCATTTTATACGTTATAAGTTCCCAATGTGCAGATTGCATTTAGTTTTCTTATTTGACTCATTTTTTGATGTTTTATTTCAATTTTAAATTCAAATTTTCAGCATTTCGAGAGATATTTTTTACAAATTTTAGAAAATGTTATTAATTTAAACTGTTGCCAGTTGCATAAACAGCGCAAACAATAATGTTTACTTCAAATTAAAAATTTATTTACACGTGACTATTAGAAACAGAAAAAAAACTTTAAAATTAGAATTAAATGATTACATGTTAAAAGTAGGAAAATTACGTCATAAGAACCATAGGCACAGATGTCATATACGAGCATTTTGGCGCAATTTTTTCCCGCGCCAAAGTGTCGTTATTTTGCTTGATGTGGTAACCCGGATTATGTTGTTTATGCTGTTGATGTTTTCGCCAAATTGGAAACCGAAAAAAATCGCGCCAATATGGGGCGAATATGACATCTGTACCCATCCGGGTTACGATATCAAGCAAAATAACAACACTTTAGCACCAGTTAAGTACCCGTTGCGTATATGAAATTAGCGTCAGAAAAAATTTGCGCCAATATGCGTATATGACATCTGCGACGAACCATATTTGCACTTGAATTTTAAAAGAGAAACAAAATCTTAAAATAAAAAAATCATTATTATGCCTTAAAAGTTGTAATTTGAGGAAATTACGTCATATTTAAAATGGCAAAAAAATATAGCAAAACAATTTAAATTGAAAAATATATTTGTGCGAGATATTTTGAGATAATCTTTTCAACTATTATCGTGAATTCGAAGACAGCGCAAATAATATTTCCTTCTAACAACAAAAGTATTTTCACGTGAATATTAATAAGAGAAATAAAACTTTGGTGTAAATTACGTCAGATTTAAAACGATACATTTAAAATGAATTATTTAAAAGAAATATCTTATAGCGCTGTTAAAAAATACCGGGAGACAATGACGCTGTTTACTTAATTCATTTTACATTAGCTTATTTTGAAATGTTTAACTATTTTTTTAATTAAATACGAAAACCACCATTGTATCTCTTAACAGCAGCAGATTTGGTCTTAAAAATCCCCAATCCAAGAAAAACGAATGGAAACCCGTTTACAGAGAGATCGTTATTGTTTTTTTAAATTTTAATTCAATATTTTTAAAGCCGATCAAATTAGCGTGGTTTTTGGATTTTGGTGTGCCTGAACGGGGGTTGGCGAGCGTAGCTCGTAGGGGGCAGAGCCCCCTAGTATAATAAATGATAGTTAAGTAAATAGCTAGAAGTAAGTTTTAAGTGTAATAACATGTGCAATCTAAACCCTTTCCCTTTCAGTTCTTTTTTTGTTTTTGACCACCGCCTCTTTATTATTCGTAGTTGCGCATAGGTTATAGTCTGCACAAGCTACCGGACCCTCTCCAGTGGGAAGTCTACGGAGTCATTTTCTACGCGGTGGGGTACGGTAGATAGGCGGAGTCTCATCCCCTGCATCGTTATGTTTGCCTAGCATTTCGGCCCAAAATTAACTTTCGGTGCAACTTGTCTATCTGCGGCGCTCCAATTTTTTTTTCTTTTTTGCTTCCCCACCCCCCTCCAAAATCCATTTTCTTACGACAAGTCTGCACCAACAATTCGGCTCCTAAACCCCAGGTCATTCAGAAGTAGTTCGGGCAGCGGTGGCCCAGTTGGAGGCAGGGGCGGCGCCAGAACTTGCCCGACAGGGGGGCACAGTATCCCCGACAGGGGAGCCGAATTCAAAATATATATTAGAGGTTTCCAATAGCCCTGGCCTATTCCGAAGCCCGAACTCGGTAAAAGTTTCTTTCATTAAACTCGGGATTGGCTTAATTTTATCTGAAAACTCAGTACGGGCTCGGTCTAAATTTTAGCTTTTGAAAAGTTGGTCCAGGCCTAAACTTCATTATCCCCGGTACACGTCCGGGTCTTGCATTTTTTCTGTAGATTCGGGCCGGACTGGAACTGTATTTATACTTCAGAATTTTTTTAGAGCAAATGAACAATAAAACATTTCTTTATTTCTTTTTCCCCCTTTTTTAAATAACAGGTGAAATATGTTGATCAATCACGTGAAAACATAAAATTTTCGCGTCCGGATTTGGCATATCCCGAAACGCGCAGATCTCTAACACTCACACTGCTATTTAAATTAGAGATAAATTGCAGAGGGCCAAACGATTTTTACTCGAAACAAATTTCGAACCTTGTCAAATAATATTGTAGATAAATAAAGTGAAAAAAACGCTCTTAAGAAGGTTATTTTTGAAACTCCTCACTAGTCACCTAATCTTTATAGGCGGATGAATCCACAACAGAAAGAGTTTCCACACTTTTGAGCATTACTCGAAAGGAAAAACTCTGCTTCGTACTCTTCTTCCATACAGTAACCTCCCAATAAGCGGTCATTCAATATTATAGATTTTACGTGCACATATATGGCATATACACAGCAGTGTGTGAAAGACAAAGTATGGAGCAGTTCTCCGGTTATGAGTCGAACCAAAGAGTTGCGCATCAAGTAAGGTAGGTAAGCAAATTTTTTCGAAACGCGGTTCATGTTCCGGCCGGGTTGACCATGTATTTTAATGCCGGAGGTAACTGAAAATAATCAGTTGACAAATCCCTATCAAACAAGCATAAAGTGACCAAAAATTATTTTAAAATAAAATTATTTAAATTTGTTAGTGAAAGTGTCATCGTTAAAACTAGCAGTTAACACGTTGAATGCCAAGTCTATTTTGTCTGTCTTTCCGTTTAAGCCACGAAATGAGACTCCCGTTACAGAATCCATAAGTGTCAGTCACCGATGACTGACGCAGCCTAAACGGAAAGATCAGTGTCAGTCACTGGTGACTGACGTGGCATTCAACATGTTAAACGTTATACCTAACTAGGGTCCTTCCCGGGTAATAAATAAAATTTGAAGCCCTGCAAATTTTATTTAAAACAAAGCTGCAACCCGAACCGAACCCAACCAAAAATATTCTGTCTACCCGCAACCCGATCGAACCCGAAATACTTAATTCCAATCCCAACCTGATACCCAGAATCAGAGAAAATTGATCCACAATATAATGTAATTATAAAAAAAATATAGTCTGCAATCATATCTCCAATATTAATGTTATCTTTTATGTGGAAAAATAAACATGCAAGGAGTCATTCATATTCAAATACGTAGTTTTTCGTCTGAAATAGATTCCTGCGCGGGTTGGGTTATACCCGACCTAAACGTTCAACTTAAAGTCAATCCGAAACCTAACAAAAAATTTCCGTTGACGCAAAACCCGACCTGGACCCGATAACTATTTTTTTTTATTTACATGTATTGGTGACTTTCAAGTTGTTTGATTGTTAGTTCCTATCTATAAACACTGTTTTGATGAGGCCTATAGATGTCTAGGATGGTTAGAGTTGCAGTAAAGCTAGAGATCCTATCTACACAACTTCCAGGTTGTGTAATAGTTAAACGAAGCTTCTGACTGTAAAATAGTAACTGAAACATCGTCTCCATTTTGAAAGATCTATCCAATGATTTGCCACTCAATAACGTGAGTAATTTTTTTTCGTGTCTACCGCCATTTTGCATTGAATATATAAAATCAAATCTAGCCCATAACCATCGGACGGTTAAGACAAATCGATAGAGACCTCATTCATTAAAATCCATCCAGCCGTTGGGATGTTTCGAGGGTATAAAGAAATCCACATACCGAGATACGCGTGAAACACATAACCCTTCTTGGCAGTCTGATAAAAAAAGCTGGACAGACGCTTGAAAATCGAGACATTTTAATTACTACGATGAAACCTGTTAAAACGGAACCAGTATAATAGAATAAAGCTTTAAACTGAAAATTTTCGCAATATTGGTTAAAACAGGCTAAGATTGTCTAAATTGGAAAGTTCTTCCAATTCTTTGTCGTTCTATCTTAACAGGTTGCTGTATTAAGTAGCTTCCTTTCATCGTATTGAATGTAAGTGAATTATACTTTATCCATAAAGGAATGGTGTGAAATTAATTAGCCGAACAAGAGTTTTCTAAATAATTAACAGTAATTTTATGACAACACTTTAGAAATACCGCGTTTTATTATTTTTTTCATTAATTTGGCTTTCAGCCGTTTAAGAAAATGCGCAATTATTATGTACACTCTCAAGAAAACATTTCGTCAAACGTAAAATGCACAGGCAGCAAGTTGCCGGAACGCGCCTGTGGTTGGAACAGATTTTTCTGGGTCAATCCATTTCAAAGTGGTCCAGCACTGGTTGCTCGACCATTTTTAAAAAATCTGAAATTTTTTGTACAACAACCCTAACATGATGGAAGTTCAAAATGACTATTATTTTAATTTTATTATTTTTTGTTTGTGCATGGCGGCCATCTTTGTTTCATCGTCTGCAGCAATTTTCTTACATGAAGGGTTTACGAAATTGTAAATAATTCATTGTTTATTTTTCCAATTCAAGTGCGGATTGTTGCAATTTGTACTGAACACATTGGGTTAAAAATTGTATAATAGTGTAGTTTCCGAAACTAACTGCTTATTGGTGAAATTTAAGCATAAAGTTTCAGTTTTTTTCAAAAATTTGTCCGTTTACAAGTCGAAATTTTTATAGCAAAGAAAACTGTCAACATGACATGATTTTTTTTACAAATAGGCCAAAAGTACTTGTACTCATACGCCAAGTTCCAGATCTGAGATTTCGTTTCTCTTCGCTAAAAAAATTCCCAAATTTTTCAAAAATGTCAAAAATCGCACTTTTTAGGCTTAGATATCTCTGATGGGGCACGAGATAAAAATCTGAAGTTCTGGTTTCTGAGAGTATTGTATTGTAGTGCTTTGCACAAGAAATTTCAGGATGGAGATTTGACTACAAGCTGAGATATGGCAAGGGCAACATGTCAAAAGAATGCTGCCAAACTATTGTTTTGCTGTAGTCACAGTTAAGTATTTATCTCAGAGTGTCATTTAAATTTATTTTTTGATTATCTTTAATAAATAGTAACAGAAAATAAAGCCTTTTGCAAAGCTTAGCAATTAATTAAAAAAATAATTATGCCTAAGGCCTACATTTTGTATGGTTTCAGTAATTTTATTTTTGTAATTTTAGTAACCAAAAGAAACCTCAGCACTTTTATATATATAAAAAAATATTTTTATACAAGACCTGAGACAAAAACAGAATAGGGAAAGAGAAAAGCTGTTAATGTTGGCATACTTGTTGAGACATGATCAAATGTGTCAAAACACATTCCTACTTGTTGGTTTAAAAACCACAATTTTAATGCTGCTTGCCAATCCCTGAAACTTGTTCCCAAAATAAGTATATTCCTGTAAATGAAACATTATACGATGTTACCATGCATCAGCCTCAAGTAAATTTTAGAAAGTAAAGATATCCAAAGCGCTTTCAAAATTTACACTTCAGAAAATGACATTTTTGCAGAAGAAGTAAGCTAGGAATTATTAATGAACTGAGACTTGCACATAGTGATTTCAAAGTTTATTTCTATGAGCCAGCAGGGCCAAGATCTTCAATCAAGTTATCAAGAAATGACAAGACTTGGTTCCTACAAATAAAATTTTGAGAAAGATCAAAATTGTGGTTTTAAAACCAACAAGTAAGAATGTGTTTTGACACGTTTGATCATGTCTCAACAAGTATGACAACATTAAATGCTTTTATCTTTCCTTGTTCTGTTTTTGTTTCAGGTCTTCTATAAAAATATTTTTTTTTCTTTATGTAAAAGTGCTGAGGTTTCTTTTAGTTACTAAAATTACTTACAACAAAAGTTACTGAAACCATACAAAATGTATGGACTTGGGCATAATTATTTTTTAAATTAATTGCTAAGCTTTGCAAAGGGCTTTATTTTCTGTTACTATTAATTAAAGATAATCAAAAACATAAATTTAAGTGACACTCTGAGATAAATACTTAGCTGTGACTACAAGAAAACAATAGTTTGGCAGTATTATTTTGATATGTTGCCCTTGCCATATCTCAGCTTGTAATCAAATCTCCATCTTTAAATTTCTTGTTTATAGCACTACCATACAATACCCTTAGAAACCAGAACTTCAGATTTTTATCTCGTGCCCCACCAGAGATATCAAAGCCTAAAAAGTGCGATTTTTGACATTTTTGAAAAATTTGGGAATTTTTGTAGCGAAGAGAAACGAAGTTCCAGGTCTGCAACTTGGTGTATGAGTACAAGTACTTTTGGCCTATTTGTAAAAAAAAATATGTCATGTTTACAGTTTTCCGTGCTAGAAAAATTTCCTTTTGTAAACGGACAATTTTTTGAAAAAAAACTGAAACTTTATGCTTAAATTTCACCAATAAGGATTTATTTCCGGAAACTACTCTACTACCACACTTTTAGCCCAATGTATTCTGTACAAATTGCTTCAATCCACACTTGAATTGGATAAATAAACGATGAATTATTTACAATTTTGTGAACCCTTCTTCCGAGAAAATTGCTGCAGACGATGAAACAAAGATGGCCGCCATGCACAAACAAAAATTAATAAAATTAAAATAATAGTCATTTTAAACTTCCATCATGTTAGGGTTGTTGTACAAAAAATTTCAGATTTTTTAAAAATGGTCGAGCAACGAATTAATGATTTTCTGGACCACTTGAAATGGATTGACCCTTCTATTATTTGAACAAAATTCCGTGTTTTGACTGGGGAATAATAATAAAAAAAAAAAAATGAGCTTCAGTTCGCGAACTTTTCGTGTTTTGGAGGAAAAGAGACATACGTAAAAAATCAGTTTCTAATACAAAAAAGTAACATGCAGCACAGTTACGGGAACACCCCTGTGATTTGACAAAAATGCAACTTCAGATAATTTTTACGTTAAGGCTGTGTTTTCAAGTGCTCTGCTCAACAAGCCAAAACGTTTTGACACATTTACAAATTCATTTTTTAACGAAAAGATATAAAATTGGAAAGCCTGACCAGGGAAGAGATTTGGAATCGAATTGTGTTTTCCATTTTTAGATCCATCAATTACCTATTGCGTTAGAAGCGATTTGGATCACGTGACAAACACGTATTTCATTCTTTCTTGACTGGTTTTTCTCGTTTCGCGCGAAAATTCGGTTCAAAACGCTCACTTTGACACTCTTTCCTGAAAGATCTATTGCGTTTGCAAAAAAACGGATAAAACAGCTCGATGACATAGTTTCTGAACATCAACACCTGCTAGTTGCATGCATTTCCGAACAAAAATAAATTAAAACTTAAGTCAGAAAGTTGCCCTTTTTGTTTTGAGAACAGCCTTAAAATAATGAATTTTCTGTATTTTTGGGGGAAACGGGCAAAACAAAACAGGAATTTTCATGATTTAATAATAATAATAAAAGCAATTGAAGAAACACCTTCAACTCACGTATTTTTTTAAGAATGTATATTGATCGAAACCAGACAGCATGATCCACTAACTTCTGATAAGATACAGAATTTAAATCTGAGATTAAAACTGAAATACAAAATTCTGAAGAAAAATGTAAGTTAAAGGAAAACTTGTGAAACAGCTTAGAATGCAAAAAAGTTCATTAATATCAGCTCGATTATAAAACAAAGTCTTGTTGATGCTAAAAAAAAAAAAAAATCCTTAAATTCATGCTTATTTTGAAACAGCCAAAGTTTAGAGGTCTGCGCGGGCTAGGCTCGGACCTATTTTCATTCATGGCACTCGGGCCTAACTTCTTTTTTTCGTACCGAGATAAGGAAGGCTTCATTCTTCCTAGGTCTTCATAAGCCGATATTTTCAGTCCCGTCTCGATCCAGCCTGTATGAAATCATTGTTTCGGCATGGCCTGGCCCGTGCAAAAAATCAGTAAAATTTGGCCCAGGCCAAAAATTTTTGCAAAAAGTGTATATATTTTTAAATCGACATTATTCTACAATTAAACATTAAAATTTATTCGTTTTAAAGAATAGTAGATTTCTAGGCAATAATATTAAAATACAGTAAAACGTGTGAAAAAGAACAAGCCTATGACGGAATCCTGTCTTAAAAATTTATTGGCCCATGCAAAATGCATATAATAATACGTGAGAAAAGAATACAATATATTTACACCTGCTAAGAAGGGAACTTGTTTATAACGCATTTTTTTTTTCTTTCCTATGATAATATTTTCTATAATGTCTTAGAAGATTTTACTGCATAGCATTTTTCAGGTTTTTAAGTCTCCAATACATAATTTTTTGATTAATTATAGCTGAAACATTAACATACAAATCGAGATTCATTAAAAAAATGTGTATCGCAACCTTTTTTTAAAATGAAAATTATAAACATGAAAAAAGAGCTAAAATAACTATTGTAGGTCAGAATTCCTTTTAACAAAATCGACGTAAAATTCCGTCGGACTTGGGCCGAGATTTTAACTTTTTTCCTGGCCGGGCTCGGACGGAACTTTTAATTTTTATACCGAGTCGGCCCATTACAGTTTTTTGTACGGACCAGTCCGGGTCGAAGTTTTAACTTTTATACGGGGCCGAACTTTCTTTCGACGAGTCGGGCTGAGCCTGAACCTGGAAATTTCGGCCCATACAGAACTCTACAAAGTATAACTAAGTTATTAATTAAAATTTTTCAGTCTAACAATACAATCAAGTTTAAATTATCAAGTAAGTCGATATTCTGTTTTACACGATTTTTTTAATTTCTAAACGAACCTATGTCCCTAAACACAAATTGTTAATTACAACCCTGCACAGTTCGAGTTATGCCCGACCCGAAATCGACAAAATATTTTTTCGAACCTGCAACTTGATCCTAAGCATGAAATGAAAAAAAAAAAATCAATCCTAAATGTGAAACAATTCTGGAAAATAGTTTGCAAAAATCATTATGTTATCTCAAAAATCAATTTTATATTTCAAAAAATGAATGCATACATTTACTTATTCATATACAAGTATTTTTTTTATCATTTGAAACAATAATCTGGACTTTTCTTTGGGTTGGGTTGATTTTTGACGGCCAATTATCTACTCGAGAGATATACGCCCGAAGGGGGAGTGCCCTCCGTGGGGGGGGGGGCTTTCTAAGGGAACCTAATCCGTATTTACGCATGGAAATCCAAGGTTCGAAGAAAACCACGAAAACTCCGAACGATTGGGCCGACGGGCGCGATTGGGTTCGAGCCCAGCACCTCCCGTCTACCAGCTTCGAGAGCACAGAACCTCTCGGCCACTGGTATGCCGGACTTTTGACTTTCCTTTGGAAAAATTTGGAGTTCTCGAATCGACTCCCAAGATACAAAAACTCTAATCTGAGATGACCCGAAAATGGAAACACTAGTCAACCCGATATACAGAAGAATTTTAGAGCCAATGGCCAACACGATCGTGTTAACTGACCCGATGCATGGTTTTAGTAGTTGCTATATACACATCTTCCCGAAATTTACAATGAAGTTGTGTAAGTATATAATTATTTTCTTATTTATACCTTCCATTTCTCTTCTATATATTAAATAGAGATTAATATCTATAAAATGAGACTCTACTCACTGCATATTGAAATTAATGAACAAAGAAGGAATTTTTAGTTTGATACTAAGTTTGCTTGAATAATTATACAAAACTGTCTTTTTATTTACTCATTCATTTCTAAAAAATACTTACCCTACGCTTTTTAATGAGAAGATCGAAGCCAGCAGATGAATTTAAACATCCTGTCTGCTCTTGAAATCGTATTTCTTATAGCCTCGTAAATTTGCGATCAATCGAATAACATAGAACAGGAATGCACATGAATGAGCTCTAGACAAAATATATAAAGTTTTCGGTAACATCCGGCCGTTGTGACGATAGCCTTTAACCGACATGTGATTCAAGCCAATCCGACTTCCGAAGAAAAGAAATCAGCGCCCTGCTATTCCGTGGGTCGCATTTTCTATAAACTAACCTAAGATCTTTTTTTTTAATTAACCTGCACCCGACTCGACACGACTCGGGTCGTGTGCAGGAAAAATTGGATAACCCGACCCGATGCAGGACTCAACACTCAAGTCAAAAAAATTTCCCCGACGACGATTAACTTTGACCCCGACGGAGGGACCAGGTGTGCCCGACGGGGGGCATATGCCCCCCGGTCCCCCCTCTGGCGCCGCCCTTGTTTGGCAGAGCATCGAATCCGCAGCTAAGGCCGCGGGATCGAGGCCTACTGCTGGCTATAATCCGCCATGTACGCTAATGGCGCCTGGTGCATGTAAAATCCGTCGTGGGTGCAAAGTCCCCCAAGTTACCTGTGAATTATACCTCTGAAGGTGCCTTGCCAGATGAAGGTCTCGTCATCTGATCAAGGTTCTAAATTACGAGACCAACATGAGTAGCAATGTGCAGGTACCAAACAACAGGATATAAAGTTAAGTAACCGGCAAAACAAAGTATACACAAACGAGCAGTAGGCACTGCAGATAAGATGACGATCGAGGCAATGATATTAGGTTTATTGCCTCTTCGCGGCAATTAGGCGGTCTTTCGCCTCGATGCCAGGTACTAAACCCGTTAAGCTGGGGCAACCCGGCAGGTAGGGGCCTGGTCATCGGTTAGAAAGAAAGAAAGATATAAAATCTCCATGAATGTATCATATATCTTCTTAATATTGTCTTCAACATTTATATAGACGAGTTTTTGATAGGGCCAATTCTTACAGCAAAAACAAATTAAAAATACATAGCGGTTGAAGAAAAAAATCATCTTATTAAGGGCGCATTCAAATCCAAACTGTCTATTTTCTTACTCATTTTAAATTCACTTTTGCTCCCTAACGCATCCAATTGTTAAATTCTCTTATTCAGAAACTATATAATGTACAGTAATGATCGATTTTGTGATAAAGGTAGAATATATTTCAAAAAATGATGTCAAAGTAAACATTTTGAACAGAATTTCCCGAAGCGATTGTGTTAGAAACGAAAAATATTGCCCTACTGAGAAAATAATTGTTTATTAATCAAGTTTTAATCAATTGAAAGAAAAATAAAAAACAGGTCGTTTATAAATCTTTTCAAAAATCACGTCAGCATGTTTCATATATATGTATTTTTTTTAATTAAAAATGAATCTGAAAATGTGCCAGAAAATTTCGAGTTGTTGAGCATGAAAAAATATTTTTTTTTAATATCGCCTTAACATGATTCTGATAAAACTAGCTATTTTATAAAAAGGAAATAAAAACTCGGCAAAAGCAGACAGATAAAACTGTTAAAGTGGATTTATATCTAATAAGGATTTAGTTTTTGTCGGTGAAATTAGTAACTTCGAAATCTACCTCTGCCTGTAGGCCGGGCAGGATTTTTTTTTTTTTTTTTGGATTTGTGTATTCTTCAGCGATAGTGACGTCCTAAGCGTACTTTACTGTAGATGTTGTTTAACACTGGATGGCAAATGATGAATTCTTCAGCGGATGTGGATGACGTCACTTTATGTAAAATAAAATCGCGTGTTATATATCTTAAAACTGAACTACAGCAGAGTCCCGATTATCGGAGTTTCCGCTTTCACCGAGTTATTTTCTTCTGATGGACTGATGGTTTCCATTATTATGAAACACCCATTATAAATGAAGTGTTAGGTGAAGATGAAAGAGCAGTCGTAAAAAGTTAGAACTCTGATTTTCTAGTCAGAATGGGGATTTTTTTTTTTTTAATTATGGCCATTTTTTACACCATTCTGACCAGAAAATCAGAGTTCTAACTTTTTACGACTGCTCTTTCATCTTCACTTAACGCTTCATTTATAATGACAGTTTCATAATAATGGAAACCATCAGTCCATCAGAAGAAAATGATCCATTCCAAAGGTATAAGTTCGATGAAATCGGATAATCGGGACTCTATCTATATTTATATACATATATTTTTTTATCATCGGGGGCGACACTAAATTCTGAAAAAGGAGAATTCCTGTTTTCTAGTTTTTTTTTTCTTTTTTTTCTTTTTTACAATTTTGTGAATTTTAATGAAAGCATGTCTTTCATTTTTTTTTTACATTTATTTATATATCTTATTTTTTTCAACCTGTACGTCTAGTAACATGCATGAACTAATCTGAAAATGTTTAAGAATTTCGTTATATTGAGGTTAAAATGACATTTACGACTGCTTATTTCCTGACACAGTTTTAAAATCATTCTAATGCATGAAATTGGCAAGTTTTCTTACAAGTATATACTAATGAAACCTCAATTTTTAATAAAACAGGCAATTTTTCAGAAAGTACCTTCAAAGTTGGCTTTTTTTCTTTTTCTTTTTGCGAACTTACACTTTGTTAAATAAACATCCGCCTAACTAAGTCCTTTTTCATTCTTTTAATAAGTTATTAATTTCCTTATATAATTATGTTTCTTCATGTTTGTTGAATATAGATAAGAAATTCAACTTTAATTTTTCTATAATTTTTAATCAATACATTACTTTACATTATTTATTTAATAACTCATATATTAGCATGTTTTCTTGATTTTTTTTTTTTGGCTTTACTCATTGGTTAACTTAAAGAATGTACAGAGATGAAAAATGAATATATGCTCAGAATGTATAAGATATTTTCATTGTAATTTGTTATTAATCTCAGCCATTTTTAAATACTAAATAGTACTTTTCGGTTAGCCGGGCGCCAGTGTTATATATACATATCTACTAAAAAACAACTTTTCAAAAGTAAAAAAAAGCCAAGCAAGAAAAAAAAGAAAAGAAAAAAAGGGGAAAGTTGTGGCTAAAAAACAGTATGATATCAAATTTCCAAGCTTATATTATGGTACTTATTTAACATTTTCCATTAAAAATTTACCATATGTAAGTCGAGTACCTAAGTATGCGTTGATAGAAAGCCTTTTCTCCTTTACTAAATACATCATAACGTGTTTCTGAAAATTAAATTTTTTTAAATTATGCATGATGGGCTTGGCGGCCATCTTTCCATATTTTACACAAATTTCTAAGCACACAAGTTCATTGTTAAGATTGGAAGTTCGAAATAAATACTAAAGCAAACATTTTATTCTTTTAATTTATGGAAATGAGTGCCTAAAAATTTGTGTCTTAAAATAAAGCTGAAGTAACTTCTAGTTTCATCTTATGATTCTCTTTTTTCGGAGGGGGATTAATTAATTAGTTAACCTTCCGTCTACCAGACGGGTCCATTGGACCCGACATGTACATTCAAAATATTTATTCAAACCAGAAATTTCTTCAAAACAAACTAAATGTATAAATCAGACAATAATAAGTTAAATAAACAAATTAAATAGTTTTAAGTAAAAATTCTGGTGTAGAATGTTTTTATAAAACTTGAGTAAAATTTCCGGTAGTTCTAGGTTTAAAGCAGTAAAAATCAATTTGTTTTTTCAAAATAAAAAACTTTCTTAATTTATCTGTCTGTAGCTAAAACTAGAAGTTCGAAATTCTTAATAATGCAAATATGTTACGAGCTTGAGTGCTTAGAAATTTGTGTAAAATATGGAAAGATGGCCGTCAAGCCCATCTTGCATAATTAAAAAAAAATTAATTTTCAGAAACACGTTATGATGTATTTAGTAAAGGAGAAAAGGCTTTCTATCAACGTATACTTAGGTACTCGACTTACATATGGTAAATTTTTAATGGAAAATGTTAAATAAGTACCATAATATAAGCTTGGAAATTTGATATCACACTGTTTTTTAGCCACAACTTTCCCCTTTTTTTCTTTTCTTTTTTTTCTTGCTTGGCTTTTTTTTTTACTTTTGAAAAGTTGTTTTTTAGTAGATATCAGTTCTTTTTTTAAAACAAATTATATATAACTGAAATAATTCTACTTGCTCAAATTAAAATTAGTCCTTGTATAGCCTTTATAAGCAGGGAGTATACACAATAGTATACATTTTGTTTACCTATCATTCATTTTTTAGAGTGATTAATAATTTAAAACTAAGGAAAGCCAATTTCTTCTTTCAAAGTATCAGTCTTTCTCAGTTTATATCTCCTTAAAATTTTCTACGAAAGATGAAAATTTAGTAAAAAACAGAGTCGAAATAAAATATATATTTACAGTTAGTCTGTCAGTTAATTGTTCTTTCTAACTTTTTTTTGCTGACGGCTTTGCAAAATAAATTTACCTTTACAAATACCTACGGTTAATCCGAGAATGAAACACCGCAGGCATCTAAAGAATCGAAGATCTGTAAATCTAGCAATTCTAGACTTAATAATGGAACATTTTTGATAAAAAAATCTAAAAATTTGAAGATATAAACTGTACATATAATTTCATCTTCCTTTAGATCATGTTATAGAGAAGAAAGAATAAATATGTAATTTTACTCAAGTCTGTTTATCCATACCTATTTGCATAAATGTGAGGATATTAATTTACTATAAAATTTCCCCTAAATTGATTATCTTTAATAGTCTATTATTATAGCCGCATATACATTAGAATTAAATATTTTTCGGTTAAAAATTGCCTGAAATCTATAGTCTTATCGTTCGTCAAATTTGTTTTATGTTTTTTTTTTAATACCCAGACTCTTTTTCTGAACTCTGATAAAAGATCCCAGACATATTGAAGTTATCCAAATTCTTATATCTTTCTATCGTATTTCCTTTTTTGAGGGGGGGAGGGTGAGGAAGATCCCTTAAGAACTTCGTTTTGTTCTCAGAATTCTGAATTATTCATTCAAAAGATCTACCTACATAAGTCTTGTTGCAGAATTTTCATTAGCTAAGAGTTGCACCAAGTTATACATCATGTGAATCCATTAAATTACTTTTGTGAAATACTAAATGGGAGCCATTGATATTTCCAAACCATTTGCCTACATTTTAAACCTAAGTCATTTACTACTATTCATTAATTTTCTATACGAATTAAAGAAGTCGTTGTTTCCACGCCAACTGTACCTTTCACTATTGCTTGTTTGTTTGTTTGTTTGTTCTATTTAACACTTACATCATATCACATGCGGATCACGGCGGGATTCGAATCTGCTTCCATTTACGCTCTCAAGCGATTAGCGGCATGGTGTCTTATCCACTCAACCACGGTGGGCCACTATTGCTTTCTCTAATACCCAGATACTCAAATTTAACCAACAGCAGTTAGAATCATGGTCATAACAGAGAACATTTATATGTTAGAGCAGTGATGCCAGTGGGCTACTTTTTTTAAATTCAGATTTCTTGATTGCCACCACTTATAATAAACGGTAAAATTCCCTTTGTTTTCGCCTTAATTAATATGTCATTAAATAAGGCGCATTTTACAATTTCAAAAAAGTGGTGCCAATCAAATATCTGAATTAAAAAAAGTTGCCCATCTGGCAACATTGTGTTAGAGTGGTGACATATGCACAAGTCGTGTACTCATATTCAATTTTTTGTCCAAAGTACGGTAACTCAGTTTTCAGTAATAGACGAGGAAGATTTCAATTAAACTAACCAGAAAAGTTAACAAACATTGGCTTCCTGATTTGATTTTATTCAAAATTGTTTTAACCAACCAAAGTTAATGTCCGGGATCCAGATAAATTTTTCTCTGTTAGTAAAATTATATTGACCAATCAGTAGCCTCCATCCTTGCAGGCTTTTCGGTGATTACTGCAAACATCAAAAAGTTCGGAAAAATGCAGACGTCTGATTGATCAATCTCATCCCGCTAATAGCGAAAAATCTATCTTGATCCCGGCCTATTCAACGCCCTTTAAATATTGGAGAAAGCCTTGACACGTGTCAGGAAAACGTCACACAAAGCAGGCAAAACAAAGAAGAAAAATCATTCATTGGCTCGTTCATATTCATGAGCCAATGAATGATTTTGTTTCTTTGCTTTGCCTGCTTTGTGTGATGTTTTCGTGACGCGTGTCAAGACTTTCTCAAATATTTAGGGAACTTTGGCTTATTTCACCACCATGAAGTTATGAAAGGAGAGGAACAGACATGTCAATCTTCTCGTGTGAAAAAGTAGATACCAAAAAAACGAGTTCTTTCCCTCTCTTCTGCCCTTTTCTCTCTTGATTTTGACCGATAGCAGCCCATTTAGCAGTCTCCAGTACAAGATGCCGCTATATACGGTGGACGCAGCAGGGAGGGTGTTAGCGCGACCAATGACATAACCGCGGTGGGTCCGATTTTTCTTTTTTTACAAGCCGCTGGAGTCACGTGATGCTCTTTTCGCGCACCTTCATTGGTGCATTCGAGCATCACGTGACTCCAGCGGTCTGTACAAAAAGAAGAATCGGACCCACCGCGGTAGCTTGTCTTTTTCGTTAGCCTCAGCGTTGGATCATCTTTACACCATGATTAGTACAAAGCTGCGTGCCGATTTCTTTTTTGTGTCCATTGCCGTGTACAGATAATTAACTCCGTGTGACGTTATGAACTGGCCTTATATGTTGTTGGTCACAGTTTAGGAACAGCTTCAAATGACTTCATCTATATCTACTCCGAGGCAAACGAAAAAGACAGGCTACCGCGGTGCTACAGCGCCTAGATTATATAGTGTGGAAATCGGCTATCCCAATAATACTTAAAAAAGTGCTAAAGTATTGGATCTCTTAAATTTTAAATGATGCTGAAATCCAATGAGTCGGTCACAGCGATGTCTGCAGGTATTTCCTAAAACTTCATGACGATTTGGTTACAGCGTCTAGAATACCAAGTGTGGAAATATGCTATTAAACAACCCTAAAAATTTGTATCCCATAAATAATCGACGATACTGCTAAAATCCCAAGTGTCGATCGCAGCGAAATCCGCAGGATTTTCGTATTACATTGTATAGACTAGCAATATCTTGCAGTTATAGAAAATATCCTGCAGATATCGCTACGATCTGTATATTTCAGCAGCATCGTTGCACATTTAAGGGATACAATATTTTAGCACTTTTTTAAGTATTACAGGGATAGCCAATTTCCACACTATATATTCTAGTTCGCTATAATTTGGTCTAGACGCTGTAGCATTTTTTTAAACATTTTATTAACATACTGACCTGTGTGCTTGGCGTCAAGCCCGCTGTAATAATACGATGTTTATTTTGTAATTTGAAAGTATATCACAGATGTCGCTGCGATCAGCTCCCTGGATTTCAGCGTCAGTGCACATTTAAGAGATACAATTTTTTAGCGCTGCTTGGATAGCAAATTTCCACATTATGTACTCTAGACACTATAACGGTGCTACAGCGTCTAGAATACCTAGTGTGGAAATATGCTATCCAAACAGTGCTAAAAATTTGTATCCCTTAAATGTGCGACGATACTGCTAAAATTTCACGTGTCGATCGCAGCGACATCTGCGGGATTTTCGTATTACTATTATTACATTGTATAGACTAGCAATTTCTTGCAGTTGTAGAAAATATCCTGCAGATGTCGCTACGATCTGTATATTGCAACAGTATCATTGCATATTTAACGGATACAATATTTTAGCGCTTTTTTAAGTATTACAGGGACAGCCGATTTCCGCACTATATATTCTAGGCATTATAGCGGTGCATTACACGTGTCTCTTTCTTCTTTAAAAAATATCCTGCAGATGTCGCTGCAAATGACTGTTTGGAATTCAACATCGTTGTACATTTAAGGGATTCACTATTTCCGCGCTTTTTTAAGTATTGCTGAGATAGTCGATTTCTACAACATATAATCTAGGCCATTAAACGGAGCTATAGTGTCTAGAAGATATAGTTTAAAAATCGAGTTTTTAAGAAGGTGCTAAAAAATTGTATCCCATAAATGTTGAACGAGGCTGAACGATGAATGTCAATCACAGCGACATATGGTAATTCCAACGTAACTATTTGAAAAGACATCAATTGAGAAAACGTTTCGCTCAGAGAAGATCTAGAAAATGTTGCTGCTATCGACATTTGTCATTCAGTATTTTTCAATATTTATGGAATTCAATTTGTAGCAATTTTTAAAGTATTACTGGAATAGCCGGTTTCCACACCATGACCTTGATCTAGGTAGATTTTTCTCTGTTATCCCAACGAGATTGACCAATCAGAAGCCAGAATTTTTGCTAACTCTTCACTGTTTGCAAAAATGTACCTGGATCCCGGCCTATATTTCTAGTCGTTATAACTGAGCTCAGGAATAGTACAGAAAGCAAACTCCGTATTTTGATACATTAAGGCTCGGATCCAATTAGGAACAAGTGTGTCGCTATAACGAAGTAGCGACATATGGCCAATAAAGGTTTATTGGTAGAAGTGATAAAAACAAATCGTTAAAGGTCTTTGCGAGCGTGTCATTATCGGCAGGCTAATGCATATTGAATTATTTCCCTAGTCTGATAAAGCTTGTCCATGCGCGTATCGTCTAATGAAGGATATTCCAAACATGGGTTCCAGGCTGAAAAAGTCACGTGGTACCGGCAATTTACCTAAAGAACTTCTAACTGATGAGAAAGGAAACAGGAAACTACTACTGCTTTCTCCCGTGAACTGTTTCATTGGCTAGCGGGGATTTACATTACGTCGACGGAGCCTTCCCTTCTTTACGTTAGACTTTTTGCCTTGACCACGTGATCATAACGTAGATAGAATATCTATTCAAGAAAGTGGATTGCCGTACTATAGCGCCCAGAATATATAGTGTGGAAATTGTCTATCCCTGTAATACTTAAAAAAGTGCTAAAATATTGTATCCGTTAAATGTGCAACGATGCTGCTGAAATATACAGATCACAGCGACATCTGCAGAATATTTTCTCAAACTACAAGATATTGCTAGTCTATACAATGTAATACTAAATCCCGCAGATGTCGCTGCGATCGATACTTGGGATTTTAGCAGTATCGTCGCACATTTAAGGGATACAAATTTTTAGCGTTGTTTGGATAGCATATTTCCACACAAGGTATTCTAGACGCTGTAGCCATACTTTCGGCAAAAACTTGAAATGAGCATGCCTCCTGTGCATATATCACCACTCTTATGTATAAAGGCTCTCTTTTATGGTGTTGATTCTGAGCGCTCTTTGTTAAATTTCTGTATTTGTGTTTTAGAGGAAGCAATACAGGAAAGTACTCTTACTATGGAAACAACAACTTCTTTAATATCGAAATATATAGCAAAGGAGTTCAGAATCAGTGCCTTAAATAGTTTCGAATATGTATTGCTGTTATGACAATCAATACCCTTCCTGGATGTGAAAATGCAAAATTGTGTTCAACATAATGGAGGATATTCCATCTACATTTTGATTACGTGGTCAAGGTAAAAACTTCTATCGTAAAGAAGGGAAAGCTCCGCAGACGTGTAATGTAAATCCCCGCTAGCCAATGAAACGGTTCATGAGGCAAAGTAGTAGTATCTTCCCTTCTTATCAGTTAGAAGTTCCTTGGGTAAATTACCGGTATCACGTGACTTTTTCAGCCTGGAACCCATATTTGGAATATCCTTCATTGGGCGCAATCTAGATAGATTTTTGGCTGTTAGAGAAACGAGATTCATCAATCAGAAGCCTGCATTTTTGTGAACTTTTCGCTGTTTGCAGAAATGCAGGCTATTGATTGGTGAATCTCGTTTCGCTAACAGCGAAAAATCTATCTGGATCCTAGCCTACATTTCTACAAACATTGCACTTCATCCATGACACTAAAAAAATGACTCAAAACTTTCATGACATAGGCCGGGATCCAGAAACAGCAAATATTCTCAAACATGCAGGCTTCTGATTGGTCAAACTCATTTTGCTAACAGCGAAAAATCTATCTGAATCCCAGCCATAGTTTTCTTCGATGAAATCAATGCAAAAGGATAATATAAAAGAAAAGTATAAGATTTCTAAAATGTTTTGGCGAGTTTATCGCTATTTGGCATAATTTGTAAACTTTAGAATTAATCAACAGTTTTTCGCTAATTATGAATAGAAAATTTGCGTTTTTAAAGCTGAATTTTATAAAATGCACATAGATTGAGTAAATATCTGTCCAAAATTTCAATCCTTACTTTTTTCTGTCCATTATTTAAGTCTCTACTTCGATTGAAACATAAGATGTGACGAAGAAAATAAATCTGTCATTTTCATTATCTCGACGTTATTTTAAAAACTCTATATCTCTGCTTATAATTAATTTATGAGGATGCATTTTATCTCAAATTGAAGATCTTCTTGATTAGGCCCTTCTGGTTTTGATTCTATTTTTCTGCGATGATTCGTTCTTTTGATATGGGAAATTTTAAGCTGCCATGTTTGGTCGATTTAACATGGAGAAGTTGTTTGCAGTATAATAAGCAGTTACTCTGTCTTGTCGTTATACTTGGCGTTTGTTTGTTTGGCGGGGTTAGCATTTTTTTTTCAGCTTGGCTTGGCAGAACGACCGTCCTGTTTGATATGTGTCTATATACATTTGCCTTAATTTATGGTATATACAATTTTGTATCGAACAACAATCTTCATTTGACACTTTCTTCGCCTTTCATTCTGGCAAGCGGGTCCCTGTCCCAGTTATGGCACTGAATCTACCATTCATGAAAAATTGTGCTCCATAAGAGCTGTAATATCGTACTTATGTTATTGGATTAACCATTTTTTTTCCTACGTTGCAGTTTTTTGTGGATTATGGCTACTGGCGATACCACATAAAAAAAACCGCGCCTGTGAGCCCTACCTCAAACATTTAAGACCGAGCCTTAATAAACATTATTGAATAGTTTTCTGGTCTTAATGTAAAGTGGTCTGGTTAAGGGCACTTAGATTTTCTTTATTAATTTCAGTTGTATGCACCTAAATACTACATATTATTTTTTGTTTTGATTTTGTTCTATAAATTTGCACTTTGATAATTTTTATTTCTTGCTCTTCTGTAATTGTATCTAAAAAAAGAAAAACTTGGAATATTCAGCTGAAAAAGTAGAGATTGTGTACCTCCCAGACAAGTAGCTTTCATTACTATAGGAGAGTTGTCACAGGAGGAAGGCGTGACAGAAAAATCTATTTCAGGACATAATAACTGAAGATGAAAGACAGCAAGGAGCAATGACAGTATGTGCATAACACTATTTCTACCAGTATCAAATGACACCTTATAAAAGTTTTCGATTTACAGTTTTCTATTTGTAATTTTTAGATTGAAATAATTACAAATCATTTTTAATACATTGAAGACTTTTTTATGCTTATTACAGTAAAACACTACAAGCAAAATAATCACGAATCCAAATTTTAAAAAGGTGTCACTTGACACTGGTAGAAATAATGTTAAGCATCAATAAAGGCAATAACTCAATGGGACAGTCATGTGCGCAGTGCCTTTTCAGCCGTGCATTAGATTCTGCTTCTAAGAAAGTATTGCCTATGTAAGTAAAACTTTTTTTTATAATCTGTCAAGTATGAGTATTAATTGTGCATGGAGGGTTCTGTAAATATATTAATTGATCTTGTATAAAGTTTAAACTTGGCACTGTGCTAAGTGCCCTTCGAAAGAAAGTTGCAATGCCGCCTTGTTCTGTGCTGCCTTTTTTTCCAGATAGGTGTTTAATTAACCTTTAAAGACCCAGGTGGCATATTGATAGTGCCACTCAATGCAAACTGGTTACGAATCCCAAAGTAATTATGTGATTAATTCTAATTAAATTAGGATACTTTTCGGTTAGCCGGGCGTCAGTGTTATATACACATACATACATATATATATATATTTGTATATGTATATATATATAGGTATAGATAACACTGGCGCCCGGCTAACCAAAAAGTACCTACATTAGTTTGTTTTTAACAATTTGACATTTATTGCTCTTATACGGCTACTGGGCATTGCATTACACAAATATAGCATTTAAAAATGTTATCTAGGTTAAAAGCTGATGGTGCATAGAGTACGCCATACGTGTCTTTATAGCCCAGGGTTGGTAAATATCGTGATATTTTCAAAAATATCAACAATATCCGATATTTTGACATACACATGTATGTATATATAATACTGGCGCTCGGCTAACCGAAAAGTACCCAAAAAGAATTAAGGTAGGAGGTATTGTTCAAAGACAGATTTCTTATTATGGTAATGAGAAAGCTGCAGGTACAGTCCAAAACTAGTTTTTGGAGTGCAGGGAATATTTTGGGAGCTATTCTTTTTAGTAATTTATTTACGGATGGGCTAATTTTTAATAACAGTTGAATAGTTCATTTGCACTTCTTTTGACTGAAAATATTATTCTGAAAATAAATATCAGACATATGAAAATATCAAGAAATACGACATTTAAAAAATAAATATTAAATGTATGAAAGTAAAAATATCGAAAATATCAAAAACCTTGATATTTTGAAAATAAATATCAGATAAATATCATGATATATATCAAGATATATATCCATTGTCTATTTGCACGCTTTTTGTCTCAGCATGTAACAGAAACGCCTTCGCTAACAGGTGATTCTGTTACATGTTGAGTCAAAAGGCGTTCAAATAGACGTTCGTCTGACATTAGTCTTAAAGCTTAATATATCGGCTAATTACTAACAATTTTTTTCGAAAGTCATTATCAACAATCCTTTTATACTTCCATGATGATAGGTCAAGTGCTCCTTAACTCCCTTGTTGAGCAAAGTGGAATTTGTGTGTAATGGAAAAATGAGACTTTCTCAAAAACTGTGTGAGCTAAGGTAATTGCTACAGTTCTCATGCTAGTTTAAATAAATTTCGACTACCACTAATTTTTCATAACTTTAGTTTCAGTAGATTCGGAAATAGAGGAGAAGGAGGACATAGTTTCGCATTACATTTTCAATCTATACCTATGAGGGTCAATAGCCTTTATTACTTCTGCCAAATTTGAACTTTCCATGCTACATAGTTGGCGAGACAAAGAGCTTTGACAGACATAAACACAAGTGAACACACTTGAAATATTCTTGTGTATTTCTTTTTAGACTTTTGAAGAGTAAAATTCACATTTCCTGTCTAAAACCCCAATTCTAAAAAATTGCTAATGCATTTATTTAGAAATTAGCATGAAATAAAAATTTTACTTGGTGCAGGTATATTTAAGTTCATTCAAATCTGTGTAATAAATTATACATATATATTTTTTCTATTTGCAAATTAAGTTAAACACATTATGTTACTATCTATATTATAAAGCATGTCTGTGAGTAATGCTGATACATATCAACAGTGGCAACAATTTAAGCAATTCATTTCTCCTTTTCCTTTAACAAATGGTACTTTTCGGTCAGCCGGGTGCCAGTGTTATATATACATACTTATGTATATATACATATATGTGTGTAAATATACAATATATGTATATATAACACTGGTGCCCGGCTAACCGAAAAGTACCAAAATAACCATGGCATATTTTCATTTTCACACCATCAAATAAGGTAAAAAATTCCATAAGTTATTTGAAAATTGTATTTCAATTTACTGATTTTTCAAATATTTTTAAAGCACAATTCTTTTAAAAATCAATCTCCATCATATGCAGCTAAATTAACTCATTTGGACTTTTCCACACCAATAAAGGAAAATTTCAGTTATCAAGATTTTGTATACTACATCTAAAAAATCTTAAATTTGTGAATTAAACTTTCACAACTAATTTTGAAGCACAAACTACTAATGTTTTAAACAATTTTTTACGAATTATTAAACCCAATATATTTATTTCATGGTTAATTATTGCTTGATAGCTCTATATGTAATAATGAGTTATTTTTTACATGTTAAACATTTTGTAAATACACATCTTTGGCAACAGGTTTCATCCAGTTTGTAATAAGGATGAAATTTTTAATCGCATCACTCACAATAAAAATAATGATACCTTTGACATATTTTAATACAAAAATTAAACTTTTATATTTATAAGTAATATATTTGTAACTAATCCAATTTTTAAGGATGATAAATATTTAATAAATTAAAATACTTACTCTATTATATTATATTTATTTAAAAATAACAGGGCTGCCACAGTCAACTATTTTTTTCCTAAATTTTGCTTAGGTTCTTTTAATCATTATTTCTAAACAATAATAATATACAATTATTTTTAAATAGTGGTAGAAGGAAAAAAAAGCTGTCAATGGTAGCCCAGTATTAGCTGAAATAAAAATGGTCACATACACAATAAGAAAGCAACAAAATTCAGTTGGTTTGCGGTTTGCCACTCCATTTATTGAAAGTAAAAATTATATATATTAAAAATATATGACTAATATTTCATAACATAATCACATTTTGCATACAAAGTTTTCCCCAGACAGTTTTCGGAGCTTGCTGAACATTGTTTGCCCTTTGGTTTAAAACAGCCATATTGCTCATCAAATTAGAATCTTTAATGCATCAAAATTATATGCAGGATTTGCAAGCTCGGTATAACTTCATCAAGAATCCAAGTCAACAAAATGGAATTGCTCCAAGCATCTTGCTTAATTCCCCCCTCCCCCCCAAAAACAGTTTTGATAATGAAAGGATGAAATTTTTAAGATACAAAAAATGGATACTTGTGCAAACATAGTAAGCAAATTAAAGAAAATGTACAATTTTGCGTTACTTCTGGTTCCACAGTTTAAGGAAAAACAAGAAAAGAAAAGGAAAAAATGAATTTTTCTATTTTTGGTATAAATTTCGGGTTTTATGAACTTGAAAATTTACAATTTTCCAATTAGCATGTGTTCTGAAACTCGAAAAATCTGAGAGTAATTTTAAGAAAAACAAAAGCCAAAATGTGGCTATTTGAAGGCACTTTTTGGTACCATGAATTTCCATGTGTATTATTGAAGGGAGGTGAGGTAAGGGCATTTTATGGATTATATATTTTTTAATTTGATAATTATGATCTTAAAGAGTAAACATTTTACAATCTTGATCAAATCTCACAGACTCTTAAAAAAGGATAAATTTACAATCTCGAATCTGCAGCTTTTAATGAGTGCGTGAAAAAGTTTAATCATATATGCATTGCCTGCTTTATAATTTGCTTAATAACACTCACGTCTTGAGCCAGTCATAACTGATAAATTATAAACAATGAAGTTCATAGCAATAAATAGTCTCATTTGAGCCAATAGAGCTCAAATCGATGAGTAATGTTGAAAATTTCTCAAGGAAGAAATAAGATTTTGGGAATACAGTTAGTTACAGTCCAGCCGAATTTTCAGCAGCATTTTCGTCAAAACTTAGATTTTGGGCCAAAAACTAAAATAAATTTTCAGTCGATCACTAATAATTTTATTATGTTAAATAGCTTAATTTATTATATCACATAAATCAAGTTAAAACAGCAGAAATGAAAACACACTCGCTGCACATATAAGCCTATGACAAAATATGCATGCATGCAATGTGTTAATTTTAAATTGGAAACAATGCCACACTTGCACATACATTCTACAAATCTGATCATATGGATATTGTTTATTGCTCAACCAATTATCTGGCATAGATACGGCCATGACCATTCTAAATAAACGTTTCTGTACTGTATATAATTATTGAATAAAAGCTAAAACTATTCAATGAACTTGATTCAGAAAACTATTCAATGATGTTTATTAAAGCTCGGTCTTAAATGTTTGAGGTAGGGCACACAGTTTTTTTTTACGTGGTATCGCCAGTAGCCATAATCCACAACAGAAAAAACAAAACAAAAGCTAAGTGCAAATTTATAGAACAAAATCAAAACAAGAAATAATATGCCTAACAAAATAAGTAAAGAAAATCTTCTAAGTGCCCCTTTCAACATCACCTTACATTAAGACCAGAAAACTATTCAATGCTGTTTATTAAAGCTCGATCTTAAATGTTTCAGGTAGGGCACACAGGTGCGTTTTTTTTTTTTTTTTTTTTTTTTTTTTTTTTTTTTTTTTTATTTTAACGTGGTATCGCCAGTAGCCATAATCCACAAAAGGAAAAATAAACTTCTGGAACCTTGAAAAAGGAAAAAAAAAGTTTACACAACAACATCAAAACTTGGTTTTGATCTTTTGATAAAGTAATATCAAAAAACATCTAAAACTTTAATTTTAAACTTTAAATGTTTTCCATCTTTCATTTTTGTTCATTGGCAATACCGAAAATTGCTTTGTCTGCTAAATTGCCACGGTATTTTTATTTCACCTGCCTTAGGGTTTGATGATCTCTTCAAATATTCTTTAATAACTCTAGTTCTTGGCATCTCATTGAACGATTTTTTTTTGACAAGGCGCAATTGAAAGATATTCATCAATTCTTCTTCGTCAAATTTACTCAAGTTATTTCGGTATTTCCAAGACATAACGGTCATTGGATGTCTCCATTAATAATGTTTTGGAACATAGATGTTCACTGGCATTTTGCCACCATTCTATTCTCTGTAGTTCTAATGATTACCAGTACAGATTTCATATACACGTTGGGTTTGGTACGAATTACGATTTTTTTCTGACGCCAATTTGGCAAAAACTTTATTTCCGAATACAAGTTACATATATATTTTTAAATTATTTGAAAAAGGAAATAACGATAAATAAAAAAGAAGTTTATTTAATAACTATAGAACCAAACAATTTATATAATTTAAAAAAATAATAATAAAAGTAAATAAACATCAATAACTGGGTTGTTACCATATTGACGACAATCAGGCAATTTTGACGACAGTTAGGCACCCCGGAACGTATATGACATTTGTACCAGATTACCACCCTATATAACTCATTGAGGTTACATATGATGTATTCATTATATTTCATGTTATTCATTACTTCTTTACAATATTAGGGGCAGGAATTTGATTGGAAATTTTCAAGAAAATTTTTCCAGCTTTAATTTTTAAAAAAATAATAAAAACCAGCAAAATGCAACACACAGTTGAAAATTGGAAAAACTCGCGATTGGAAAAATAGTTAATTATTATGTCTGAAATGCATATTCATATTTTTTTCTTTAAAATTAAGAATATACATACAAAAGAGGAAAGTTTGGTCATAGGATAGAACTTAATAGTACTATGTTTACATTTTAGTAAGTTGGAAAGTTGCAAAAATAGCAAACTGGGAAAAAAAATAAAGATTTTGAATATGTTCCATAGTTTTTCAAGGATTGCCAAAAAATTCACCTGTTCCGTCAGAAAAAACATTCGCTAAGGTCTAGTAAAATAATGAATCATCCAACTGTAGAGTACAGATTAACCGTATAACATAAAAACGATTAAAAATTTATGTACGCCATTCTAACATGTTGTATGACAAGGAAATCTGTGAAAAGGTAGCTTGTATTTTGCCAGAATTCAGAATTGACAGCTTAAATTATTTTAAAACTAAATAAACACTCCTTAAGTATTTTAAATTCTTTTAATATTCTAATAATACGTATAGTAACAAGACGATCGACTTAAGCGAAAAATTTGTAGATGTCGTGTTTAAAATAAAAATCTTACAAAAGGAGAAAAGCATTTTATATCCTAAGGAGTGAAAAAACAAAACAAATTTATGTGATCTGTTATATTAGAGGGAAATGAAGAATTTTTACGAGTTTGGAAACGTTTATTACAAATTCTTGAGGCATGAACGTTTAACACCTATTCATCGTTCACGCAGTTTATGATTTCTAAGCGATTTAAACTCCTTGTTATTTCCTTTTTCATGTCTATAAGTGCACTGATATGCTCTATAACTCATCATCATTTTGTAAAATAATTGGATAAGCCAAAAAATTATCTATCTATTATATATATAAAATCCAAACGCAAATTTCGTTCCTAACGCCTAGATTTCGAGTTCTACTGCATGGATTATACCATTAGATAGGTATCGTTTCAGGGGAGGTTTTAAACTATAACACATCCTTCTACCTATATTAGTTATAGAATTATGACGGAAAGTTCTGTTATTTTGGACGGTAAGGTTTACCATTTTATTTCTTGGCGAAATTTATGATTGATAAAAAAATTGAAACAGCTATTACACCTCGAAACATAAAAGAAAAATTTTACTAATTTTAATTTTAAAAAATAGAAAGAAGAAAAAAAGAAGAAAAAATTCGTTTTAATGAGTAATAATATTAAAAAACGAAAATATTTAATTTAAACATGAAAGGGAATGTTCGTAACGCTTAAAAAATTACTCAGTTAAAATATTGCAACTGAAATAAGATTTGGCTCTTTATCTTTTGCGTCAGGTTAAGAAAAATGCATCTGAAAAATTGATAGGATGATATCAAGGAAGTTTCGATAAGTGCATGCTCAGAAATATTTGAAAAAATTATATAATATTCTTCTCATGAGGAATATATAGAATATTCTTCTCGTGACACATAATATGTGTATAAAAAAAATCCGAAGAACCTCGAATTAGCGTTTGTAAAAAAAATAATGAAAATTTAATTTTTTTGGCGATTTAATGCTGGTTGGCGGCACAATAAAATTTTTAATGATACTTTTTTTTATGATAAATAATTTTTAAGTAAAACCTTTTTCTACTCTTCATACGAAGATAGTCAGACTAAGTTTAACGTAATAAATACATTTTTATTACTACAGTTTTGTCATATACCTTTATATGTGTATACATTAAAATTTTATTATCGTAATTATACGGTTTAAAACAAAATTTCAGTTTATTAATTTTTTTCAAAATTCAAAATTAATGTCCGATTCGGAACATTGGCAATTTGACTTCGATATTGTTAGTGTCAGAAACAAGAAATGAAGGTTATTGTTGCCATTGAAACAAGTATTTAATATAAAATGTTTAATGGTAGCATTTTAGGTAGCTTTCATTACAAAAACTACCTATTGCAGCAGTTCGGAGGAAAGCGATTTAAAAAAAATTTGGTATATTTTCATCGATCATGACTCCCAGACACCGAAATCACCCTCCGTTCAAAATTGATATATATATGTATATATATATATATATATATATATATATATATATATATATATATATGATATAATTTACAGTCACTTTTTGTGACATTCCGACGACTCTCGATATATCGAAGATAATCCAGTTTAGTAATTAATACCAGTAGCTTTGCCAACCCTCCGTTATCTTATAACAACCGGAGTGCAGTCGTGGTGGCCTAATTGAAGACAGGTTCAAGAAAACATTGGAGAAATTTCCCCTTTAAGAATAATAGAGGCATCATGAGTTGAACGTGGTTTATTTGATAGGAATATATCGTAAACAATTCCAGTAACATATTCATCAGCTCTCGACGACATCGTTGATCCACTTCATAATAAATTTAAGATGTTAAAATAGTAGTTTCTCCACATTACAAGTCTAACCACCAAGTGACGAGGATTATTTAGACAAACGAAAAAGCGTACAAATTATGAGCTCCTAGTTTTTGCAACGCTATAAATACCCAGAAAAACAGGACGCGAATGAATACATTAACAGTGGAGAACCACTCCAGTAGAGAGGTGGGGAGGAATGGGACAGGAGGCAAGCCACGATTCGATGGAAAGGGGTGACGAACACGTGACGTCGAATGATCTCTTTCGAACCGGCGTCAGAAAAACTGCGTAAACAAACTGCTGGCGGGAAACTGATGGAACGAATAGAATAATAGTGCAAACGATATTTTAAAACATTCGAAGAAAAGAATTTAGTATCAGAAATAAACTGAAAAAGTATTTTAATGGATTTTGACGAATAGATTTAAGGTTTTTAGAATAATAAAAGAATACGCATTTAAAGCATGGGAAAAAATAAGAGATATTTAAGATAATATTAAAGCAAGTAAAAAAGGTAGCTATTAAGAATTTGGAATAATTTTACTAAGAATAAAGGGTGAAAATTTTTATTATTACATGTATATCCATATATATGACCTTTGTCACACTGTAACTCTCGAATTTATGAACCGATTTGGATGTAATTCGGTATGTATATAGTACATACCAATCTCTCGACCGAGTTCGTTGGCCAGCTTCATCCGCCATTTTGTTTCAAAATGGCGGCCACTTAAAATATTTAAAAAATTTTTAAATTTGAAATGTAGTGCCAAAAAATTGAAAATGGAAAAATATTTTTTTCTTATGTATTTGACCTATATACAAAGATTCCGGAGCAGTTTTTGTTTCGTCTATATCTTAAAAAATGGCTGAGTTATAGCATTTTGAATTTCTAGCGTGGCTGACATTTTGAAACGTCCTGAATTTTGTCACGCGATAAAAGGCGTATTTATGAACCGATTTGGATATAACTTCGTTTGTACATAGTACATACCAATGTCTCGACCGAGTTCGTTGGCCAGCTTCATCCGCCATCTTGTTTAAAAAGTCTTTCCGGCCAGCGCCGGGAGGAAGAGGTAGCTTTCATAATTCCTTATTTTAAAAAAGCAAACTTATATTATTCAAACACACGAAGCTCAATTTAGTGCAAACCGAATATAGGAGATTCAATACTAATTTTTATCAATATAAAGAATGAGAATTTCGCGAAATTAGTCAGCTTTATCCTAGCTGCTTTTCTTTAAAGTAACTTATATTTGGCTGCCAAATTCGGCAATTTCTTAAAGTGCCTGTCATTTTAAGACAACATGGTGGATGAGGCTAAGCAGTGAACTTGGTCGAGACCTTAGTAATTGCTGTGCACATGCTCACTCACATCGGAATCGGTTAATATATAGGAGTGCTGTCGCATGCAAAAAATAAGATTTTTCAAAATGACACCCACAATAGACATTGAAACTGCTATATCTGAGCCATTTTTTAAGGTAAAGACAAACAAAAAATGCTCCCGAATCCTTATATCAAGATCAAATACTTAAGAAAGAAACCTTTTTCAATTTATAATTTTTTGCACCTCACTTTAAATATATATATTTTTTTTAATTTAATGGCCGCCATTTTGAAACAAGATGGCTGATGAATCTGGCCAGCGAACTTGGTCGAGGTGTTGATGTATACTATCCACATGCCTTCTTACATCGAAATAGGCGAATACGCGTGTTATCGCGTGACAAATACAAGATCGTTTCAAAATGTTAGCCATGCTAGAAATTCAGAGCTATAAATCAACCATTTTTTAAGATATCAACAAAAGAACAAATTTTCAGAAACAAAAACTGCTCCGGAATCTTTGTATCAAGACCAAACACATAAAAGAAATCTTTTTCATTTTCCAATTTTTTAATACCTCATTTTGAATTTTAAATTTAATTTTTTTTAAATGGCAACCCATTTGAAACAAGATGGCGAATGAAGCTAGCCAACGAGTATTTTTAGAAATTTGGATATAATTTCACTTGTTATCTTAGTTAAGTTTATTCGGTTACATTTTATCACATAAGTAGCATTTCCTGGTTAAATTTGTCCCTTTTCACTTTTCTTTACTTAAAAGCACAGTTGTTTGTTTTTTTGTTTTAACTTTAGGCTAAACATTTTTATACTTGTGATACAATGCTATTGGTACCATATGTACATGATGAGTTTTTGTTCATAGTTTACACAACTGAGTTCATAGTTTTTTTAGTTCATAGAAAAACTTTACACTAGTTCATTGCGTTGCCAATTTGTTGTGTACTTCAGGGACCAATTGCACTATCATTTTTCTTTCGTGACAATACTTAAGTTCATAGAATTTTTGTTCCTTACACATATTAGTTGTTTTTTTTTCTTTTGATTTGTTTTACATTGTAGTTCATAGCAATTTTATTGTATTGGTAGACACTTTAGTTCATAGTAACAATATTCTTTTGTTAGACACATTAGTTCATAGCAATTTCCATATTTTTACACACATTTTAGTTCATTGTATTACTTTTACACTTGGAGTCAGTGAAAAACTTGTTGACTTTAGTTCATCGCAATATTTTTACACCTTTGTTCATTGAGGTACTTAGATTGCTGTGTTCACAAACATACAACTAAGTCGTATAAATTTACTCTTGTTCACTGACATACACTGTTTTAGTTCATTGTGAGATACTTTTACATTGTTTCGTTCATTGAAATACAAGTATCCTTTTCTTTCTTTGGTTCATAGAGATAGTTCATTATTTCATTTTGAGAGAGATTTGGTTCATTAGTTCATTGATATTTTGTTTTGTTAAAAAAAAAAAAACATGCACACAATTGAAAACATTTATTTTTCTAGTTTTCAACTTTTCATATTAAGATTTTTTTATGTCTCATTATACCAGGAACTACTTTTGACTTCATATGATACTTGCAACATAAACATTTATAAAACTTTAAATATTACCATTTTCTTATTTTTCTTTTCCTTGGATAGTTTTTTTTTATGTTATGACATTCACATGTTACCAGCACTTTGTTTTGCAACAAAGATTTCTCAAGTTATAGAATGCTGTTCCTTCACATGTTAGATTTAAATTTAAAACTTATGAAGTTTCTATTGTCTTCATCATATTTGTTATGGTTTTCTACATTTACATATTACACTCATTTTTTTAATTTTGGGAGATTATATTTAATCTCTATTGAAACTTCACTGAGACATCAAACACGTCTTAGCCGTTTAGGATGTTTTATTCAAATAAAATAACTTCACAACACAGTTCTTTTGAATTTTTTTAATTTATATCATTATTAACCTTTTTGCAGTTACACTACATGTTTAAAACATTAGTTAAATTTATATAATAGAGCTAAAGTTAAGATCTTTCTCGATACATTGTAAGGAATAAAAATCTAGAGTTTACTTTGAAAACAACTGCAGTTGTAGTACTTACCCGATCATGTCACCAGTCTCTCCACACGCTCGGACTGACCTTTTACCTTTGATATGTGAGATATTTATCTCAGTTTTTTTTTGTATTTTTTTAAATTATCCCCTCTGAAGTTTTGTTCCCGTTCAAAATTTTTGCCCTAAGGGTCCAAACTTCATTGTGTAGAGAGACAAAACCCTCGAATTGTTGTTTCAATTCAATAAACATAACTTTTTTTATATGATACATCGACGCATGCTCCTTTGAAGATCAATGTGATCTTTGGGGAGCAAGGACCTATGTATCACTTGATGTATGGGTCTCAAAAACTCCCTCCTCGTCTAGGGCTGATGTCTTAAACTGATGCCATCACACTTGTTACTTAACAAGAATAAGGGCTACACCCATTCATAGGCATGCTATATGCATCCCTTTCTTTTGTAGTCCTGTTCTGTGTGCACGAAAACCAATTTTCTACCTATCTTTTTTATTTTTTTTTTTATTATTACTTCATTTAACATTTATTTACAGACATACTGGTGTCTTATTTAATATTTCATTTTAGAATTGTGTCTGTGTATTTTGTTGCTTGCATTTATATTATGATTATTTTTATTTTGAGAAGAAAATATAACTAAATACAAATTTTTTTTCTCTGATTTGGTCATGGAAAATGCTGGTACCAGCCTCTAAAACAAATACTAAAGAGCTATTTTTTAAAAAAAGGATCCTGTTTAAATAATTATTATTTGCTCTTTCTTGGAGACTGTTTGGGACTAATGATGTCCAAGAAATTTGATATAAAAAAGGCGCCATTGATCATGACCTGAAAAGTTTTGCTATATGCAAACATTTAAAAATTGCAAGCACACAGGTATTTGTTATATATGTATGGAGGCTTATCTTTGTTGTGTTATATCTGTTTTAAATACTTATACGTATGGGGTGGACAAAGTAATCTTCCAATAAAAAAAAACTCTTCTACAAGCATCACAGTTTTTACTTTCTGGTGGTAATGGGTGATATATATAACGGCTTTTCCGTTATATATTCATTTAACCTCCTCTCCCCTCAAAAAATCAACATTTAATTTACTGTCTCATTTTGTAGTTGTCATCATCCCCCCCCCCTTAAAATAAAATATTTAGTTTAAATTTGACATTTTATACTTAAGTTCATATGTCTTTATTCATTCTCTCTCTCCCCCCCTCACACTACTGTAAGTTTCCCTTTTTACTTTTTAAAGTTCGTTTTAAATGCAGGCATCATTTATCTCAGTTCCTCTTTCACTTTCACACGGATAGAAAAATATCTTAACCGCAGTGATGTTCCGTTAGATAAAATAAAAGAATAAAATAGAAGTGAATGTCTTTCGCATCGCAGCCGACAATATGTAATACATATTTTCTCAGCCTCTTGGCTTGAATTAATAATCAATTCTCACCCTTGTATTTTGTCGGATAAAAGCCATATGCCCCTTGCTGACTAATTTCAGCTGTCGTTAAATCTGTAACGTGCATCTAATATCACATGTTAGCTATTTGTTTAAGTCACCCACCCTGCTTTACCGCAGGAACTTTAATTCTGGTAACCATATAGCCCGCCATGGCGTAGGTTTTAGTTCTATGTAATACTTCGGGATTCTTCTGATTCCTTTGTCCACGCCACCTATATTCATTGCCAATATATTACATATGTTCCTATTCAGCTCGCCAATGAGTAAGTAATTGTAACAAAATCTGGCTCACTTTTCCTGCTGACCTCGAGCTATGTAGGTTGTAATTTAGCCCGCTGTGGGCTTCTGCCACTGGGCAGTTAACGAAACTCTCCCCGTCTCTCTGTATTTTTCACGGTCCTCCTTTTAAAAGTTCTTTACAATAAATGCTTAAGTCTCTTAAAGTATTGTGTTGGAGTTTTTTTATTCATTTATGAACCTGGGTACACTAGGGTGGTCACAAGAAATCAATTTTCGAATTTTTTCAGGGGCACCCCCCAAAAAGTTGCCAATTGACTAGAAAATGAGTTTGGCTAAGTTTCAGCTCATTTGGATAATATTAACCCGTGCCTCATTGAGGTTTAATTTTGAAAAAAACGTGATTTTTCGCAAAAAAATGCTGTTTTTCCTCCATGAAATGAATACAATTGAACCTAGAAACATAATGCAGGTCTCATTTTATAAAAAAAAGTTTTGCTTTGAAGAACCACACACCATTTTTTTCTAAAAATGTATAGATTTAAAAATATGCGCATTTTCCAGGACCAGACTTCACCTGAATCCAAATAATTGACTTTTTATAAAAAAGCGAAAAAAAATTTGTAACATTTCATTTCATCTGCTTTCCACCTTTTGTTTTTCTTTTTTTTCGTTTTGTGAAGTTCAATAAAGTGTTTGATTAAAAAAAATTCCAAAGAAAAGGAAAAAAATCGAATTTTAAACTGAAAGAATTTAAAAAAAAAAGGAGGGCAAAGGAAGTATATAAATGAGAGCAAATAATGCTCAATTGCATTTTATTATTAAAGTTGTGTTACAAGAAAGGAGGCATAATAAAGAAAATAAATTATTTTCCCTTACAACTGTCACGTTAACCCTTTCCGGCACAGAAAAATTCTGTTCGTAAAAGGACGAAATGATTGTCTACACCGGAATTTACAAACGACTTTTTTAGAAATTAAAAACACATTACTTTAACCTTTCATTGTAAAAGCAAAATTTTATTAAAATATTCTTCGTGCCGTTTGTAAGTTTGGAATTAAAATTAGGTGGTCCCAACGTGGGACACTGCGCGGAAAGGATTTAAGTGGTAATGGTTTAGATAAGGTGGCTTATGTTTACTTTTTTTACCAAAGTATTATCTAAAAATGAAAATGCAACTTTATCCGAGTTAAGATATCAAAGGCGGTTTGTCATTTTAGCAAGTGCTTTGTCTGTAACCTATTTATCAAATTTTCTGTAGTGAACAAGTGATTTTATTATTTGCAGGTCTTGAATTGGGGGCTAAAGTGGCAGTGGAAGTATTGAAGCACGCTTTTACATAAATATTGATTAAAAATAAGAAAAGATCTCTGATACCTTCAGCCCCACCAGTGGCTGAGAGGTTCTGCTCTCGAAGCTGGTAGACGGGAGGTGCTGGGTTCGATCCCAATCGCGCCCGTCGGCCTAATCGTTCGGAGTTTTCGTGGTTTTCTTCGAACCGTCGATTCCCATGCGTTAATACGGATTAGGTTCCCTTAGAAAGACCTCCACGGAAGGCACTCCCCCTAGGGCCCATATCCCTCGTGTAGATAATTGGCCGTCAACAATCAACCCAACCCTCAACTCAACTCTGATACCTTCTTTTTCTAAATTTGTTATTGAAAGATGATCCCTGAAACAATATATTTTGAGAGAATGAATGTCCTGTGCCGCCATCCATCTAACATGATTAAAAGCACCATGCGCTCTGAAAAAAAGTCTTTTGCAGGAAGGAGTTCTATAAAAATTAAACAAAATTGGATAAACTCTTTATAATCATCCTTGAGCTGTTAATTTTTAAAAGTTCCTGTAAGAAAATTTGAAATTTCTTCTGAATTAACTATTTATACCTAGTATTTCATCTTCAATAGCATTGGGATACTTATTCTGGTTTAATTTAGACCACCCAATCAGAATTGTTTTTTTTAAATATCTGGCTGAGGGGCAGTGATTATGCCCATTTTACAATGCCCATTTTACAAGAACAGCTTTTAGGAAAATTTCTAAATTATGGTGGCGGCATGGTAAATACAGAAGACTTTTCCTTTAACAATTGCTATAGAAAATGCAGGTTCCTCTGAGGCGACCTGTGTTTACTGCAGTTGTATCAAAAAATATTGCCTGGATTTTACCAACTTCCTCCCACTCTTCAACTGCTGAAAATACAGCTTTCGCCTGGATTATTTCGATACTATTTTCAAGCTGAGGAACTCCTAGTAACTGTTCTTCATCCCCACAACTAATTAAAACTTTTATCCACTCTACATTTTCTTTATTCAAAAAATGGTGAAGCAGTTTTCCACCCCAGTGAAAAACAGTTCTCTCTAAATGGGAATTTTAAAATCTGTTTTTGATGAGCTCAGTTTTTTGTTTACGAAACAGTTATTTGCAGAGTCGATGTCTGTGGTTAGCTAGTAGATGTATTCTAAGTCTAGCAGCTTCTCTGGCGTTCAGTTCATTTTACGAACATTATAAAATAAAATACATAAATCTTGACAATTACTTGGCTGCTTACTGTCGATGATTTGATGAGACATGTGGCCAATTTAAAAAATCTTGCATTTCTGCCATCATATCAAGAGGGGGAAGAAGTGTTACGGAATGTTTCGTCAATTCTAAAAATAGATAACCATAACATATAACAAAAACAGCCTTGTAATAAGAAGAGAAATTCAGAGGTTCAACTGGAACACAAATCGAGAAGCTCTTTCTTACTAGACACAGAACTAGATAACTAATAATCAATTATAATTCGTGAAATATTTTTAAAGTTACAAAAATTGTTCACTTATTTTTCCATATTAATAAAAATAATACAAAAAAATTATCAAAAATAATAAAATTTTTAATTTGTCATTTTTTACCTATGTTTCAAAAATGCAGAGCTTGAGGGTATGGTTCACTAGCTGTCCTGAAAAATACTAAATGTTCATTAAATATAAGTTTTCATGGGCGTAAAAGTTCAAGGCAATAACAGTTTCTATAAAATAAAACAAGAATCAGGTTTCTAAGACAAATATTTTTCACGTAAAGAAAGAAAAACGACAATTTTTTGCCAAAAATTGCAAATTTTCAAGAATTTAACCTCGATGAGGCACGGGTTAATGTTATTTATTTGAGCTGAAACTTTGCCAATCTCATTTTCTAACTAATTGGCAACTTTTAGAAGGGTCCCCCCGAAGAAAACGTTAAAAAAAATTTCCCCCATGTTGCTTGTGACCACCCTAGGGTACACTAAAGCACCGTCACAGATGGCCAGTCTAAATATTTCATAAACTATGCCATAGATTGCAGCATAAAGTTCGTTTGTCAAAAATAGTTCAACGTGTTCATGCATTGCGACGTGCAGCTGTGTTTTTCAATTATAAAAAGAAAGTATAATTTTAATGTTTATTTAATTTAGTGGTTGAATATTTTTTGTTGAGTTAGGTATCTGATTATTTTGCAGTACCTATGCTGCATTTGGTTTTACTGTAAGGAGTTTTAAAACACGTATATAGTCCAATCTTTGCTTTTAAGTCTAAAACAAAGACATAAAATGGCGGAGTGACGCTTTAAATTGGGTGGCAATGTGTCCCTCAATTTTAGGAGAGATGGCCACATCAAATTGAGGAGAGATGGCCACCTATAATCAATATTTCAAAATTATACGGATAGAGGATTTTAACTAAATATAATTATTTTTTAAATAATTACTATATAATTTTCATGTTTATAATAATATTAATTGATATAATTATTTAAATTTTAACTAATACAGTACAAAGTCTAAAGTCCACTTTAGTCTGAACTCCGGACTTTACCAAGTCCGAACTTCGGGTTTTTCCGAACTTTCGGTTATCAAAACTATTGCTTTTCCAGTAAAAAGTAAAAGAAGATGCAGTACTTAAAAAACTCAGAATATGACGTTCATATATTAAAAATTGCATATAACAACTATTTATACTAAATTAAACAATAATCTCTCTATTCTAAAAAAAAGTAACGATCGCTGTCGCCGCCGCCGCCGCCGCCGCCGCCGCCGCCGCCGCCGCCGCCGGTTTTGAATTTTTTGTGACCGGAGGTCTTTCTTCGTTAATATTAAGAAAAATAACGCATACAAAAATATGAAAATCGGTAGTATTATACAGAAATGTTTGATAAACACGCTGATGCAGACAGTTTTCAGATCGAAGAATTATTTTAAGAGATATTTAATGCTAAATTTGGACAAAATCGTTCCACTAAAAAAGCTTTATAGGAGCAAAAACTATTCATAGGAATTTAATCATTTTTAGATCATTTTATGCGTTAGAATTTGACGGAGTGCAGATTGCATTAATTTTTTTATTTTGACTAATTTTTTGAGGTTTTATTTCTATTTTAAATTCAAATTTTCAGCATTTCTAGAGATATTTTTAACAGATTTTAGAAAGTGATATTAATTTAAACTGTTGCCAACTGTATAAACAGCGGAAACAATAATGTTTGCTTAAAAAAAAATTATTTATACGTGTAAATAAATTTTTAATTTATTTACACGTGACTATTATAAACAGAAAAAAACATTTGTAATTAGAATTAAATAATTATGTACAAAAAGCAGGAACTTATTAAAAATTACGTCATAAAAACTATAATTGCACGTGAATTTTAAGAGAGAAAGGAATTTGTAAAATAATAAATTTATTAACATGCGTTAGAAGTCTTAAATAGGAGAAATTACGTCATATTTACGTCACATTACAGTTCTTTCATAAAATGAACACAAAATAATATTGCAAAACGGTTTAAATTTAGAAATTGCGCTAGACATTTATTTGATATTTTGAGAGGATACTTTTCAACTATTTTTGTTAGGAAAGCGCAAATAATATTTCATTTCTAACACAAGTATTTTCACGTGAATATTAAAAAGAGAAAGAATAGTTTGGTCAAAATTACGTCAGATTAAAAACGATTAATTTAAAATGTCTCATTTAAAAGAACTTTCTTTTCACTTTGTTAAAAAATACCAGGAGACAAAGACTCTGTTTACTTAATTCCTTTTATATTAGCTTATTTTGAAATGTTGTTACACGTGTCTACGTCATCAAGTTATTTTTATTTCGACGTTTTATTTGTATTTTTTATTAATGTTGTACTAATTTATTTGTTTTTTCGTTATTTAAAATAAAAATTATGTCAATTTGTATAATTTGGCGAGTGGTTTGGCGATTTATATAATTTGGCGAAATTGGTCGACGGGATAATCAAGTAGTACCGCATCGGATTTGGCGTTAAAATTACCCAATCAAAGAGAAATGAATAGAAATCCGTTTATAGGGAGATCTGTACTGTTTTTTAAATTATAATTCAATCTTTCGAAATCTTTTTAAAGCCGATCAAATTAGCGTGCATTTACAGTCTGCGGTGTCTGGACGGGGGTTGGTGAGCGTAGCTCGTAGGGGGCCGAGCCCCCTAGTTTTCATTAAATAAATCATAACAAAATAAAAAGCAAAATCAAAGTATTTATTTAATGCTTTTCTCAAATCCAAAAGGGCAACTTCATGACATAAGTTTTAAGTTTATTTTTGTTCGGAGATGTGTGAAACTGGCAGGTGCAGTTGTTCAGAAATTATATAATCGAATTGTGTTTTCCCTTTTTTTGCAAACGCAATAGATTGTTAAGAAAATAGTGTCAAAGTGGGCACTTTGAACCGAATTCTCACGCGAAAGAAGAATAACAAGTATCCAGTCAAGGAAGGGTAAAGCCTTTTTCACGTGATCAAAATCGCTAATAACTCAATACGTAATTTATTTATCAAAAAATGGAAAACACAGTTCAATTCCAAATCGCTTCCATAGTCAGGCCTTCCAATTTTATATCTTTTCGTTAAAAAATGAATTTGTAAGTGTGTCAAAGCGTTTTGCGCTTGTTGAGCAGAGCAGTTGGTAACTTTCTTAACTATTGAACATCTTAGTTAATGTCGGCTGCTTTATTAACTTAGGTATATCATTAAGAAATTTTCTTTTATTCTATACATAGATATGAGGTAAGATTCGGTAATAAAGCTTCTTTGTTCTAGACCTTTTTTTGTTTCAACAATTTTGTTTTTTCACTTCTTTCTCGTAAACTGCCGCTGGAAAGTCCGAACTTTGGACAATTCCGAACTTTGGACTTTGTACTGTACAAATGTTTCAATAGCAATAATATAATAGGGCCTAACGATGTATTTTTGTTTCGGAAAATATTGAAAAACTTCATTCTAGAAAAAGATAAAGTTGATAAATAAATTTAAAATTGTGAAAAATCTAAAATAAACAAAACATGACACTTTCAGTAGCGAAGAAGATTAAATACATTTGAAATTATTAGATTCCACAGATTCCGAGAGATTAGAATTGGATGAGGATCACTATGTTGGTTGTGGAGAAGAACATTATATCATAACCAGAAAGGATTACTGCATACAATACATTAGGTATACCAGAAATGGTTCCATGAAACGTATACAAACCATAAAGAGCTTTTCCGAAAATGTGGTAAAATTTTACAAAAATAGTAGGATTGAAATTATACTTCAAATTTTGTTTATTCAAATTTTATTCACTGATTTTCAGTGATATAATTGCACCTTTACAAATCTCTATGTGTTATAAATGATTAAGTACATGAAATGTGTTATTTTTTGCTATTTTAACTTCATTTTTTCTTTCTTGTATTGGGTGGCCATTTCTCCTCGGCTTGTTGGAGAGATGGCCATCTGCCATTTTATTTTCAATTTTGTTTCCTACATTTTGTTGTTGATATTTAATTATTTTTTGACCAAAATAGGATGAGTATATGTATAGGAATTTCAAATATGCATAAATATTTCTTGTATTTGCATTCTAAGAATTTTTATTTCAATCTTTAAAAACTGGCCATCTACACTGTAAAAAAAAAAAATCTGTAAAGTTACTAAAGTTTTTCTAGGAAACTGGGATTCCAAGAAATTTTCATGTAACGGCAACAACAAAAATTCCTGTAACAGAACTGTTACAGGAATTTTTGTTGTTGCCGTTACATGAAAATTTCTTGGAATCCCAGTTTCCTAGAAAAACTTTAGTAACTTTACAGATTTTTTTTTACAGTGTATCCTAGAGTTACCCTACAATTTTTTGTACAACATTGTATATGATCTACACTGTAAAAAAAAATATGTAAAGTTACTAAAGTTTTTCTAGGAAACTGGGATTCCTAGAACTTTTTATGTAACGGCAACAACAAAAATTCCTGTAACAGACACGCTTTTCTGCCGAAAATCTAAAAATCTGTACGGTTACTAAGAATTTTTTAGGAAACTGGGATGCCTAGAACTTTTTATGTAGCTGCAACCAGGGTTACAGATAAAATTTTAGTAAGATTACTGTAGTTTTAGCAGATTCATTTGTAAAGTTAAAGATTTCTGTAGCTTTACAAAAACTAGTTTTGTAGATTTGCAGCTTTTTTTGTACAGTTACAGATGAAAGTTTAGTAAGCATGTAACTTTACATCTGTAGAGCTACAGATTATTTTTTACAGTGTATTGATATGTATGTATAATACATAGTATTATAAAACTTAGCTCCTTTAAAGGCATATCACAGTCAAAAATTTTCATGCAGCAATTTCCACCAATAAACGGATGTTGTTGAAAACTTTTGTGTAGCTCTGTACATGATCTAGAATTTATACACACCAAGTAACATTTAAAAAATAATTAAGTTTACCAACACATACCACAACTGAAGACGCACTTTCAGCAATTATTTCATCGTAGGCTTTAATAGTTCAGTTATTGTTCCTTTTCTTTTGTCGCCAAACTCTTTTGGGCGTCCTGCACTGTAAAAAAAAATCTGTAGTTCTACAGATGTAAAGTTACATGCTTACTAAACTTTCACCTGTAACTGTACGAAAAAAGCTGCAAATCTACAAAACTAGTTTTTGTAAAGCTACAAAAATCTGTAACTTTACAAATGAATCTGCTAAAATTTCAGTAATCTTACTTAACTTTTATTAGTAACCCTGGCTGCAGTTACATGAAAAGTTCTCGGAATCCCAGTTTCCAAAAAAATTCTTAGTAACCTTACAGATTTTTTGATTTTCGGCACAAAAGTGTGTCTGTTACATTAAATTTTGTTGTTGCCGTTACATGAAAAGTTCTAGGAATCCCAGTTTCCTAGAAAAACTTTAGTAACTTCACAGATTTTTTTTTACAGTGTGTAAAAGAACGACAAATTCTATGCACATCATTATCTATAGTAAGTACAGTCGTGGAAAAAAAAAGTAAACACCCCCTACTAACTCCTCAACAAATCATCGTAGAAGAAAGTTACTGGTACCGAACGATTGGAAATAAAGTCTACTTTTAAATGATGTATATAAAATTTACTTAGGGGGCCATCTACATATTAAAACGAATCCAAACTTCATTTTTTTCAATGGCAATATCCAATTTTAACAAGATATTTCAAATATTCGGTTCAAACTATGCATAGACACTAAATTTCAAGTCATTTGAATGATAAGTTTTTGAATTATAAACATTCAAAATTTAGTACTTCTAATGTTAAATTACATTTTCATATTTGTATTTATATCTCCCGAAATTATGCTCCTAGTGTGCTAATTATTTTTGTAGTAATAATACTAATATACCCAAACATAAATAAGCTGAATTTGCAATTTTTATAATTTTATGATATGAATTATGAAATTAATATTCGAAAAAATTATGAATTGCAATCTACAATTTTTTTGATGGATATAGATTTATTAAGTCCTGCTTTATGGAAATTCAAAAATTTCACATTTTTCTTCCAAGTAGTTTTCAAATTATGCTTAAAAAACGGCAAAATGATGGTTTAAGGGGCCGTCTATGATGGAAGTGAGTAGACATTTTGAAATTTATTCTCCTGTACTATAATCTAACACGCTTCATTGACTCCTTGAGTGGCGCTTAAGGTGCCTTGATCAAGGAAGCGGCTCTCTCGGTTAACAATCCAGTACGGAACTTCAATTTGGATACAACCCTTAAAATACGCTCATTTTAAAATAATTAATTTCTCGGAAACTTATGGTACGAATTGCATAAAAATTCGTTTTTAGGCTAATTGAAGGGTGTAGAGTTCATTTATGCTGTCAGAATTGGGTACTGCTATTGAAAAAAAAATTCTGGTTCGTTTTAATATGTAGATGGCCCCCTAAGCAAATTTTATATACATCATTTAAAAGCAGACTTTATTTCCAATCGTTCGGTACCAGTAACTTTCTTCTACGATAATTTATTGAGGAGTTAGTAGGGGGTGTTTACTTTTTTTTCCACGACTGTACCTTGCAGTACACTTCATTGATAAATATCAATTTCAATAAATAGTCATTTCAACATGCAATTTTCAATAAAACATCATTAAAATACACCGAAAATGATAATTCTAAATACGGAATTCTTTTGAGTGTCCCTGTAAACGAACCGTAAGTGCTCTACACTTCATTTTGAATACCGAATATATCATAGTGATACCCTTATAACATATATCCATTTCATGGCAATCGGACTATATTTATGCGAATTAGAACAAGGACAGACGGACACACAAACCGAATTAATAAACATTTTTCAACTACTAGGGGGCTCGGCCCCCTACGAGCTACGCTCGCCAACCCCCGTCCAGACACCGCAGGCTCTAAATGCACGCTAATTTGATCGGCTTTAAAAAGATTTCGAAAGATTGAATTATAATTTAAAAAATCCCTGCCGGCTCGGGCCTACAGGCGGAGGTAGATTTCGATGTTAAGTACTAAATTCTCCAACAAAACTTAAATCAAGATTAGAGATAAAACCCAGTTTCTTCACAAAGAGCGAGCTGTAGGGAGCTAAACTTTTTGTAAAAATTGTAATATACACGAATACACACACACATATATATGGAATAGGTTTAAAAAATGGCTACAAAAAATTCAGAGAACCTTAAAGTGTTAAAATATGTTAATATTTCCATAATCGGGTTTTTATCATGTTTTAATACGTTTCTTCAAACTTACATGGCGTTACATATTCACCTGCTGAGGTCCATTATATTTCCAATATGACGCAATATACATATTTTTTTTAATTCGTCAAACTATTTATTTTGAGTTTTCATGCTGAAATCTTGCTCTAGGAAACTTATGACGTAATATTCAATTTGTTTTCAATTTGTCAAACTATTTAATTTTACACGTGAAAATTTTGCAAAAGAAAAGTAATTGTTGTGGTGAGAATTTTATTATTTGTTTTTTTTTTTTTAATTGTTCACAACTGCTATAACGAAAAACTTTTATTTTTTTTCCTGCCATTGATATGTAAGAGCTGGTTTTATCAGAATCATGTTAAGACAGTATTCAAAATTTTGAACCCTCCCCATTTCCACCCTCTTGGGCCGATTTCGCCCATTTTCAATCCCCGCCGAGATATTAACCATCTCAAAGTTGTTGGCGAGTTTGAAGATGATTCGTGCATAATTGCGACTTTTATCGTGCGGACAAAATTTAGTACATACATATATATATATATATATAAACTTTTTAGGTGGGGGTGGTTTTGGGTTCCTGGGGTCCTATAATGAAAAGTTATGAAGGAATTTTTCAAAAGTCGCATCATGGTAACGACTGCAATAGGTAGTATTTCTTACGAAATCTACCTAAAAACAGTGGCGATCTCCCTATAAACGAATTTCTATTCATTTGTCTTTGATTGGGGAATTTTAACGCCAAATCCGCTGCGGTACTGCTTGATTATCTCGTCGACCAATTTCGCCAAATTATATAAATCGCCAAACCACTCGCCAAATTATACAAATTGACATAATTTTTTTTATTTTAAATAACAATAGAACAAATAAATTCGTACAACATTAATAAAAATACAAATAAAACGTCGAATAAAAATAACTTGATGACGTAGATACGTGTAACAACATTTCAAAATAAGCTAATATCAAAGGAGTTAAGTAAACAGAGTCTTTGTCTCCTGGTATTTTTTAACAAAGCGAAAAGAAAGTTCTATTAAATGAGACATTTTAAATTAATCGTTTTTAATCTAACGTAATTTTTACCGAGCTATTTTTTTCTCTTTTAAATATTCGCGTGAAGATACTTTTGTTAGAAATGAAATATTATTTGCGCTTTCCTAATAAAAATAGTTGAAAAGATCCTCTCAAAATATTAAATAAATGTCTAGCGCAATTTCTAAATTTAAACTTTTTTGCAATATTATTTTGTGTTCATTTTATGTAATAACTATAATGTGACGTAAATATGACGTAATTTCTCCTACGACTTCTAACGCATGTTAATGAACTTATTATTTTACAATATCCTTTCTCTTTTAAAATTCACGTGTGTACTTTTTATGACATAATTTTTAATAAATTCCTGCTTTTTATACGTAATTATTTAATTTTAATTTGAAAGTTTTTTTCCTGTTTATAATAGTCACGTGTAAATAAATTTTTAATTTGAAGCAAATATTATTGCTTGCGCTTTTTATACAGTTGGCAACAGTTTAAATTAGTACAATTTTCTGAAATCTGTAAAAAATATCTCTAGAAATGCTGAAAATTTGAATTTAAAATAGAAATAAAACCTGAAAAAATGAGTCAAAATAAAAAAATTAATGCAATCTGCACTCCGGCGAATTCTAACGCATAAAATGATCTAAAAATGATTACACTGCCATGTATAGTTTTTGCTGCTATAAAACTTTTTTAGTGGAACGATTTTGTCCAACTTTAGCATTAAATATCTCTTAAAATAATTCTTCGATTTGAAAACTGTCTGCATCAGCATGTTTATCAAACATTTCTGTATAAAACCACCGATTTTCATATTTTTGTATACATTATTTTTCTTAATATTAACGAAGAAAGACCTCCGGTCACAAAAAATTCAAAACCGGCGGCGGCGGCGGCGGTGACAGCGGTAGTTACTTTTTTTTAGAATAGAGAGATACTGTAAAAAAAAAAATCTGTAGCGCTACTAGAAAATCTCTAGGCAACTGAGATTCCGTGAACTTTTCTACTAACCAATACGGATTCTTCTTAAGTAACATTACTCCATTAAACTTAGTAAACAGGACTGTTATTTACAATTAAATTTTGATTCATATTGAGAAATGAGACTGTGAATGGTTAAATATTGTTGATAGATTAATATAATATCGAAAAAACTGGAATAATAGTTTTTAAAGAAATAGTTTTTAAAGAAATTCCTTAAGGGTGTCCATTACTAGCACATCTACCCTAGATATATAGGATGTCTCAAAAGGTCGTTTACAAACTTAACATGCTGGTCTGTCATATCATGAGGAACACGATTTACATAGGAACTTGTGTGCGAAAATGCAAACTGCGATTGCTAGAGGACGATGAGCGCAGGTGTGGAGAGAAAGAAAGAAAGGATATCGAAGGAGGTATTAATATGACTTTTATTAAAGAACATGATTTAATTTACAGAAGGTGGTCAGAATTCCTTTCATTCGCCGCAAAAAATGCTTCACAACGTCGACGCATAGATTCTTGGACCCGTTCAAAACGGGCAGGTGTGTCACGGACACGTGCTGCCGCTTCCACGATCCTGCCGACGAGATCCATGTCCGATGTTACAGGCGTCTCGTGCACCATGGACTTCATATGTTGCATACCGTCCAATTCTGCGTTACTAAACCAATTCATCCTTCTCCTGCAACGTCCTCGCCTGAAATTATTAAGCTTCCCACTCTCCCGTAAGCCTGCGCTCATCATCCTCTAACTGTCGCAGTTTGCATTTTCAAACACAAGTTCCTATGTAAATCTTGTTTATCATGATATGACAGACCAGCATGTTAAGTTTGTAAACGACCTTTTGAGACAACCTGTATATTATATAAGCAATTTACAGTAATGAATAGCATTTTGACAAAAAGAGAGATAGAGAGTTCCTAAGTTTTTCAATTTTTGTCAGAAATTACCATTAATTACATTGAAGCGGTTTTTGAAATTCGATAAGAGGCACTAGTTTCATTGTATGTATTACTTTACTCACAAAATAAAATTATTCTTTAATGTTATTATGTCATATGTGTTATGTATATGTTGTCATATGTTGTTATGTCATATGAGATATTAGAAATAAAACAAATTTTTTCTTGAAACATGCAATTTTAAAAACGTTCCAAAATCATAAAACGCGTCAAAATCAAAATCATTAGTTTTGGTGATTGGGCTATTGAGGAAATTGTGAAAAATGCTGCACAGCAGCGTCACCTGTTGAGCGATTTACACAAAAAACTAACCAGAATCAATTTATATCAGGGACTAACTGAACATAAATTTTTATTAAATTCCGTTCATTAGTTCTTGAGATAGAGCGCCCACAAAATGTTTGTCACACGCAGACAGACTCACAGGCCTACAGACTCACAGACAGACATTTTGTAAAAACATGCTTTTCGGGCTCTCTGACCCCTAAAACGTGTAAATCCGTCGAAAACCGGAATTCGAAAATTTTCATGAACACAATACTTCTTGTAAAGATAAAAGAAAGTAAAATAAAACAACGAAATTTATCTTGATGTAAGTAATTTTAACGTTTAGAAATTGGTTTAAACCAATTGTTTTTTGTTTTTTTTAGAACAAATTTAATATCTTTTCTTTTCTGTCTTTTTCTTTCTTTCTTTCTTTTTTTTTTTTTTTTTTTTTTTTTTTTGTAATTTAAGTGTTTTAAATTATTGATAGAAGTAATTTCTACTTTTTACACTTAATCTCAGCAGTCAACATGAGACAACATAATGAGGAAAATTAGCATGTGCTGATGAACATGTCTGGTATTCTAAAGTTTTACTTTAAAACATAGGAAATTAGAAAAGAAAAAGTAGATAAATAATTTTAAATTTTTAGCATAAAATATTTTCGTTTAAAAAATACAGATTATTCACAGCTATTAATAACAAAATATAATGATCTTTAAGATTTTGTCTAGTTGTGAAAGAAAATTTTCTGGATTGGGGGAGATTGTTCTTAAAGAATGAGGTTGAATAAGGCAGCTTGCAAAAATTGAGTACTAGTTATAGCATTTCAATAATACCAGCCAATCTTTTTTGTTACTCGCTGAATCCAATGGTTGATTTGGATACTTGGAGTTATCGCTCAGAAAACAAAATAACCAGACATATTTGTATATTTAAAAATGATAATAACAACTATATATTATATTCATGAAATGGCATCAAATATTTATTGATTATTATATTATTAATCAAAAGATTCTTCATACGATTTTCAAGGTATCAATGTTTCACTATGTAGAGCAGTTTATTCTTTGAACATACGACATAGCTTTTACTAATAAATATTGTTTAAATTAGAAATGATTTCAATTTTCTACTTAATTGATTGTAACTATTTAATTTGAATATTTTAAAATGAAGTTATATTACTTATATAGTATCCAACAATATTTATTCTATCAACAGATATGCTTCTGTATGCAATAGAAAATTATATATAAATAAAAAAACCTGATTTAAACGAAAAAAAAAAAAAAACCGTTTTTTTTGCCAACCCTGTTATAAAACTCTTTTTTTTTTGGTGGGAATCTCTAAAACAGGCTCAAGTAATAAAAAAAGACATAGATGATTATATAAGCAATTTACAATATTTCAAATGAAAATCAAATTTCAAATTTCAAAGTAATTGCTTAAAAGGCGCAAAGGCCAACATAGTGAAAAAGATTCCAAGCCGGGACTCGAACCCGGGCTATCAGTATAGCGCACTGACGTTCTACCGACTAAACCACTTGGAACGATACCTAGCTCGGAAAATTTCTCACTATTATATGTTGGCAAGGCTACAAACGCAGCACAAGATTTCCGAGCTAGGTATCGTTCCAAGTGGTTTAGTCGGTAGAACGTCAGTGCGCTATACTGATGGCCCGGGTTCGAGTCCCGGCTTGGAATCTTTTTCACTATGTTGGTCTTTGCGCCTTTTAAGCAATTACTTTGAAATTTGAAATTTGATTTTCATTTAAAATATTGTATGCAAGGCGAATGTTTCTCTCTGGAATAATTTCCATGTATTAATATAATTTCTATCGATGCTGGATTTAACTATGTTTCGTGTTTGTCCCAGGTCGGTGACTCACGATAAATATTCCATCTTGTGCTGCGTTTGTAGCCTTGCCAACATATAATAGTGAGAAATTTTCCGAGCTAGGTATCGTTCCAAGTGGTTTAGTCGGTAGAGCGTCAGTGCGCTGTACTGATGGTCCGGGTTCGAGTCCCGGCTTGGAATCTTTTTTACTATGTTGGCCTTTGCGCCTTTTAAGGGGTCTTGTACCTTTTAAACGCGTCGAAAATTAACGAAAAACTTCAAAGTTTAAATTAGTCTATCCCCAAATCCTTTTTATGTATAAACATGAAATTTTGGATATTGATTAAACAGATTGTGCTTTGTAATATGCTACCATTATAAATTTATTAACCCTTTTCAGAATTTGTGTATTGTTGAAATCAAAATAGCTCTTTTTTTACCCATAAGTCATTGCGCGCACGATATCTTGAGAAAGTATGTATGGATTGGCATGAAATTCCGTAAAGATACTAAACATATATGTGTGTTTAAAATGATTTACTCTTAGGCTAAAATTATTTCATTAACTGTGTAAAAAAATATTTTCGTAAAAAAAAATAAAAATTTTGTATTTTTATTGAATAAAAATAGTCATAACTAAAAATATTACCATTGTAAATACTTAAAAGTAGATAATTTTAAACACACATATTTGTTTAGTATATTTACGAAATTCCATGACAATCCATACATACTTTCTCAAGATATCATGCGCGCAATGACTTATGGAGTAAAAAAAGAGAGCTATTTTGATTTCAACCATACACAAATTCTGTAAAGGGTTAATAAATTTCTGTTGGTAGTATATTACAAAGCACAATCTGTTTAATCAATATCCGAAATTTCATGTTTATACATAAAAAGGTTTTGAAGATAGGCTAATTCAAACTTTGAAGTTTTTCGTTAATTTTCGACGCGTTTAAAAGATACAAGACTCCTTAAGCAATTACTTTGAAATTTGAAATTCATTTGAAATATTGTATGCAAGGCGAATGTTTCTCTCTGGAATAATTTCCATGTATTAATATAATTTCTATCGAAGCTGGATTTAACTATGTTTCGTGTTTGTCCCAGGTCGGTGACTCACGATAAATATTCCATCTTGTGCTGCGTTTGTAGCCTTGCCAACATATAATAGTGAGAAATTTTCCGAGCTAGGTATCGTTCCAAGTGGTTTAGTCGGTAGAACGTCAGTGCGCCATACTGATGGCCCGGGTTCGAGTCCCGGCTTGGAATCTTTTTCACTATGTTGGCCTTTGCGCCTTTTAAGCAATTACTTTGAAATTTGATTTTCATTTGAAATATTGTATGCAAGGCGAATGTCTCTCTCTGGAATAATTTCCATGTATTAAGCAATTTACAGTAATGAATAGCATTTTGACAAAAAGTGACATATAGCATTTCTACGTTTTTCAATTTTTGTCAGCAATTACTATTAATTACATTAAAATGGTTTTTGAAATTCAATAAGAGGCGCAACTGTTTCACTGTATGTTATTACTCAAAAAATAATAATATTCATTAATGTTAGGTATATCAGATATTAGAAATAAAACAAATTTTTCTTGAAAAATTTTATTTTAAAAACGTTTTAAAATCATAAATGTCTTTTTTAATTATTTTATTTGATAAAAATACTTAAATATGCTAGAGTCTCTCAATTCTAAAAAAAGTAACTACCGCTGTCACCGCCGCCGCCGGTTTTGAATTTTTTGTGACCGGCGGTCTTTCTTCGTTAATATTAAGAAAAATAATGCATACAAAAATATGAAAATCGGTAACTAATTTGTTTTAGAAGCGTTTTAATGTAAAAAAAATAGTTCTACTTTGCATTGGTGATAACTACGGGAGTTTTAAATTTAGGTGAACCCGATTATGAAAGATTATCTATTATTTAAAGTTCTACTGAATGGATTTTGATGCTATGCCGGAAAGTTCTCTGTGGTGTGGTAAAAAACTAGAGGATGTACGCTATATGCAAAGAGTATATACGACAAAATATATATGCTATAGCTATGGAAGGTGTGCAGAGTTTCTTAAAAAATTCAGAGGGTATATAACGTAGACCTACCCCTACATCCCTGAGAGTTCTATAATCTGGGTAACGCGATTATGAAAGATATATTTAAACTTAACTATCTATAACATATATGAAATGCAAAAAGAAATTTCGTTTGGGCCGCTCACAACTTGAGTTCTGCTGAATAGATTTTGATGCGACTTACATTGTTAGATAATTTTTCAGAAAAAAATTTAGTACATCATATCGTTCTTAGTTGCTTAGTTAAATAATTAAGGGGGGAAATTCAAAATCCGGTGAACACGACTATGAAAGATTGGCTTTTTAAAAGGTTCTGCGGGGTGGATTTTGATGGGACTTAAACTGTTAATTAGATAAATTTAAGGGAAGGTTTTGGTACATTTTCCAGTTTAAAAGATTCTGCTAAGTGGATTTTGGTGGAACTTACTCGGTTAGTTAATTTTCTCAGGGAATATTTTAGTATAAAACACACATCGTTCTAGGCTGCTTGGTTATGGGATTTTGGCTGAAAGTTCTAGAATCAGGTGATCCCAATTCTGAAAAATTAACCTTTTTAATAGGTTCTATTGGACTGATTCTGATGAGAATTGCATTGATAAATTTTCAGAGGAAGGATATAAGTATATTACAAATTGTTCTATCGTACTTTACCAAATCCTATAGTAAAGGATCAACTAAAGAAATTGGTCCTTAACAGCTCAAATTTTGTCGGTCTCAATAGAAAATATAATAGTATAATGACGCCCATATCGTTTGTAGCAATTTGGAAGGGCATTCCAGGTTAGACCAATGTCAGACGGCGTCTTTTTTTGCTTAAGTATTATCCATTCAGAATGCTAGCATTGTGAATGGATAATACTTAAGCAAAATATTGTGAATGGATAATACTTAAGACAAAAAGCAGCAAAAAAGACGCCCGTCTGACATTGCTCTTAATGTCCATATTGCTTTTAAACGCATGATCAAATTCACAGATATATTTCGTTTGATTCACGGTTTGTTTAGAAAAACCGACCAGCGTAGCGGGTGAAGGCTGCTAAATATAAAAACACGCGACCATTCAAATGCAACGCAATCGGTGAATTTCAGAGGAATCGATGAAGAACTTTTGGAGGTTTAAGATTTCGTACAAACGAACATTTACATTTTTTTTTAATATAGAAATGTGCCCCCACGGGGGTAAAGAGGGATGAGGGGGATGGTAGGGGCATAATATGAAAGAGTAGTCAAAGGGAATTCTAATGAAATGTCAGATGACATGTGTCTGAAAAAAATTAAAAAGCGCCCCCTGGTGGTGGCGAGGAAATTGGAGGAGGGAGGAGCGAGGTTTGTGATAGGTATATAAAAACACGCGCTATTCGAATGCAACGCAATCAGTGAATGTCAAAGCGGTGAAGAACTTTCAGAGATTTAAGATTTCGTACAAACGAACACTTATATTTTTATCTATATAGAAATGTGCCCCACGTGGTAAAGTGAGGGGAGCGAGATGCGAGGCGCATAATATGAAACAGTAGTCCAAGGGCTTTCTAATGATATTCACATGATGGGTTTTGGAAAAATTTTAAAAAGCGCCTCCTGGTGGGGGTGGTGGCAAATGGGCGGTGGGGGAGCGAGGTTTATTATAAGTATATAACAACACTTTAAAACTTTGTAAAAAATCATCATAAAATAAAAACAATACGTAGGACGCGTTTCGAGCTAAAAATATAACAGCTCGTCATCAGCTGCAGTAAACACGTGTCCGTAAGCGGACAAGGTCAAAAATGAACTGAAAGGTAGAGAATGTTGCAAAGAATGCGACAGATGGCGCTAGCTGAAAGGAGCACATGTAGAAGAGAAAAGTGTGGCCAAAAAGATAGAAGAGAAATTGATAGGGAAAAAATGGAAATAAAAGAAGTAAACAAAATTAAAATAAAATAAAAGAAGTAAATTAAAAAATATAAATAATAATAATAAAGAAGAAATATAAAAGAATAAAACAAGAACAAACCAAGAGATGCTTTTTTTAAACAAAATAAAAAGAAAAGAGGGAAAATAATTACAAAGTAATTTCCACAGTGGAGATAGGAAAGGAGATGATGGGAGATCATTGACAAGATTAGCAGGATTTTCAGAAATAAAATATGCTTCATGAAAATCCACGTGATAGGGAGAGGCAGGGGAAGAAATAATTTTGGCCATTGAGAAATTGAAACAATGACTGGAAGACCAACAGTGAGAAACAATCCAAGATTTAGAGATTTCTTGATTTGCAATATACCTCTGATGCTCGTCTAATCTGAATTTTAAAGCTCTCTTAGTTTGACCAGTATAACCTAAATTGCAAGAGCAAGGAATAAAATAAACACACCACCAGTTCTCAGTAGGAATAGGATAGGTTTGAAGATAACTTTAAAATTAAAACGAGAAAGGATTGTAGCAATTTTAAAACAGAGAAGAGAATAAAAGGGCAGAACTATTATAGAGTTAAAATTAGGAGGATTATTTGAATCAGAAAAGGGACGTTTAGAGCCGGCTTATTAAATTTTGAAAAAAAGGATCTCTTGGTTTTTTTCTTTGTTTTATTCTTTTATATTTCTTTATTTATTATTATTATTTATATATTTTAATTTAGTTCTTTTATTTTATTTCAATTTTGTTTATTTCTTTTATTTTCATTTTCCCTATCAATCTTCTATCTTTTTAGCAACACTTTTCTCTTCTGCATGTTTTCCTTTCAGCTAGCGCCATCTGTCGCATTCTTTGCAACATTATCTATCTTTCAGTTCATTTTTGACCTTGTCCGCTTACGGACACGTGTTTACTATAGCTGATGACGAGCTCTTATATTTTTAGCTCGAAACGCATCCTACGTATTGTTTTTATTTTATGGTGATTTTATACAAAGTTTTAGTATTTTAATGGCTTCATATAGCCAGTTTTCGGTGCTGTTTCGCTATATAACAACACTTCCGCATTCAAATGCAACTCAACCCGTGAATTTCAAAGCAATCGGTGAAGAACTTTCGGAGATTAGCGATAAGGAACAAACGAACATTTACATTTTTATTTATATAAATAACGAAAGAACAAATAATTAGTATAACATCAATAAAAATACAAATGAAACGTCTAAATAAAAATCACTCCATGACCGAAACACGTGTAACTTCCTTAAAGCCAAGTGAATGTGAATTTACGATCAACCATTATTAGAATTTAATCTTATATTTTATCAATTTTTTAAAACTAAGTGCAATTTAAAAATAAAATTTGATTGTTTAGGTTTTCAAGTCAAAAAAGATTTTATGCATTACTAGAAATTGGAAACATTCCCATAATGAACACGGGAGTAGTAAATGGGGGTATCTATGAGACACCGGAAACAGCCCCTATTTAGGGCCCCTATGCCTAAAAAAGATGAAAAAAAATAGAAATCTGCCAACCTAATTAATCAAAAATGCCATTTTTTTGCACTTTTTGAAAAAATCCCTTTTCAGTTCAAATTTCTATTTTTTTCATCTTTTTTAGGCATAGGGGCCCTAAATAGGGGCTGTTTCCGGTGTCTCATAGATACCCCCATTTACTACACATGTACTTTTTTGTAATAAAAAAACACATTTTTTCCAAGAAAAAACATTAAAAAAATTACAATTGTTTTTTTACTTTAGGATTTCTAAAAACAGTATAAAAAATATGCATATCTGATAATAGAACAATTTTTATTTAAATTTGTTAAAGAATAAAATAGTGATCATATTAACAAAACAGCTCTTCCAAAAGTCCTTTTCATGAGGACAGATGTAGCTAAAATATAACACACTTAAATATCTGGTCCACCTATTAAATTTTCAAAAATATACACATTTTTTTATATCAATCAATAAAATTGAAACATCTTTTTATATCGAAAAATACTATTCTTTTAAAATTTCCCCGATTCTCATATTTTTAACAAATATCCCATTTATTTTTCCTCAAGACAGAAATTTATTTCCTTTTTAAAATAAGAAAAAAGCATTGCAAATATTATCACACCTTAGGATTTCTAAAAATAGTATAAAAAATATGCATATCTGATAATAGAACAATTTTTATTTTAATTTGTTAAAGAATAAAATAGTGATCATATTAACAAAACAGATCTTCCAAAAGATCTTTACAACGAGATCTTCAAAACAAGTTCATATTTAAATCAGTAGATGGCAGCACTAGAGATTAATTTTCTCGGTAGATGAGAGCGAAAATATATATCTATACTCATATAGAGGTCTGCACGGGCCCGGGCTTGGCCCGAGGCCCGTACCCGGCCCGGGCCGGAGGAATGGAGGAGAATTTTCAAACGGGCCGGGCCGGGCCGGCAGAATTAGGACAATTTTTTCAACGGGCCGGACCGGGTCGTCAAAAAAATTGAACGGGCCTGAAGGGCCGGGCCCGGCCGATAAAAAAAATTAATGGGGCCTATCGGCCCGATATAAGAATTTGAGAGGAGCAGATAAAATACGAGGTCATTTCCAATGAATATGACTTTTTCGAGAAACATAAATGTGCGTTACGAGACGATGCGAATTTAACAAAATCAATACAGAAATGTAACATGTCCATCGTAGAGATCGGCATCGTACAGTTACATGATGCCTGATCCCGGGTTTAATTTTTTTCGGCAGACTTGTGCCGGGACGGAACTGGTCTTAATCGTTCTCAGGATGTGTAGGACAGGCATTATGTTTTGTAAAAGTATTAATAGCGATAATGAACTTCTGTTAACAGTATCTTTGGAAATGTACCTTAAGGTGGTTCTCATATTTACTGCTCAACAATGCGAAACTCTCAGACACATTTTCCGACTCATTTTTAACTATAAAGGCATAAAATTGACAGGCTGAGTATTGAAGGCAATTGGGATCAAATAGCGTTTCCATTTTTCATAAATTACGTACAGAGATAACAGAGACTCTTGTCACGTGACTGTACGTTTTCTCCTTTCCTGTGCTATCGCTTCCGGAAATTCGATTCAAAACGCTAACTTTGGCAGTATTTTCTGAAAGATATATTACTTTTTTCTAAAAAAAAAAAACGGCATTTACATGGTTTCTGAATAAGAATACCTGCCAATCTCATGCGTTTCCGAAAAGAAATGAATTCATAAATGTAGCTCCTTTGGATTTGAGAAAAGCCTTAAAAATGACAGAAACATTTTCACAAATCTACCTTTTATTATAAGCTTCAAAAGTTATCATGTTTTTTAACCCTTTATTCTAAACTACAATAATCTTTTAATGAACCCTTATTTAAATTTTGAAACGTCTGTAGAGACGTTGACTAAAACACTGTAAGTAATCGTTAACGTTTACTATTGTGTGTTTTCTATTTTGCGAACACATAGTAATTTAAAATATACTGTAAAATGTTCCCATAAATATGCATGTAGTATTCATTAAAAGAATCTTAATTGTATGTCGAGAAAAAACGGAATTTTTTTTAGACATTTAGTCTGGCCGGGCCGGGCCTGTTTTCACTGATTTTTGTACGGGCCGGGCCGAGAACGGTAAAAATGTAAACAGGCCGGGCCGGGCTCGGGCCGGGATCGGGCCGAACTTTCAATTTTTACAACGGGCCGGGCCGGGCCAAAATAGCTTTCCTTCGGGCCCAGGCCTGGAAATTCCGGCCCGTGCAGACCTCTATAACTCATATTATAAAGAGGTAAAAATTGTTTATTTGTAGGAGGTAAGCTCTGGAACTACCGAACCGATTCCAAAAGTAATGGTATCAAAATGATATGGTGTTAATCCAACTTAGAACATAGGCTATATCTTATGTCCATGCCACTGGCTAAAAGGGGGTGCAGGAGCAAAATACGTTCTAAAAATGCGATTTTTGTGTTACTGAAAGGCCTAGAAACATGAAATTTGGAATGGTAGTTACTTGTAAGATACTAATGATCTCTAAGAACATTTTTTAAAAAATTCGAAATTTAAAAGGTGTGAAAATGCACAAAAAACGTTCTATAAAACGTTCTAAATGGCGAATTTTACGCAATATCGAGAAGTGCCAAACCGATTTCAAAACTAATTGTGGCAAAATGATGGTGACAAACCATGCTCCAACATATTCTATATTTTATATCGGTGCCACTACCCCTAAAGGGGGTACAGGAGAAAAAAAAAAACGTTCGAAAATGCGATTTTTGTGATACTGAAGAGCCTAGAAACATGCAATTTGTCATGGTTGTTACTTATTAGATATACATGATCTCTAAGAACATTTTTTAAAAAATTCGAAATTTAAAAGGGGTGAAAATTCACAAAAAGCGTTCTTAAAAACGTTCTAAATGGCGAATGTTACGCAATATCAAGAAGTACCAAACCGATTTCAAAACTAATGGTGGCAAAATGATGGTGACAACCCTTCTTCCAACATAGGCTATATTTTATGTCGGTGCCACTACCCGTAAATGGGGGTGCAGGAGAAAAAAAAAAACGTTCGAAATTGCGATTTTTGTGTTACTGAAGAGCCTAAAAACATGCAATTTGGCATGGTAGTTACTTATTAGATATAAATTAACTCTATGAACATTTCTTAAAAAAATTGAAAGTTAAAAGCTGTGAAAATGCGCAATGAGCGTTCTAAAAAGCGTTCTTAATGGCAAGTTTTCCGCTATCTCAATAAGTACCGAACCGATTTCAAAACTAATGGTGTCAAAATGATGGTGACTACCCTTGCTCCAACATAGGATACATTTTATGTCGATGCCAGTACCCCTAAAGGGGGTGCAGGAGCAAAAAACGTTCGAAAATGCGATTTTTGTGTTCCTGAAGCGCCTAGAAACATGAAATTTGGAATAGTAGTAACTTATAAGATATAAATGATCTCAAAGAACATTTCTTATAAAATTCGAAATTTAAAAGGCGGGTGAAAATGAGCAAAAAGCGTTCTAAAAAAGGTTCTAATTGACGATTTTTACACAATCTCAGGAAGTACCAAACCGATTTCAAAAATAATGGCATCAAAAAGATAGTGATAACACTTGCTCCAACATAGGCTACATTTTATGTCGGTGTCATTACCCCCAAATGGGGTGCAGAAGCAAAAATAAAAAAAAAGTTCGAAATGTAATTTTTGTGTTACTAAAGGGCCTAGAAACATGAAATTTGGAATGGTAGTTACTTATAAGATATAAATGATCTCTAAGAACATTTCTTAAAAAATTCGAAATTTAAAAGCGGTGAAAATGCGCAATAAGCGTTATAAAAAACGTTCTAAATGGCGATTTTTACGCAATCTCAAGAAGTACCAGACCGATTTAAAAAATAACGGTGTCAAAATGATGGTAACAACCCTTGCTCCAACACAGGCTACATTTTATGTCGGTGCCATTACACCCAAAGGGGGTGCAGGAGCAAAAAACGTTCGAAAATGCGATTTTTGTGTTACTGAATGTCCTAGAAACATGAAATTTGGAATGGTAGTTTCGTATAAGATATAAATGATCTCTAAGAACATTTCTTAAAAAAATCGAAATTTAAAAGGGGTGAAAATGAGCGAAAAGAGTTCTAAAAAACGTTCTAAATGGCGATTTCTACCCATTCTCAGAACATACCCAACCTATTTCATAAGTAATGGTTGGAAATTGATGATGACAGTCCTTGCTCCAAAATGGCTCTATTTCATATCGGTGTCACTAATTCCTAAGGGTTTCAGAAATAAAAACGTTATAAATTGCGTTTTTTGTGGTACTGAAGGGCCCAGAATCCTGAAATTAGTCAGGGCAGTTATTTGTAAGATACAAATGATCTCAAAGAATGTTTCTTAAAAAATCGAAATTTAAAAGGGGTGAAAATGAGCGAAAAGCGTTCTAAAAAACTTTCTAAATTTCGATTTCTACGCAGTCTCAGGAAATACCGAGCCGATTTAAAATATAATGGAGTGAAAACGATGGTGACAGCCCTCGCTTCAACATAGGCTGTATTTCATGTCGGTGCCACTACCCCAAATGGGGTGAAGGAGCAAAAAACGATCTAATTTTCGTTTTTTGTAATACTTTAGGGGATAGCAACTTGAAACTAGACATGGTATTTAGTAATAAGGTATAAATGATCTCTAAGGACATTTCTTAAATAATTCGAAATTTAAAAGAAGTGAAAATGGACGAAAAAAATTCTAACAACATTCTAAATTGCGATTTCTACGCAATCTCAGACAGGTACCTAACTGATTGCAAAAGTAATGGTTGGAAATTGATGATGGCAGCCTTTGCTTCAATATAGGATATATTTCATGTCGGCGTCACTACCACCTTACGGTTGCATTTAAAAATAGTTCTAAATTGTGATTTTTGGGATACTGAAGCGGCTAGCAACTTGAAATTTGGTATTTTAATTTCTTATGAGATGTAAATGCCCTCTGAGAAGAGTTCCTTAAAAATTTTTTATTTAAAAGGGGTGAAAATGAACGAAGAGAGTTCTGAAAACGTTCTAAATAGCAATTTCTACGCAATCTCAGGAAATATAAACCGATTTCAAAAGTAATTATTTAGAATTGATGGTGACAGTCTCCGCTCCAACATAGCCTATATTTTACGTTGTTGCCACTACCACCTGGGTGTTACAGGAGAAAAAGATGTTCTAAATTGCGTTGTTTGTGTTACTGAGGGGGTCTGACATTTTAAATTTGGAATGGTAATTACTTCAAAGATGCAACTGCTTTCTAAGAATTGTCGAAAGAAACTTCCAAATTTAAAAGGATGAAGTGAGCGAAAAGCGCTCTATAAGCTTTCTAAATTAAGATTTTTATGCAATCTTATAAAATAGGAAACCGATTTCAAACATAATGGTTGCAAATTGATGGTGATAGAACCTGCTCAAACATAAGCTATATTTTATGTCGATGCCATAACTCCTAGAGTGTTGCAGGAGCAAAAAACGTTCTACATTGCGATTTCTGCGGTATTGAAGAGGCTAGAAACTTTAAATATAGCACGGTAGTTACTTTTAAAATATAAATGTTCTCTAAGAAATGTCGAAAATAAATTCGAAATTAAAAAGGGGTGAAGCGAAGGGAAGGAGCGAAAAGCATTCTAAACGAGTTCTAAATTACGATTTCTAAGAAATCTCAGGAAGTAATAAACCGATTACAGAAGTTATTGGTTGCGAATCAAGAGTGATAGTCCCTGATCCTATACGGTCTATGTTTTATGCCGGTGTCACTACCACCTGGTTGGCAGGAACAACACTAAAGCCTTTAAAAACACCTAAATTCCGTTTTCTATAGAATATCAGGAAATACCAACCGATTTCAAGATTAATGTTGGCAAATTAATGGGGATAGTCTCTGTTTCAACATTTTTCGAGACATTCTATTTCAACTCTATTTAGGCATTTTATGTTGGTGCCACTAACACCAGAGAGGTGGTAGACTGTTAGACAAGAATCTTGAATTTTGACATAATGGTTAATTTTAAGATGTAAATGTGTTAAGTTGGTTTCTAAAAAATTCAAAACTTTAAATGAATACTGAAATGAACATAAAAGTCACAAAATACATTCTAAATTATCATTTTATTGGAATCAATTTTAGTTATTTTTATTAATTAAAATCTCATTTCAGTCTATTGCACTTTTATAACGAAGTTTAGTCAAACTGTGGCTTAATTTGTAATTGTTTAATTATTCCAAAAATTGTTTTTCTAATAAAAAATAATCATGCAAATATCACTTGGCATATTTGAACTATTACGCGAGCAAAGCCGCGGTGTTTGCTAGTGTTTGATAAAAGAACTTATCTTTTTTGACGAAATATCGGAAAATAATTACTTTTTTGACTAATATATGCCAGATATTAAGTAGTTTTATAATTAAAAGCCTTTTTAAACTTATATGAATGATATTAAAAGCCTTTTTAAACTTATATGAACGTTTTAAATGTTAGACGTGAGAGCTGACTTTTTCTAAGTAATGAGATATTAATAAAATGTAATTAAAAAACTAACTAATAATTTATATTAATATGATAATTAGGATTTTTATTTAAAAAATAATGTTATTAAAAATGTATTGTCAAGAAATTGGATGAGTAGTATGATACTACTAGTAGTACTGATGAGTAGTATAATAACGTCAGTGTTAGAGCTTGCTTTTTCTAAGTAATGAGATATTAATAAAATCAAGTAATAACGTATATTAACAGGGTAATTAAGATTTTTATTTAAAAAAAATAGTGTTATGACTAACTTATATTAAAGATAAGAATATAATTTTAAAAGTCTCACCTCGTCTAGTGGTTAAGACATCGAATTCGGGTACAGGTGTCCCCGGTTCGATTCCCGGCAGAACTTTTGGGTAAAAAATATTTTTAAAAAAGCCACTTCGATGGCTTTTCTGAAATTCAAAATAGCCATCTGTCATGTCTGTTTGATTGCATAACAGATAATTCGAGATATTTATAGAAACGCTGTGACGTCCCTATAAAAGTGCATTCACTTTGAAAATGATTCCATTTGCACGCTTGACCATGTCGGCATTAATCAGTAAATTTAACGATACATTAAAAGATTATATAAATGAGTGCATTCAGTCTAACGGAATGTTTCCAGTAATTGAAGATTCATTTTGTCTTACAGAGGGAAAAGTGATAACGATTTATAAAAATCTTATGAAAGAAAAGAAAAATATTAATAATAGTTCATATGATCCTAATGACTTGGAACGGCTACTTCATGAGTTAAAATCCAACTATAATGATTTTCAAGGAATTAGTGCTATTGAAATACCGGATAATTTATCTTGGGAAAAGGCTGTGGAAAATGCGAAAACCTGCTTAATGTAAGCAAGATTTTGTGAAAAGGTGCTATGAACTGGGATTGATATTGTCTGATTTAAAGGAGAAATTTATTGTACAAAAGCGTTTGAAAAAAGAAAAGTACTGGGACAATTTCATTCAAGATTTTTTTTAAATCAATAATTTTAAAATGAAAAGTTCATGTGAAAAAAATTTACGCAAATTTTATCACGATATCGGACCTTATATAAATTTATTATTCACTGGAAAAACATACTCTGAATTAAGAGCATTATTACCTAAGATATTGGTAGCACTTGAAATGTATCCACATGAAAAAGAGTTTTGGAAAAGAAATATAACAGCTGCTGTATAATTAATATTGTTTTATCACTTGTTTATAATTGCTGTTCTTTAATAATTCACCCCTTTTATAAAACATTGTTATTAAATGTCTTTGAGAATGTACTTTATTAACAATTCATTTATAAAATCTTCTGATATATTAATAAAAAAGTGTTAATAAATGGATTCTTTTGAGAAAGTTGGCGAATTTCTTTTATCGGAACGCGAACGAAATTCTCCAGAACCGATACCAGATATATATAATCAAATTAAAAACTTTGAAATAGAGTATTTTTCTGACGGAGAGGTTTACATCTATAAGGATTTGAATAGATTTTTAAAACAACGGTATATCTCACGTTTAAGCAGATTTAACTTAATGAAAAGAAAATACAATCTAAAATTTACAACGGAATCAGAAGAAATGATTGAAAAATTTGTAGATTTTGTCAGTTATAAAAAATCGATAAATTATTTGTTTTTTATAAAAAAAAATTGTGAGTATTTTAATATTCCTCATAACTTATCAATGAAATTTCAAAAGAAATATGAAATAATATGGACAGAGTTTTTAGATTCATACCTGCAAAGTAAGCGACGTATGAGATATAAAGTTTTTTAGAGGCCTGTTATAAAAAATCACGTGGTAAAGATTGCCACATGTTAAATCTTTGAACATATATGTTGTAATAAAAATATTATAATTCTTGCATTGTGTTTTCTGATAAAACTTTCAGTTAATTTTTCATAAAGCTTTGAATTGCACCAATCAATCTTGTCGCTATGTTCATTAATAAATTCTTCAGTTAAATCTTGATGTTTAAAAATTTCATTCCAGTCTAAGACATCTTGTAATTCCTCCATAGTACTTTCTGTTAATTTTTGATGCCTCGGTATCAAAGTCATGTTTAATTTATCAGAGTGATTTATGATAAAAGTGTCACTTAATTTTTGAAATTCTGAGAGTTTATTCCAATCTAATTGATCTGCAAATTCTAACATAAAACTCTCTGAAAGTTCTTGATATCTTGAAATGATAGGCCACTTAACCAAATCAGCATTTTCTCTTATAAAATTCTCTGAAAGTGTTTGATATGCTGAAATATTATCCCAGTTCACACTGTCTTTGAATTCGCTAATAAAAGGTTCAGATAATGATTGATATCTTGAAATTAAATCCCAATCGACACGATTTTGAAATCTTCTTATCAATTCTTCGCTTAATTTTTCTTCTTTTGAAGCAACAAACCAATTTACGTTACCCATTTATTAGAAAAGTATTTTTTCAATGTGCATGTATGGTTTTAATGTGTTATGAAAATTAGTAGGTATTAACGATAATTTTAGTATATCATTTCGTTTTCCATGCAGAAAACAGGTTACTGAATCTTTAAGTAGCATTTCATAAAAAAAAAAAATAATAACAGAATCATTCATTTTCAGTTCTATCGCTGTTTTAATATAGTAGGAGGTCCCTGGAATAGATCTCCAGTGCTCTACCACTAAACCACAAGGACGATGTCCAGCCTGGCATTTCTCACTTATATAAGTCGGTAAGGCTGCTACCGCAGCACAAGATGGAGAAGTCTTCATGAGCACACATTCTAGCAGCGTAACATGAGACGCAAATAAACCTAGCATCGGTGAATATACAATTTTTAATTAATTTTTCAACTACATTTCAGCAGTGAAATTACGCTTGAAATTATTGAATCATTCAATTCAAGCTGGGAGAAGATAAATACATAAAAATGTGGTTATCTGGAGCAAGTAAAGACTATGGATATATATTAAACGACGATTCTGTAATATGTAAAGTAAAAGGATTTAAAATGAGTTATGAAAGTGAAACAAAGTTAAATTTTGAAAATAGAATGAAAGTTATTACAGGAGAAACAGACCATTTAGATGTAGAAATTAATCAATTTCAAATACAAAAAGATAGAAATATTAAAGTAAATAAAACAAATAAAAGATATATGTTTAGTTTTGATAAAAGAAGAATTTTAGATAATTATGACACTGTACCTTTTGGGTTCTAAAAAATACATTATAAATAAATATAATGGAGGACATTACACTTATCGTTAATATTCAAGGCTACATATTTCCCTCGAAATCCATTGCGAGGGAGATAAGTTGGGTGCATTTAAAGCAGGAAATTGGTGAAACTGTCTCTGTTTTTACACCCAATTACGAGTTAAGCGAACAAGAAGAGGAAATAGTTCAAAGATGTATTACCGATATACATGGTTTAGAATAAAAAAAAAATTCAGATAATACAAGTTTATGGATTAATAATGACAAAGTAAAGGATTTTTTGTTACAATTGCATCAAATTTACGGTGGTACATTTGCCTTTAAAGGTGGAGTTATTCCGAAAAGCAAATTTGAAGAGTGGGGTATTCCTATACAAATATTAGATGTACCTAGATGTGTTAGAATATTAGGACCTAGTTCTTCAATGTATAGATGTTTATTCTACAAAAATTATCTGTTGTCGAAGGTTTAAAAAAAAATGTTTCTGAATAAATGGAAAAGTCCAACAGCCCTGAAACTTATAAATTGAAAGATTTAGAACCAGGAAAATATAATTTGATATCATTGAAAAAAATTCAAACAATATATGGAGATACAGTGATAGCGAGATTAGATGTTAATGATGAAGAAAAAGATTTTTATCTTAAAAAGAGTCATGCAGAAAAACTTACAGATGATGATATCGAAGAAATAAATAACGGTAATTATATATTCTATTTTAAAGGTAAAATTAATGATTTATATTATAATTATAAACTACAAAAATTTTAAACGATTAGACTAACAACTTTTAAAACAGATTCTATTTGATTAAATCAATTTTTTACAGCCTGTGTTATTTTTAAATACTCAGTCTTCGATTTTAATAATATCTCTGTTCATATGATATTTAGAACGTAAATGTCGCTTCTTATGCATGTAAGTATATTTTTTCCCACAAATACAATCAATTATTTTATATTTAATTAAAGAATCACAAACTTTACAATGACTTTAATATTTAATTTTACCGTTTCGGTAATATGTATAATATTCATTAATGGGTTTTTCCATTTCACAATGGTTTCATAATTTAATTAGCACCATTTATTACGTTTTATTTTTTTTAAATATTTTTTCAAATTCTTTTATTCTATCCTCAAATCTCTGTTTGTCAATAAATTCATAATTTCTTCTATTTTCATAAGGTATTTTATATACCGTAATATTATCTTCAAATCTGACTTTCTTCATCATTTATTACTTGTTCTTTTATAAAGCTTCTTTTTATAATTTTTTAATGTTTTTTCTTGGAAAAAATGTGTTTTTTTTATTACAAAAAAGTACATGTGTAGTAAATGGGGGTATCTATGAGACACCGGAAACAGCCCCTATTTAGGGCCCCAATGCCTAAAAAAGATGAAAAAAATAGAAATTTGAACTGAAAAGGGATTTTTTCAAAAAGTGCAAAAAAAAAAGGGCATTTTTGATTAATTAGGTTGGCAGATTTCTATTTTTTTTTCATCTTTTTTGGGCATAGGGGCCCTAAATAGGTGCTGTTTCCGGTGTCTCATAGATACCCCCATTTACTACTCACGGGTCTTAAAACATTAAAAATAAATGAAATTTCATAAATGGCCATTAATGCATAAAATTCAGTTTTCCATTACTACCAAAACAAAAACATAAAAATTTTGCAAGGAAATAAAGAATATACAAATATATTAAATGAAGTCAACTCTTAGCATGTTAATGAAGATTTTTACTGAAAAACAGTGAAACTTCGAAAGATTATTTTCTGCTTCCTCATTAGTTTAATTAAGAGTGTCAACAATAACACAGATTATAAAACATGCAAAGGTGAGTTATATAAAAAAAATAATAAAAGCTAAATTTTTATTGGTTATTATTTTTATAAGCGTAAAAGATTGCAGGTTGTCCATTACTGGCACATCTACCCTAGTAAAAAATTCCTGCCAGCTCGGCCTACAGGCAGAGGTAGATTTTGAAGTTAAGTACTGATTTCACCAACAAAAACTAAATCAAGATTAGAGTTAAACCCAGTTTCTTCACTAAGCATGAGCTCTAGGGAACAAAACATTTTGTGAAAATTGTAATATACACGAATATACAGACGTATATATATGGAATAGGTTTAAAAATGTCGAAAACAAATTCAGAGAACCTAAAAATGTTGAAATATGTTAATATTTTCATAGTCGGGTTTTTATCATATTTGAATACGTTTTTTCAAACTCACATGAAGTTACATATTTACCTGCTGACGTCCATTATATTTCCAATATGACGCAATATGTATATATTTTTTAATTCGTCAAACTGTTTATTTCATTTTCAGTTTCCACGTGGAAATCTTGCTCTAGAAAACTTATGACGTAGTTATTCATTTTTTTTTTTCAATTCATCAAACTATTAACTTTTTTCACGTGGAAATCTTGCAATAGAAAAGTAATTGCTGTGGTGAGAATTTTATTTTATTATTATTTTTATTTTATTGTTGGCAACTGCTATAACGAAAATTTTTAATATTAGGTTTTCAGATGCGTAGTGCGTTTTCCAACTTGCTTACATCGTCTTTCACTTTGTTGAACGGTGAAGTATTGTTACGATATTCTGAAGGAGTTGGAAAGTGTGTCGTAATCTATCTTTGATGCACGATTTTACTTTCTTGTTAAAATAGTTGTCTTATTATATAAAGTATTTTTTAGAGAGTCAGTTCAAAAACTATAATTTAAGATAAGCAAGTACGTGCTAAAATGAGCGATATTTGCAACCATGGCATGACTGAAAATAATGAATAGCAGTAATAACAAGTCGGAAATTGTACGTCAAGCGTGGCAAATGAGGTGCGTTCGTACTACAACTAATTTTATAAATATTCACATCTTGGTGCAATAGCTTGGTGCAAAAATGCATGAATGCAAAATTTACTGCGGTTATATATGTTAAATTCAGTAATACGAAATCAATAGGACGTAATCACCATGGCAACCTAAAATCATTACCTATCATGGGATATCATTGGATTAATTATGTATGATAGGATTACCCTCCGAGCGTCTTGTAAAAGGATAAAATTGTAATGTTGTTTTCTTTGCATTTTGTTTTAAATGCTCAGAAAAAATGATTCTTTCAACATTATAAATAAAAAAAAACTCAATTACAAATATGAATGTGATCCTTGAGAGTATTAATCATTCTTCAATGTATTTAAAATTCATTAAATCTATAGAATTATATTATCTTAAATATTGCTTGTATTGCTGTGAAACCTGAAGCTTAGTGAACGGAATATTACGCCCCAAACACTTAGAGGGTTAATAAATTGTTGAAATTTTTTATTAATATCTTTTGAAGTTTTGATTCGATTTTCTCAAAATTTGAAATGACTCGACAAAATTCTGCAACGATTATATATAAAATTATAAACCATTCGGTTGCGTACTTTTTGCGCTGTTATGTGGCGACAGACGGGCGGACTAGACGACGACGCTATAGTAAAATCGACGACTATAGGTTCTACGTATTTATATAATTATGAACTCATCTAAAAAGGAATACGAAGTACAAACAGAAACAGTTGTTCCAATCTACTGTTGTTAAATTAGGCCAACTGCTGTTCAATAAGCATATATCTATACTAATATTATAAAGAAGTAAAAATTGTTTGTTTGTGTGTTTGTTCGAGGTGATCTCTGGAGCTACCGAACCGATTTCAAAAGCATTGGTATCAAAATGATTGTGTTAGTCCCACTTAGAACAGCGGCTATATCTTATGTCCGTGCCACTAACTTAAAGGGGTTGTGCAGGAGCATAAAACGTTCTAAAAATGCGATTTTTGTGTTATTAAAGGGCCTAGAAATATGAAATTTGGAATGGTAGTTACTTATTAGATATAAATTATCTCTAAGAACATGTAAATGGCGATTTCTACGCAGTCTAAGGAAGTAACGAACAGATTTAAAAAATAGTGGTGTCAAAATAATGGCGACAACCCTTGGTCCAATATAGGGTATATTTTATGTCTGTGCCATTACCCCAAAGGCGGTGCAGAAGCAAAAAATGTTCTAAAAATGCCATTTTTGTGCTACTGAAGAGCCTAGAAACATGAAATTTGAAATGGTAGTTATAAGACACAAATGATCTTTAAGAGCATTTCTTAAAAAAATCGAAATTTACGAATGGTGATAATACGCGAAAAGCGTTCTAAAAACGTTCTAAATGGCGATTTCTACGCAAACTCAGAAAGTAGCAAACCGATTTCAAAAATAGTGGTTGGAAATTGATCATGACAGCCTTTGTTTCAACATAGGCTCTATTGCATGTTGGTGTCACTATCACTTGGAATTTGCAGGAGCAAAAAACATTCTAAATTGCGATTTCTGTGATACTGAAGAGGCTAGAAACTTTATATATGACATGGTTGTTACTTATAACATATAAATGCCCTCTAAGAACTGTCGAAAATAAATTCAAAATTTAAAAGAGGGGAAGCGAAGGGAAGGGGCAAAAAGCGTACTAAAAAAAGTCCTAAATTACGATTTCTATGCAATTTCATGAAATAGTAAAACCGATTACAAAAGTAATGGTTGAGAATCAATGGTGACAGTCTCTGATTTCACAGAGGTTATATTTTATGCCAGTGACACCACCACATCGGGTTGGCAGGAGGAACAACAAATGTTCTAAAAAAAGCCTTTAAAAACTTTCTGAATTACCATTTCAATGGGATATTAGGAAATACAAAACCGATTTCAAAATTAATGTTGCCAAATTAATGGTGACAGTTTGTGTTTCAACATAGGCATTTTATGTTAGTGGCTCTGCCACCAGGGAGGTGGTAGACCGATAGACAAGAAGCTTAGAATTCGAGATGATGGTTATTTTTTCGATGTAAATGCGTACTAAGAACGGTTTATTCAAACCTTCAAATGAATACTGAAATGAGCGTATGAAATGAGCATGAAAACTTCAAAATATTTTCTAAATTATCATTTATTTAGTTTTAGTTCTTTTTATTAATTTAAGTCTCATTTCTGCCTAATGCATTATAATAAGGAGGTTTATTTAAACTGTGTTTTACATAGTAACTTTTGAATTATTCCTGAAAGTATGATTTTTTAAATAAAAGTTAGACATATGAATATCAGTTGGCATATTTCCACTGTTACGCGAGCAAAGCCGCGGGGTTTGCTAGTAATCGTATAAAAAGAGCACATGAAGTCGGATCTACTTTTTTCTTAAAAATTGCATGTTTATGAATACTTTCATATCCAGCCACTGACCAGGCTCGACGCATAGTATGAAATTAATTTATATTAATTTTAATTGCTAAAAGGTGCGAGATTAAAATTTTAAAAACAGTAAAAAATGTTTCATTCGTCTGTTTACATGATTCGACTCCACCCGAGTCATTTTCAAATCAAATAAATAAAAATATTTTTTATATAGAAATACATTTAAAGAATATTTAAGTGTACAATACCATGTTTACCAGTTTTCCTTGTGGGCTAATAAGAAACAAATAGTAATACTTTCCTGTATAGGCCTTGGCGAGATGGATAAAATGGCCTTGGCGAGAGAAGGAAATTTGGCAACATATTTTCAGACAACCAATTCACTGTTTTATACATACAAGCAATTTTTTCAATATTTATATAATAAGCATATATATAAGCATTATATATAAGCATAAGAGTTCATTAGGTTTGTTTTCATAGTCGTTCATATTGTTTGGCAACAAATCGCATTTTCTAAAGACCGAATTGCGCCAATCTTTAAAAAAAATATCAAGGCCCCTATAGTGGAAAAGTACCCAATTTGTTTATTATCCTCTTCGTTACTGAGGTCCACATATATGGACATTGTATCTTAGCACATTGTAATAAAACCACGCCAAATATCTAAATTTTGATTATCAATTCACATTTATGACAGTTTACGCTTCAAAATGAATCTAACAGATTTTAACACTTGACCTATTTTCATAGCTAAATCGTTGGTTGCAAGTGAGGTTATGTCATCAATTCAGCGATTGCGTAAAAGCAAGTAATGTTTATCTATGCTAAAATTTTCATTCAGATGTCATAATTTTTTTTATTGTTAAAAACATTATAAATATTCACTAGATAACTTCCTTTCGTTTATTTTGTGAAGTTTTTTATTTTAAAAGTATCATTTTATTGAGGTCCACACACGTGGACCTCAGTACTCAATGACTATAAATAGGCTTAAACTGAGGGAATTCTGTTATTGTGTTTAGAAATAATAATAAAATCCTGCTATATTTAATTAACTCAAAATATGCGGGGTTTTTTAAACAGAATATGCAATTTAAGCTATATTAAGTAGATTTTGTATATTTGTTTGATTAAATATTATTAATGCTGATTAAATTCTGCAATTTTATTGAAAATACATAGACACATTGGGGACCATAACTAGATATATAATGTATTTTTTATTCAAAATAAATAATGATAATTATTTTCATATAGTTATACTTGTAAATTATTCTTTCGCGTAAATAATACATAAAAACAATAAAATATTAAAAGATTTCCTTAGGCCAACTATTGGATTTACTTTTTAAATCCCTAAATTCTATTAATAATAATGCATATGTACATTATTTTCTTATATATTCATTTTAAACTACAAGATGGGAATTCAATAGCTGTTTATTTTATAGTGTACAAAAATTTTGCCTAATACTGTTAAAAAAATAAAATTTAACCACCAGTTATAAATATTGAGCTTTTAGAGGAGCTAGCTACACAAAGAAATTTACATTCCATGCAAAATCTAGAGCACAGGTCAGTAAATACTACAGTTTATGATATGATGAAGCTTACAGGCCGTCATATTCTCATGGGTATGTCAAACTCCACAAAGCCGAATACATAAATTTGTTGATGCAATCACAAAATAGATTCTTTAAGCTAAGGAACTGTTTATATTTTCTTGATAATTATGCCACTCTTTTTAGATTTAATAAGAGAAAAATGTTTAAGCTTACCTTAAGCTTACCACGACCTAAGCATATTTCATTGACTAGAAAATGATTCTTTTTCTGGGCAGTGTGATTACCCACAATATTTACCTTCAAAACTAAATCCTCTAGGTATAAAAAATTTGTTCTGTCTGTTAGAGATGGATTGGTATTAGATTTCTGTATATACATATGATAGCAATGACAGTATTTCCTCAGATGATATGCGAGATTTTTGTTTAGGCGTTATATATAAATATATATAGTCATTGACATTGTCAGTTATATAGTCATTGAGTACTTAGGCGTTTAAATTATTGCGTTAAAGCGTTGGCCCAATATTTTAGCAATATAATTTACACCTTTTATTTACTAGTTTGAAATGTGCAGAATACCTTTTGCAAAATATTTTTTTTAGGAACTATTACGTCAAATAGAGTCGGTTCTACTACACAAAAATTGAGAGCTGATAAAGAATAGGAAAAAGGAGAGCGGTATGATGTACTTAGAGATGATGAGATTTCCGTTTTAAAGTGGAAATATAACAAATTAGTTACTTTTCTTTCAACATGTATTGAAAGTCAATCAACTTGTACATATATGGTTGAAAGAGGACAAGGAAAATGTAAAAGTAGCCAGCCAGCTGTAGTAAAGATGTAGCACATATCTATGGGTGGTACAGATCTTTTATCAGTACCTAGCATATTATCACTGTACGGCAAAAACAAACAAATGGCCAACATGTGTATTTAATTACTTTGTATATCTAACCATTTCTACTTGCTGGATACATTACATAAGGGTAATAAAGCGATGAAGATGAAAATACATACCATTAATAGCTGTATAGGATATATATTGCTGTACCTCTGATCAAGTATGAAGGAAGAAATCATATAACTCCCGTAGACGTAGGCCATGAATAAATTCATGTTCTGAAAGAAGAAATGCCAAAGAAGCAAAGAAAAGTCAACGTACCTTATAAGGAAATCTATCTTGTCAATGTAGGACATTTACCAAGATTTGTAGGCAGCAAAAATGCGTCTAAGTGTTGTTGTGAAGAATGTAAATCAAAAACTAGAAAACAGGAATTCTGCTTTTTCAGAATTTAGTATCGCCCCGGCATTTCCATTACTTCATTTTCTTCTGGTGGACTGGTGGCTTCTATTATTATGAAACAGCCATTATAAATGAAGCGTTAAAAAAAATTATGGCCATTTTTTTTCCCATTCTGACCAGAAAATCAGAGTTCTAACTTTTTACGGCAGCTCTTTCATCTTCACCTAACGCTTCATTTATAACGGCTGTTCCATAATAATAGAAGCCACCAGTCCATCAGAAGAAAATAATTCGGTTAAGCGTGACTCGGATAATCGGGACTCTACTGCAAAACATATTCCAGTTTTAAGATTTAAAGCACACGCTTTTATTTTATGTAAAATGACGTCATTTGCATTAATATAGAAACTTAAAATTAAATATAGTTTATAATAGCTCCCTGTTTTATTATAAATCCTTCATTTATATTTTACTCAAAGTAGCACGTATTTTAATTAATTTTTTTTCAATTTAATTTTTTTTAATTAATTTTTTTTCCATTTTATGAGAAAATGGCAACAAAAAGATATATTTTCAGCAATTTTTTCTGTACTTTCTACAGAAAGGGCGTACTTGAGTTGCCAAAATGAAACAAATGTCGCTAAAAACAAAAAAAAAAATTAATAATTCAAAAACAAATAGAGATGCAGTTTTCAAACAAGTACTTTTTTTCCCCAACACGATGGTATAAAAACAGAAAATGTGCGATGTTTAGAAATTTAAAAAAATGCTATAGAGCATTTAATTCTACAATGATACATCTACTTTGTTTATTGCTAGCGTCTGTAAGCTAACGTTATTTTTTGGGCACAAAATAAGCTGGGAGAAAGAAATAGCATACCGTACCGGGGCTAAAAAGAATGTGTATAAAGTGCTAAAGTCTATTCATGCATTTTGGAAAACAATTGTTTTAAAATTTTTAACACTAAATAAAAGATAATGTAATAAAATCTAAATTTTGCAGTCATTTCTTAACAATAGTTCACGTCAAAAATCTCTCTATTCTAAAAAAAAGTAACTACCGCTGTCACCGCCGCCGCCGCCGCCGCCGCCGGTTTTGAATTTTTTGTGACCGGGGGTCTTTCTTCGTTAATATTAAGAAACATAATGCATACAAAAATATGAAAATCGGTAGTATTATACAGAAATGTTTGATAAACACGCTGATGCAGACAATTTTCAGATCGAAGAATTATTTTAAGAGATATTTAATGCTAAAGTTGGACAAAATCGTTCCACTAAAAAAGTTTTATAGGAGCAAAAACTGTTCATAGGAATTTAATCATTTTTAGATCATTTTATGCGTTAGAATTTGCCGGAGTGCAGATTGCATTAATTTTTTTATTTTGACTAATTTTTTGAGGTTTTATTTCTATTTTAAATTCAGATTTTCAGCATTTCTAGAGATATTTTTAACAGATTTTAGAAAGTGATATTAATTTAAACTGTTGCCAACTGTATAAACAGCGGAAGCAATAATGTTTGCTTAAAAAAAAAAAATATATTTATACGTGTAAATAAATTAAAAATTTATTTACACGTGACTATCATAAACAGAAAGAAACATTTGGAATTAGAATTAAATAATTATGTACAAAAAGCAGGAACTTATTAAAAATTATGTCATAAAAACTATAATTACACGTGAATTTTAAGAGAGAAAGGAATTTGTAAAGCAATAAAGGTACTTTTCGGTTAGCCGGGCGCCAGTGTTATATATACATATGTATGTATACCTATATATACATATATATGTATATTTATTAATATATAGAAGCTATATGTATACATATATATAATAGGTGTATATATACATATATATGTATATATAGGTATACATACATATGTATATATAACACTGGCGCCCGGCTAACCGAAAAGTACCGCAATAAATTTATTAACATGCGTTAGAAGTCTTAAATAGGAGAAATTACGTCATATTTACGTCACATTACAGTTATTACATAAAATTAATTAAAAATTTATCTACACGTGACTATTATAAACAGAAAAAAATATTTGGAATTAAAATTAAATAATTATGTACAAAAAGCAGGAACTTATTAAAAATTATGTCATAAAAACTATAATTACACGTGAATTTTAAGAGAGAAAGGAATTTGTAAAGCAATAAATTTATTAACATGCGTTAGAAGTCTTAAATAGGAGAAATTACGTCATATTTACGTCACATTACAGTTATTACATAAAATGAACACAAAATAATATTGCAAAACGGTTTAAATTTAGAAATTGCGCTAGACATTTATTTGATATTTTAAGAGGATACTTTTCAACTATTTTTGTTAGGAAAGCGCAAATAATATTTAATTTCTAACACAAGTATTTTCACGTGAATATTAAAAAGAGAAAGAATAGTTTGGTCAAAATTACGTCAGATTAAAAACGATTAATTTAAAATGTCTCATTTAAAAGAACTTTCTTTTCACTTTGTTAAAAAATACCAGGAGACAAAGACTCTGTTTACTTAATTCCTTTTATATTAGCTTATTTTGAAATGTTGTTACACGTGTCTACGTCATCAAGTTATTTTTATTTCGACGTTTTATTTGTATTTTTATTAATGTTGTACTAATTTATTTGTTTTTTCGTTATTTAAAATAAAAATTATGTCAATTTGTATAATTTGGCGAGTGGTTTGGTGATTTATATAATTTGGCGAAATTGGTCGACGGGATAATCAAGTGGTACCGCAACGGATTTGGCGTTAAAATTCCCCAATCAAAGAGAAATGAATAGAAATCCGTTTATAGAGAGATCGCCACTGTTTTTTAAATTATAATTCAATCTTTCGAAATCTTTTTAAAGCCGATCAAATTAGCGTGCATTTAGAGTCTACGGTGTCTGGACGGGGGTTGGCGAGCGTAGCTCGTAGGGGGCCGAGCCCCCTAGTTAGTTAAAAATTTTGAGATTTGCGAATTAATTAATTTAATACATTTAAAGCAATAAATATGATATTTAATTCTCTTATATTAAAGAAAAACATTTATTTTCACAATTTTAAAAAGAAATACATATTTACAATGATTTTCCAAAATGTTGAACTTTTTACGCAATTGAGTACCAAAGTCCACATATGTGGACCTACATTTACTCGTACCCTGGTGCATCAATTTATAAAAATTATTTTATTATTGTCATTTTTGAAGCCAAAATAAGTAGAAAAATCTATTCCAAGATTTAAAAAAAAATATTTTTTGTTCAGTAACGAAGAGATTATTAACTTGCATCGATTTCTAATTAATGTAGACAAAACCGATATTAAGAAGGAAATAAAAATTTTCCGTTTATGTCTCAGTCCTGACAACTCAACTTCGCTTCAGTACTGATAGACAGATAAAAGGTAATTTTTAACACATTCCAACATAGTTGAAAAGTGTGTATGACTTCGTTTTGCCTGGCCGTCTATTCGCGCTCTAACTCTCGTTAATATAGTCGGTTTGCCCTGAGTTTTTTTTATATTATCGATATTTACTATAGCACTATCCCTACTGAAAATGAAGTTTGTAGCATGTATAGTTATTTTACAGGGTCATTTAAAAGTATTCCGCTACATTACGGCCCAATGGGAAAAATCGTTTCAAAAGCAATTCAAAGGTATTATTCCTTTTCAAACATAACGAGACAGATATGCATTTATGAAGTGCATTAAAATATGCATTTTGTAGAATATGATGTGCAAAGTATATATAATATTCATTTACAGGACCACACAAAAGTATTCCGTTACATAATGGTATAGGGAAAAAATGTTTGTAGCGTCTTTTAACACTCCTATACACTCCTAACACTCCTACACAGCGTCCTATACACTTAGATGTATAATGAAAGTGATATAAGTTGCTAACGATTACTAAAAATTTTTTCCTAGTTCTCGAATTTTTTCGCCTTTTAGATTCTGAGATGGAGGTCCCTTTTAAAAGCCCCCGTACACTTTATTGCTTAACATCAGCATCTGGAAAGCCTGCCTTTCTCATTCTGGCAACCCGTGGGCAGGGAATAAAAGGAATTTTTTATCGATCGATTTTTAGCCGATTTTTTTGGTTCTGCCACACGCATCAGAATAATTTTTTTGAATGTCTGAAAGCAGACTTTTTTTCTGCGTCCATCTCTGCGATTTTCGAATTTTTCGTCCCGATAGTTTTTGAGATGCGAGTCGGTTTGAAAAGCCCCAGATCACTTTTTCGATGCGGTTTCGCGGTTTCTACGCAGACTTTCATTAGTCCATTTCGAAATCGTTTGACCCATTTCCCAATCGTTACTTTTTTACATATAGAAGGACTATGTCGCGTGTATAAATGCTATAGATTGTATACAAGACTACACAAAAGAATTTCCAAGGTTTATTGCGTATGAGTGTAAATTGCTTAAAGGTGGTTTTTAAATGAGTTATGAATTTGTATGCTAAATTACATTTAGTATACCAAGATATGTTTGTAGATTTAGATAAAATGATATACAGGGCCACGCAAAGAAAGAAATTCATGGCCGTCTATGGACTATAATTTCTGGAAGTGTAATTGCTGTAGTTTTAAGCGTGTTTTAGTCTGAATTAAATTTTAGCTAAATAGTGGCGTGGTACGTAAAGGTAGTAGTTAAAATATAGGGCTGTAAAAAAGTATTCAAGTATGTTTCCGTCTATTGGTATAAATTGCTGAAATTAAAATTTCAACCTATTATGCGTTTTTCCTGGCTAAACAAAATTTTCACATAGTAAGGTACTTGTACTCATTATGGACAGTGCTCTCAATATGGACACCCATAATATCTTTAAAAGTAACAATTTTTATCGAGAGTTACATGTCCGTGAAGAAAAGCAGTTCAAAAGATAATTAAGCCTGGAAAGTGCAAAATACCGCGTTGTTTGCCATTTGGAAGGAAACTTGTTGTTTCGTGGTGTGCTGATCGTAATTACAGGTAAGTTTAAATTCTTATTAGATATGGTAAAATTATTTTAAATATTGAAAAGTGGAGTGTTTTAAAAAGCTGATAAAACATATTTTCGATTGCTATTGCTTATATTGCTTAAAAATGTTTCCTTTGTTTATTTATTACACGATTTAGTAAAACTATGCCCGATTCCCAGTATGGACACCTCATGTCCACATTGGAAATACAGCAAGTGAATCTTCAGATTCACAAATTTGTAAAATATCTGTTTAATGTCATCTGAACAATCCTCGAAGAAACCTTTTCCAAGAAAAAAATCCTCCAAAAAGCCCTTGCAGAAAAATCAAAAGAAGCCTCCCCTCAGTAGGGTATCTATTGGCGAAATAGCAAGTACCAGCGGTATAACTTCCTCAACAAAGAAGAGCTGGTACTGCTTCTTATGCAGTACTGATGCTGTTGCAGAAATGCAGCTATGCATCGCATGCGGGAGATATGTCCATGAGGACTGTGTGGAACTTACCGGCCATAATGAAGAAGTTTTTATTTGTCCATCCTGTGAGGACTGAGTAATAACAGATGTAAATTCTACAGACAGATGCGATAAATATAAGCAAAACCAACTATATTATTTCCTAATATTTTGTAGTAACTGAGGTGCTTTGCGTGAGTCTTCGAAGAGCCACAGCCGAAAATGACACCCCCCACTTCTAAAGTGCATGTTCTGAAGATATTTACTGTCCCCCCCCTCCCCCGCAATACTTTAAGATATATTTCTTTTATCCCCTCTCCTCTAAAATCCCTTGGAAAAGTGGCTCTTCCATAACCCCTGTGTAGTAGGTCAATAAGGAGCCACCTGTCCACGCATGTCCGTAATAGGGACAGGTGGTTCTTTATATAGACACTTGTAAACATTTTTTGTTTTTATCATTAAAATTAAACCAGAATATTTACAAGGTCTCTAATTTTAATAATGATAGTCAACAGTCCAGGGATAGTGGTCGTATATTTTTGGAGTCTTGTGACGTGTATACGGTGGTAAAAGAAAATCAATTTTCCTTAGGGTGTCCATAATGGGTACAGGTACCTTATATAAATAAATACAAACCTATAGATTAAATAAAGGGCTGTACCAAAGAACTGGAATACATATTTGGCTATGCACGGTAATTGTTGAAATGCGTTTTTTAATGTTTTATGCGTTTTCTAAAGTGTTTACTTATATTAGGTATCTTACTTACCTTATTTACTTAAGTAACCAAGTTTTGTTAAAGTATTCTGGAAGTGTTGGAAAATGATTCATTATCTATGCTGAACGCATGATTTTTCTTTCATGTTGTTATTGTGATTACTTATTATGAAATAAAGGTACGAGTAGAAATTTACAAGCAAGGGTCTTAATCTGAGTACTGGTGGAAGTAAAAGTCAATGGAAATTACGTCATTTTGAAGCCATTATAATATTATGAATGAAAATATATGGCTATGACGTCATTTTCATTATTGAAAACTTCCAGCCATTCAGGATGTAGGGAGTCAAATATACTTTATAGCTGCATGAAGTAATTTGTAACGGGCAACCGAATAAGACTGTTAATGGCCATTTATATATGCTAAATATTTCTGGCATCACAAGTAATAAAGAAAAACATTCTTTCTTCCAATTTTATGAAATCCTTAAAAATCCATTTTATTACTAAGGTGTCAAAGAAAATGTTACTCTTGCACCTTAAATAAATCAGGAAATTCAATTTTTATTATCACATTCGTAAATTAGCATCTTATGACATTAAAGAAGTTAGTTTTAAGAGATGAGTAAGTTATTAAGTATTAATAATAATACAAAGTTAGTAAGTTACTAAGTATTAATAGTAAACTTAATTTGATATATCAAATGAAATGTTAATTAACTGTATGATTTTTTTGCAGGAATTCTTTTTAATTACTTCATGATTTTTTTCCCTTGTGGCTAATATTTCATAATCAGGCCCAGCCCCACTGCCAAGATGGGTATCAAACATGAAAAAGGAAACAAACACCTAGCACACCAATAAATATTTCCCATACACGCATGAAACGAAAATCTGGTTATAACAAAGTATTTACTCGTAGTAAAATTTCTATAGCGTTTATGAAATTCTATGTATTTTTTTGGCACAGATGTCATATTGGCGCGATTTTTTTATGACGCCAATGTCATACACGCAACGAGTACTTAAATGGGGCCAAAGTGTCGTTAGCCTGCTTGATTTGGTATCCCGGATGAAATGTTAATTAACTGTATGATTTTTTTGCAGGAATTCTTTTTAATTACTTCATGATTTTTTTTCTTTGTGGCTAATATTTCATAATCAGGCCCAGCCCCACTGCCAAGATGGGTATCAAACATGAAAAAGGAAACAATCACCTAGCACACCAATAAATATTTCCCATACACGCATGAAACGAAAATCTGGTTATAACAAAGTATTTACTCGTAGTAAAATTTCTATAGCGTTTATGAAATTCTATGTATTTTTTTGGCACAGATGTCATATTGGCGCGATTTTTTTATGACGCCATTGTCATACACGCAACGAGTACTTAACTGGCACCAAAGTGTCGTTAGTTTGCTTGATTTGGTATCCCGGATGAAATGTTAATTAACTGTATGATTTTTTTGCAGGAATTCTTTTTAATTACTTCATGATTTTTTTCCTTGTGGCTAATATTTCATAATCAGGCCCAGCCCCACTGCCAAGATGGGTATCAAACATGAAAAAGGAAACAATCACCTAGCACGCCAATAAATATTTCCCATACACGCATGAAACGAAAATCTGGTTATAACAAAGTATTTACTCGTAGTAAAATTTCTATAGCGTTTATGAAATTCTATGTATTTGTTTGGCACAGATGTCATACTGGCGCGATTTTTTTACGACGCCAATGTCATACACGTAACGAGTACTTAACTGGCGCCAAAGTGTCGTTAGTTTGCTTGATTTGGTATCCCGGATGAAATGTTAATTAACTGTATGATTTTTTTGCAGGAATTCTTTTTAATTACTTCATGATTTTTTTTCCTTGTGGCTAATATTTCATAATCAGGCCCAGCCCCACTGCCAAGATGGGTATCAAACATGAAAAATGAATCAATCACCTAGCACACCAATAAATATTTCCCATACACGCATGAAACGAAAATTTGGTTATAACAAAGTATTTACTCGTAGTGAAATTTCTATAGCGTTTATGAAATTCTATGTATTTTTTTGGCACAGATGTCATATTGGCGCGGTTTTTTTATGACGCCAATGTCATACACGCAACGAGTACTTAACTGGCGCCAAAGTGTCGTTAGTTTGCTTGATTTGGTATCCCGGATGATGTTGTTTATGCTGTTGATGTTTTCGCTGTTGATGTTTTCGCCAAATTGGCAACAGAAAAAAATCGCGCCAATATTTCCTGCGCCAGAAATATGACCGCGCCAGTATATGACAGCGCCAGTATATGACAGTATATTCCGCGCCAGTATATGACATCTGTGCCATTTTTTCAATATAAAAAAATCGATAGAAGAATATGCTAGGGGAGAGTGGAGTGGAATGGGACAGCAGGTTTTTCTCTTTATGTATCATTCTAAACATTTCATCAATCACACACTAGATGAAGCAGCATGAACCTTCTGTTAAAAAAAATTGCTGGTCTGTATAAGCTTACAATTTGTATAAAGAAAAAAATCATTTCAAGAACTAAAAGTAAATTTGCTTCATATGCTTGCTGTATATTAATGACTTGTTTATGTGTAGCTGTAATAATTTTCCTATTTATAGAACATTATTCTGTATACTATCTATAATTTAAACTAAGCTTAAATGCAGCACTGTTGTTTTTACAAGTAATTTAGGCACAGATGTCATATTCGCCCCATATTAGCGCGATTTTTTTCTGACGCCAATGTCATATACGCAATGTATACTTAACCGGCCCAAAGTGTTGTTATTTTGCTTGATATGGTAACCCGGATGTTGCTGTTTATGCTGTTGATGTTTTCGCCAAATCAGCGGCGGAAAAAAAACGCGCCAATATGGGACGAATATGACATCTGTGCCATAGCTTCTTTATATCAAGTAGATTGCTTAAATATTGAAACAATTCCTTGTATATATGAGCAATGAATATGTTAACACACTCATTTAACTTAATTTTATTATAAAACACAAGCTTCTATAAGAAGCAAAAATCGCCAGGTTTCATCTTCAGTGGTACTACAAAAAAGTGAATGTCTGAGTCACAGTATCAAATTCCAATATCTTCATCACAAGAAGTTTCTAAAAACTAAAAAGTATTTCTTTTTTGGGTACAGATGTCATATTCGCCCCATATTGGCGCGATTTTTTTCGGTTGCCAATTTACATAATCCGGGTTACCACATCAAGCACTTTGGTTAAGTACCTGTTGCCTATATGATATTGGCGACAGAAAAAAATCGCGCCAATATGGGGCGAATATGACATCTGTACCGAAGCTATTTATATATATTTATGAATAGATTGGGTACTACTGATGTCGAAGACACACTGGGGGCTTCCTTTTGGCGCCAAAATGGATTTCTTTGTCTGGCGTGGTAACACGGCGATTTTTGCTTCGAACAGAAATTTGTGTTTTATAATAAAATATGCATATTTTCATAATAAAATTAAATGTGTGTGTTAATTTTAAATAATACGCCGCAGATTCAACTTGGCGAAAAAAGACAAAATATTTTACGATTAACCGTTTTCTGTGGCAACTCAGAATTATGGCAACCATAGCTATTTTTCTAGCTATCAAAAGTAAAAAAAATCGCCATTATTATTAACTGAATTATATGATTTAATTTTTTGGCACTTAGCTATCCCGTCGACCAATTTCCCCAAATTACATAAATCGCGAAACTACTCGCCAAATTATACACATTGACATAATTTTTACTTTAAATAACGAAAGAACAAATAAATTAGTAAAACATTAATAAAATACAAATAAAACGTCGAATTAATGGTGTTATTGGCCATTATTTGCATTTAATCTTACAATTAATTAATGGCAACCATTATTGGCATTTAATCTTACAATTTGGCGACAGTAATTTGGTCGACGGGATAACTAAGAAGTACCGATTTTTTATATTTAAATGCTAAGAAATTTAAAATCAAAGCTTATTTTTAAAATTTTTAATATTGCTTTAATTTTCATTTTTAAAATGCCAAAAAATCACTTTACTTTTGAAAATAACAGCCATCTTGGAGTCTTTGTTTATCTCGGAGTTTCATATTGGCGATCATTTACAAAAATGGTATTTTGGCGTGTTTTAACAAAAAATCGCCAAGCTCAATCTGCGGACTTATAACACATCTTTTCTCTTTTATGTTAAATAGGGTGCCAAAACCTTACCAATAGCATGCTTTTTCTTACTAGTAATAGCTTTATTACTTACCCATCATACGTAGTATAGGGTAAGTCTTGTAATCGTTTTAAAAATAGAAAAAAAAATTGACGGATTTACACGTATCAGACACTGGAGATTCCGAAAAACATATTTTTAGAAAAAAAATTTGTCCGTCCATCTGTATGTCTGTATTCGCTCTATCTCCCGAACAAATTGAGATAGAGACTTGAAATTCGGTGTGTACTTAGGGAGTAATAATGCGAAGTAGCCTATTGAATATAAGTAACCTCGATTAACCGGAACTATATTTTTCGGACTCTTGAAATATTCGTTCTGATAAAAGGTATACAAAAATTTTCGAAATTGTTTATTTGAAGGAGTGAATATAAAAGACAATAAACAAAAATAATTTTTGTATCATGAATGAACTCGATCGGATAATTAGTTGCCTAGATATCTGTAATTCTATTTTTCACACTCTTCGATTTTTCATGACCCTGTATTTCATTCAAATTTCAATTCAAAGATATATTTTAATTGGAAATGAGACGCTTAATCCGACGCAATAAACTGTTAGCTAATAGGATTATAATTTTTCGAGTTATAAGGATGTTTCTTTTACGCAATTCGGTACTACTCGATTACTCCGCCGACCAAAAAACTATCGCCAAACTATAAGATTAAATGACAATAATGGCTTTAATTTTTCGAGTTATAACGGTGTTTCTTTTACGCAATTCGGTACTACTCGATTATCCCGCCGACCAAAAAACTATCGCCAAACTACAAGATTAAATGCTAATAATGGCTAATCCTAAATGTCAAGCATTTAATGCCTCTCCATAAATATAAGGGAGTTTACCATAGGGGGAACCCTGTTCTGTCGCCAAATACAGTCAAGTTTGTCGCCAACTTGGCGGTATATCGCCAAATTTGGCGGTCAAATTGAGTCGCCAAAGTGACGCCAAATTGACGGTATCTCTAATATTTCTCCAAATTCCCATGGACTTCCATTGTAAACCAATAGCGTTTACTTGCTTACAGAAAATCAACAAATTGAGATACTTTAATGCAACAAAAAGTAATATTAACTTAAGGGGTTATATTAATTATATTTAAGGAAGCCCAAATAAATTAAATTATGAATAAAAGTAACATGGTACAATGCTTAGAAAAAATCACATGTTTTATTTTCATATTTTATATTATCTATATCCATGATGGGTAAGTATTACGGTGACCCCCAACGACTGGTTTTTCATGTACGTAAATTAGAAATAATGCATTGGTGTTGAAATAAAAATTTTTTGGTTTAAGATATTATTAAGGCACTTTTCCGTTATACGGACACCAGACCAAAATGTATGCTAATGTGCCAATTATTTCAACCCTGATAGTGAAAAGAAATTTTATTGTAAACCATGCGAAACATTGTGATTTGCTATTTCTGAAACGTGAATGATTATTATTTAACCTTAACCTCGGAAAACTTTTTAATTTGCTATTATCATATACTATATTAAATGAGCAAGCAATTTTTCCAATTATGAATGATATCGTAAACGATTAAAACGATTTTCACGAAACTTGTGTCCAATACTAAATCGAGCACGAGAAAAAGATCTAGTAAGGTCCCGAATTCAAGCCAATTCCTTTTTACAGGGTAAAAAAAAAAAATCAGAGGTGAAACTTCTGCTTGCTACAAATCGAATAATGCTCATGCAATTTATACGAAACGTGTTTTCTATACTAATTTGAGCACGAGAAGCACACCTAGCTAGGTTTCGAATTCGAGAACATTTCTTTTGATCGATTAAAACAAACTCAGCTCTGAAAATGTCGTTATATATCAAAAACTGCTCTAACGATTTTCACAAAACTTGACGCTTATACCAATTTGATCTCAAAAAATCGATCGAGCTTAGGTCGCTAATTCGAGAAAACTTGTTTTCTACTGTTGAAACAAACTCATTACTCAAATTGGTGGTATCAATCGAAAACAATTCGATTCATTTTATCTATATTCTACAAATATTTCTTAGTAAACTAAATTCAGTTCAGCGTAAAAACGCATAACTCCTTTAAAAACCACCTTTAAGCAATTTATGCTTATACTTAGTAACATTTACTCAGTAACATAAACGCTATTGGTTTACAATGGAAGTCTATGGGAATTTGGCGAAATATTAGAGATACCGCCAATTTGGCGTCACTTTGGCGACTCATTTTGACCGCCAAATTTCTGTAGCCCTGTATATGAACTATAGCATTTATACGCACTTTATAGTATGGATAAATATAGTGAAAAAAGAGCATATCATAATTAAAAATGCATTCCGAGCAGTCATTACTAATATACAGTAATTCGGATACAATATAGTGTCTGAAATCTTTTCAAATACACCGCAAACAATTCCCCCTATACCATTATGAACGGAATTCTTTTGTGTGGCTTTGTAAATGAACAATAAACATTCTTTGCACCGCATATTCAAAAGAATGTACATTTTAGTGGACTTCATAAATGAATATCAATTTTACTATGTTTGAAAGAGTATAACACATTATCATCAGAGTATAACACATTAAAAATCATTTGAAACGATTTTTTCCCATTTGTCGTAGTGTAACGGACAACTTTTGGCTGTCCCCGTAAATGAGCTAAACATGCTACAAACTTCATTTGAAATAGGGAACGTGCTATGGTAGAGGTCACTAACATCCAAAAATTTCAGAACGATCCGAGCATATTTACATGAGTTAGAGAGTGGGAAAACGGCCAGACGGACAGACGGACAGACAAACCGAAGTCATAAACACTTTTCAACTTTGTTGGAAAGGGTTAAAAAGAGTGTTCAAAAAACAACCGAGCAAGGCTTGGTCTACCAGGTACTTAGTGCTTTATACTACTAAAAACACTTTAAATACATTATATAAACCACAATTTAAAAACAAATTGTTGTTTTGAGTAAACGCAATATTCATGATTTTATTGAAAGATGGTAATTTACTCATATGTACATGGTCAATAAGTCGCATTCAAGATGTAATTTACGGCCATGCTGTTAAAAGCTGTTAAAGTTAGGGTAGTGCTCGTCAATACTCCAACAGGTGTTTTCAAACGGAGCATATCAAACATCAGTATTTTACCCATAAGTAATCATTTATTATAATGTAAATATTTATTTTTATTGCATTTTCTTGTGCATTTATATTTGAAAAATTTGTAGTAATTATGTATCTTAATATTATTGAAGGTTGAATATAATTGACTTTTATATTTATATTTTATATTCTTGATTTGAATTGAAAATTATATTTAGCATTGAAGATTTAATGTTAAAATTTAAGTGTTTACAACTAAGGACATTGTGCAAGATATTTCCTTCTATACATAAAAAAAAAAGGTTTTGATTTAGAAGTGGACCAATGAAAATCTGTGTAGATATTCTCAGCAGATCGGCATCCAACCTGATTGCTTAAGCATGGCCTTTCTTCGTTAATATTAAAAAAAAAAACTGTTGCATACAAAAATATGAAAATCGGTAGTATTATAGAGAAATGTTTGATAAACACGCTGATGCAGACAGTTTTCAAATCGAAGAATTATTTTAAGAGATATTTAAGGCTAAATTTGGACAAAGTCGTTCCATTAAAAAAGTTTTATAGGAGCAAAAACTGTACATAGGAATTTAATCATTTTTAGATCATTTTATGCGTCAGAATTTCGCGGTGTGCAGACTGCATTTAGTTTTTTAATTTGATTCATTTTTTGAGGTTTTATTTCTATTTTAAATTCAAATTTTCAGCATTTCGAGAGATATTTTTTACATATTTTAGAAAACTAGGGGGCTCTGTCCCTACGAGCTACGCTCGTCAACCCCCGTTCAGACACCGCAGACTCTAAAACTACTCTAATTTGATCGGCTTTAAAAAAAAGATGTCGGAAGATTGAATTACAATTTTAAAAACAGTGGCGATCTCCCTATAAACGGATTTCTATTCATTTCTCTGTGATTGGGGAATTTTAAGGCCAAATCCGCTGCGGCAGTACTTTATTATCCCGTCGACCAATTTCACCAAATTATATAAATCGCGAAACCACTTGCCAAATTGTACAAATTGACATAATTTTTATTTTAAATAACGAAAGAACAAATAAATTAGTGCAACATTAATAAAAATACAAATAAAACGTCGAAATAAAAATAAATTGATGACGTAGACACGTGTAACTTGCTTAAAGTCAAGTTAATATGATATTTATGATCAACCATTATTGGCATTTAATCCTATAGTTTGGCGAATGATAGATATTTGGTCGACGGGATAACTAAGTAGTACCAAAGGTACAATCGCTGTTTTCGTCTTTGATTAAGTAAAATCAGTTAAACATTAAAACAAAAAATTAAACAAATTAAACAACAAATTAAATTAAAAGTTAAAACAGTTAAACATTTCAAAATAAGCTAATATAAAAGGAATTAAGTAAACAGATTCTTTGTCTCCCGGTATTTTTTAACCAAGCGAAAAAAAAGTTCTTTATAATAAGACATTTTAAATTAATCGTTTTTAATCTGACGTAATTTTGACCAAACTATTCTTTCTCTTTTTAATATTCACGTGAAAATACTTTTGTTAGAAATTAAATATTATTTGCGCTTTCCTAGCAAAAATAGTTGAAAAGTATCCTCTCAAAATATCAAATAAATGTCCAGCGCAATTTCTAAATTTAAACTGTTTTGCAATATTATTTTGTGTTCATTTTATGTCATAACTGTAATGTGGCGTAAATATGACGTAATTTTACCTATTTAAGACTTCTAACGCATGTTAATGAATTTATTATTTTACAATTTCCTTTCTCTCTTAAAATTCGCGTGTAAATATAGTTTTTATGACGTAATTTTTAATAAGTTCCTGCTTTTTGTATATAATTATTTAATTCTATTTCCAAATGTTTTTTTCTGTTTACTAGGGGGCTCAGCCCCCTACGAGCTACGCTCGCCAACCCCAGTCCAGACACCGCAGACTCTAAATGCACGCTAATTTGATCGGCTTTAAAAAGATTTCGAAAGATCGAATTATAATTTAAAAAACAGTGGCGATCTACCTATAAACGGATTTCTATTCATTTCTCTTTAATTGGGGAATTTTAACGCCAAATCCGCTGCGGTACTACTTGATTATCCAGTCGACCAATTTCGCCAAATTATACAAATTGACATAATTTTTATTTTAAATAACGAAAGAACAAATAAATTAGTACAACATTAATAAAAATACAAATAAAAAGTCGAAATAAAAATAACTTGATGACGTAGACACGTGTAACAACATTTCAAAATAAGCTAATATAAAAGGAATTAAGTAAACAGAGTCTTTGTCTCCTGGTATTTTTTAACAAAGCGAAAAGAAAGTTCTTTTAAATGAGACATTTTAAATTAATCCTTTTTAATCTGACGTAATTTTGACCAAGCTATTCTTTCTCTTTTGAATATTCACGTGTATACTTTTTATGACGTAATTTTCAATAAGTTCCTGCTTTTTATACGCAATTATTTAATTTTAATTTGAAAGTATTTTTTCTATTTATAATAGTCACGTTTAAGTAAATTTTTAATTTGAAGCGAACATTATTGTTTCCGTTATTTATACAGTTGGCAACAGGTTAAATTAGTACAATTTTCTAAAATAAGTAAAAAATATCTCTCGAAATGCTGAAAATTTGAATTTAAAATAGAAATAAAACCTCGAAAAATCAGTCAAATTAAAAAAATAAAGGAATTCTGCACACCGTGAAATTATAACGTATAAAATGATCTAAAAATTATTAAATTCCGATGTATAGTTTTTGCTCCTATAAAACTTTTTTAGTGGAACGATTTTGTCCAACTTTAGCATTAAATATCTCTTAAAATAATTCTTCGATTTGAAAACTGTCTGCATCAGCGTGCTTATCAAACATTTCTGTACAATACTACCGATTTTTGTATGCATTATTTTTCTTAATATTAACGAAGAAAGACCTCCGGTCACAAAAAATTCAAAACCGGCGGCGGCGGTGACAGCGGTAGTTACTTTCTTTAATAATTTCTGTTTGTAATTGTCACGTGTAAATAAAATTTTAATTTATTTACACGTATAAATATATATTTTTTATTTGAAGCATACATTATTGTTTACGCTGTTTATACAGTTGGCAACAAGTTAAATTAGTACAATTTTCTAAAATAAGTAAAAAATATCTCTCGAAATGCTGGAAATTTGAATTTAAAATAGAAATAAAACCTCAAAAAATGAGTCAAATTAAAAAAGAAATACAGTCTGTACACAGGGAACTTCAAACGTATAAAATGATACAAAAATGATTAAACTCCCATGAACAGTTTTTGCTCCTATAAAACTTTTTTAATGGAACGATTTTGTCCAAAATTAGCATTAAATATCTCTTAAAATAATTCTTCGATTTGAAAACTATCTGCATCATCATGTTTATCAAACATTTCTGTATAATACTACCGATTTTCATATTTTTGTATGCATTATATTTCTTAATATTAACGAAGAAAGACCTCCGGTCACAAAAAATTCAAAACCGGCGGCGGCGGTGGTGACAGCGGTAGTTACTTTTTTTTGGAATAGAGAGATTGTATTAATTTAAACTGTTGCCAACTGTATAAACAGCGCAAACAATAATGTTTGCTTCAAATTAAAAATTTATTTTACACGTGACTATTTTAAACAGTAAATATAAAAAGGAGGAACTCATTGGAAATTACGTCACAAAAACTATTTTCATACGTGAATTTTAAAAAAGAAAGAATATTGTAAAATAATAAAGGCTCGTAGAAAGGCTCGTAGGGGCAGAGTCCCCTAGTGTAAAATAAATTAATTAAAGTAATAAGTTTTTTAAGGTTATCTCTCTATTCTAAAAAAAGTAACTTACGCTGTCACCGCCGCCGCCGGTTTTAAATTTTTTTGTGGCCGGAGGTCTTTCTCCGTTTATATTAAGAAAAATACTGCATGCAAAAACATGAAAATTAGCGGAATTATAGAGAAATGTTTGATAAAAATGCTGGTGCAGACAGTTTTCAAATCAAATATTTATTTTAAGGGATATTTAATGCTAAAGTTTGACAAAATCGTTTCATTAAAAAGTTTTATTGGAGCAAAAAATATATATGGGAATTGATTCATTTTTAGAACATTTTATACGTTAGAATTTCCCGGTGTGCAGACTGCATTCACTTTTTTAATTTGACTCATTTTTTGAGGTTTTATTTCTATTTTAAATTCAAATTTTCAGCATTTCGAGAGATATTTTTTACTTATTTTAGAAATTGGTATTAATTTAAACTATTACCAACTGTATAAACAGCGCAAATAATAATGTTTGCTTCAAATTCAAAATTTATTTTACACGTGACTATTATTAACAGAAGAAAAAATCTTTCAAATTAGGATTAAATAATTACTTATGAAAAGCAGGAACTTATAGAAAATACTTCATAAAAACTATACTTACACGTGAATTTTAAAAGAGAAAGGATCTCTCTATTAAAAAGAAAAGTAACTACCGCTGTCACCGCCGCTGACGGTTTTGAGTTTTTTATGACCGGAGGTCTTTCTCCGTTAATAATAAGAAAAATATTGCATACAAAAATATGAAAATCGGCGGTATTATAGAGAAATGTTTGATAAACACGCTGATGCAGACAGTTTTCAAATCGAAGAATTATTTTAAGAGATATTTAAGGCTAAATTTGGACAAAGTCGTTCCATTAAAAAAGTTTTATAGGAGCAAAAACTGTACATAGGAATTTAATCATTTTTAGATCATTTTATGCGTCAGAATTTCGCGGTGTGCAGACTGCATTAATTTTTTTAATTTGATTCATTTTTTGAGGTTTTATTTCTATTTTAAATTCAAATTTTCAGCATTTCGAGAGATATTTTTTACTTATTTTAGAAATTGGTATTAATTTAAACTGTTGCCAACTGTATAAACAGCGCAAATAATAATGTTTGCTTCAAATTAAAAATTTATTTTACACGTGACTATTATTAACAGAAGAAAAAATCTTTCAAATTAGGATTAAATAATTACTTTTACGATACATTTACGTCACATTACACTTATTACGTAAAACGAACAAAAAGTAATACTGCAAAACAGTTTAAATTTAAAAATTGTGAGAGATATTATTTTGATATTTTGAGATTATATTAATAAGATTAATATTAATTTTATTGAACGCGTTTAGACTGCTTTCAAGCGACTATTTAGTAATTTAATAAAAATAAAAATGATTACAAGCTGAAAATGAAGTGTCATCGACAAAAAATATGATGTGGAAGAGAAAAATCTGTGAAGCAGAAAATAAAGAAATTAAGCACAGATGTCATATTCGCCCCATATTGGCGCGATTTTTTTCTGACGCCAATGTCATGTACGCAACGGGTACTTAACTGGCGCTAAAGTGTCGTTATTTTGCTTGATGTGGTAACCCGGATTATGTTGTTTATGCTGTTGATGTTTTCGCCAAATTGGCAACCGAAAAAAAATCACGCCAATATGGGGCGAATATGACATCTGTGCCAGAAATGGCTTAAATGGTTTAGTTAAGATTCGTTAACCTTCTGAGTCGTTTCCGTCAAAAGAAGGCATTGGTATTTGTGAAATATATTTGCATTTTGATGCAGATTTGCTTATTATATTAGCTTATTTTGAAATGTTTAACTGATTTCATATAATCAAAGACGAAAGCAGCCATTGTATCTTTTAACAGCAGCTGATTTTTCCTTAAAATTCCCCAATCGAAGAGAAATGAATAGAAACCCGTTTATACGGAGATCGCCACTGTTTTTTAAATTATAATTCAATCTTTCAAAATCTGTTTAAAGCCGATGAAATTAGCGTGCTTTTAGAGACTGCTGTGTCTGAATGGCGGTTGGCGAGCGTAGCTCGTAGGGGGCCGAGCCCCCTAGTATTGTAAAATAATAAATTCATTAACATGCGTTAGAAGTCTTAAATAGGAGAAATTACGTCACATTTGCGTCACATTACACTTATTACGTAAAATGAATAAAAAGTAATATTGCAAAACAGTTTACATTTAAAAATTGCGCGAGACATTATTTTGATATTTTGAGATTATATGAATAAGATTAATATCAATTTTACTGAACGCGTTTAGACTGCTTTCGAGCGACTATTTAGTAATCTCTCTATTCTAAAAAAAAGTAACTACCGCTGTCACCGCCATCGCCGCCGCCGCCGCCGCCGGTTTTTAATTTTTTGTGAACGGAGGTCTTTCTTCGTTAATATTAAGAAAAATAGCATACAAAAATATGAAAGTTGGTAGCATTATACAGAAATGTTTGATAAACACGCTGATGCAGACAGTTTTCAAATCGAAGAATTATTTTAAGAGATATTTAATGCTAAATTTGGACAAAATCGTTCCACTAAAAAAGTTTTATAGGAGCAGAAACTATACATCGGAATTTAATAATTTTTAGATCATTTTATACGTTATAATTTCCCGGTGTGCAGAATTAATTTATTTTTGTAATTTGACTCATTTTTCGAGGTTTCATTTCTATTTTAAATTGAAATTTTCAGCATTTCGAGAGATATTTTTTACTTATTTTAGAAATTTGTACTAATTTAACCTGTTGCCAACTGTATAAACAACGGAAACAATAATGTTTGCTTCAAATTAAAAATTTATTTACACGTGACTATTATAAACAGAAAAAAAACTTTCAAATTAGAATTAAATAATTACGTATTTAGGCACGTACGTAGCAGGAACTTATTGAAAATTACTTCATCTATAATTACACGTAAATTTTAACAGAGAAAGGATATTGTAAAATAATAAATTCATTAACATGCGTTAGAAGTCTTAAATAGGAGAAATTACACCACATTTACGTCACATTACACTTATCTCTCTATTCTAAAAAAAAGTAACTACCGCTGTCACCGCCGCCGCCGCCGCCGGTTTTGAATTTTTTGTTATCGGAGGTCTTTCTTCGTTAATATTGAGAAAAATAATACATACAAAAATATGAAAATCAGTGGTTTTATACAGAAATGTTTGATAAACACGCTGATGCAGACAGTTTTCAAATCGAAGAATTATTTTAAGAGATATTTAATGCTAAAGTTGGACAAAATCGTTCCACTAAAAAAGTTTTATAGCAGCAAAAACTGTACATGGCAGTGTAATGATTTTTAGATCATTTTATGCGTTAGAATTTGCCGGAGTACAGATTGCATTAATTTTTTTATTTTGACTCATTTTTTCAGGTTTTATTTCTATTTTAAATTCAAATTTTCAGCATTTCTAGAGATATTTTTTACAGATTTCAGAAAATTGTACTAATTTAAACTGTTGCCAACTGTATAAAAAGCGCAAGCAATAATGTTTGCTTCAAATTAAAAATTTATTTACACGTGACTATTATAAACAGGAAAAAAACTTTCAAATTAGAATTAAATAATTATGTATAAAAAGCAGGAACTTATTAAAAATTACGTCATAAAAAGTACACACGTGAATTTTAAAAGAGAAAGGATATTGTAAAATAATAAATTCATTAACATGCGTTAGAAGTCTTAGGAGAAATTACGTCATAGTTACGTCACATTATAGTTATTACATAAAATGAACACAAAATAATATTGCAAAAAAGTTTAAATTTAGAAATTGCGCTACAGATTTATTTAATATTTTGAGAGGATATTTTCAACTATTTTTGTTAGGAAACCGCAAATAATATTTCATTGCTAACAAAAGTACTTTCACGCGATTATTTAAAAGAGAAAGAATAGCTTGGTAAAAATTACGTCAGATTAAAAACGATTAATTTAAAATGTCTCATTTAAAAGAACTTTCTTTTCGCTTTGTTAAAAAATACCAGGAGACAAAGACTTTGTTTACTTAATTCGTTTTATATTAGCTTATTTTGAAATGTTGTTACACGTGTCTACGTCATCAAGTTATTTTTATTTCGACGTTTTATTTGTATTTTTATTAATGTTGTACGCATTTATTTGTTCTTTCGTTATTTAAAATAAAAATTATGTCAATTTGTATAATTTGGCGATTTATATAATTTGGTGAAATTGGTCGACGGGATAATCAAGTAGTACCGCAGCGGATTTGGCGTTAAAATTCCCCAATCAAAGAGAAAGGAATAGAAATTCGTTTATAGGGAGATCGCCATTGTTTTTTAAATTATAATTCAGTCTTTCGAAATCTTTTTAAAGCCGATCAAATTAGCGTGCATTTAGAGCCTGCGGTGTCTGGACGGGGGTTGGCGAGCGTAGCTCGTAGGGGGCCGAGCCCCCTAGTTACGTAAAATGAACAAAAAATAATATTGTAAAACAGTTTAAATTTAAAAATAGCGCGAGACATTTACTTGATATTTTAAAATGAACTTTTCAACTTTTCAACTTTTTTTTTTTTTTTTTTTTTTTTTTTTTTTTTTTTTTTTTGACAGCGCAAATAATATTTCATTTCTAATAAAAGTATTTTCACGTGAATATTAAAAAGGGAAAGAAAAGTTTGGTGAAAATCACGCCAGATTAAAAACGATATATTTAAAATGTCTTATTTAAAAGGACTTTCTTTTCGCTTTGTTAAAAAATACCGGGAGACAAAGACACTGTTTATTTAATTCATTTTATATTAGATGATTTTGAAATGCCATTGTATCTTTTAACAGCAGCTGATTTTTCCGTAAAATTCCCCAATCAAAGAGAAATGAATAGAAACCCGTTTATAGGGAGATCGCCTTTGTTTTTTTAATTATAATTCAATCTTCCAAAATCTTTTTAAAGCCGATCAAATTAGCGTGCTTTTAGAGACTGCAGTGTCTGAACGGGGGGTTGGCGAGCGTAGCTCGTAGGGGCCGAGCCCCGTAGTTGAATAAAAATAAAAAAGACTACAAGCTGAAAATGAAGTGTCATCGACAAGAAATATGATTTGAAAGAGAAATATCTGTGAAGCAGAAAATTAAGAAATTGCTTAAATGGTTTAGTTAAGATTCGTTAACCTTCTGTGTCGTTTCCGTCAAAAGAAGGCATTGGTATTTGTGAAATATATTTTCATTTTAATGCAGATTTGCTTATTAAATTAGCTTATTTTGAAATGTTTAACTGATTTTATTTAATCAAAGACGAAAACAGCCATTGTATCTTTTAACAGCGGCTGATTTTTCCTTAAAATTCCCTAATCACAGAGAAATGAATAGAAACCCGTTTATAGGGAGATCGCCACTATTTTTAGGTGCGTTCGTAATTATATAAATACGTAGCACCTATAGTCGTCGTTCAGTCCGTCTGTCTGTCCGTTCGCATATAACAGAGCAAAAACTACCCGACCGAATGATCTGAAATTTTTAATATATAATTGCTGCAAAATTTTGTCGAGCCATTTCCAATTTTATGAAAATCGGATGTATAGTTTAATTACAGGGACAGTCAAAAGTTTTTCTTTACATTAGGGCCAATGGGAAAAATTATTGCAAGTGAATTTTAATGATGTTACAGACTTCCGAATGGTCTGAAATTTTTAATATATAATTGCTGCAAAATTTTGTCGAGTCATTTCCAATTTTATGAAAATCGGATGTATAGTTTAATTACAGGGACACCCAAAATTTTTCCGTTACATTACGGCCAAAGGGAAAAAATTACAGCAAATGCATTTTAATGATTTTACAGCCTTCCGAATGGTCTGAAATTTTTAATATATAATTGATGCAAAATTTTGTTGAGCCATTTCCAATTTTATGAAAATCGGATGTATAGTTTAATTACAGGGACACCCAAAAGCTTTCCGTTACATTATGGCCAATGGGAAAAAATTATTGCAAATGCATTTTAATGATTTTACAGCCTTCCGAATGGTCTGAAATTTTAAATATATAATTGCTGCAAACTTTTGTCGAGCCATTTCAAATTTTATGAAAATCGAATGTATAGTTTAATTATAGGGACAGTCAAAAGTTTTCCGTTACATTACGGGGAATGGGGAAAATATTATTGTAAGTGCATTTTAATGATGTTACAGACTATGCACTTATGAAGCGCAAAAAAATATACATTCAGTACAATATGGGGTGCAAAAAATAATTATAAAACTAGTTATAGTACGAACGCACCTCATTTGCCACGTTTGGCGAGCAATTTCCAACTTGTTTAAATTATAATTCAATCTTTCAAAATCTGTTTAAAGCCGATGAAATTAGCGTGCTTTTAGAGACTGCGGTGTCCGTACGGGGGTTGGCGAGCGTAGCTCGTAGGGGGCTGAGCCCCCTAGTTATTGAAATAAATATTTCTGTGGTGGCCGGCATGTTGTCGCCAACCTTGGCGTCTACTATTGCTTGGCGAAAATGTAACTCCAGTTGTTGTTTCTCGTTCGCTTCGTGTGGTAGTCTCGATGGGGAGCTCCGTAAAAAATGTTTGTTAATAAAAATTTGTGATAGTTAAAAATTAATTAGTCGTATTTATATTAAAAAAAATACAGTCCATAATGTTCTTGCCAATAAACACATATTGTAGATAAAAAATTCCGTATACACACACCGTAAATTATAACGTAGTTACCTGATGCCCGCGTGGATTTTCTTGACAACGAAAGACTTCCTAACCTGAGTCTTGCGCCAACTTTTATCGATCAAGGCGCAAAAAGCTAGAATATTTGCATAAGAACATGGCGTCTATGAAAATTCAACTAAAATTTCGTAATAAGATCTATAGTCAAAGATGCGTATGGAAATTATGCTACAGGATACGATATCTCTAAACTACGCTAGTTAAAATGGGCTGCTTTGTTGTAAAATTATTAAGGAACTTTCTTCGAAGGTTTGATTTTTTTTCGTATAACCCACCCCTACCCCACGATGCCACCTATCGACCATGCAAAAATGCAAAGATTTAAAGAGCACATTTTTTTTTTTGCAGGAGGATGCATAAACTTTGTACATTTTCCTATTCATTTACGAAATGTGTTTAATTTTTTCTCGAAATGGGATGCATCATAAATTTATGAAAATAAACAAACAAAATTAAGTATGAAACAAAACTTAAAAAATAAGCAAACGAAGAACAACAGCAACTACAAATAAAACACTGTTAGAAGCATTCAATGTTTACCTTAAAAATCTCACCTAACTTCACGTCTGTAATTCCTGTTGTTCAAAATAATGTGAGATACTGTAGTTACAGCGTCTAGAATACCTAGTGTGGAAATATGCTATCCAAACAACGCTAAAAATTTGTATCCCTTAAACGTGTGACGATACTGCTAAATTCCCAAGTGTCGATCGCAGCGACATCTGCGGGATTTTCCTATTACAATGTATAGACTAGCAATATCTTGCAGTTGTAGAAAATATCCTGCAGATGTCGCTGCGATCTATATATTTCAGCAGCATCGTTGCACATTTAAGGAATAGCGTATTTTAGCAATTTTTTAAGTATTACAGTGATAGCCAATTTCCACACTATATATATTCTAGGTGCTATACTGTAGTTTCATTTACCTTGGTCACCGAATATGAAAAAATCATTGCTTTGATTTTTGATTGGTAGAAAGCCAAACTGTTGAGTTTAATAATTAAATTATAATTTGTGCCCTATTCCTTTCTTAAACTATGAAAAAAAAAGTTAAATTATCTATTTAGGAATTCTAAATTGTTTTCTAAAAAATAATCACTATTCAATATATAATTAATTTATAAAAGCGCATTTTTTAAAACCCTTTACATATTTTTATATTTATATTTTATTTTCCCTTTTTCAGTGTTTATAATAGTTCACTGATGCAGCTTTACAGACATCTGGCGTATTTCAGCGAGTGTGGTTTGGCACATAATTCCATTGTTGTTGTAACTCACACAATTGTAACCCTAAAAGACATTTGGCGATTTATCATCTGCATCCGACTAAAGGAAAAATGTCTCAAAATTAATTAATTTATTCATAATAAAGTACTAAAAACTCTAAAATTATGCATTGTCGTTAGAAGTACCCATGTGTACATAACTTTTATAAGTAAAATATATCAAGAAATGAGGGAAAATTATTAGATGAATGAAGTTAAGTTAAATAAAAGTTTAGAAAATTATATACGTATATCAGATATATCAGTATATCAGAGATCAGGTAATCGATTTATATCTATCTATCTATCTATCTATATCTATCTATCTATCTATATCTATCTATCTATCTATCTATATCTATCTATCTATCTATCTATATCTATCTATCTATCTATCTATCTATCTATATTATAAAGGACAAACATATCTGTGCGTAACGCATACGTCATTCTGTGGATGGCAGCACTTTGAAATTTGAAATGAAATTTCGGTTTTGCAATTTTCGCTATTGGGAATTTTTAAACTTCTAAGCATCCCATATTTTTCATTTTTACACCGTCGTATACAGAAAAAAATGTACTTTTAAATACAATTTGTTGTAAAGCTGTATCTTAATTTAATTTTGAGATATTAATATTTTTATAGTTTTTAATACTAATTTTCTAATCGTGGCAACTGAAGTACTCCATTTATATTAAAAGTAAAGAGAAAATAAGTAGATTACTGTATCTTTTTGTTGCCATTTTCTCATAAAAACTAAAAAAAAGAAAAGAAAATGAAATTAAAATGCGTGCTATGTCAAAAATATCGTCTGATATAAAAACCGGTGAATTTTGGTTTTATGTAATTACTAGCGAACCCCGTGGCTTTGCTCGCGTAATATTTGAAATATGCCAAGTGATATTTATATGTCTAATTTTTATTAAAAGGTACTAACTAAATTTTTATTTTATTAAAAGGTAATATTTTATTTTATTAAAAGGTACTTATTACTTTTAGGAATAATTTAAAAAAAAATACTATTTAAAACACAGTTTGATAAAATGTCTTTTGAAATAGCTTTAGAGTTTCCTGAGATTGAGTAGAAATCGTAATTTAGAACGTTTTTAGAACACTTTTCGCGCATTTTTACCCCTTTTTAAATTTCCAATTTTTTCGAAAATGTTCTTAAAGATCATTTATATGTAATACATATGTACCTTGCCTAATTTTAAGTTGCTAGCCCCTACCGATCACAAAAATCGAAATCTGGAACGTTTTTTTGCTCCTGCAACGTCTAGGTGATAGTGATACCGACTTAAAATAACGTCTATGTTAGAACAGAGGCTGTCAGCATCAATTTCTTAACATTACTTTTGAAATCAGTTTGATTCTTCCTGAGATATTGGTGACAAATCGGCATTTAGAACGTTTTTAGAACACTTTTCGCTCATTTTGCTCCTGCTTCTCCTCTGGGTTAGTGGAAACATATATAAAATATAGCCTATCTTGGAGCAAGATCTGTCACCATCATTTTAACAACATTATATTTGAAATCAGTTCAGTATTTCCTGAGATTGCATAGAAATTGCAATTTAGAACGTTTTTTACAACGCTTTTTGCGCATTTTGACCCCCCTTTTAAATTTCGATTTTTTTTAGGACATGCCCTTAGAGATCATTGATATCTTATAACTAACTACCATTCTAAAGTTCACGATTCAAGGCCCTTCCGTCACGCAAAATTGCAATTTAGAACGTTTTTCTCCTGCAGCCCCTTTGGGGTAGTGGCACCGACATAAAACATAGCCTATGTTGGAGCAAGGATTTTCACCATCATTTTGACGCCATTATTTTTCAAATCGGTTTGGTATTTCCTGAGATTGTGTAGAAACTACCATTTAGAATGTTTTTTAGAACGCTTTTCGCGCATTTTCACCCCTTTTAAATTTCGAATTGTTTAAGAACTGTTCTTAGAAATCCTTTATATCTAATAAGTAGCTGATACTTCAAATTTCATATTTCTAGGTCCATCAGTAACACATAAATCGCATTTTTAGAACGTTTTTTGCTCCTACACCCCCTTTGGGGTAGTGGCACCGACATAAAACATAGCCTATCTTGGAGCAAACGTTGTCACTATCATTTTGACACCAATATTTTTTAAATCGGTTTGGTATTTCCTGAGATTCTGTAGAAACTACCATTTAGAACGTTTTTTAGAACGCTTTTTGTGCATTTTCACCCCTTTTAAATTTCGAATTGTTTAAGAACTGTTCTTAGACCGCATTAGAACGCAAAAATCGCATTTTTAGAACGTTTTTTGCTCCTGCACCCCCTTTGGGGTAGTGGCACCGACATAAGATATAGCCTATGTTCTAAGTTGGGCGAACACCATCATTTTGATACCATTACTTTTTTAATCGGTTCGGTAGTTCCTGAGCTTATCTCCGACAAATAAACAAATTTTTCCTGTTTATAATATGAGTATAGATAGATATAGAATAGATATAGATTATTGATCAATTACAGGACATTTAGTTTATTGCAGTGTTGCTTTAAACACGATACAAAATTTTTTCCTTACAAAAATATATTTTAAGAAATATTTGTATGACTTATTTTCTTTGCATTTACTTAATTCGTATCAGAAGGCGAAATATTGCAATTTTATTAATCCGTGAATAATAATATTTTCCAAATTTTGAAAAAAATGTACATGAATGATTTATGATAAAACATGGAGCTATTTATAAACAAACAACTGAAGGCATATGAGTCATTAGATACCTGATTTGTTTTATCGAGCTTCTTGTAGGACGACATTTCTTTTTTGCTGGGTTTGTGTATTATTCTGTGATAATGACGTCATATGCATACTTATCTTTATATGTTATTTAAGACTGGATCGTAAAAGTGGAATGCTTTAGTGGATGCAAATGACGCCATTTTATAAAAAAAAGTCTATATTTTAATTCCTAAAACTGAAATTTTGTACAAGCGTGCCACTTCACCCCAGCTGCTTTGAAAGTAAGCAAGTAAACACTATTGGTTTACAATGGAAGTCTATGGGAATTTGGCGAAATATTAGAGATACCGACAATTTAGCGTCACTTTTGGCGACTAACTTTGGCGATATATCACCAAATTGGCTATAGACTTGGCGGCATTTGGCGACAGAACAAGGTCCTCCCTATGGCATTATATAAAAGTAAGGCAACCCCCTTATAGGTATGCAGATGCATTAAATGCTTGACATTTACGATAAGCCATTACTGGCATTTAATCTTGGCGATAGTTTTTTGGTCGGCGGGATAATCGAGTAGTACCGAATTGCGTAAAAGAAACATCCTTATAACTCGAGAAATTAAAATCCTATTAACTAACAGTGTACTGCGTCGGATTAAGCGTCTCATTTTCAATTAAAATATATCTTTGAATTGATATTTGAATGAAATACAGGGTCATGAAAAATCAAAGAGTGTAAAAATTATGATTACAAATATCTCGGCAACTAATTATCCGATAGACTCCATTCTTTATGCAAAATTTATCTTTTATTATTGTCTTTTATATTCACTCCTTCAAATAAACGATTTCGAAAATTTGTGTATACCTTTCATCAGAACGAATATTTCGAGAGTCCGAAAAAAATAGTTCCGGTTAATCGAGGTTACTGATATTAAATAGGCTTCTTTCCATTATTACTTCCTAAGTACATACCAAATTTCAAGTCTCTATCTCATTTTGTTCGGGAGATAGAGTGTTTACAGACAGACACACACACAGACGATGGCAATTTTTTTTCTTCTAAAAATATGTTTTTCGGAATCTCCAGTGTCTGAAACGTGTAAATCAGTCAAATTCTTTTTTCAATTTTTAAAACGATTATAAGACTTACCCTATACTACGTATGACGGGTAGTAACAACAGGCTGTTTTTAAAACGATAAGTTAAAAACTACGGCATCTTCATCCAATCTTCCCTATATTAAATATAAAATATATCGTAAATGTATAAAAGCTGCGAATTTTAAAACCTCCATCACTTACATTGTTTCTTTATTTCAGTTATTTAAGTACGGATCGGCGTACTATATAAGAGGAGTGAATTCCGCTAAGAGAATGGAGGGAGAAAAAGGATCTCGCAAGCGTAAAATTAATCATGAATATTCTCCATGTAAAAAACCCGCCAGTAACAATATAGAAGACGGGCACTCTGGTAAAAATGAAAATGATCTGAAAGAAAATGAGCTGTTAATATCGAAGGATATTGAAGATCAAATTGAATTTTATAGAAATGTTGCTCACATAATACCTAGAAAGGTTCTGGAAAAATACATGGAAGTAATACAAAGCGTAACTCAAAATAAAAAATGGTCAGTTGTATCTGGAATAGCGATAACTGAAAAAAAAAAAAAACGTTGAAATTGTTAGCTTAGGGACTGGGACGAAGTGTATTTCCGGGAAAAATCTTAGCAAAAACGGGGATACCATTAACGATTTACATGCAAAAATTATAGCACGTAGGGGGCTAAAAAGATACCTATATGGACAGTTAGATTTACTGAGTGATAAAGACTCAGAAACAATATTCATGAAATCTGAAAACGGTACTATTCATGTAAAGCCGGGAATAAATTTTCATCTTTTTGTTAGTAGCACCCCTTGTGGCGATTCGCGTGTCTTTTCTCACAACAAAATAAATGAAGGAATAGACACTCATCCTCTGAAAAAATCTCGCGGAATTTTACGAGCTAAAGTACACGCGGCTAAGGGGACACTTCCCGTTAAAAATAGGTTACAAACATGGGTAAGTTTAAAAAACGGGAATGAAAGGCTGTGCACAATGTCTTGCTCAGATAAAGTTCTGAGCTGGAACGTCATCGGTGTTCAAGGTGCACTCCTTAGTAAATTTGTAGATCCGATATATTTCACATCAATTATTATAGGCGATTTGTTCAATGAAATGCATTTAAGTAGAGCACTTTTCGATCGCGTTCAACAACATCTTCATGATTTACCACTTTCTTACAATCTTCACAAACCTTATTTGTTTGAAAGTAAAGCTCCTGATATGCTTCAAACACACAATTCCTCAATAATAAGTTTCAATTGGTTTTCAGGGGCCGAAAAAGTAGAAGTAATAAATTGTACTACAGGCAAAACGGAAAAAAATGAAACATCTAGAATCTCAAAAAGTAGCCTATTCGATTGCTTTTTAAAAACAATTAAAAAATTAAATTTAAGCGAAATTTACACAAAATCTATGTACAGTGATTGTAAAAATTCTTCCAAAAAATATATCATAGCGCAAAAAGAATTCTATAACTCTTTATTGACAGCTAATTTAGGAATGTGGATTAAAAAACCCGTAGAACTAAATCAGTTTAAATTGCCCGATAATGAATCAGAATTAGCTTAAATTATTCATATTATACCCCCTAATAGCGTCTCTACCTTGGCGAGGTAGTGAGGGCTTGAGGGGAGCATAGGCTCCTGGTAGGGTCACCCAAGAAGGACAGGTTCAGGGTGAGTGTCCAGACAAAGAGAGGCGCGTACAGTTTCTCCAGGTTGAGAAATATTGTACGAGAAATATATAACACTGTAAATGTAGTAATACAGGTACATGCAAAAGAAATTATGTTTACCAAATTGATCACCAATCTATTCTTATCATTTTATAAAAAAATTATATAAACTAATCAAAATCCTATCTTTATTCAGTAGAATGAATTTCAACTAGTGAATAATCAGTACTTTCTATTTATTCATTGATTAAAAACTAAGCTATGCATCTATAAAGACCTACACAATACACAATACAACACTAACAAATCCTGAACACAACCACTAGGTATCACTTAAAGTCCAATAGTTACAGGTCTATTGGTGAAGATTTAAAACACAAGCATAAATAATTAATATCTAACCACACATTTTATACATATGAACACTTAATAAAACATTCATAAGGCTATTAAAATAATCTTTTCATCTTGATCATTCTATGATCGCTTTTAAATCGGGCATAAATCGTTCAAATATTTAATAGCATTTGAGCCTCAATTATATCTATATAGCAAGATACTTGAGAAAAATGAAAAAAATATGAAGAAGATTGAGATGAAGAGTGTGGCATTTGGCCTTTTATGCTCATTTTGAAAAAAAAAAATCATAACAGTGACGAAATAATGACAAAATCTCTGCAATGAAATATAACTTGAATGTCAGTGATACTGTTCGCATAAGTAAGGAGAAACTACGTATTGAGAAAGGATACGAACAAAATTGGACAAGAGAAAGTTTTACTGTTCATAAAACTATACACCGAGTACCTGTTGTCTATAAATTAAAAGATTTATCAGGAGAAATCCTAAAAAGAACATTTTACATGCAAGAACTGTGATAAACATTACGTGTATGAACTTTGATAAGCCATTTATCCGCAGAACGTCATCCGGTGAACATGACCTCTGCTGTCATCAAATTCGAAGGATTTCAGATACATTCGATTTTGTAAAAAAAGTGTATTTTGCTTATTTTGGCATAAAAATGGGTGATCAGTAGAAGGAAAAAGCCGGTTCTACCCCACCAGGCGGAGGAAGGCTAAAAGGATTGACAAGTGGGCGGAGTCGAGCCAACTTGGCGCCCTCCTCCTCATGGCGGCATACTGTAAGAAAAGGGTTAGAACAAAGAAGACATAATTAAAAACATACTATAAGAGAAGGCTTAGAACAAAGAAGAGATAATGAAAAGCATAGGTAAAGAAGGAAATTTACTGTAAGAGAAGGGTTAGAACAAAGAAGAGATAATGAAAAGCATAGATAATGAATGAAAGTCGGTTGTTAGTGGAGGGCAGAACAAAGGGAAAAAAATAATGAATGATTAGGAATAATGAGTGTATTGGAAGAGAAGGGTTTAAAAAAGATCGCATGCAAACCGTTAAAAAAATCTTACCACAGAGTAGCGCAGGGACACGTCCGACTTCCCTGAAATCCACCTGGCTTCTGAGCTTGGGGGTGTCAGGAAACCGGTTAGGTGGGGTCGACACGAGCGCCCTCTACTATCCTGTGATTGGCTAAGAAGATCACTAGAAGCAGCAGGCGGAGGACTTGCCCAAGAAGATGAACACGAACGCCCTCTCTTGGTGGAATCTTTGACTCACCTGAGATGACATCATACTATTCTTGAATTAGGTGTTGAGTTGAGTTTTTATTACTGAATGTAATGAAACTTTTATTTTAAACTGATTAATTATCGAAAAGAATTTTTTTTTCAGTATTTTATTTTGACAATATTGTTTTAAATTGTAACTATCACTGTTTTTAACCTTTACTAGCAACCATTTTTCAATTTTTCATTCAGTTTGCTTTGGACTTTCGTTGAGTGTGGACCTGTTACCGTTTGTAGATGTTTGATGATTGTGTTTGGCGGAAACATGTTCAAAAGACCTGCAGAAGAAAACATGTCTTCTTCGATTAAGTATCAACGTTTAGAAACCTCTGATTAACATTCAGTTTTTGTTTAGACGATCCTAATTTAGACGTGATTAATTTTGCTAACAAAGACTTCACTACCGACAAACAAAAGAGGATTCATCAACTCCCATGTTTATTAGTTCTGGTGACGATACAACATCTTTCCCTGATTCCTGCTATGAACCGACTTCTGCTCAAGAATATTTGAATACTTTTTTTCAAGATATTAGTTTTCAAACTTCAAAACCATCGAGAAACATGATGTTTTCGGATTCTACTCTTCAAAATACAACAACTAATATTTTTCCAGTTAGTGAGAGCAGCAACACACCTTTGGATAACATTAAAAGTGGAAAGTCGCGAAATTTGAATGTGTTTCATTAAGAATTTAGTGACAGCATCTATTTAAGTTTAAAGTTGAACAACCGACAATATTTCATGCATATTCGTGAATTTAAACATGATTTATTCACAATGAAGAAATTGCATCTAAAAATGGTGCTTATATGGATATTCAAATAGGTATGAATTTCAATATAAAATAACTGGATAAAACCCTTTCTTTAATATGAGATACAAAAGCTTTTTGTTGCTAATACATTTGTTGCTAATAACATGATTCTCGTTTTAAATCAAAATTTTATGATGCGAATTAAAAATTTAAAGAATCATTTGCAGATTATCTTGAATGAATACCAACTCAAAAAATTAAAAGAAAGTATTTTCAAGTTAAATAATGCACTTTTAAAACAGGTGTTTTCAAAACAAATACCCTTTGTTTTAAAACAAAAATGTGCTGTGAGAATACTCTTTGTGGAAAAGGAATTGTTTCTTCAATCTAAACTTTTAACATGCATCGAGAACAATATGTTAACTATTATTAACCGATTGTATGAATTTATGGGATGTGTTTTGCGACAAGCAAGTCAAAACCTACCTGTTTTACATTTAGTAACAGAGAAAAATTTAATCAATTAGGTGAAGCTTTATTAATGCTTATCGATTTTGATTTTATAGTTTCAACATTTTTAAATGAAGTGGAAGGTATTAGTGAAACGTTTTTGAATTATATTCATGTAGAAACTATATTTACTGATCTGTTTAAAACATGATTGAACAAGAATGCAATTTTTATTGTAGAAAAAAAGTTTACAAAACAGTGCTTACCTCATATTTTCCCAAATTCATCTTTCCTTCGTTTCAACTCTTATTTGAACCTGTGTTGATTTACAAGCGACGCTTCCGAGTTGTGCACGCATCTGACCTATTGAATGTTTAAAACAGATGGCGCACCTGCTGTTTGATGTCACTTCCCCTTCGGTGTGACGAACCAATCAGAGTGATTTTCCTAACCCTGTTAGGCGGACAAGTGATGTCATATCCGGTTTTGTACACGACCCTTTGCATGATGAGAATCCCCTATAAAAGAGCATGCACGGTATTCTCATCACTGTTTCTTTCGAGTGCGCTGCCTGTTTGTTATCCTTCTGTCGTCGCGTTTGATCCTGTCTTCTCAAGTTACCTTGCTACTGCTGACTTTTTGTCATCGTGTTTTGTCCTGTTCGAACGTGTCTTTTAAAGTTGTCTTCCTGATCTCCATCCTTCAAGAGCTGCCTCATTCTCTGCTATTGCTGACCTGATTCACCTCATCTAATTTCTTATTTCCAAAGCTTTCTTAGAACTTTTTCTGAAAGAAAAATGCCTCTCACCGTTTTCAATGAAAATGAACTTAATGTGCAGGTCATCTGTGATTTCATTGAAGAAGCCACAGCAGATCAAATTTATAAAGAACTTGAAACCTTACCCTTTTATACTCCTACATTATTACTTCGAGGAGAATAAATCAAACCTAAAAGGAAGGTTTTAGCTTTCGGTGATTCGGGATTGTCTTACTCTTTTAGTGGGACCACCATTTCTGCATTAGGATGGACACCTAAGATGACTTAATTAAGAGATCGAGTGGAAAAGCAATGTGGATGTTCGTTTAACTTTGTGCTTTTGAATCGTTACCCGAGTGGAAGCAGCTACCTTTTACACCATAAGACCAACGTGAGTGATTTAGATGATTCTTCACCAATTTCTGAATTGTGTTTTGGAGCGAAACGAATACTAGATTAAAAAAAACCATATTGTGATGAGATTCGCATTGGTATAGATCATGGTTCTCTAATCTGTATGTTTAAACCTACAAATGAACTGTTTTTTCGTGAAATTTTACCAGAACCTGACATAAAAAATCCTACAATAACCTTAACCTTTCTAAAATTAATGTCAAAGTCTACTGCTTTCAAGAAACAAAGACTTGATTTTTTTCCTAGATCATCGGATGAAGTGTCTTCGCTTAGGAATGAAGAATTGTATATCAAAGAGGGTCCGAGTGAGCAGACATCTTCCGGGCATGCGATTCAAGAAAAACTTTTAGATGAAAACAATACTTCAATTCATGAACAAACATGTTTGAGCATAGAAGAACAATCCCCTTTAACTATGTATCACCAGGACTGGTTTGATAGACGTTTCCAAAATTTAGAAGTTTGTGATCCGCTTCTTGCTGAATTTAATCTGTGTCAGGGTACATTTCTTCAAATTCGATTGGAAAATCATGATTCTTTACGAATTCATATTAAAAATTTTAAGGAGATGAAGAATGGAGATAAATATCCTACAAAACATGGTGTTATTATGACCGCTACATGGGACAATTTTAGTAGAAAATTACCAAATTTCAGTTTTTTTACTCAACAGACGATTCTTTCCTAGCAAATAATCAACTTCTTATGTTATGTCTTGACGAGGATTATTGTTTCCTTCAACAACTCTTTAATTAAAAAAAAATTAAGGTTTTTATCTGAAAAATACAGGAATTCGTCTAAGTACAGATCAAATTTTGAAACTGACTGAATTAGCTCCTGAAATTCTTGATAGAACGATTGATATTCTTCTAACTCGTGTGATACCAAATGCTATATTCAAAAAGTTACCCGTTTGCTTGAACCATATGGATTTTGAGAGTGCCAAGTAGCATTTCTTATTCTGTTTAGAACAAGAACTCAGGTCTTCAGCATCCAATGTCTTTTATTGTATTACATGCAAATTCAGATCTAATTGTCAATGGAAACATGAATGTACGATGATAGACCCTAAGGAAAAATTTTTAATGCATAAAGATTCTGCTTTGTCGAATCTAAACCTATATGAACTAGCAATGAACATTTGTCGAAATTGTACTTGTAAATTTACAAAGTTATTTTTCAAATGTTTCGATGGTCAATTCTTCGAAGGATATTTTGAAAATCTGTTTCAATGTTTCAATTTCCCTTGTTTTGTACAATTTTACTTGAATAAACATTTTTGTTTTCTGTAAATGAATCTCTCTTTATTTCTGTCTTTGAAAAATTTAATTGAAACAATTTTTTTAATTTTCAGATAAAAAAATTAGAATGTAACATTTAATTAATTGTTAACAATTAAAAATAATTTTAGTATAAACATATTTTAGTTTAATCATGTTTATTACTTATAAAAACTGTATGTGTTTGAATTTGCAGAATATGTTTTCGAACTTCGAAAAAGAACTTTGCAAAATGCTTTCGAGAAGTTTTTAAGTTAGAAAAAGCGTTAACACGATTTTAAAGTTAAAGAAAAAGAAAATTAAACAGTGTCATAAAATTTTAATAAGTTTTATCAACATTTTAATATGTTTTACGTTTTAATGAAGATAGGTTTTTAAGTTAAAAGCGTGTAGAATCGAACTTATTTCTAACATGTTCGAATCTGATTGCTGCTGTCACAGGAGGAGGGTAACCTCATGATGACGTCATACTCATCCGTCATTAGCTGATAGAGGTCACGTGTTACATTATCAATGACCTTAAGTCTCCGCTGCAGACAAAATTTTTTTCGTCTTTCATAAAAAGCACGTCTTGGAGAAGTTTCTGGAGGCGTTAACTATGTATCAATGATTGACAGAAAAACCTCCAATTGAAACGGGGGCGATTTCAATAGGGTCAGATCAACGTCCCCGATGGTCAGATATCACTTTAGGGAAGTGGTTATCTTTCGTTTTGACTGTAGCGCGAGAAATCTCCCCTGTCTGTGGGGTCCTCTCTTAACCTCAGAATGAAGGGAGAGATTAATTTAAGGTGGGTTTCGAAAAGCAGTAATTCTATTTCATTTTGTTCAAAAAGAAAGGAAAAAATAGTGTAAAATATATGTCCAAATAGTAAGAAGAAAAATTCCATCAATCAGTCACAGAATTTTTAATAAGTATTTGGCTAATACGCATAGATTTTAGAATAGATGGGATGCCATTGTTATTTAAGTATTGCGCGGCAGCACAATACTTATTTATTTCCAGTGTCACTTCTCAGTGTTAATTTAACATAGAAAAGCCTATGGAGATCATAACTTTTTCATTTTTTCTTCCCACCTTTTTGTCCCTGATGCCACTCATTTTTAATTCTTTGCTAATTCTAATAATATTATAAATTCAAAGTGTAAAAACATTTGCCAGACGTCAGGATCAAAACTGATCATAAAATGCCTTTGCATATAGGTGGATTATAATCTAGAGAGTAACATGGGCTAATTTTTATTTACATTATTCAATAATTTTTCTTAATAATTCCAAATTTCGCTTTTTCCATTGAGAATCAACGGACATTTTCTAATAAAATGTAATATTTTTCCTTCATTGTTGTAAATAATTCAAAAGCCGTAATAAATAGTATCCGCCAGGCCGAAATGTCGGAGCATGGAGTCGTATAAACTTAACACATAACATTTTAAAAATTAAAAAAAAAGTTTAATTTTCATGATTACCTACTGCTTAATAGTACAAAATTAAATTTGAAATAACACACGTTGAATCCTCATTTTCTAGTGTTTAATTCAGTCAGCAGTTGCCTCAGGTAATGCTCAAATGCTAATTTGTGGCATCATAATCAACAAAATGAACCATTATAGCCTGTGGCAAGCCCGGGGGATGAAATTTTGGGTCATAGACAGTATCTTTGACTGTACTCAGTACACCGCTTATCAATCCCCTCTCCATCCAGATATTAGTATGTAACATAACTCTGTATCCAACTGCTGAAAAAAGTCCAGCCTGAAGTCCAAACACGTGATCAACTTCCCTACATCTTACTTTTAATTATTGTGGTCTGCTAACATTCTTGTCATTGACCACTTTGATTTAAGAAGTACTTCTTGATTATGTTCTTTCGCTTGCTTGTTTTTGGAAAAAAAGACATGTAGCATCTTGAAATCATTCAAGTTGAGCCGAAAGCGGTATAGCTTTCCACCGTTGCATAAAGGATGACAGTAGTCTGAATCTTGACCCACGCAAAGCGAATATAGAGTCTTTCGATACTGTTTTTGCTGATCGTCATTTCGTCTGAATGAGTTTGTTAATGTGAAGCAATTTTCAAAAGATCTAAGCAATTTTTTGTCTGCGAAGAGCCAAACTGTCTTTTATAGAATGTCTTTTACGCGATGTAACTATCTAATACCAACAAGGATTTAAACAAAGTACCTTTGCGACGTCTTTGTTCAAGTTCAGCCATAAGACGACAATTGAAAATTCGTCAATAAAGATAAATAATACTGTATCCATGCTGAGCTGTAGATTTCTTTCTGCCTGACTTTTTAAATCAGCGAACTATTTAAAACACGGTGGATTTTTAAGCACTGAGTGAATTGACTTTCCTTCGACATTAAGCGCAGCAGTACCTGTTAGTGCCAAAAGAATGACAGCTGCTGATCCTAACTGCTCTATGATTGTTTTACTAATTTCTTTGATTATCCTACTTTTTCTAGCTCTTGCTTTTCCAATAATGAAAGTTGGCTTAGGGAAAATTGTAACTTTTGTTTGCAATGACGAAAGCTGTTCTGTGCATAACTAAAGTATTTTCTGATGCTCATCTGTAAATCGGATGTCAGAATTATCAAAATTTTCATGCAGCGTGATTTGTTGTTCTTTAAAATAATTCAGAAATGTTAAAAGTATAGAGAATTCATTGAATAAGAGAGTCTACGGTAAAAAGAAAGAATAACCACCAGGGATGTGTTGAGCGATTTTGATTTGTTTAATGTAGCTCTGATCTTTGAGACAATCAGAAATTGGAACTGGATACATCGAGCAAACAGCAGAAAACTTCAAAGTCCCTTCAAAGACTGCATGTCTGGCATAGCGCAGACTTATTTAATATGGTATAAGGGAAAGGTTTGTAACACGTATATAACACGCACACATAGGTAATCTGCTATACTCCTCTATCAAACTTGATAATTTTGTACATCTGAGTTATTGTTAAATCGTTATTCGCGCAATTACTCGTAGGCAGCTGGGTTATTTTTATGTGACTTTTCCACATAGAATTACGCTGAATAACTCTTTTCATCTCAATTGCTTTATTTTAACCGGCATTTTCGAAACTTTTGTGTATAATGTTACACATATAAAAAAATGTACATTTCTTAAAATGTACACTACATCTAGGCAACAGGTCAAAAAAATATCACGGAATGATTTATGACTTTTAGTGAAGTTGATTTCTCAGAATTATCTTTCATTGTTGTATCCATTTTCTGATTATAAGCACAAAACTATAGAGTCATATACATTAAAGTCAAAAGTTTCGCCAAGCTTGGAGACATTTCGCGAAATTTCGCCTAATTTGGCGACCAAAAATATGTTGATATAAATGCAGCGAATTTAGCTGTAGCTGCCAAATTTGGCGAAATTTCCATTGAAATTCAGCACTGATGATTCTTCTCTAATTGGGTTCTTCACATTTTAGCTTAGTGTTTTACCGTAAAATTAGCTAAAATCTTAAAATCAAGAAATAAGTAAGCTACGTTTTTCTTTACGCTTTTAGGACTTTTTTATTTTGTTATCTAAATTTTTTTCTTTTCAAGTGTACATCTAGGCCAAAAATGCTTATCTCATTCACTTCAAAATGTTCACTCGCATTTCAGTTGCAACAAATTCACTTACGGTGAATTAAAAAAAATGAGTAACCTTCTGTAATTGGGACCACTACCAAAGGGTTATATTTGCGCATAAAACAGTGCTCACTAAATTATGAAATTTTCTACCAACCCGATTACGGAAATTTCCTGATACAAACATACATAAGAATACATACATATAAGTAATACATACGTAATATTATATTTTTCTCGACTTCTCTTATTATCATTCGTTGCTGTTATTATGCAACTAACATCCAAAATCGTGTTCTCCGTATTCGATTTCTTTTTATTTCTCTTAATTTAAAATTCAAAGTGAATCGCATCGATTTGGTAGGTTACGGAAAATGTTCACTTGCATTTCAGTTGCAGCACATTCACTTACGGTGAATTAAAAAAAAAAAATTAATACCTTCTGAAATTGGGACTGCTACCAAATAGTTAAATTTGCGCATTAAACAACGCTCACTAATTTATGAAATCGTCTACAAACCCGATTACGGAAATTTCCCAATACAAACATATATACGTTTTAATACAACCATACATACATACGAATACATACATATAAGTAATGCATACATGACATTATATTTTTCTCGATTTCTTTGATTATCATTCGTAGCCATACGGCTAATACTGAAATCGTTACCAATGCGACTAATAAACGAAATCGTATCCTTCGTATTCGTTTTCTTTTCATTTCTCTTAATTTAAAATTGAAAATGAATTGCACCGATTTGGAAGGTTACGGATAATGTCCATGCGCATTTCAGCACATTCACTTACAGTGAATTAAAAAATAATGAGTAACATTCTGTAATTGGGACCTCCACCAAATGGTTAAATTTGCGCACCAAACAACGCTCTCTAAATTATGAAATTGTCTACAAACCCGATTGCTGAAATTTCTCAATACAAACATGCATACGTCTGAAGATAAACATACATACATAAGAATACATACATATAAGTAATACATACATGACATTATATCAGGGTTCGTACGACTCCTGAAATTTTGCGACAAGGAAATTCTTCTGCACCGCTATTTTCTTACAGAAAACCTCTCCTTATAAGAATGCAAAATTTCAACAGTTTAGCCTAGATTTCTTTTTCTGTAAAAAAAATACTGGAAACTCTCCTGGTAAATACCCTGATCTATGCAAAACCCTGTTATATTTTTCTCGATTTCTTTGATTTATCACTAGTAGCCATGCGGCTAATACGAAATCCGTTACCATGCGGCTAAGACCCAAAATCGTATTCCTCGTATTCGATTTCTTTTCATTTCTCTTAATTTAAAATTCAAAATGAATTGCATCGATTTGGTAGGTTATGGAGAATAAAAGGTTCGCACTGAAAAAAAAGAAAAAGTGGTCGTTACGGACGTAGAAAGTAAAACTTCTGAAAGTCAATCTATATCTCAGACTTTTTGAGGAAAAATTTAATGTTTTTTTAAAGCGTGACGTCATTTTCTGTTCCATTTATTACAAAGTTAATTTTGAATTTTATTAGAAATTGACATCAATAAAGATAAACTTACTTTATCAATTTTCTTTTCTTTGCAACAATGGAAGTAATTCAATAGCTACCATTTTGAAAATTTTTAAATTTAAATTTAAATATAAAAATGGAATATTTAAAAAAAAACTAGTGCCGGAAATCTACAAAGGAACAGCTTTCATTTATAAAAAGAATTATTAAAATTGGTTCCGAAAAAAGCTCAAGGTAGATGTCTAAAAAAAAAGCCTTATCTTTCAAATATATAGATTTAAACCCGTAATGTTATCTCTATGGAAAAATTTTGAGCAGACATTTCATGCCGTTAGGGTTGACGAGTATTTATGATTTGCAATACGCACCGAGATTTTGGCACTAACAACGTCCATTTAAATTTTTGTGTCGATACGACAAATATTTTGGACGCTATCGTGTTAACAATAAGTGTAATTTTTGCAGGGAAGCTGGAGCTGTGCTCCGACAATAATTTGCCTATTTTTAGTTGAATGATTTTCACGTGAAACATGAAACTAAAAAAACTGAAATAGTTTTTTTTTTTTTTTTTTTTTTTTTTTTAAGAATTAAAAAGAAGATGAATATGACGTCATAGTGGGAAAAAATGACATTTTCAAGCAGATTTCTTAAGTTCCGATTGTAATTTTTTGACCAAACTTCAAAAACCTGCATTGCTGCACTGGTGAAACATTTTGAATTATACATAGGTAAATTGCATCACAAATTGTGATACGATATCGCACAAATCAAAGCCTGATGGTGATACCCTCCATTAATTTTGAAATGTGTTTGTCTGAATGCAGTAGTTATTAAAAAACTTGACATATTAAACAAAAACCTAATTTGCAGAACAAATTGAAAAAACAAAATTTATTTCCTAAATTGTTTAAGCCCGAGAAGATATTAAAAGCCAGATATTAAAATATTTCATTCAATTCGTTCTACATTTAATGTTAAATTTTTGTAACAAATAATCTAAACCAATTGAACATTAAAAAATAAAAATGAAACTCATACAATATAATGCTTGAAACACCTATATACTTAGATTCCGTTCAAATGAAATCGAAATAAATCGTAGGCTTTTTCCGCTTTTAAGTTTTAAATATTTGTACTGCAGATGTTGCATTATGTTTATAACGATTGTACATAATATGATAAGGTACATGCAAAATACAAAACTTTAAAAAAAAGTCTAAGATTTATTTCGATTTCATTTGAACGGAATCTAAGTATATAGGTGTTCAAAGCATTATATTGTATGAATTTCATTTTTATTTTTACTTTCTTCTATCTTCAACAGAAGAAAGTATTGTAATCGACATTTTTTTTCGACTTCCGGTTTTCGACGGATTTACATGTTTTAAGGGTCAGAGATCCCAAAAAACATGTTTATAGAAAATGTCTGTCCGTGTGTCCGTGTGTCCGTCTGTCGCCATTGTACCATCAAAAAGTGTATGAAGTTATGCATAGAATTGAACCAAATTTTTATGTTAAGTTTTTGGCTATGGCAAGCAGATCCTCCCTGAATTTGTAAAAACTTCGCCGGTAGGGGGCGCTGTAATAGCGATTTTTGTGCGATTTTGAATATTGTACCATCCAAAAGTATATGAAGTTATGCATAGAATTGAACCAAATTTTTATTTTAAGTTTTTGGATATAGCAGGTAGGTCCTCTCTGAATTTTTAAAAAATTCGCCGGTAGGGGGCGCTGTAACAGCGATTTTTGTGCGATTTTGAATATTGTACCATCCAAACGTATATGAAGTTATGCATAGAATTGAACCAAATTTTTATTTTAAGTTTTTGGATATAGCAGGTAGGTCTTCCCTGAATTTTGAAAAAATTCGCCGGTAGGGGGCGCTGTCACAGCGATTTTCGTGCGATTTTGAATATTGTACTATCCAAAAGTGTATGAAGTTATGCATAGAATTGAACCAAATTTTTATTTTAAGTTTTTGGTTATGGCAGGTAGGTCTTCCCTGAATTTGGAAAAAAATTGCCGGTAGGGGGCGCTGTCACAGCGATTTTTGTGCGATTTTGAATATTGTACTATCCAAAAGTGTATGAAGTTATGCATAGAATTGAACCAAATTTTTATTTTAAGTTTATGGCTATGACAAGCAGCACCTCCCTGAATTTGGAAAAAAATTGCCACTAGGGGGCGCTGTAATAGCGATTTTGCATATTGTACCATCGAAAAGTGTATGAAGTTATGCATAGAATTGAACCAAATTTTTATTTTAAGTTCTTGACTATGGCAAGCATGTCCTTCCTTAATTTGGAAAAAATTTGCGGGTAGGGGGCGCTGTAATAGTGATTTTTGTGCCATTTCGAATATTATACCATCGAAAGGTGTATGAAATTATGCATAGAATTGAGCCAAATTTTTTGTGTTTCTTTTTGTTCATGGCATGAAAGTCCTCCCTGAATTTGGAAAAATTTCGCTGGAAGGGTGCGCTATAATTACGATGTCTGTACCATTTTCTTTATTGTATAATTGAAAATTGTATAAAATTATGCATACAATTGAACCAAATTTTTTGTGCATGTTTTTGGCTTTGGCCAACATGTCCTCCTTGAATTTGGAAATATCGCGGGGTAATGGGACTCTTTGATGGCGATTTTTGTTTATTTTTCTTGATTTTTCGTAGTTCTATTGTCCATCGGCGGCTCGTGCAACGGCGGGAACTCACTTCCTGCTAAGCCGGCTATTCACAAACTTTAGTAGATAACAACAGAATAAGGAAAAACTATTAATTTTAACAAATATCATGATATAGATTAATTCGTTTTTAGTTCATTTAATTGACTGAAGCAGAAATTTAAGATGAAAATCAAAGTTGGTATAGTAATGAACTAATAACTTTGAAGTATTAACATGTGTAACTAGTTTTTGAAATATTAAGATGTGTAAGATAGAAGAAAGTTTTGGGATTGGCACATCCAACTAGTTTAATGTTCAATTGGTTTAGCTTATTTGTTACAAAAATTTAACATTAAATGTAGAACGAATTGAATGAAATATCTTAGTATCTGCCTCTTCTCGGGCTTAAACAATTTAGGAAATAAATTCAGTTTTTTTTTTTAAATTTGTTCTGCAAATTAGGTTTTTGTTTAATTTAATTTTTAAACATTATAAAGAAATTCACTATGTTCGAGTTTTGTGTTTGAATGCGATTTTCCAGATGAAACGAAATAAACATTTTCGGAGATAAAGTAATGTTTTAATCAACTTACGTGTCGATCTCGTGAAACATTCTCCATTCATCAATTAACGGTAGTTATTTATGTTAATTAATCAATAATTAAAAATATTGAATTTAATAACTAATATAATTATTAATTTAGATTTAATATTTAGTGTGTTATCGCAGTTATTATTTTGATATATATATACATGCATGAGCAAGATACCAAATTTAAAGTACAGGCACATTTCATCCCAATTCAGATACGCATCGTTGGTACGTATGAATCGTAAATTTTAATTACAAAAAATATAATAATGAATAAAATGCAAATAGCTTAGAGATAAAATATTTCAAAGGGATAAAAATAAAATAAAATGCTGAATTGGCCATTAAAAAGAAAAAAAAACCCTTAAAAAGCTACAAAGCGAAAATATACTATTATTGGAATACCAAACGGATTTTCTAAAAATTGAACTATGAAAATAAACAATTTATTCATAGGATTTCTTGTTCCTAAAGGTAGATTTCCCGATAGTTAGGCAAAATTATTATACATTTTATCTTTTCTGATAGAATGCAGTTTGGTTATGATAAACGAGTGTTATCATGAAATACGCTTTCGGTCATTGAAGTATTTAAAAAGTTATCAAAGAAACATGCCTTACTTCTGCAATAGAAATATTGAAGGCGTGATATTCCGATCTCTCTCGCAGTCTCTCTCTCTATATATATATATATATTATATATATATATATAAATATATATATATATATATATATATATATATATATATATATATATAATATATATACATGAGATCTGCACGGGACGGGCCCAAACCCACACCCCAGCCCGGACTTATTTTCAATCACGGCACTCGGGCCACGGAGCTCTCTCCTTAATTTTTTCCTGGAGGATCGACCTGAGTCGGGCATTAGATATTTTTTCTGTACCGAGTCGTGACCGGTTTCATTCTTTCTAGTCTTCACGGGTCAAAATTTTCAGTCCCGGTTTTGACCCCATATGAAAATTGTTGTCCCGGCGTTGCCTGGTCCGTTCAAAGATACGTAAAATTTGGTATCTTTTTCCAAAAATGCTCCAAAAGATAAGTTACATCTATAAAAACTAAAAGTACAGTAATAGTGGTTTAAAATAAGTAAAGCTTTTTTTTTTTATGATATTCTGTAAATAAAATGTGTCTACTAAAATGCAAACGAAATCATGTCGCAAAAAAAAAACGATAAAAATAACGAATCATCCTTCATCGAGAACTTAATCTTATCTTCTTAACAAAAGAATATTTAAAATTTTGATTCTCTTATTTTTTACCACTTTCAACAGCCACTTTCAACACCATTAATAAAAGAATGTGAAACGAACACAGACTTGGAAAAAAGTAATGAAATGCTATTGAAACAAACAAAGCATTTATCATTTCTCTATAATGATGATTATTATCGGTTCTTATATTTTATGATGTACTTGCAAAAGACTTTTTTTTAATGAGAGATTTTGGACAAGTTTTATTTTTTCATTTTATAAAAATGTGATATTTTTTGGCAGATAACTGTATTTGTAAAAAAAAAATAAAAAAAAAGTTTATAAACAACTGATTACTTAAAAAACTAAAAATGCACTGTCGAAAAGAGGACACAAACAAATGAATAATGAACTTGTCAAAGAAAAATATAATAACTCTATTATTTTCCTGTTATGTTTTTTACTTTAAGCATGAAGACAATTCCAAAAATTTGCAAATTCTTTTCTTTCAATTTTTAAAAAAAATTTTAATTAATGAGCAGGCGGGGAAGATACAGAAAGATATTCTTCGTGCTTTCATGGGTTTTTTTTAATCTAATATTAAAGCGATGATAAGTATTTGAGTCCGCTGAAACATTTATATTACATTCTTCTAAATATATGCATGTTGTTTAAAGGAATATAATTACTCTGAAATGTATTTGCAACTTTATGTTATTTATGTATTTTTTCATAAGCTTGCATATTTCACAAAATATGATAGTAACTGACTAATATTCAAATTACTTGAGATTTTCAATTTAAGTCATACATATTTCCCCATAGTAGAATTTTCTTAAAATTGTATATAATAGTTACCTAATATTTCACTAATATTGCAAAAAGAAATGCTGCCAATATCTGTTTATATTTTGAAAATATGTAGGTCAATAAGGTTTTATATGTTAATAATGGTAATATGGTTTTAGAAATGTAATTTCTGTTTAAACACTTTGGAATTTTTTCATGATCTTTAAGCAAATAAAACTGTTTAATTTCTTTTAATTGTACTAGTCTTCGTGTTTAAAATTCACTAATTCACTTCATTCACTAAATCTAACTTCTTGGAAATAAACTATTTTGATTATTTTATTTCGTTTAGAAAACTTAAATTATGTATCATAAAACCAGATATAACAGTTTTTACACGGAAAAAAATAACCTTAAAACATTTTTTGTCACATCACTGTAAAAAAAACTTCCGTTAAAATACGGAAATTGTACTAGTAATCGAGACGGCAGTACTATTTCCGTATTTTAAAGGAAAGTTTTTCCCGTAAATTCCAGAAAAATTTCCGTTTTTCTGGAATTTACGGGCAAAATTTTCTGTTAAAATACAGAAATAGTACTGGCATCTCGGTTGCCAGTACAATTTTCGTATTTTAATGGAATTTTTTTTACTGTATATAGCTTCATGGAATTATTTAAGCCTATCCATGGTATTCAGGTGATACATCATATACCACCCTCGCTACAAAGTTTGAAATTAATGTTGTCAAGATTACGATTTTTGCATTTCGAAGCATATATTTTTCGTATTTATAAGCATTAAGACGTTTGCCAATATGCAAAATAAAAGAACACGCATCTAAATATAAATGGAAAATAAATTAAATATAATAATCGTATCATGTATATGTTATATAACAGGCAATAAAGTTCCAGATGAGAAAAAAACATCCAATGAAGGCTGCAGCTGAAAAACAGTAATTGAGAAAACAAGTTTGAAATTTGTATATTGAAGAGTGATACGAGTGTGTGCGCAAGTCCACAGTGTCTGAGTGATACTTTAAAGAGAAAATCCTCCATTTGCGAGATCAAAATAATCTCTCAAGTACTGGGGAGTGACTTGTGTGAAAAATCTGCCTCGCGATCAAAAATTTCTGTGATTAAACTGTTGCAAGAGGGAATTCACAAAGAGAAGTAGCAGCGTTAATAAGTTGTGCTCAAAGGGAGGGAAAAAAGTCAGCTGACTAATAGCGTGGAACATTTTCCTCGAATTGGACGTTCATGAACGACGACACCTAGAGAGGACAGAAGGGTTTTTTAAATAGCGAAGAAAAAGCGGCGAACTTAATGCCGAATGTTCTAACATAACGGTATGTGACAGCGTTATGTGTAATCGTTTGAATGTACTAGCAGGAGTAAAGTTCTGTAAAGCCAAAACGAAACTTTACTTGAAAAAATAACAAAACAAGGCGCACTTACAATGGTGCAAAAATTATGTACACGGACCTCTTGATAACACTGTACAACAGTGGTTTTGTCCTAGAACTAAAATTAGTTGATTCTATATCAGTTTATGGCGCTGATTCCGAATACGCTTTCCGTTTATCACTAGGTCGTCCAGGTTTTGAGGAATTTGCATATTTAAATTTATGCAATTTTAAGCTTTTTATACAAATTTTAGATACAATATATGTCACATCTAAGTACGTTTTCTAGATAATGACTACTTGACTATTTGCTTCAGATAAATATCACGATTTGCATATTCTTAACATTTATTTATCAGTTATTAAGCCTAATTTACATATTTTTAATGGTGTAATGTTTACATCACTATCATCTTTAAAATAGTTGCCACAGAATTGATGTAATGTTTTTCTAGACTAGATTTTTATGCTGATTTCAAATCTGCAGTCTGTTTTCTTATGTCATGTCTAGTTTTTGAGTAAGATGTATTTCTAATTTTGCACGGCATTGACAGAGGTTTGATATAAGATGCTTTTTAGGGGTGTGTAATTCATTGAAAAGAAGGTGAATAGGGTCAGATCCATATCAGAGACATAAACAAAAATTTATATAATCGAAAAAAAATAAGTAGTAGAATCTATCCTAACTAGTTGAAGTTTATCATACAAAGTACCATAAAAAGATATTTCTGGCTTTTTTGACCAAAAAACTAAAATTTCCCTTTTTTCAAACACTAGACGTGATAGAAGAAAACAGATACAAGATTTTAAATCAGCTCAAAAAACTGGTTTAGAAACATATTAGCGTAATCGTGCGGCAGAAATATTTGAACGTCAAGAAACATTATTAGAAAAACATGAAAAATATGCAAATTAGGTACAATATTTCACAGTCACATGTCAGTATAATCTCAGAAACAACGTTTTTGTTAAGTAAATTAGGTAGTAATCATAACATAAAACACAAAACCCTGTCTGATATTGCTTTATACCTTAAATTTGCAAATAATTGTATAAAATTTACTAAATTTGCATAAATTGAAATATTAAAATATCTCTCAAACTTGACGTGCTGGAGTAAATCTAAAACTAGATTCGGAATCAGCACAAAAAAACCGCATAAAAACAACTAATTTCTGTTTTAGGACAGAGCACAAGTTCAAATTTGTTGATCAGTGTAAGCGGAATAAAGTTTTTTTAGCGACAAATCTCGGAACAGGCGATGACTGCGGACTATTTGCATGGAGGAGAGTTAGTGAAAACTTCAATGATAAGTGTGTCATTAAGAAGACTAAATGTTCACCTGCATTTGCAGTTTGTGGTTGTATGACGTCACGAGACATCTGTAAATTGTGTATTTTGTTACTTACAAAAAACTCTGATGGTTACTACGATATTTTGGAGATTTTGTTAATTCTCAGCATCGATGAATGAATCGGAGATTCAAACGACTTCATATTTCGAGATGACAACGCGACTGCACATTGAACCAAAGCAGGAAAGAAATAGTTATAAGATGTATGTAATAATTCAATTAAAGCCACGACTTGCCGCCCAATAGTCAGGATTTTAATACTATCGAAAATGTGTGGAATGTTAAAAAAACGTTGATTTTCGAAGGGTCAGAAACAACATGGAATTACACAAAGCTCTCAGGGATTGCCGATCTGAAATTACTCCTAATGAACGTAAAAAGCTTATTGAGTCAATGGACCATATTCTCCCTTTTGGTTCGAGGCTACAAAAATTCGTCTGCTTGGGAATAACATTCATAACCGCACCATTGAAAAGCATTGTGGTTAGAAAATTTATGCTTTATATTTTATTTTCATACGAAGTTTTAGACTTTTTTTAGGGACAGGTATGAGTTATACATGAATTCTTTTCTCTATTTTAAAGCAATTGCATGCACATTTTTCATTTTATTTCTAAAATAAAAATTTAAAATTTTAATTAATAAGTGTATATGGATTTTAATTAGTATGTATATAAGTACTGATCGAAAATAATTCGTACAGAATAAATCTGCAGTGTTTTACGCATGCATTTATCTGTATTTATGCTGCATCAAATGAAGCAATAACGAAACAAACGCGCTAGCCGCTATTTTTACACCACGTGATTCCCACTCTGACGTCACGAGAATACTGTCCATAGCATGAAGAATTTCAGCTGTCATTCTAGCTAAAGGTGGATTTACTATATATAAATATAAATATAATAATCGTGATATAAATATGATAGTCGTATCATGTATATATTATACTACAGGCGATAAAATTCCACATGAGAAAAGAACATCCGATGAAGCTCACAGGCTATCAAAGCCTGAGAGCTAATGTGACCGCCCGTTCTGTATGTATGTACGTACGTACGTATGTATGTATGTATGTACGTAACGCGATAACTCTTGATAGAAACATCCGATTTGCTTCAAAATTTTTTCCTAGGTTCACTGTGATAAGGCGCTTCCCTGATTAGTTTTTGGAGTTCATTGGTTAAGGATAAAGGGGGAAAACGGGGTTAGTCCACCCCCCCCCCCTCTAATTCAGATAAATGGGTTTTTCATGCAGAATGATTCGATTTGCTCCGAATTTGATATACCGGTTTATTATGTTAAGGAACTTCTCTGATTAGTTTTGGGAGTTCATTGGTTAAGGATAAAGGGGGGAAAACGGGGTTAGTCCACCCCCCTTAATTCAGATAAATGGGTTTTTCATGCAGAATCATTCAATTTGCTCCGAATTTGGTATACCGGTTTATTATGTTAAGGAACTTCCCTGATTAGTTTTGGGGGTTCATTGGTTAAGGATAAAGGGGGAAAAGGGGGGTTAGTCCACCCCCTTAATTCAGATAAATGGGTTTTTCATGCAGAATCATTCGATTTGCTCCGAATTTGGTATACCAGTTTATTATGTTAAGGAACTTTCCTTATTAGTTTTGGGAGTTCATTGGTTAAGGATAAAGGGGGAAAAACGGGGTTAGCCACCCCCCCCCCCTTAATTCAGATAAATGGGTTTTTCATGCAGAATGATTCGATTTGCTCCGAATTTGGTATACCGGTTTATTATGTTAAGGAACTTCCCTGATTAGTTTTGGGAGTTCATTGGTTAAGGACAAAAGGGGAAAAACGGGGTTAGTCCACCCCCCTTAATTCAGATAAATGTGTTTTTCATGCAGAATGATTCGATTTGCTCCGAATTTGGTATACCGGTTTATTATGTTAAGGAACTTCCCTGATTAGTTTTGAGGGTTCACTGGTTAAGGATAAAGGAGGAAAAACGGGGTTAGTCCACCCCCCTTAATTCAGATAAATGTGTTTTTCATGCAGAATGATTCGATTTGCTCCGAATTTGGTATACCGGTTTATTACGTTAAAGAACTTCCCTGATTAGTTTTGGGGGTTCATTGGTTAAGGATAAAGGGGGGAAAACAGGGTTAGCCCACCCCCCTTAATTCAGATAAATGTGTTTTTCATGCAGAATGATTCGATTTGCTCCGAATTTGGTATACCGGTTTATTATGTTAAGGAACTTCTCTGATTAGTTTTGGGGTTCATTGGTTAAGGGTAAAGGGGGAAAAGGGATGTTAGCCCGCCCCTCTTAATTTAGATAAATAGGTTTTTCATGCAGAATGATTCGATTTGCTCCGAAGTTGGTATACCGGTTTATTATGTTAAGGAGCTTCCCTGATTCGTTTTGGCGATTAATTGGTTAAGGATAAAGGGGGGTTATCCACCCCCTTAATTTAGATAAATGTTTTTTTTTTGCAAGATTATTCGATTTGCTCCAAATTTGGTATACCGGTTTATTATGATAAGGAGCTTCCCTGGTTAGATTTGGAGGTTCACTGGTTAAGTATAAAGGGGGAAACGGGGGCTAATTCCCCTTCACTTATTTTTTTGAGTGGCATTATTCTTTAAAATAAGAGTATAATATACAATTAGTGTGAATAGTCTGTGAGCTCAATGCCATCAGTTTAGCTGGGCACTTTTTTTTTAATTATGATATTTATTTTACTTTGAAATTTAGAAACAATATCAATTATCTACTTTCTATATATTCAAAAACAAGACATTGATATATATATATATATATATATACATATATAAATTTTTAGTTTAAACAAATATCATTGAATTATTTTGCTTTCAATTATTTCACTTTCAAAAATAAATAAATACTAATAAGTGTGCCAATCAAAACCCACATTTAAAATTAAGTTAAATTGAAAGCAAAGTGAATGTCAAATAAAAGCAAATTCAGTTTGTGTTCTATTTTTATTATTTATTGTGGCCTGAAATTATACAGTAAATATTCTATTAAATATCTAGTGATTTGAAACCTTCACATAACAATTTTAGTATAAATAAATAGTAAAATTAAAGCATATATCAAATTAAATATTCATACAGATAAATTTTTTGTACGTACTGCAAACTTTACTTATCAGAAATGGGTAATTTTCACATAAAATCCATTAGAATTGATAAACATAAAACTCTCATAATAAAACAAAAGAAGGTCATGAAATAGAAAATTATTATTATTATTTTAATTTTGTGTTAGTTTAACATATTATGCAAGGTACAAGCAGTAGATTTTTTTTAAAGTGTACTGAAACATGATAGAGGGGGGAAAAAAAAGAAGAAGAAAGAAAACACTTTCATCAATCAAAATTACAATTTTCCTAACTTATGTTCATTTTCCTCGGATATTTGAGATTTAACTGCTAAAAAACAAAGAGAAACCCAAATCCTTCCACGAAAATATTTCATTTCCAAAAATAATGTTGTGTGGGCTGTTTAAATGATTGAGTTCACATGTTTTAAGCTTAAAATAATCAATATTTATGAGATGAAAAGTATAAAGGGCCATGACTAGATCGAAAAGTAAATTTATAATTATAGAAAAATTATTTTATTTATTGTTATTTTTAATTAAACATTAAAATGCATATAAAAACACACAATTTTTTCAAAGAGGTTGGGGAGGGGAGGGGAGGGGGGGGGAGGGGGGGGGGCTCGCCAACATCTGTTTTGCGTAAGGGTTTTACCTTCCAAGTCTTATGAATTAATTGTTTACAGTGGTTGCAAAAATAAGAGATTCAAACACATTATCCCCATATCTCCAGTTTTCACGTATAAGCATGGTTTATGTAACAAATATTATAAAAGGAATTTTTTTCAAGATATTAAGACTTTAAGATTAAAACACAACAATAAATTGGTACGTATACAGGGTTGCCACCGGCGAGTATTTTTCTATTCTATTAGCACCGCTATTTAAAAAAAAAAAAAAAAAAAAAAAAAAAAAAAAAAAAAATTGTAGTATATTTCTCTTGTAAATGTTGTCAAACTGTATGTCAAAGATTTTTGTTTTGAGAAAGTGGTGCAAGTCAGAATAAAAAAAATAGTCACCTGTGGCAGCCCTCCGTATATTGACTGGACTTTAAAAGAAGTAAACAAGATAATATGTGTCCATAGCGACTTTGCTGAAAATTTCTAGTATATTTAAATTTTTAGTATGAAAATACTCATAAAAATACATAAATTTTGTTTCAAATTAAATCCCAGTCAATTCTGCATACAAAATAATTAGTTATTATTCACACGACAAGTATTTTCTAATAAATAGACGTTTATTAAAAGTCACTTTAATGAGAGAAAACCGAACAAATTAAAAAGGGAGGAAGGTGTGACAAGTTAGAAATTACAAAATAATTAAGCTTGTAACTAAGACTTTTGGCTGAACATTTTTGAGCATGATTAGTACCCAAAGAACCCAGTCTGACATAAGTTTCAGCTGTCTGGGGCCAATATTTCCGAGTAAATAAAATTTAGAAGTTTTAACCGAAATTTTCGAATAGCAAGAAAGGTAATGTTGCAAATAGCTATTACCAAAATGTGAAATTTAAACAATAATATTTGTACTGTACTATAGACAAAATTTCATCAAGTTTGAGTGATACATTCCCGAGTAATAATGATTTTAAAGTTTTTTTTATTAATTTGTTTAAATTAAAAGAACTAATTAAAATTTCCACTTGAAAATATAATAGTTGAGGTAGAAAATATGTCGCATAGGACATTAAAATTTCAAAATGAATTGGCCGTATAGCTTCCAAATTATAAGGAGAAATATGTTGGCCCGAACAGAGCTGTCTAGCTCTGGCACATATTAAAATGAAACTATTTTTACATATTTATAAAGAATATAATTAAACAATGAAAACTTTATTAATTAATAACTTTTGTGATAATTCACCGATTCACACCATTCAAGCACCAATTTTTAGCAAATTACGAGAGACAGGGAATGATATAAGTCTCGATAGGATAGTGATTTTTGCCACTTTAAATTACTGCTGTTTTTAAAATGAAACAGAAGTACGATAATATCGTTTTGTTTTGAAACACGTACACGGGATTGTTGACAATACGATACTGAGATTTAATAGTTAATTTGTTTTAAAGAAGTTAAAAATAAAAGATATTCTGAACACAAAAAATAGAGCTAGTACTAATAAAATATAAGTAGTTAATTTGAAAATAAAACTTACCTTCAAAAGAATATGTTCTATTAGTTAAGTAAACAACACGTGCATACGTTACATTTTAATTCTAAAGAACCAGATACAAGTTTCAAAATCTCGGCATTGGCGCCAGCCCCGGGTCTTTACGTCACATATGTGGGGAAATGAAATCGTGTCTGGCTTGATAATCTTGAGAAGGCTTTGGACGGGGATGGCAGGGATGACCGCCCCGGGAATCCAGCTTTCGCTTTAGAGTATAAGTGCAATCCCGTGGGGGAGAAGTATTCTATGACGAAGAGAAATGAAATATAATTGGCCTAGATGGCTGTAACTGCTGCTGGCATGACCTCTGGAAAGAGCTATGTACTTTCTTCGGTAGGCTTAAAGTCTGAAAATCTTCGTTGATTTTGGGGGTGGGATTAATGGATATAACCCTTTATCTTCTGCATTATGATCTACTGCAATTTTTTTCATGTAATTTTGTTTTCAGTTACTACAGATTAAAGGATATACATAAAACAATTACTCACCCCTGAGAAATTTAATTCGTTAGAGGTAATTAATTAATGTGGTACTTTAAGGTACCATCAGAACACTATGTATCAAATATTCTCGTAACAGAAAACCCAGATGATATTTTAAATAAAATTTATCTCTTAAAAATGCTAAATAACAAGAAGACACTCGCAAGCTAACAATAAAAAAATATTAAATTGATATAGTTTTATTTTACACATGAAAAATAAAAATAAAAATTTGATGGCACTAAAAAAAAAAACCTTTTTTTTTAACGTTTCGATCTTTTTTAGCAGTCCTTTAGTTATGCGATGCCTATACTCCAGACACAACATGTTTTCTGCATCTCCACATATGCAATATCTAGACACACGGCAGTGTGTCAGCCAAGTTCGCCTGACATAGCCGTGTGTTATTTACACGAACCATTTCCAGCTGTTTTCATCAAATTTCCATGCACTACTACTGAAAATCTATGAGACCTACGTACTTGTTATACGAAATGTGTTGTAAGGCCACCCTAATTACCTAAAATCCAAAATTTTATAAATAACGCATAATTAGTTTCCGAGATAATGACATTTGAAAATGTCTGATAATCCATAATTTTACTACTGACTGACTGACTGACTGACTGACTCACTCACTCATCAAAAAGATCTCGTATATCTACTGCAGCTACAGACTTCAAATTTGGTGCGAAATTCGTTTACACTATAAAACTAAGGAAAAAAATAAAAAAAATGTGAAAATCGATGAATTACCCACCTGGGGGTGCCCATTTTTACTTTACCATTGCGTCTATTAGGCGAAATTTTAAATTGCCGTAGGAGGGGACGCTGTTCTGTCGCCAAATACCGCCAAGTTTCTCGCCAACATGGCGATATATCGCCAAATTTGGCGACCAAAATTAATCGCCAAAAGTGACGCCACCTTGACGATATCTCTAATATTTCGCCAAATTCCGATAGACTTCCATTATAAACCTGTCTGCTTACTTGGAGGTTTATCCTCGGGTTTATCTGGGTTTACTTGCTTACAGAAAATCAACAAATTGAGATATTCTGTCCGTCACAGAGCCCGTTCTCAGAAACTATACATGTTGGAGGCGTGAAATTTTGCATATTTACAGCTGAACACCTCACATCAAATTAAAAATCATAAAATTTTGAAAAAGTTGTAAATTTAACCCTTTGGGGCCCTCACATCTGTATTTTAAACAATCCTTTCTAAGTGAGCTCGTAATTAGGTTGGAGGCGTGAAATTGTACATACTTATAGCTGAACACCTCACATCAAACGACAAATCATAAAATTTTGCAAAAGTCGTACATTTAACCCTTTGCGCTCCCACATGTATATTTTAAACAATTCTTTCTAAGTGAACCCTAGTTAGGTTGGAGGTGTGAAATTTTGCATACTTATAGCTGAACACCTCACATCAAACAAGAAATTTATAAAATTTTGAAAAAGTCGTACATTTAACCCATAGGGCTTCCACATGCGTATTTTAAGCAATTCTTTCTAACTGAGCCCCTTATTAAATTGCAGATTTGAAATTTTGCATACTTATAGCAGAACACTTGAGACCAGGCGACAAATCATAAAATCTTGAAAAAGTCTTACGCTTAACCCTTTGAGCTACCACATATGTATTTTAAGCAATTCTTTCTAAGGGAGTCCCTAATTAAGTTGGAGACATGACTTTTTGCATACGTATAGCTGAATACCTCAGACCACTTGACAAATCATAAAATTTTCAAAAAGTCTTACATTATTTACTCCTCCGGGCTCTAACTTGTGTATTTTAAGCAATTTTTCTAACCTCCGCTCTTTTCACCCGGGAAGCACTTTTCCAACTTTTGCCGACACCCCTTTGACCATTCTTTTACATTATGCACCATAGTCTTACATATTTTAGTTCCACATTTTATCGCTAGGGGGCGCCTACTTATCTCGGGTGCTATGGGCTCAATCCCCTCGACTAATATATCTACGGATAGTATGTAAAACGGAGTTTCGTTCGGATAGAGGTTTGTTTAGAATAGAGTGCGCCCTTGGTTGCGAAATGTGGAACTAACAGATTTTTCAAAAGGATAAAGAGTTTTGAAAGGAATATTAAACGAAACCCTCTGTGCGATCTGTGATCACACTTACCCACTTGTTATTTTCAAAATCATCAGAGAAAAGTTTATTTAGTTAATTAAATTTGAATATCCAGGGAGGGGCAATGTCCTTCCTATGCATTGCCTCTTTGCCCGCACCCATGGATGAATGATACATAGTGTGGCATAAGCATATAACTTTATTTTTCACTTTCAGTACAAAAAAGCAGGCCCAGCTATAGGATATTTAATTGGAAAATTTAATAGGAAAATTTAATATAGGAATTTAATAGGAATTGTTGTTTCAGAAACAATAAAATTTTCGAATCAATACATTTCGTTTCAAAACATGCATTCAGTGTAGCAGTATTAAAATATAGATTTCTGCCGCAAATTGACAGCCAAATAGTTTGTTGCAGGAAATTTAAATTAAAATTGAATGTTGCTTGGTGAATAAAATACTCTCATGCAAACACATTAAAAAGCATTAAGTAAAGTGTCTAAATATATTGTAACTTTACAAAAAGTAATGATATCTAACAAAAACATAGCTGTGAAAAAAGGGAGCCAAGTTCTGTAAAGACAATGGCAAGAAAAGAAGTGATATCTAAGTGGGTGCCAAGTTCAAATAAAATTCACTCAAACGTACCTACTGAAGTATTATAGCATTTTTTAAATTGTTTAGAAATCAAAATTATTGGTAGCATATTAATAATAAATCTAGAACTTGGCAAGTTTTTGATAAATGCTATGCCTATCAATTTCATGTCTTAATAAAATGATGATGTTAATATTAACAACAATGTCATTATAAAACTAGTTGGATGTGCCAATCCCAAAACTTTCTTCTATCTTATACATCTTAATATTTCAAAACCTAGTTACACATGTTAATACTTCAATATTATTAGTTCAATACTATACCAACTTTGATTTTCATCTTAAATTTCTGCTCAAGTCAATTAAACGGACTAAAAACGAGTTAATCTATATCATGATATTTGTTAAAATTATTAATTTTTCCTTATTCTGTCGTTATCAGCTGTTTGGGAATAGCCGGCATAGCAGGAAGCGAGTTCCCGCCGCTGCATGAGCCGCCGATGCACAATAGAACTACGAAAAATCAAGAAAAGTATACAAAAATCGCTAGCACGGAGCCCCTTTACCGCGCAATATTTCCAAATTCAAGGAGAACCTGTTGGCCAAAGCCAAAAACAAGCACAAATATTTTGGTTCAATTGTATGCATAATTTTATACGCTGTTCGATGGTACAATAATGAAAATGGCACAGAGATCGGAATTATAGCGCCCCCTTCTTTCGGAATTTTTTCAAGTTCAGGGAGGACTTGTATGCCATAGCCAGAGACATGCACAAAAAATTTGGTTCAATTATATGGATAACTTCATACACTTTTCGATGGTACAATAATGAAAATGGTACAGACATCGCAATTATAGTGCCCCCTTCCGGAAGAATTTTTCCAAATTCAGGGAGGACCTTCGTGACATGACCAAAAATAAACACATAAAATTTGGTTCAATTCTATGCATAATTTCATACACTTTTCGGCGGTACAATATTCAAAATGGCACAAAAATTGTACAAAAATCGCTATTGCAGCGACCTCTACGAGCGATTTTTTTACAAATTAAGGGAGGACCTCCTTGCCATAGCCAAGAACTTAAAGTTTTTTTTTGGTTTAATTCTATGCATAACTTCATACACTTTTCGATGGTGCAATAATCAAAATCACACAAAAATCACTATTACAGCGCCCCCTAACGGCGAATTTTTTGCAAATTCATGGAGGACCTGCTTGCCATAGCCAAAAACTTAAAATGAAAATTTGGTTCAATTCTATGCATAACTTCATACACTTTTCGATGGTACAATATTCAAAATCGCACAAAAAACGCATTTACAGCGCCCCCTACCGGCGAATTTTTTCCAAATTCAGGGAGGACCTGCTTGTCATATCCAAAAACTTAAACTAAAAATTTGGTTCAATTCTATGCATAACTCCATACACTTTTGGATGGTACAATATTCAAAATCGCACAAAAATTGTTATATCAGCGCCCCCTACCGGCGAATTTTTTCCAAATTCCGGGAGGACCTGCTTGCCATAGCCAAAAACTTATAATAAAATTTTGGTTTAATTCTATACATAACTTCATACAATTTTTGATGGTACAATGGCGACAGACAGACGGACAGACGGACAGACGGACGGACGGACAGACGGACAGACGGACGGACGGACAGACGGACACACAGACAGACAGACATTTTCTATAAACATGTTTTTTGGAATCTCTGAACCCTAAAACATGCAAATCCGTCGAAAACCGGAAGTCGAAAAAAATTTCGATTACAATACTTTCTTCTATTGAAGATAGAAGAAAGTAAAAATTAATATAGTTATTATTATAAACAAATGACTTATGTTAAAGATTTGACAAACCAATAAATACACAAATACATTCCCGCTCGTCTTTGGTTATCACTCTAGCACCTACCCTTCGGAAACTACAATGCAAACAGACTAAAAGGTCTGAGAAAGAGACAGATACCTTTACGCTTGTTCTTGGTCATCCCTCTAGAGACTGCACCCCTTTAACCCTTCAGGGGCAAAGAGCTTTTATTCGTGACATGCTGAAATGATTCAATCACACCAGAATTTAAAAACAAATTTATTTCAAAATGGGTAAAAGCTTCTTTTCACGTATTTAATAAAATTAAACTTTTTAGTCCTGAATTCTAGTGTCAATGTGGCATTTTGCAGTTAAAATTAGGTGTGATATATTCTTGAGATACAGCTACTGCGGAAATCGTGAAAATGCAGCACATCAGCGCCACCAGTTGGGAGATTTACACCAAAAACTAAACAGCACTAATTTATATCAGGGACTAACTAAATCTGAAGTTTGATGAATATTCGTGCATTTTTTCTTGAGTTAGAGCTATTGCGATAATCATGAATAATACAGCATAGCAGCGCCACCTATTGGGCGATTTTCACAAAAAAATAATCAGCACCAAACTATGTCCTGGACTAATTGAATCTGAAGTTTTATGAAAATCCGTGCAGTAGTTCTCGAGATATAGCTATTGCAGAAATCGTGAAAAATGCCGCATAGCAGCGCCACCTATTGGGCGATTTTCACCAAAAACTAATCAGGTCCAGACTATATCAAGGTCTAACTAAATATGAAGTTTTGTGAAATTCCGTGCATTAGTTCTTGAGATAGAGCGCCCACAAAATTTTTGTCACATACAGACTCACAGACAGAGTGACAGAGTGACAGAGTGACAGAGTGACAGAGTGACAGACAGACTCACAGACAGACATTTTCTAAAAACCATCAAATCGTGTTCGGGACATTCTAAAACGTATAAATCCGTCGAAAACCGGAAGTCGAAATTTTTCACGTATCCAATACTTTCTTCTTGTAAAGATAGAAAAAAGTAAAAAATCAAAAAACCGGACTACTTAAAAAGCGAACAAATTAATTATTTCTCATCATTGTGAAACAATTTTTACTTTCTTCTATCTTTACAAGAAGAAAGTATTGGATTCATGAAAATTTTCGAATTCCGGTTTTCGACGGATTTACACGTTTCAGGGGTCAGAGATTCCAAAAAACATGTTTTTACAAAATGTCTGTCTGTGACTCTGTGAGTCTGTCTGTCTGTGTCTGTCTGTCTGTGTGTATGTGACACAAATTTTGTGGGCGCTCTATCTCAAGAACTAATGCACGGAATTTAATAAAAATTGATATTCAGTTAGTCCCTAATACAAATTGATGCTGATTAGGTTTTGGTGTAAATCGCTCGACAGGTGGCGCTGCTATGCTGCATTTTGCACGATTTTTGCAATAGCTGTATCTCACGAACTAATGCACGGATTTTGTTCAAACATCAGATTTAGTTAGTCCTTGATATGAATTGATGCTGATTACGTTTTGGTGCAAATCGTCCAACAGGTGGCGCTGTTATGATGAATTTTGCAGGATTTACATGATTTCCCCCAATAGCTCTATCTTAAGAACTAACGAACGGATTTTCATCAAACTTCAGATTCAGTTAGTCCTTGATATGACTTGCTACGGATTATGTGTTGGTGTAAATCGACCAACAGGTGGCGCTTCTGTGCTGCCTTTTTCACGATTGCCTCAATAGCTCTATCTATAGAACTAATGGACGAATTTTCATCTAACTTCAGATTTAGTTGTATGTTGACACAAGTTGCTGGTAATTAGGTTTTGGTGTTAATCACCCAATAGGTGGCGCTGCTATGCAGGAATTTTTTCGATTTTTGCTATAGCTCTATCTCAAAAACTAATGCACGGATTTTCTCCAAACTTCAGATTCAGTCAGACGTTGACATAAATTGTTGCTGATTAGGATTTGGTATAAATAACCCAATAGGTGGCGCTGCTAGGCAGCATTTTGCTGGATTTAGACGATTTCACCGATAGTCATATCTCAAGAACTAATGCACGGAATTTCATATCTTTAGAATCCTCATGAGATGCATAAATTGCCATTTAATTTTGGCAGTGTGATAGCGAATTTTGAAGTATTAACATGTATGAGATAGAAGAAAGTTTTGGGATTGGTACATCCGACTAGTTTATATTATTTACCTATTTTTTTATTTACTTGTATTGATGACTTTTAAGTTGTGTTTAACTGTTGGTTCCCGTCTATAAACACTGTTTTGATGAGGCCTATAGATATCTATGATGGTTAGAGTTGCATAAAGCTAGAGGTCCTAGCTACACAACTTCCAGCTTGTGTAATATTTAACCCTTAAATGCCTGGTGTTGCTTTTCGGCAACATACCCAATTTAGGCTCTAAAATACTATTAGAATAATATTGAAGCTATAATGCCTAATGATGCCAATAAAATACATTCTGAAAATATTATTAAATCCATTTTCAACATGTAGATGGCAACACTTGTGCAGTTTAAGAATAAAGATAGATTCTTTTTTTCAATTGTTGCTACTTGTTCTTTTTGTTTTGTTTGGGAGCTTGCGAAATACCCTAGTTTGATCTGCAGTGAGAAAGTAAAATTTATTTTTTGTAATAGTTCCTAAAATTCTTGTGTGCTTAATATTATAGAATTTTATCAAGGGAAATTATTTTCTCAATTAAACACCAGTATTGCCGATTAGTAACAAACTGTTTTTTAGCCGTAAACTAGACTTAAAACAAAATATGATTTTTTTAAGTATTTTTCCCATGATTTATTTAAAAAATGAAAGCCGAAAAACATTATTACAATGATTTTTGAAAAATTAGGCATTTAAGGGTTAAACGGAGCTTCTAACTGTAAAATAGTCAATGAAACATAGTCTTCATTTTGAAAGACCTAGCCAATAATATGCCACTCAATAGTGTGCGTAAAAATTTTTTTCGTCTCTACTTCCATTTTGTATTTTACGGCCGTCATTTTGAATTTATAAAAACAAAAACCTAGTCCATAACAATCGGACGGTTAAGATGAATCGATAGAGACCTCATTACGTAAAATCCATCCAGCCGTTGGGATGTTTCGAGGGTGTAAAGAAATCTACATAACCAGATACGCGTGAAACACATAACCTTTCTTGGCAGTCGGGAAAAAATAAACAAGCAGTTTTTCCCCAACGCCCACTGGACTGGCGGTACTTATAAGTACCACCGAGTAATTCAACTGTTAAATTAAATACATACACCGTTTACTTAAAATAGCTAGTCAAATTGTATTCTAAAATCGCAATGAACACATAAAAAAATCCAAAACTTATCCAAATCCTTATGTCCTTTACTATGTTTGCAGCAATAAAAAGACAAGCATGAGAATCTGTACAAAATTTCGGCACAAAACACATAGACTGTTTCAAAGATAGCCTCCTTCCTCTCTAAAACAACTAACCTAGAACTACTGCAGCCGCATATATTCTGAAAAAGTGGAGTTAAAAGAGTGTTTTTGCAACGTACCGTTAGAATACTCATTATAGGATGAAAGTTTAAAGTGAGTAGTACTTATAAGTACCGTCAGTAGATAAAGAGTTAACGGCCATACCTGCATGGTGTTTTTGCACGAGAAACAAAATACAGCAACATATCAAGATACACTGTAATAACGCATATTTTCATTTTGTGACATCTTAGAGAGTCGTACGTGACACAACAGTTTTTTGATCCACAATACACATAGTACAAAAAAGTGACTTTCTGCGAGAAATGTTTACGTTTTAGATGTAAGAAACGAATGTAAGAAAGGAAAGTAATATGATTGTACTAAACAACTAAATGTGGCCATTGAAAAAGTACGGAGCCAATATTGCTACCAATAATATACTCTCCTACGAATAATATTGCAAAAATAAATTGATTCAGAAGAAACACTGTTATCCCTTGACTGGTGAGGTGGGGTGTTTTCATCTCAGAGGAATTGTATATGAGCTGTATATTTGCAAACCAAATTTTTGTGGTATTTAGATAGGTGAATTTGTATGTATATGTATGTACACTTACGGTACTTTTTCAGTAACAGATACCTGTATCTCTTTCTCACTAATCATGGACCCTTTCAACAACACTTATATACCATAAATAAACGAGACTCACCTCTTTGCATTTGTGGATACTTATCAACATCATTACACTATATTTTACATTGCACATTAACGTTCCACTGTCACGCAAAAAACCCACAACAGATGATACTGCCTCACTGGCTAACTAACCTGCTCGACCGTTCAGTTCTCCTGCAACGTATAGCGGATTGTATGAATTTTTTAGAAGACAACGAATTTATATTTACCAATCCCCTCCCTTTCTGAGCTAGTTGAGCAAACTCATCGTTTTCAGCTCCCATTTCAGACAGGAGCCCCTGTTTTGTACGTATATAATGTAAATATTTGTCTTATTTCCTTTGGTTTGTTTTATTTAGTAATTTAGTATTTTCATTATATTTATCAGCATATGCGTTTCACTTAAAGTTTTTCAGCTCTAATATTCAAAATATGTGTCTTGTAATTGTTTATGCATGTATACAACATAGCACAATTGCTGTCAATGTATGTACTGATGACATTTCTTGTGAGTTTCAGAGTCAAAAACAGCAAACTGAATTTATATTTCTGTATGTTATTAACTGTTTTTAAATATCGTAGAGACTACTCATTCTTAATGTATATTACCATATGCAGTGGATTTGAGTCTCCCCCGGGGATTGCACTTATACTCTAACGCGAAAGCTGTGTTCCCGGGGCGGTCATCCCTGTCATCCCTGTTTTTATACAAGCAAATAATACAAAATTTACAGGGAATTTCCTTATTTTAATTCGCTAAATTTTAAGGAGTGTACAAGAAATCAAGTTTTGAGGTTACATACACCCCACCCCACAACTTACGTTATAAAAAAAAATTCCCCTCACTACTTAAGGGTTATTTTAAACCATCCGAAAACACACAAATGTAATTAATAAATGGCATCAAGTAAAAGTGTTAAAAGATATTTTTTCCATTGTGCATAAACTTTTGAGACACTGTACCGTTAAAGAATTAAGTGTTTTAATTACAGTTATAGTGATGTAATATTTATTTATTTTGACAGCATTTATTCGATTAATTTTACAGGATCTAATGTTCTTGGTCATCACTCTACACACTGCACCCCTTTAACAGTTTCAGGGGTAAATAACTTTTATTAGTGAAATGCTGAAATGATTGAATCACACCAGAATTTGAACCAAATTTATTTCAAAATGGGTAAAAGCTTCTTTTCACGCATTTAATAGAAATAAACTTTTTAGTCCTGAATTCTGGTATCAATGTGGCATTTTGCAGTTAAATTAGGTGGGATATAATTTATCCCACCGCCCTTCAAGGGGAAGGAGCTCACTCAAATTAAGGCTTCCAATCATGAAATAACAAGATTTGATATAATAATGTAATTATTAAAAATAAATGACTCGTAGGTAATAACTTGCCAAGTTCTAGATTTATTATTAATATGCTATCAATAATTTTTATTTCTAAACAATTTAAAAAATGCTATAATACTTCAGTAGGTAAGTTTGAGTGAATTTTATTTGAACTTGGTACCCACTTAGATATCACTTCTTTTCTTGCCATTGTCTTTACAGAACTTGACTCCTTTTTTTCACAGCTATGTTTTTGTTAGATTAATTTTACAGGATCTAATAAGTAAACAATGTGTTTTTGTTTATTTTGTGTTTTGATTCAATAAACGTATTTTTTCAATTCCTACTATTAATTTGCACTCTTCCTATATTTATTTATTTATTATCCGAGCGAAGCGAAGGCTAATACTCAGCGACACATACAGCTACGATGGATATTAACGCCATGTCCTTCTAAATAAAAAGCCTAATAAAAATCTTTCGTCAAGCATAACTCAAAAAATATCTGTCGGATTTCGTTTCTGATTGCACCAGAAGGTACCTATTAGGGTCGCCTACTGAATGCACCTACTATGAAAAATAAGTTCCAAACCGTTTAAAAATTATATAGAAAAAACTGATAAAAAAAGCACAATTTATCTGCATACGTCACAGAAATTTGGTGTGGGTCACTTTCACCGGTTGATGTTTTCGTAGACAACTGGTTTGAACACATGGAGCAAATAAAAAAAAATTCTCACGCAGTAATATTGAAGTGCCATAAAACATATATAAATTTAATCAAACAGGAAAATAAATCTGTTTGTTTTTCCATTTAAAAGAAAAAAAGGCATAAAAACTTTGATTTGAGATTTTGCGATAATCTCTCAATAGCATTTTTTAATCGCCACAAGCATATTTATTTTATATTTCGCGTGTGAAAATTAAAGACAATTATATGATGTGTAATAAAATATTTTGCTTTATAGCATCATTTCTTCTTATTTCCTTTATTTATTTATTTTTTTTTTACATGCTTTCTTTTAACTTACAATTATATTTGTCTGTGGCACTCAATCTTGTGATTCATTTTTCACCCACTTCCTGTTGACACAGAGTTTTGAAATTTGGAATATATATGTATTCCTGAGGGCAATATACGAATTGGACATTGATTTTTTAAAATTCGACCCCTAAGAGGGCAACGGGGGGGGGGGGGGGTATGGGGGGTGAATTACTTAATGGTTACGTTTGATTTTCTATAGAGAAATCAGCATTAGCTTCAACAATGAGTATTTCTTGAAAAATACTAATGACAGGGTTACCACGATATCGCCAAACTTTGGCCAACGCGGCGAAATATCGCCAAATTTAACGACAAAAAAGTTTCTATACATGAAGCCAACTTAGGCGCATTCCACACTGAGACGACAAGCGACATGTAGCGGCAACATGTAGCGCAAAAACCGGTCTAAACAAAGAACGAAGTTGTTTCAAACCTGTTTTAAACCAGTTTTCCCAGCGAATTCAAGCGACATGTCTTATGTGCCGCCTTAGAGATAGCTGGCTAACTTGGCAAAATTCCCATTTAAATCCATTTATCTTCCATAATTGAACTCACCGAATTAAATTTAAACTCCGTGCATGTAAGGTTTTTTTCAAGACTTTTCTAATATTTAGTGCATTTAAAAGACATATATTTTCTAAATTTTTGTGAATTTTAATGAAAGCATTATTTTCAAAAAAAAAAAAAAAAAAAAAACAATTTCCATTTATATTAATTTCTTTTTAGTCTTTAAAAATGAAATTGGTACTTTTCCTGTATAAAGACCTTGACGAGGTAGGGAAAATGGGTTTGGTGAGACAAGTAAGCTTTTTATGCGTATTTTCGTGCAACTTATTCATTGTTTTATATACTCAAGCAATTTTTTAAAGATTTATGTAATTTATTTTGTGTTAACAAGCCACTTACCTATTTCTATATATAAACAAAAGTAAATTGTATATAAAAAGCAATGATATTATATATATAAATAAAATGTTTATATTTATGGCACAGATGCCATAAACGCACCCGGTTTGGCGTGATTTTTTATGCCAATTTGGCGAAAACGTCGTTTCGAATACCAGTTACATATAGCGGCCTATAATAGTAAGTTATTTTTTATTTCAATATGAAAACAAAATAAAGTGATAAACAAAATATTTTCTATTATTTTTAAAAGGAAATAACAATCAATAAATGATATAATTATAGAACAAAACAATTTAAAATAGCGTTATATATGGTTACATCAGTGGTGGCTCGTGACTGGCATTTTGGGGGGCACTAAATTCATAGCTGCCAAATTTATTCTTCTCGTACCACTATTGCTTTAAAAGAAATCTTTGCCATATTTGTGGCAGAATATTCGACCATTAAACAGGGTAATCTTTTTCTTTCAAAAAATAATGGTAAGAAAAAAATAATAATGTCCGCCAAGCATTTAGTGCCCCAAAATACGACAGTCACGAACCGCCACTGGTTACCATGTCAGGCAAAGTAACGCCACTTTCGCGCCAATTAAGTACCTTGGTGCGTATATGACATCTGTGCCATATTTACTTGTAAAAATAAGCATAAACGTTCATCAGGTTTGTTTTCATAGCTATTTATATCTTTTTACAACAAATCTCACTTTTTGAGACGAAACTGCACAAAGATTGAGAATAACTAGAAAACGGGAAGTCTGTTTTCTTAGAATTTGGTGTCACCCTTGATGACAATAAAATATATAAATATGGATAGTACAAAACATATTTCAATTTTAAGACTTAAAACACACGCTTTTATTTTGTACAGAATGACGTCATCCGCATCCGCTGAAGAATTCTTCGTTTACGATAAAGTCTTAAACAACTTCTACAGTAAAGTACGCACAGGACGTCACTATCGCTGAATAATACACAAATACAAAAAAAAAAAAAGAAAAAAAAAAGAAAAAAAAAAATCGGCTATCTCATGAATCATATGCCATCATTTGTTTGTAATATTAATATAGATACTTAAAATTAAATTTTGAAAAAGAAATTATTCATTTATATTTTTTCAAAATAGCACGTATTTTAATTACATTTTTTAAAGTTGTTAACGGAAAAGGGCAACAAAAAGGTATAATTACTATTCCCCCTCTACTTTCTACAGAAATGGAGTACTTGAGTTGCCAAAATTAAACAAATGGCGCTAAAAACTACAAATAAAAAATTAATATTTCAAAAATAAATTGAGATGCAGTTTTCAAACAAATTGCAATTAAAGTACTTTTTCTCTCCAATACGACGGTATAAAAATTGAAAATGTGCGATGTTTAGAAGTTAAAATCTTAAAATAGTAGAATAGAGAAGGTTAAGTTAAATTGAAGTTAAATTGCAGTATAGTATTTGGTACTACGTAGTTGTCCCGTCGACCAAAAATCTATCGCCAAACTATAAGATTGAATTCCAATAATGTTTGATCGTAAATGTCACATTCTAAGTATCTTATTACCATGCATTTAATGCTTTTCATGGTACTTAGCTGTTACATGGACTTTGGCGCTTCTGTAAAAAGCACGCAATTCGGGGTTAAGAAAGTGAGATTTTTTTGCCAAATGACTACCAAAATAAAACAGAATATGTTTACACGGGTTTATATATATATATATTTAAAAATGCATCTGTTAACACATATTAGATAAGTTATTTATGTTTGTATATAATCTAATATATAAAATCTGTTTGTAATGCTATACAAATCGACAGTTTGAAAGCCTAAATTGTGAAAAGATACGTACATGTGTATTAAAACACGGCCGAGGCAACTAAAGTAATCCGGAATCGAAAAAATTTATAGTTAATTTTTAATTAATAAAAACCCATCAATTTAATAGCAATTTCTGATCAAATTTAAACATTTTTCGTTATAGCAGTTTCCAAAAATTAAAATACACAATAAAATTCTTACTACAACAATTAATTTTCTACTGCAAGATTTCCACGTGAAAAATGAAAATGAAATAAATAGTTTGCGAATTTAAAAAAAAAGTGAATATTACGTCATAACTTTTCTATTGCAAGATATTCACATGAAAAATGAAAATGAAATAAATAGTTTGACGAATTTAAATGAAAGTGAATATAACTTCATAACTTTTCTATTTCAAGGTTTCCACGTGAAAGAGGAAAACATTACGTCATATTGAAATACAAAGGACGTGGTGAATATAGCATAATGTCATATGAGTGTGAAAAAACGTATTGAAGCATGATAAAAACCCGATTATGGAAATATTGGCGTATTTTAACATTATTGATCCAATTATAAATTGAAATAAGTTCATTTATAGCTGTATTCTTTTACGTCTGTTATATACATTTATACATTTTTATTGTGTTTTCATTTGATTCATGCGCCCAACACTTCGACTGTTTTTTTTTAATTTTTGTTTTATTTTGTAAGTTAAATTTTGAAATTGATTTTTCAGAATAAACATCCTTCAAATTCTGGGCAACGCTGGGCACTTTAGTTTGTAACAGATAAATGGCTTTTGTATCTGTATATCTAATGCTAATATTATAAAGCGTTATAATATTATAAAGTGTACAATATTATTAATGTTTGTACGTTTGTGAGGTGTTATCTCTGAAACTACATAGCCAACTTAAAAAAAATGTTGGTGTCCATCTCTGCTCTGAAAAAAGGCTGTATTTTATGTCAGTGCAACAACCTACATCGCTGCAGAAGCAAAAATGTTCTAAAATTGCGATTTCTGTGATATTGATTGGGTTAGAAACTTTAAATTCGGTGTTGTGGTTACTTTTAAGATGTAAATACTCGTTATGAACACTCTCTAAAAGGTTTGAAAATTCAATTTGACAGATAAACGTAAAAAATTCTAGAAAGGTTCTAAAATATGATTTATTTAGAATACTGAAATTTCTGGGATACTGTTGTGGTTAGAAAGTAGAACTTTGGCATGGCAGTAATTTATAAGATGTAAATGCTCGTTGTAGAACAAATTCTAAAAAATCGAAAGACTAAACAAAGCGGAAAAAGATCTAAAGATGATCTAAGTAACGAAGTACATGGAATTGTTAGGAATATAAACATGAAAATTGACATGGCTGTATTTATCATTACGTAAATTCTAGCAATAGAACAATTTCTAAAAATGTCGCTATGTAAAACACTGCAGAAACAAAAAACTTTCAAAAATTTTCTATTTCTGTGTTACTGCTGAGCCCAGAAAAACTTGAAATTTTGCTCCGGGTTAGTTTTAAAATATAAAATTGTCACTATGAATGGTTTCTAAAAAATTCAAAATTTAAAAAGGTGAAATGAACGGAGAGCGATCTCAATTACCATTAATTTGGAATTATTAGGTATAGCAACTTTAAATATTTCATAATGCTGCATTTCCTCCACAAAACATGCAATTTAAATTCAACAAAACTGATAGATACCCACCTAGCATTAAATAAATTGTGTAAATATTGAATAAAGATCTGTATGAAACAGTGAGTAGGTTGCTCGAAAGTACTTGTTAAAGTGTTCCTTCTCTAGGCTTTTCTCTCTCTCTCGCCAAGGCTACTAACAGAGGAAAGTGATTATGTGATATGAATGATTTAAATGTGACATGAATTTTTTTTCTGATTCATTTTTCAAGACATTTTATCATAAGGTCATATTCCCAATTTCAAGAGTAGATTTTTTATACATTAACTTATTCTGGTGAAATTTCATAATCTGGTTCATATTGGCGTATTTTAGCTTGCATGATTTGCTGAAAAAGTATGTATGGATTTGTAAATTACTTGAAAAGACACTTTGACAGCTCAAAGGTTATACAGACAATATATTAAGATCTTGTGTCATACTTTATGTTGCAATCATTGCCGATTTCTTTTATTTAATACATGCTAAATACAGCTCAACATGAGCAGAATATGTTTGAAAACAAAACAATACATCGTATGTAGTGGCCAGCATACGCTCATCATTTAAATCCGATCGAGCATATCTAAAGCACACTCTAACGACGCATTGCATGGCACTGTTGATGTGTTCGGTACTTTGATACTATATTAGATTTTGCAGAGAGAATTCCTTATCTCTTATCGACAACCTCATTGCATGCGTGGAAAACAGATATTGTACAATATTAACTATTCCGGGGAGCACACACCATATAAAGTATAGTCCATTCTTTTTAAACATATATTTGTCATTTAAAGTTACTCAAATTGATGCGGAGCGTCTGATTATGCTCTTGACATCATTTTATACAGTTATAATTTCGATATAAGATAATTGAGCGTTTTATTTTCTATTTTACTTTTAATATATTGCGTACTTTCAATTTTATATCCATGCATGGCGATCTTCCATGGTTTGCTTTCCATTTTTGAAACAGTGTATACGAATGTAAGATTTTGTAATTCCACGATTCGATTTTCATCATTTCAATTTATCGTAGTATATGGACAATTAATGATAATATCTCATTTTCTTTCCTTCCACATGTTATTATTAAATCTAAGTTCTCAGCAAGATCGCTCAGACTAATCCCTCTGAGGGAAGTCCTAGTTTATTTATATATCTTGTTCAAATTTTCAATCGTTAATAAAATACTTATTATTCATCCTATCAAGTTGAAATAAATTTTTTAAAACTTGCACTAGATGACATTTGATGTTAATACAGTTTTTTCAAATATTAATTAATTAATTAAATTTTAATTAATTAATTTTAGTTTTACATGGGAGACAAAATGGTGGCCATTGGTTATTTAAGCATTTAACGCATCTTCATATCTATAAGGTGTTTGCCATAGGGGGGGACCCTGTTCTGTCGCCAAATACAGCTAAGTTTGTCGCCAACTTGGCGACATATCGCCCAATTTGGCGACCAAAATGAGTCGCCAAAAGTGACGCCAACTTGGCGATATCTCTAATATTTCGCCAAATTCCCATAGATTTCCATTGTAAACCTACTTGCTTATAGAAAATCAACAAATTGAGATATATTAATGCAACAAAAACTGATATTAGCTTAAGGGATTATTTAAAATTTTTCTTTGATGACCTAAGTAGGAATTAACTTTAAAAAGAAAATTTATATATTACTTGTTAGGCTGTGCTTAAACTTTTCAGAACGGCGTAGAAACAAACTGACCACTGAAAGTAGCACTGTCACAAGGTGGGTGATTTGCCGATTCTAGCTGGCCAAAATTGTTTTTAGCGTCAATATAGTCGCATCGCCGTGAAATTGAAAAATGTTATTGATATTCACTATTGAATGTTAGTATAGCAAAATGTAGCGTGTAGCAGTCATAATTTTGTTACAGGGACATTCAAAAGTATTTCATTACATTACAGCCTATGGGGAAAAATCGTTTGCGGTAGTTTTTAATGATGTTTCATAATTTAAAACACTTTGAAATTTATATACTATCTATGAAATGCACAACAAGATGTTTGCTATAGGATATGATATGGATAGCAATTATCGATTATTTACAGTGACACTAAAAATAATTATGTTACATTACGGTCTATTAAGAAAATCGTTTGTGGTGTATTTTGTTCATGTTACACTATTTCAAAAGTATTTAAATTGATATATATATATCTGAGGTGCTCTATAAGATGCTTACTATTGAATATGATGTGCCTTTCATCTTTCATATACAGGGGCACACAAAATAAATCAGTTATATTTTCCTCTGTATAAACAATAGCTGATAGATGTGCGTTTTCAGTTGTGGAACACATTTTTAAATTATAAAAATTGCATACTATTTAGTGTGTATAAATTCTATAAATCATATACAGGGCTGCACAAAACATCTGAGGTACATTTCCGTTTATTGACACGGAAATTGCTAACGAGGAATTTTAAGCTGTGCTATGCGTTCACTAACTGTTCTAAATTTTAGCATATTGTGAAGTCTATTATAAATCTATAGTTCATAAACAGGGATGTACAAAATTTTCATTTATTTTTTCGACTTTGAATGAAATTGTGTTTTCAAACGTGTTATATGTTTTACAAATTATTACTTAGACATCGTTTTTCATGTTATTAAGCTATAAAGTTTTATTATGGTAGTCCGAATGCGTTGAGAAGTATTTCATAATCTGATTGACGCACGATTTTACGTTCTTCTTGATAATTTTAATGATACCTTCTTAACGGTATGGAAGCTAAAGTGATAAAACTATTTTTGTATTATTATAACAAATCCTATTTTTTTTTCCCTAAAATTTAATATACGGGACACACATTCGACAGCTTTAATGAAAATTGCTGTGTTGTACATCCGGTTGTATATTTATATTTATCTCTGCACAGAGGAACCTTATGTAAAGAATGGGAATCATAAGATATCATGAGAAAATGCCTACATTATGTTTTGCATTGTATCAATTCTGAATTTGGAGAATTTGTCTGGATTAATTTTGTAACCACTCAAAATTTGCAGACAAGTAATATATTTTAAATCCTTTTGTCCTGAGATATCTACATACAACTTGCAATTTTTGTCCAAATTTGGTCACAAATGTACACATTTTGCTCTTGCAAAACTTCATGTGCTCTTCATTGTAATTTTCCTCTATAAACGAAATATATTGAACCAAATTCACATTTTCGTTAAATTTTAAATCTTGTTGTGCAAAAGTTTATTTATGTGACTAACTTAAATTCTGCTGCCTTTGATAAAAAGAAATTGGTACTTGAATTAAAATTAAAAAAAAAAAATATTTAGACTTAATAAGCTAAAAATAATTCTAAAAACTGGGGGGGGGGGCGCCTAGGGACAGACAAATTAAATTGGAACGAAAAGGTAATAATCGAAGCAATTTAATCATATCAAAATTTGAGTTTAATCGTGCTTTATCATATAACTTTTTCTATATTAAAACTGAAAAACTGTAAAAAAAATACAGTGTTTTTTGCGACATTAAATGTGAAATAATAGCTGATATGTTTAAATTTTATTCACATAACATAAAGTCCATATTTTGTTTGAAAACGTCCATAATCGAGCAGTATATTTTATTACGCCTCAAGTAACAGATTAAAGAACTATGCTCAAATTTATTGATTCATTCCTAGCACCAACTTTGCACTACTCTATGGACGATACAATTATATTTATATCAAAACCAACAGCAGGGTACAACGCCCTGAACATTTAGCTATAACAGGCAAAAAATAAATTACGCTAGGATAAACTTTTAAAAATCGACTTTTGGCCAGCTAGAATCGATAAATCACCCACCGTGATGTCGTAGTAAAGAGAGTCTGAAAATGAACTGATATTTAGCAATATTTTATATATTTTTTTATTGTTCTGACACGGTTAAAGCAGTTATTTGTCGGATCTCTTTCTTTCTTTCTTTCCCTTTTTGCGGACAAGTTTTAAAACATTAAAGCTGTAAGGCTAGCAGAGGGATCTAGAGAGAAGAAAACTGCGCCCGGGAGAAACTTTCAATTTGCTAAAAGGCTAGTATATAGTATTAAAATTTCAGAGCTATTGTATAGAGATAAGTTTATTTTTTTAAGCAAAACATGCTTCTATTATTCTGAAACAGCTATTATAAATGAAGTGTTAGATGAAGATGAAAGAGCAGTCGTAAAAAGTTAGAACTCTGGTTTTCTGGTCAGAATGGGTAAAAAAATGGCCATAATTTTTTTTTGATCAGTCCATCAAAAGAAAAGGAACCATTCTAAAGGTATAAGTTCGATGAACTCGGATAATCGGGACTCTATTGTATCTATATTTATATACATATATATTTTTTTTCATCGGGGCGACACTAAATTCTGAAAAAGCAGAATTCCTGCTCTCCAGTTTTACATTTTTTGCATGGTGGTGGTGGTGGTGGGAGGGGGGGGGGGGGGGGGAAGTCCGAACGCGACTAATAACGTCCAGAAAAAAGACGCGGCTACTCTCTGGTTAAATTGCTGCAATTTGTAGGTATGCACCACAGATTTAAAAACAATAATTAGATCAATTTATTGGGTGGGAGAGGAAATGTACACATATACTTAATTATCTCAAATAATTAAAACTAGTTAGTGCCCGTCAAGATTTGACGGTAAATAATTTGAATGTTTCATTAGAAAAATTCTTGAATTTTTTATTAGTTGCTTTTAAATTAACTATTGAATGACGAATTACGTGATAAATTTCTATATTGCATAAGTGGTTCTTATTTCTTTAAGACGACAGATGGTGTTGCCAGTCTAACCTATTCAATGAAGTGAAATAATTTTAAGTTTATAATTTACAACTAATTATGCTTGCTTTTTATCAGAAATTTACCTAAAAACACCGGGTAGAGAATTTATTTTCACTTACTACGAATTCATATTTTTTTAATAACAATATTTATTTTTATTTATTAAAACTACATGGCCATTAACAGCTGCCATGAAATTTATTTTTATCTGTCTCACTCTCTAAAAACTTAAATTTGAAACTTTATGCAGCTAACGATTTATAATACATATTTTTTATTACTTGAATTTTATTTTACATTTTTATACATTTTTTAAATATTAAACCTGGATGTCAAGGTAATTTCTTTTATAGCTCTTATAAGAATGGGTTTTTTTTCTTCCCGTTTTATTTTTTACGCAAATGAATGACAAACTTTTCTTTCTGACACACACACATATATATTCCTGATAATGGTCAGAAAATATAACGAAAATTTTAGATCAGCTCAATTTATTTAATTGATAATTACATGTAAAATATTTCAACTTAAATATTTTAAATATAAAATCTTTATTTTTTCAAAATATTATTGTGTTAAATTTTATTTTATTGTAAATCATTCAATTAATAATAATAATAAAATAAAAGTATAACTTATCTTCCTAATAAATATGTCATTATTGAAATGAAATCGACAAAAAATATTACACATTTTGCCATGTTTGGGTTCGGGCCTGCGTCCTCTACAAAAATTCAGGGCTTTAAAGTACTGCGTTAACTCGCTACGCTAGCGGGAAGTTTTACTTCCTTCTAAATTGAAGAGGTTCGAAAAACAGTTGACTTAGATGAATGTCTCGACTCGAATGCATGTCTCGAATTCCAGTTCTGATCTTACAGAAATAGTTTTGTGTTTTAATATTTATGATACATACTTTTTTCAAAGAAGTAGCTACAACTTAATATGCTACTTTCCCAATCTTCGTATCTAACTATTGCCAATTCATAAAACGAATCACCAGCATAACTTTTAACCTCAAACCACTGTGTTTATCTTCTGTGTGTAATATGACCAAAACAATATGACACCCCGAAATAAACTGTATCTAGCTCTTAATATAGACACAATAGATTTTTTAATTGTTCATAATGCTGAAAGAGCGAAATAATATTAACTTTGTGAAAGAAAGAAAAGCTTGTGTACAGTAAGATCGAATAGCAGACAAACTTAAAACAACTTCGACCCATGATGTGATAATCCAACTGAGCGACCCTTTTTGCGCATGTACAGAAAGTCACTACAAAGGCAGACTTATATACTGCACATGCGCAACTGTAGAATTTTAATTTAAAATTACGGCTAATTAATAAAATATATGAACAAACGAATGGACGATAACAAATCTTTGGCCAAATATCTTTCATTTAAAAAAAGATTGGTATAATTTGATTCTGTAGTATTTGTATGTATGCAGCACAGATTTGAAAACAATAATTAGATCAATTTATTGTGTGGGGAGAGGAAATGTACACATATACTTCATTTAATTATTTGAAATAATTAAAATATAAATTAATATGTATACATAATATCTGATTTTTCTTCTTGCTAGATATTGATCATAAGGTCAATATCTAGCAAGAAGGCCCTAAACCATCTTTTCATGTTCTTTTCATCTTTTCAAAGAATAAAAGCAACCTTAAAATTTTTTTGCGTCTTTTTTACCCGACTGAAAAGAAGGGTTATATGTTTCACGCGTATCTGGGTAAGCGGATTTCTTTATACCCTCGAAACATCCCAACGGCTGGATGGATTGTAATGAATGAGGTCTCTATCGATTCGTCTTAATTGTCCGATGGTGATAGGCTAGGTTTTGTTTTTTATAAATTCAAAATGGCAGCCGTAAAATGCAGAATGGCGGTAGAGACGAAAAAAAAAATTTACTCACCATATTGAGTGGCTTTTCATTGGATCTTTACTTTCTCTATGGACTGTCCCTGTATTCTTTCGTTCCTATTTAGAAGCTCCTATTTAGTTTTCGTTCCTCAAATAAGTAATTATCTGCACGCTTCGCCATATTTCTCCTCCTCTAAAAATAAATAAAGTTCAATGACAGAGAACAATTACAAAAATATAACAGTAAGGAAGATCTCCTTAGAGCTCATACTCAGAAAAGTTTGCAAAGAAAAAAAAAAAAAAAAGGCCAGTGAAACTATTTATGCATGTAATAAAGTATCAGCCAAATTTAGCGGCGGAATTACAGCAGAGAGTCTGCAAAAAAAAAAAAAAAAAAAAAAAAAAAATACTTTCGAATATTTGGCGCGAAAAAGTCGAACGCTCCACTCAGTTTGTCCAGCAATATCTTTCCTCGACAAGTGCAAGCGATTTTAATCCATTTAGGAACTGATGTTAAATGAGTGTTTAAATGTGCATTACTTATTGTATTCAAACTTAAACGATTAAACAGTTTATTATTGTTTTGTATAAGCTTGTGTATTAGATACAGTTTGTTTGTTGCTGAAGTTATTAAATTTTACATGGTTTCACTGGCTGGATAAGCTTTAAGTGCATTTTAAAAATAACTAAAGAAACTTTCCTTATACATTTCGATATTGAAGAAGTCGCTGTTTCCATGGAAATTATATTATTCTTTGTTGTCTCCGACACTAACACTGTCGAAGTCAAATTGACAGTGTTCAGAATCGGACCTTACCTTGCGTTTGAAACTTAGTTACTCAAGTCAAATTTTTGTTCTAAACCGTCGTTAAACGATTGTTAAATTTCATTATAGATACTAGTTGGCATAGCAACCCGGTGTGTTGCATCTAAATTGCATGTGAACGATTTGTAAGTGTAGTTTTATTGTACGTTTAAGGGGAAAAAATCATAATATTATGATTAAATACTGAATTTCAAGTAATAGCCATATTACAATAAAGGTTAAAAATTTATTCAGTAAAAAAGCACATTTTCAACGCTTCATTAGAAAAAAAAACATCGCCTTCTTTTAAGATTTAACTTTATTTCGGTGCTAGTGACATGAAAATGAAATCCGTTTGATGAAATTATACAAATATGACGCCATTTGGACGAACTCATCAAGAAACATTTCCGATTGACCAATTAAAATAAATGCTTAAAAAAGGACATTCTTTTCACTCAATCATTCTGCTTTTAGTGTGCGTGTGAAGAAATTTTTAATAGTCTTCTTTATGAAATAATTAGTTGAAAATTGGTTTTTTACCCGACTGCCAAGAAGGGTTATGTGTTTCACGCGTATCTGGCTATGCGAATTTCTTTATACCCTCGAAACATCCCAATTGCTGGATGGATTGTAATGAATGAGGTCTCTATCGATTCGTCTTAATCGTCCGATGATGATAGGCTAGGTTTTATTTTTATAAATTCAAAATGGCAGCCGTAAAATGCAGAACGGCGGTAGAGACGAAAAAAAAAATTACGCACCCTATTGAGTGGCATATCATTGGATAGGTGTTTAAAAATGAAGATGATGTTTCATGGACTATTTTTCAGTCAGAAGTTTCGTTTAAATATTACACAACCTGAAAGTTGTGTATGTAGGATCTCTAGCTTTACTGCAACTCTAACCTTCAAGGACATCTATAGGCCTCATCAAAACAGTTTTTATAGATAGGATCCAATAATTAAACACAACTTAAAAGTCATTAATACAAGTAAATAAAATAATAGGTAAGCAATATAAAAAATAGTTCACATTGATGAGAAATAATTAATTATTTTGCTTTTATTCAGTCGGGTTTTTTAATTTTTTAAATTTAATTACTTGTTTTGTATTGCGCATTGATATACGTGTACTATCCATTTTATGCCCATACATGGCTGTCTTGCACTGTTCTCTTCACTTTTTTGCTTGCTCCCCTAATTTTTATGAGCAGTGTATTTTAAGAAAAAAATTCTGAGGCAGTTAGATATTATTTTTTTTTATAATTGACTGAAAATTTTGTAATTAAAATAACTTTGAAGAATAATTATTGAAATTGAAATATTTCTGTAAATGAATTTATGTTCTCAAATAATTTCAATGAATTTCAAGATTGGCAAAAATTGTTCTCAAGAACATAATGTGGTATTTTAGGAGGCATGGCTTTTGGGTTATTTTTTTTAAATTTTCTACTTATTAATGGCACTTTAAATCATTTATAAATTTGAATTTAAATATATATATTTAAAAGGAGATTGATATTTTATATTTTTATTGAAGGATTATTTTAAATTCTTTTTGCTGAGTAATTTTGTTCTTCACTTAAAGTTGTTCTTATCAATTATGTCTATTTTCTCCAGCTGAAGTTTTGTATTTTTCAAGTAATTTATAGTAGTAATTATCCTGTATGATTATTTTTGAAGTATTGCCTGCTTCTCTGAATAACAAAATATAATGTGAAAATTTATAGACAGTTATCCTCTTTGAAAATTCTTAGACTAGCTCCTCAGATGATTTCTGAGATATGCTGTATAATTAGCATGTTGTCTTGTGGACTATTCTGATTTCATCTCTAATATTTGAAGAACTGTTTCTAATATTTAAAGAAATGTCCCTGTTTTTTAATTTACCTATTGATGTTGTTATAGAACTCTCAGCTAACAAATTGAAATTTTTCAAAATTTTCATTGCTTCAATTTTCTTTGGCGAATTTAATTCTTTTACAAATTTATAAGTCTATGCATGACATATCCACATTGACATCATCATACCTTTTTCTCATGTTGCTTTATATAAGTAAAAAGAGCAACATTAATATTTTTTTCATTTAAAATGAAATGAGGCTTTTTCAATCCTGTAACAGTTCTGCTTAAAAATTCCATTCATCATAAGAAAAAAATTTTTTTCAAAGTTTTGCCAATAGTGAAGATTACTTTTATATATTTATTAACTATTATCCAATAGTTCTTACGCTACGTGCTTTTTACCATATTTGATGATGACTGTTCCTGTATATGCTTTTAGAAAAATTTTTAATTACCTGTAATGGCATTCTTCAGACTTTTCTTCCATTCTTCTGTTACTTACCTGATGAAGGTGGTCAGTGGTTTTGTGTGACATCCATTTCTTCTGGTCTCTTCTCTGTTGTTGCACATGTTATCATGGGAGCTAAAAATTATAAAATTACCTACCTACTTTTTCAAAAGTTTCCTACATCTATAATAGTTTAATTTTTTGTGTGTGCTTCCTATTCAGCCGTGAGATGTTTGTTGAAGATGGTGTTCATTTATGGGCAAATTATCCATTTATGAAACCACTTCATTAGTGTTCTTCGGTTTGTGAAGCTACAAATAGCGTTTACTATTTGATTCTCTTCAAAAAAAAAAATAAATAAAATAAATAACTTTCATTGCTGATTATGATAGAGTGTCAGTTAACGTTTCTCATGTGAGAGTAAATATCCTCATCAAGTGAAATTTTTTACATGCCTGCTGCTAGAATTCAGTTATTCATATCGAGTCATTATTCTAAGTCTTCTCAAAACAAAGAAGTTTAAATTTATATTACTTGAAAATTACTGATGTATTTTACCTTCATAAACTTAATTTTATGCTGCATTTTCTCCGAATATTCTAGCAGGTGCAATTAAAATTATTCAGAGTTAATTTTTACTTGTGTGTCGTAAGTTCATCCTCACATTGCAAAATTTTTGCCCATTGCTCAAGTGTAAATTCTTAATCATATAAGCAGTTTATTGATATTTGTTACAGTTTTATTCAAGATCAAGTTATTTTGAAAAGTTCCCCCATATTTATTTATTTCTTATGTGCATAGTGCCTTTTACTTTAATTTTATTTCATACCTAAAGCCTCTAAGTTTATATGTTACCATTTGCCTCATTACTTTAGCACAAAAAAAAAATGGTTGTAATTCATTTTGTAAAGATTTTTGTTTTATGAAGAAATTGAATAGTAAAAATGATTCATTCATTTTGAAATTTTCAATGTTTATGAAGAAATTGAATAGTAAAAATGAATAATTCATTTTGAAGTTTTCAATATTTTATGACGAAATTTAAATTTAAAAATTAATGTCTTCTCTACATACCTACAAATAATACAAGAATATTACAGAAAAGCACGATTCTAGTTGGGTGTTTTTTTACCAGCGCATTTATATATATAGAATTTTTTTTCTAAAAATCATCTAGTGAAATTAAAAAAAAAAAAGTGCTTCTTGACCTCAATTACCTGATTATGTCCTAAGAAGTATGTGTGACCATACTACATTTTATCATTAAGTGCACCACTGACTTCTCGTCCTTGTCAATGTTCTGAAAAAGTGATTCATGTATGCGTCGCAGGAGTTATGATTGCTCTGCATTGATGAGTGATGTCGTCAGCTAGTGTTTCAAAAAAAAAAAAAAAAAAAAAAAAAAAAAAAAAAAAAAAAAAAATGAATGCAATGCATTCTCATATTCTACAAAGTGTATCGTCATGTTCAAATTTTCTGCTGTCATCATGCAAAAATAATCTATATTTTGATGATTGCTATATTTTGATGAATGCTCTAGTGTTCAGTTTTTCGACAGCATATGTTCACATCTATAAATTTTTTTGGTGTATACATGTCTATTCTTAGTGATTGTGTACAGTTATACGATGCAATACCAGTACTAGTGTACCACCTCATGTTGTGTTACTAAACTTTCAGTGACATCAATATATCTTTAATAGCCTTGTTCCATATGGCTCTTGACTCAATAAACATTATTTTCAATCCAAGAACATTGTCTTTACCTCCTGCAGTTACACAATGTTATTATTTTCTTGTTTATAATTAAATTTTCTTTTACCTAAGATGTTAGGAGCATTGCTAGGACATCCAAATCACCTAAAATTTTCCGTAGGAGTTCTTAAATGCATTTGGCATATTTTTGTTCATGGGCATGGTGGTGGCTATGTAGGGGAACAGGTGGTCATCAGCATGTTTGTGGACTTGATGTTTACATATATAAATCAATTTTTTTGTTTGTTTGCAGTGTTGCTGATGATTTCATCATCGTCATTATCATCATTGTAGACCTAACATTGAATTTTAATAATTTTATTTCTATATTATATTTAAATGATTATTTAAAAATTATATTCCTGATACATGGTATTTTAGTTTTATAAACTCATGATTTTGTCAATTTTTTCTTTCATTCTTTAGGGAAGTATTTATTTATTTATTTTATATATATATTTTTTTGGTGACCACCAATCTCTCATTTTAAAGAAAAACCATGGTATATGTATATTTATCTAATAATATAGTAAAATTCGTTTGAGTCTCATATATATATATATATATATATATATATATTAAGAATTCTTATGACTAATATATTGAAATTTTTATTTAGCAAAGTATAAAGTTCAGAGAAATAGTGTCTATGACGGGTATTTATGACACTTAATTATGACATGTCTTTTAATTGAAATAGCAACTTGTTTCTATGGCATACTTTGTTTAGGTGATTGAGTAGTGCACGACTCAATTACACAATTGGTATCGCAGACAATTGGTTATCTATTTTATTTTGAATGAAAATACTAAGTTTGATAAACTAAAAGGATATTGTTATATTTTATGAAAATTTATTTAAGTATTGCGCTGCCGCGCAATACTTATTTATTTCCAGTGTCACTTCTCAATGTTAATTTAACATAGAAAAGCCTATGGAGATGGTAACTTTTTCATTTTTTCTTCCCACCTTTTTGTCCCTGATGCCACTCATTTTTAATTCTTTGCTAATTCTAATAATATTATAAATTCAAAGTGTAAAAACATTTGGCAGACGTCAGGGTGAAAACGGATCATAAAATGCCTTTGCATATAGATGGATTATAATCTAGAGAGTAACATGGGCTAATTTTTATATACATTATTCAAATATTTTTCTTAATAATTCCAAATTTCGCTTTTTTCATTGAGATTCAACGGACATTTTGTAATAAAATTAATTTTTTTTTCATTGTTGTAAATAATTCAAAAGCCATAATAATATTTTTGCCTATTTTTAGTTGAATGATTTTCACGTGAAACATGAAACTGAAGAAACTGAAAGAGTTTTTTAAGAATTAAAAAGAAGATGAATATGACGTCATAGTGGAAATAAAAATGACATTTTCAAGCAGATTTTTTATGTTCAGATTGGAATTTTTCGTGCAAACTACAGCAATATTCATTACTGCACTGGTGAAAATTTTTGAATCATACACAGGTAAATTACATCACAAATTGTGATGCGATATCGCACAAATCAAAGCCTGATGATGATACCCTCCATTAATTTTGAAATGTGTTCGTTTGAATGCAGTAGTTCTTAAAAAACTTGACATATTAAACAAAAACCTAATTTGCAGAACAAATTAAAAAAACAAAATTTATTTCCTAAATTGTTTAAGCCCGAGAAGAGGGAGATATTATGATATTTCATTCAATTCGTTCTACATTTAATGTTAAATTTTTGTAACCAATAATTTAAAGCAATTGAACATTAAAAAATAAAAATGAAATTCATACAATATAATACATAAAACACCTATATACTTAGATTCCGTTCAAATGAAATCGAAATAAATCTTAGAGTTTTTCCATTTTTAAGTTGTAAATATTTGTACTGCAGATTTTGCATTATGTTTATGACGATTGTATATAATATGATAAGATACATGTAAAATACAAAACTTAAAAAAAAGTCTAAGTTTTATTTCGATTTCGTTTGAACGGAATCTAAGTATATAGGTGTTTAAAGTATTATAGTGTATGAATTTCATTTTTATTTTTTAATGTTCAATTGGTTTAACTTATTGATAACAAAAATTTAACATTAAATGTAGAACGAATTGAATGAAATATCATAATATCTCCCTCTTCTCGGGCTTAAACAATTTAGGAAATAAATTTTGTTTTTTTAATTTGTTCTGCAAATTAGGTTTTTGTTTAATTTATATATGACCATTTCATTTCCTTTCATGTTAAGAGTAATAAAGAAAACTCTTTATATTGTTTTTAGGTATAATTCTAAAATTAGAAAGTCCTAGGCATATTATAAAAGTCAAACTACAAAATATTTTTTTTTTTACTTTTATGCTGCTTTTGTATTTGCAATTTTTATCCGAAGTTAATTCTGTTTTGATTTGGAATCAAGATAGCAAAATTTATTATGCCTAGTCAATGATCTCAATTTTGTTTGTTAACTCAGAATATGTTAACATTTTTATCATGATAATTTTATGAGATCAAATAGAAGGTTTTGTCAATATTACTGTATTTTAGGCATTTTTATTGTATACTTGATGTATTGTACACTTTTGGGATTATGAATGTACTTTATGCAATGTATATTCTTTTTCTCTCTCTTACTTTTGGTCATCAATTTTTTCAGCACTTCAACTTTAACTTTAACTTTAAATTTTAATGTTCGCCTTTAGCGATTTTTTATCGCTTTGGCAGTTCAAAATTTTGTCATCCCATTTTCTGTAAAAGGTTTTTGATCGATTTTGCCTTTTACATCTCCTGGTCTTACAAAATTTTTTGGTGAATGGAGGTAATGTGAGAATACTTCTCACAGTATTTAAATTTGGTTTATTTTTATTTTTTTCAGCTATTTTTTTGCATCGATGTCTATTGCCATGATGTTGACGTTTCATCTCTCACCATAAAGCGAGTCCGTTTTCGCCGCCGATCTTTTTCTCTTGGCTTTCAGGCGAGTCGGCAGTGTTGCGCATGCGCGCCACTCGCTATTTTCGGAGCACAGTTCTGCAGCTCTGGTATCGCCGGAGTCAACATGCATTATGATAACGTCATTGAAATGCTTAGCGCCTCCCTCTTTTGACCTATTCGTTGCATGGTGGATATTTTGGTTTCGTTTTCCAATCAGTGAAAACATTTTGAATTCTGCGGTTTGTAATTCGATTTTCATTAATTTTCCATAAATTTTAATTTAGCTAATCAATTTAAATTCTGCCTTTTAATTACTTTGTCAGCCCCCGTATTCATCATTTCAATAATTAAAGTCGTTAATTTTAAAATCAGAATTGGGTTTGATGTTGTGTTAAAAGGATGTAGTTTTAACAGAGTGTTTTTCGCGGCGTGGGCTTTGCCTGTCGTTCGAATGCCGCTAAGTTTGCCGAAAGAATACTTCGTATAATGGGTCGTATTTTTGTGGATAATTTTTGTCATGCCAAAATTTAATTTTAACTAAAGATGTGCTGCTTTCATCAAAAGGGAATCCCATGGAATATGTATACATTTTTGTTATTTTTCTCTTCTATAAGAGATTCCGTTCCTTAATTTCGAAATGGTGACCAGAAGCAAGAAACATCGTAACCTTCCATTACTAACATCTGAAAATAAAGAATTTTATTTATTTCATCAAGTTGCCTCTTCACTGTCTACGTATAAAGTAAGATTATTCCAGTCTTTTTATTATTTCTTTAACGATCAATAGTTTTATTAAAAGAACTTCGCAATATGAACTTTAACCACTTAACGATCATTTTATTACCGTCACATTTTACATTTTAAAATCACCACAATAGCGTAAAGTGGTTTTCCGCATAGCTACACTTACGAAACTGTTTATGTAGCAAGATGCACCTATGACAGACCTATTGGTGGTATAAAACGCAAAATAAATTTGTGCGAGATGATCACTTTTCTCAGGGGTGAGCGATATGGCCAGTGGAAAGCGATACCGATTGGTATCGCGAAGCAATCCCTATTTTCTAGCCAATCCCAGTCGTAATTGTCTCGCTTTTCCATTCTGGATCGCTTCGCGGTTCCTTATTTTCTATGCATTCAATTTTTAGATTCCACTTGGTAAAACCGTGCTCCACCCCTCCCTCCAATTTTTGACGCGCACTCGTTTTTTAAATTTTTATTTTGTGTTATAAACTAAATTAAAGTTTCAAATCGATCGCTTTGTTATACTTCCTAATTTTGCTTACCCCCCCCCCCCCCGAAAATGTGACCCACTATTCTTTTTTATAATCTTTTATCATGTGTTATAAACTATTTTAAAGTTTAAAACAGATCACTTTGTTAGATTTCCAAATTTTAACAAAATCGCGTTCTGTTAGTTCCACATTCCACCACCAGGGAGCGCACTGTATCTGAACGAAACTCTGTTAAACAACTCATCAGTTGATATGTTACTCGAGGGGGTGGCGGTCTTGAACAAGAATTTAAGATATTTGGGGAAATTGCTATTCGAAAATAGTGGTAACTAAACTTTTGACATTTTTATATAAAATAAGTAGATGAATAAGTAACATTTATGCTTTATTTTTAAATATTCTAGACCGTTCTGAAGAATGCTACTATAAAAAAAAAAGTTATTGCCTTTTATAATGAACATTTAATAGAAATAAACCAATTAGTGAAACGATAATTAGTATCTCAGCTTTTAATTAAGATATAAGAATAATTTTTAAAATATTTGAAAGGGGAATTTTTTTTCCCTCTGGCTGTCCAAGTCGAAGAAAAAAGCCGCTCCGACCCCAGCAGGAGGTGGGAGGTGGGAGTAACTCCTCCTCCTCTCTTAGAGGTGTGCTCTTAGAGAAGGGGTCAAAAGAAATTTTGATCTATAAGAGGAGGGTGGAGTTTAAAAAAAAATTAGAATTTTTTTCTTTTTTTTGGAGATTGAAATTGTGTAGTGAAAATTTTATTTTAGCGAACTATAGGTTGAGGTTTAAATATACATTTTTTGGAAGAATTAATTTTTTGATAATTAATTTTGGAGTTATTTTACTGGATTACAAAGATCCTTTTTCTACTACATTTATTTCGAATGAGTTTAAATTTTGGAAGACTTTAACAAAGAGGAGGTATTTTCCAAAAGAAAAAAGATTTTCACTGAATATTGAATTTTATTCTTATTTTAGGGAGATTAAAATAGTTTCGAAAAGAGAAATTTTTTTTTTTTGAAAAAAAAAAAAAAAGATTTTATTTTAGGAATTGTCATATTTCGAAAGCACACTCTTCCAGGTACGGAATTCACTATCTTTTGAATTGGACACCTGGAAGAGTGTGCCCTCATCTTTTACCCGGGCTTGGGACCGGCATTCTCTGCTTACAACATTGTTTAATCATAAGCAGTGAATGGCAGATTTACACACTCACATTCACACACACACACAATTTATTTTCACATTTTTTTGTAGATTTTTATATCTTCTACATTTTGTAAATGCTATAATGCCCGTAGGCCAGACTACTGGTGCCGTTGTCTAATAAAAATCTTTTGTCGTCAAATGATCTGAGGCATTTTTTCTTTGTCTAAGTAAGTCATTTTAGATCAGGCAGCCTGTTCGGTAGTACTATATAATGTCAAGTGTAGCATAGCAGCGCCAACTATTGGGCGATTTACACCAAAACATTAACAGCTGCAATATTAACATGGCATACTTGAATCTGAAGTTTGATTCGTGAATTAGTTCGTCACGTTATTCGTGAATTAGTTCTTCAGAGAGTGCTATTGAGGAAGTCGAGAAAAATGTAGCTTAGCAGAGCCACCTATTGGACGATTTAATAGTTACTTAATAGGTGAAAATTCGTGAATTAGATCTTGAGATAGAACCATTGCGATAATTTTGACAAATGCAGCATTCATATGGTGTTTTTTTACTTTGATTTTGTGGGTAATCTATTTTGTAAGTATGCTGCTGTAGCTATGGCTTCCACTAAAACATTTTGCTGCAAACTGCTATGAGCCATGGAGGAACACAAACTGTTCTGAGTGTCTGTGCTAGTAAAAGAACAAAGAGGATTATCTGATGCTGCCATCTGGTGGAATGTTCTTGAAACAAAAGAGCAATTTTCTAGCAGCAATTTACACCTAAACATAAACAGCAGCAATTTTGAATATTAACATGCATGAGATAGAAGAAAATTTTGAAAATTTTTGATTGTCACATACAAGTTGAGATTGTCACATACAAGCCTTCAATTTTATCAATTAAAAATATTTTCAATTAAGGAATCGGTAATTAGAATTCTACATCAGAAATTAGAATTTTACATCATAAAAATGGCAGAAAGGGATTTTTGTGTACTTTGAATTTTATCATTGATCTAATTTAAATTCATTTATTTCTTTTGGTTTTTTAACCCAAATTCCTAGACTTGCTGCAGCAAATGCATCATAGCAAATTCTTTGGGCAAGACAATATGATTTTGAATTACTTTTGCATTCAGAATACAGTGATTGTTTTTCTTCAGGAGTCTTCTGGCCCTCCTGCGACGAAATTTGATCTTGAATCTTTACAAATTTTTCATATAGTTTGCATTTTGATAATCTTGATGTTTCTCCATTTTCTCTTTTGCCATTGGAGCATTGTATAATTTCTTACCTTCACTAACTGAAGACCAGCTCAATGAATATTTCTTTGGAATCCGGGCTGTAGGTAAGGGAGGCGCTTCTGATGCTAGCAAAACAGGTTTATTTAGCACGTATGGCTTCGGCAAACCTTCCAAAAATTTTTCAACCCGCCTGAACATAGCTCTTTCAAGATGAACAGGATTAAAGTATTCGCCGATAGTTATAGTTTTAAAATAAATCGGATTTATAAAATTACTCAGGAGTGCACCTTGGATGCCTACAATATTCCAGTACGCTGCTTTATCAGAGCAGCACGCGGTACGCAATTTTTCTTTGCCGCTTTTGAGGCCATCCAATGTAAGTTTAAAGTTACTTTTAATGGGGTGCGTACCTTTTATACCGTCTATTTTCGCTCTCAACAGACCTCTATTCTTCTTGTTGGGGTGAGGATCATTCACTCTGTTTAATGTATTTTGTGAATAGAGTCGTCCATCACCGCAAAGTGCACTCGAAATATAAAGATGGAAATCTATATGTTCTTTTAATAATATTTCGCCTTCTTTGCTGGTAAATATTGTTGAGGGATTTTTATCCATATTCAATATTTTTCAACAAGAATAGTTTAAATCCTCTTCTAGCTACTATTTTAGCGTGGCAGTCTTGAACAGCGTCACCGTATTTTGTTAAGTTTTTTCCCTGTATACATTTAGTGCCTGTACCCAGACTTATTATTTCTAGATGTTTCCCTGTTCTAATACCTATTCCAGCTAACACTTTCCAATTTTTATAATCCGAGGAATCATTCATGATGTGATCAAATTTTTCGAAGATTTTCTTTTCAATTTCTTTTGCTAAATTCCCATTAAATACTGATTTTTCTTCATTTAATTCTTCTTGAATTTGGCTGTCTAACCTTTCCAAAGATGGATTTATTACCTCGGAACCATTATTTACTTGATTTTTGCTGTCTGAGCTTGATGGACTAAAATGTCTTTTATTATGGGGATATGATAATTATAATTTTCTTTTAGTTCCTTTGTTTTCAGAAGACGTTTGGCTAAGTCCAGGTATTGAGTTTTCCTGATCCATAGTTCTATAACTGTAATAGAAAACCGCAATGTAAATAATAGATATTTTAAAATTAGAAGTTCTGTTACATGTAGACCTAAAATAAATGTTAAAGATATTTATGTTGAACAATAACAATTAAAATACTTTAATTTTATCCTTGAAAAGAACACTGTAATGATACCCATATTGATGTGTGAACCCATAAAAAATGTTTAGGGGGATTAATAAGATCATCGCTACCACAGATATCGTTAGATTTTTTTTTTTTTTTACAAGACCTGGTTTGTTTTGGATGCTTAAATTTAGCGTTGTAAAAGTACACTTGTTAAAATTCATTAATATTGTATGTTTCCAACTAAGAAAGTAGATCGTAAAAATAACATAAGAAAATATATATTAAAAAAAAGCATAATTTTAAGAACTAATATGTACACACACACATATATATATATATATGTTGCATTATGGCAACATTAGATTATTTTTCTAGTTGGAATGAAGTAACTGACTGTCACGATATCAGTAGTGATTCACGTCCAGCAGTAATAGAGTAGTATAAGTTGTCAGAACAGGTAAATTCAGTCCTGTTGTACTAGTATAACGAAGATTGGAATCCTGTCGTGTTAAAGACTACGACATTGATGTTATATGATGATTATCAGACGACGAGTGAAGGCCGTGGAATACATTTTTCCGTGAAAGTTTCCCCAGATTTAATTGAGAGAAAACGTAAAGACAGCTCATCATTTTATTTAAAACATCATTCGGTGGTGCAGTTTCCACCAAGAATATTAGTCATCGCTTCATAGTAATAATTTAGGGATGAACAAAGTTATAGATAATCGAATACGTGGACGGTGACCAGGGGGTGGTATGAAAAATAGAAATACGACTAGAATCTGATGAAACACTGCGAGCATCGTCTTTTTGTGCGTCAAGTGTAGGGATACAAATATGACGTAGATCGCGCTCTCAACCAATTAATAATTAAGAATACCACGCCATGGAAATAGTGCTGACAGAGCGAGTGGATGAATTTGAAGGTAAAAAGGATAACTCCGGAATACGCGCGGGAAAGTAAAATGGAAGGGAAAATAAAATGGTTGCTAAAAGAACTTTCTAAAAGAAAAAAAAAAAGGTGCGGAAATGGAACATTTAATTTAAGAATACTAAAAGCGTAATATTTAAGTAATTTAGACAAGTGAGACATTAAATTAAAGGGAATTTAACATAATTAACTATAGACATTATTTAAGAATAAGGATTTACTGAATATAAAGTAGTAATTTAGAATAAGATAAGGAAATCGCGGAATTAGATATAATAATGTAACACACACACACACACATATATATATATATATATCCTATATTATCTAGGCTCGAGAAGGGATTTATATTAAGATATTTCATTCAGTTGGTTCTACTGTTAATGCTAAAATTTTTATAACAAATGCGACTAAATCAATTGAACTTAAAAAAAAATATATATGACAGTGTGATACATAAACTACTCTAAAAATTTAGATTTTGTTCAAATGAAATGGAAATAAATCTGAGACGCTTAAAAATGGGAAAGACATAAAAAAAATTTCCATGCTCGTTCATTTGACTGAGGTATTTTTTTGGTTCCCATGGGCGCACGTACCGTCGTCTGAAAAGCTGACGGCTGTGTTTAGTAAGCAATATTAATTTTCACATTTGAATATCAGCTTGTATGAAATGACCAAGTAAAAAATATTGCTGTCTTTCGGACTTTTTAAAGTCTGTATGGACAATATTCTTCCCTTGGGTTCAAGGGAATAAAAATTCGTCTGCTTGGAATTCATATTCAGAACAGCACCATTCTGTTGGAAAATATACGCTGACATTTTATGTTTATTTCGCATTCCCAGCCAACAAAAAAAATTCCAGAATATAGTGTGTATGACTGAGTTTAAAATATTTTCCCGCGTAATTAAAATAATCCAGTAATATTGCTTTATTATGAGGCCTATTGTTACAACTTGCGTAAATATACTCGGGTCGACATGTTTATATTCAGCAAAACTTGAATCTATTGTTACAACTTGCGTAAATATACTCGGATCGTCATGCTTATATTCAGCAAAACTTGAATCAGCAATTTTCTCCGGAATGATGCTACCCCTTGTTCCTAAAACGTATCTTGGAAATGACCAGAAACTCAATTCCCGTTTTCGTAGGGTGCATTTAGCGAAGAAGAAACAACAATTTATGTAATAAGCTTTCAATTTAATTTGCAAAAGAATTCGAGTAAAACTTTAATATAGAATACTGAATCAATTTTTCATTTGTGTAGGTGAAAAGATTTAAAAACCTTACGCAACTATGTGGGGTGACTTGGATTTATGTTAAAAACTTCGAATAACTTCTTTATTACCAAATACTATTTATTGTATTCCCTCTGTTATACTGTAGTAAGTCTTAGTTTGTATTCTATCATATTTTGTATTTAAACTTGAAAGATCGCAGAAAATAAAGAAATAGATACAAATCCAATATACATCAGACTCTATTAAGTATACTACGATTAATGCAGAGAGTAATATACATATATCGTTGTTTTTAATAGAAAGTTTATAAATAGCTAGTTAATTTATCAAAAGCATGATAGTTATTAACACAAATTCAAACACCAGAACAAAATATTGTGACAATTTAAAATACAGAGAATCCATGTAAGAATGTCCCAGTTTCAAAGGTATATTATAACAGTTTAATTTAGACTATTTACAAGAAATCATACATCAAATCTGGGTCTCAACTCAAGCCAATCATTAGGTAGCGGTGGAACGTAGACACAATATTTTATAATACCCCAAAGGAAAAAATCGCATGGCTCTAACGGCTTTTAACTCTTCAAACCAGCAATGACGCTTTATGCTGACGAGTCGCCATTTTGAATATGTAGCAAACACTGCAAGCGAGTCAATAACAAACCAGTACTCGCGCATGCGCTTATCTAAAACTATTTGAGTTGCTCTTTATTTGTGACTTTGAACCAACATTCTACAACGCTTACAGCTGATACTATTAAAATTTGCAACTGGCACATTCTTTTATGGACACCCTGTAGATGTGTATATATCCATTGAATGTTGGAGCTTCCGGTGCGACTAATGATTCTAAACCCCACCTCTTCCCACGAATCATTACTCTAGAATTAAAGTTAGTTTTTTTTTTCTCTGCATATACAAAATTATTATCAAACATTCAATACAATATTGCATTAAGAATGTTTTTAAATGCCCTCTTAGATTTAGAAAACAAATTAAAACCTTTTTAGGTGCGTTCGTAATTATATAAATACGTAGCACGTATAGTCGTCGTTCAGTCCGTCCGCCTGTCTGTCCGTCCGCATATAATACAGCAAAAACTACCCAACCGAATCGTCTGAAATTTTAAATATATAATTGTTGTTGCAAAATTTTGTCGAGTCATTTCAAATTTCATGAAAATCAGATGTATAGTTAATTACAGGGACAGCTAAAAGTTTTCCGTTACATTACGGCCATTGGGAAAAAATTATTTCAAGTGCATTTTAAGCATGTTACAGCCTTTCGAACAGAATGAAATTGATATGCACTTATGAAGTGCACTAAAATATACATTCAGTGCAACATGCGGTGCAAAAAATATTTATAAAACTAGTTATAGTACGAACGCACCTCATTTGTCACGTTTGACGTGCAATTTTCAACTTGTGTTTTAGTGCTATAGAAATTATGAAAAAAAAACATTTATGACAAAGCAACTTGTAAATGTTTATTACACATATAACTACTACATGAACTAAAATAATAAATGAAAACAACTGGTTTTAAATAAATAAAAATCCCTGCCGGCCCGGCCTACAGGCGGAAGTAGATTCCGAAGTTAAGTATACTAATTTCACCAACAAAAAATAGTATCATGATTAGAGATAAACCCACTTTAACAATTTTATCTGGCCGCTTTTGACGAGTTTTTATTTCATTTTTAAATAAGAGCTGGTTTTATCAGAATCATGTTAAGGCGGTATTCAAAAAAATACTTTTCCATGCTCAACAACTCTAAATTTTCTGGCACATTTTCAGATTCATTTCTAATAGAAAAAATATGAAACTTGTTGACGTGATTTTTGAAGAGATTCGACCTGTGTTTTTATTTTTCGTTCGATTAATTAAAACTTAGTTCATAAACAATCATTTTTTCAGTAGGACAATATTTTTCGTTTCTAACACAATCGCTTTGGGAAACTCGGTTCAAAATGCCCAATTTGACATTATTTTTTGAAATATATTCTACCTCTATCAAAAACTCGACCATTACGGTACATTATATAGTTTCTGAATAAGAGAATCTACCAATTGGATGCGTTTGAGAGTAAAAATGAATTTAAAAATGAGTCAGGAAATAAGCAGTTTGGATTTGAATACACCCTTAATACAATGATTTTTTTCTTCAATCGCTATGTATTTTTAATTTGTTTTTGCTGTAAGAATTGGTCTTAGCAAAAACGTGTCAGTGTAAATGTTGTAGATAATATTAAGAAGATATATAATAAATTCATGCGGATTTTATAGCTTGTGAATTGAAGAAGTTATGGATTTTTTCTTTTTCAACTCCACCTTCTTGTTTTTGTTTCTTTTTTATTTTTTTTGCGGTACAAATTGGTCCTATCAAAAACTTGTCAATATAAAAGTTGTAGATAATATTAAGCAGAATTATAATAAATTTAATTGTAATTAATATCTTGAGATTTGAAAAAGTTATGAATTTTTTTCTCCCAAAAACCCTATTTTTGGCGAAAATATTTCTATATTTTGCCCATTTTTAATTTTATCAAAAATCTGTGATACATAAATTTTTCGCCCAGTTTTTAGAAGTAATAAAAACTTTAAACTGATTTTATATGTACAAATTAAGAAGTTATGGGGATTTTCGGTTTTCACAAAACACTTCCCTATTTCCATCTCCTTGGTCCGATTTTGCCCACTAACGAACATGGCCGAGATTTTATGCCCTTGATTTTATGTATCAGTTTGGAAGAGATTTGTTCAGAATTAGGTAAGTTATCGTGTCCAGAAGAAAGTGATATATATACATATATATATATATATATATACATATATATATATATATATATATATATATATATATGGCCATTAATGACCGACAACTTTCAATTTTAGACATTTTGTCTAATATTTAGAAATATACTTGACAGATTCTTCTGGAATTTCAGGATTAAAAAGAACAGGTATGACCTCTTATTTAGCATTGTCGATTTGTTAAGGGGGGCAATTAGGGTGCCAACAAAAAATCAAAGAAACTAGTTGGATGTGCCAATACCAAAACTTTCTTCTATCTTATACATCTTAATATTTCAAAACCTAGTTACACATGTTAATACTTCAATATTATTAGTTCAATACCATACCAACATTGACTTTCATCTTAAATTTCTGCAACAGTCAATTAAACGGGCTAAAAATGAGTTAATCTATTTCATGATATTTGTTAAAATTATTAATTCTTCCTTATTCTCTTGTTATCAGTTGTTTGCAAATAGCCGGGCTTAGCAGGAAGCGAGTTCCTGCCGCTGCACGAGTCGCCGATGCACAATAGAACCACGAAAAATCAAGAAAAGTATACAAAAAACGCTATCACAGAGGCCCTTTACCGTGCAATATTTCCAAATTCAAGGAGGACCTGTTGGCCAAAGTCAAAAACATACACAAAAAATTTGGTTCAATTGTATGCATAACTTCATACACTTTTTGATGGTACAATAATGAAAATAGTACAGACATCGCAATTATAGCGCCCCCTACAGGCAGGATTTTTCCAAATTCAGGGAGGACCTTCGTGCCATGACCAAAAACAAACACAAAAATTTTGGTTCAATTCTATGCATAACTTTATACACTTTTGGATGATACAATATTCAAAATCGCACAAAAATCGCTATTACAGCGCCCCCTACCGGCAATTTTTTTCCAAATTGAGGGAGGACCTACCTGCCATATCCAAAAACTTAAAATAAAAATTTGTTTCAATTCTATGCATAACTTCAAACACTTTTGGATGGTACAATATTCAAAATCGCACAAGAATCGTTATTACAGTGCCCCCTACCGGCGAATTTTTTCCAAATTGAGGGAGAACCTACTTGGCATAGCCAAAAACTTAAAATAAAAATTTGGTTCAATTCTATGCATAAATTCATACACTTTTGGATGGTACAATTTTCAAAATCGCGCAAAAATCGCTATTACAGCGCCCCCTACCATCGAATTTTTTTCAAATTCAGGAAGGACCTGTTTGCCATAGCCAAAAACTTAAAATAAAAATTTGGTTCAATTCTATGCATAACTTCATACACTTTTTGATGGCACAATGGCGACAGACAGACGGACAGACAGACATTTTCTATAAACATGTTTTTTGTGATCTCTGACCCCTAAAACGTGTAAATTCGTCGAAAATCGGAAGTCGAAATAAATTTCGATTACAACACTTTCTTCTATTGAGATAGAAGAAAGTAAAAAAATAATACTTGGGATCACTCTGTAAAATAAAATGCACAAAATGATCTACCGCTAACGAATATAAATAACCAGACAATGTGCAATATGTGTATTCTTTTGTGTAAGAATAAGACGTATATTAATAGAGATATAGCGATTTATTTAAAATAATTAAAAAATTCTTGCACGTTTTTTGTTTATAAGATGCAGGGTTTTCAACCGCCGGTTTCAGAAAAATTGACAAAATATAGTAGATTTAACATTATAGTGTAATTGGAATATAAATATATTAAACTAGAATATAGCCCGTCAGAATGACGTGTTTGCATTTTCAAAAAAATTATATAGCATTGCATTATAAAAAGAATTGTGAAGTAATAAATTTTGTCTTGTCTGATTAATAGGGTCAGGTGGGGTAAAGTAAAAACAGCCCATTTTTCATTGAAATTTAACTGGCAAGAAAATTATTAATTGAATTGGTAAAATACTGATATAAAGTATGCAAATGAACTTCACTCACAAAATTTGAAGAAATATTTCACAAAAACATTCAAATTAGTACTAATAATGTTATTTTAAAACATATTGTCAATTAACTATTTTATCTGATGGTATGTGGTAAAATAAAAGACAATTCCAACAGAAGGTTTATTTGTTTTTATTAATTGCCAAAATAATAATTATATAACTTAAATTTTAAAAAGTTGAACAGAGAAAATCCCGATTTTTTTTAAACATGCATAAAAGAAACCTGTAATAAATTTTGATAATTAAAAATCCTCTTTTATCACATAAGTAAATCGCAACTGTTAATTACATTAACAATTTATTTTCCCAAATTCTGTTATTAAATTACAAATTTATTTTCCCTACAAAATACAAAATTTTATTTATTATAATAATGCATTGATATATATACATATATATATATGTAATACACGGCATTACATATTTCTGATATTCTAATTTCATTTTATAAGAAATATTCATTTTTCCCCCCAATGTCTTCAGAATTCAAAAAACATTTAAAAAGAGAATTTCTTTTTTTTAACTACCGACAGATGGCGCAACAGAGCATATAAACGTTTGTTTTAATCTTTTAATATTTTAAAAGTTCAAGACGAATGAATCAATTGTTTGTTTACTTTCATATAGGGATAGATAAAGCTACCAATCTAATTTTAACTGAAGTTATCGCAGCTGAATATTAGATAATTGAATGTAATCTCTTATAAATATTAATTTATTCTGAATAATCTGTCTAAAAATGTAACTTTTCCGAATAGTGGAAAAGAAAGCACGTTTTACTCAACGTTTTAAGATTGAAAATCAAATCAACATTCACTCGTGTGTCGTGATGCCACATGTACAACACAAATTCCAAATCCAGAAGCAGTTGAATGACTCTTTGAGCGAATCATTAAAAAATACGGTCGACATCCGATTTTGCTCTTAAAATATTTGTAAAACCATAATAAAGCTTTTAAATAATTTGAAATACGTTTGTTTTTAGAAAGGAAACGTTAATCCGGTACAAAATAATTCACGGGAATGAATCACCGAATATAGCTATATTCACTGAACACCATAAAGTGTTCTCATTGGTCAGAAAATAGATAGCCTTGAAAAACAGAGGTAATTTTTCGCGATATTTTTAACCGTGTATACTGAATTCAAACTGTAAATAAATGTAAACAAAAGTGAAAAACGTATTTCAAAATATTAATATGCTTTTGCGAAATATTTTAAGAGCATTTAATGAATAGCTGAAAGAGTCATTCATTTGTTTTTGGATTTGTAATTTGTGCTTATGAATGGCAACGGTAATCACTTGTATACATCGGAACCCTGTTGTTGGTATCTGGTTATTTTTAAATTAGATCTTAAAGCGTTATAATTGTATACTTTTTGAAGGTTTGAGAAAAATTGAAGAAGAATATGTTACACAACAAATAGATAGACAGATTAAATAAGGCAGTCGGCAAATACGGCATCGGAATACTTAAGCCTAACGTGGCCGCGTTTGGATTATCAGGAAACGGATGAGTTCAACCCCGGAAGCGTTATACATTTTGTGTCATTCTATGTATAATATTTTAGGATATATCAGCAGTCGTATGAAATAATTTTTCTCTGCCCATGCGCGAACGATAACAAGAATCATTTTACATAATTTAATCGTCAACTCTATGGAGCAACTTATTTAAAAAATCTAGTCAAATCTCTCTATTCTTAAAAAAAGTAACTACCGCTGTCACCGACGCCGCCGCCGCCGCCGCTGCCGGTTTTGATTTTTTTGTGGCCGGAGGCCTTTCTTCGTTAATATTAACAAAAATAATGCATACAAAAATATGAAAATCGGTGATTTTATACAGAAATGTTTGATAAACACGCTGATGCAGACAGTTTTCAAATCGAAGAATTATTTTAAGAGTTATTTAATACTAAATTTGGACAAAATCGTTCCACTAAAAAAGTTTTATAGCAGCAAAAACTATACATGGCAGTGTAATCATTTTTAGATCATTTTATGCGTTAGAATTTGCCGGAGTGCAGATTGCATTATTTTTTTTTATTTTGACTCATTTTTTCAGGTTTCATTTCTATTTTAAATTCAAATTTTCAGCATTTCGAGAGATATTTTTTACTTATTTTAGAAAACTGCATTTATTTAACCTGTTGCCAACTGTATAAACAACGGAAACAATAATGTTTGCTTCAAATTAAAAATATATTTACACGTGACTATTATAAACAAAAAAGATACTTTCAAATTAAAATAAAATAATTGCGTATAAAAAGCAGGAACTTATTGAAAATTAATTCATAAGAACTATATTTAACGTGAATTTTAAAAGAGAAAGGATATTGTAAAATAACAAATTCATTAACATGCGTTAGAGGTTTTAAATAGGAGAAATTACGTCACATTACACTTATTACGTAAAATGAACAAAAAATAATATTGCAAAATAGTTTAAATTTAAAAATAGCGCGAGACATTTACTTGATATTTTGAGATGAACTTTTCAACTATTGTTTTTTTTGTACAGCGCAAATAGTATTTCATTTCTAATAAAAATATTTCACGTGAATATTAAAAAGGCAAAGAAAAGTTTGGTGAAAATTACGTCAGATTAAAAACGGTATACCCCCTAGTATCGTAAAAATTCAGAAATATATCGGCGTTAACGTGAGCAAATTTTTAGTTGTTCTCTATAAGCAGCTGAATGATAAGGGATTTTACCGAATTTGTCATTTTTTATTAACTGACTTTCAGAAAAATGTTAGTATATAGTGAGCATCAACGAGTAGATTTGGAAAAAATGCTTCGATTCTTTTGATTATAGTACAGGCTCATTCTGGTGGTTATCCAAGAAGAACTAAAGCATCAATAAACTAGTTGGATGCGCCAATCCCAAAACTTTCTTCTATCTTATACATATTTCAAAAATTAGTTACACATGTTAATACTTCAATATTATAAGTTCAATACTATTCCAACTTTGATTTTCATCTTAAATTTCTGCTTCAGTCAATTAAACGGGCTAAAAACGAATTAATCAATATCATGATATTTGTTAAAATTAATAGTTCTTGCTTATTCTGTTGTTATCAGATGTTTGCGAATAGCCGGTTTAGCAAAAAACGAGTTTCCGCCTCTGCACGCGCCGCCGATGGACAACAGAACTACGAAAAATCAAGAAAGCATACAAAAATCGCTATCACAGAGCCCCTTTACCGCGTAATATTTCCAAATTCAAGGAGGACCTGTTCGCTACAGCCAAAAACATGCACGAAAAAAATTTGTTCAATTGTATGCATAATTTTATACACTTTTCGATGGTACAATAAAGAAAATGGCACAAACATCGCTATTACAACGCCCCCCTTCCGGCAGATTTTTTCCAAATTCAGGGAAGACTTGTTTGCCATAGCCAGAAACGTACACAAAAAAATTTGGTTCAATTCTATGCATACCTTCATAATATTTTCGATGGTACAGTAATGAAAATGGTACAGACATTGCAATTATAGTTCCCCCTTCCGGCGGCGTTTCTCCAAATTCAGGGAGGAGCTTCATGCCATGACCAAAAACAAACACAAAATATTTTGCTCAATTCTATGTATTATATACTTTTTGATGGTACAATATTCAAAATCGCACAAAAATCGCTGTTACAGCGCCCCTACCGGCGAATTTTTTCCAAATTCAGGGAGGACCTACTTGCCATATCTAAAAACTTAAAATAAAAATTTGGTTCAAATCTGTGCATAACTTCATACACTTTTGGATGGTACAATATTCAAAATCGCACAAAAATCGCTATTACAGCGCCCCCTACCGGCGAATTTTTTCCAAATTCAGGGAGGATCTGCATGCCATAGCCAAAAAATTAAAATAAAAATTTGGTTCAATTCTATGCATAACTTCATACACTTTTTGATGGTACAATGGCGACAGACAGACGGATAGACGGACACACGGACACACGGACAGACAGACATTTTCTATAAACATGTTTTTGGGGATCGCTAACCTCTAAAACGTGTAAATCGGTCGAAAACCGGAAGTCGAAAAAAAATTCGATTACAATACTTTCTTCTATTGAAGATAGAAGAAAGTAAAAATGAAACTAAAAAACTAGAGAACAGGAATTCTGCTTTTTCAGAATTTAGTTTCGCCCCGGCATTTCCATTACTTCATTTTCTTCTGGTGGACTGATGGCTTCTATTATTATGAAACAGCCATTATAAATGAAGCGTTAAAAAAAATTTTTGGCCATTTTTTTCCCATTCTGACCAGAAAATCAGAGTTCTAACTTTTTACGGCAGCTCTTTCATCTTCACCTAACGCTTCATTTATAACGGCTGTTTCATAATAATAGAAGCCACCAGTCCATCAGAAGAAAATAACTCGGTTAAGCGTGACTCGGATAATCGGGACTCTACTGCAAAACACATTTCAATTTTAAGACTTAAAGTACACGCTTTTACTTTATGTAAAATGACGTCATTCCCATTCATATAGAAACTTAAAATTAAATATAGTTTATAATAGCTCCCTGTTTTATCATAAATCCTTCATTTATATTTTTCTCAAAGTACCACGTATTTTAATTATTTTTTTTTCAATTTAATTTTTTTAATATTTTTTTTTCGATTTTATGAGAAAATGGCAACAAAAAGATATAATTGCTATTTTTGAGGAATTTTTTCTTTACTTTCTACAGAAGTGGCGTACTTGAGTTGCCAAAATGAAACAAATGTCGCTAAAAACTACAAAAAAATTAATATTTCAAAAACAAATAGAGATGCAGTTTTCAAACAAATTGCATTAAAAAGTACTTTTTTTTTCCCAATACGATGGTATAAAAACACAAAATGTGCGATGTTTAGAAATTTTAAAAAATGCTATAGAGCATTTAATTGTACAATGATACATCTACTTTGTTTATTGCTAGCGTCTGTAAGCTAACGTTATTTTTTGAACACAAAATAAGCTGGGAGAAAGAAATAGCATACCGTACCGGGGCTAATAAATAAAAATTGAAAATGACAAATTACGGAAAATCCCTTATCATTCATCTGCTTTTAGAGAACAACTAAAAATTTGCTCACTCTAACTCCGATATCTTTCTGAATTTTTAGGATATTTGACTAGATTTTTTAATAAGTTTTTCCATAGAGTTGACTAATAAATTATGTAAAATTATCCTTGTTATCGTTCGCGCATGCGCAGATAAAAAATATTTCATACAACTGCTCATATTTCTTAAAAAATTTAATATATTAATATTTCAATTGCACTATATTGTTTCTACTATATTTTGTCAATTTTTTTGAAACCGGAGTTAAATTTGGTTGAAAACCCTGCATGCTATAAGCAAAAAACATGCATGAACTTTTAATATTTTTTAAATAAATCGCTATATCTCTATTAATATACATGCTATTCTTACACAAAAGAATACACATATTGCACAATGTCTGTTTATTTACATTCGGTAGCGATAGATCATTTCGTGCTTTTTATTTTACAGGGTGATCCGAAGTATTATTTTTTTCATAGATTTTTCACTTTCGAACCAACCCATATTAAAATTATTGCCTCCGACTGACCTGATCCGTGCAAAAATCAGTAAAATTTGGCTCAGCCTAAAACATTTTACAAAAAATGGATATATTTTAAATTGCCATTATTTTACAATTAAACTTAAAAATTCATTTTTTTAAAGGATTGTAGATTTCTAGGCAATGAAATTAAAATACAGTAAAACCAGTGAAAAAAAACCTGCCTATGACGGAATCCTGTCTGAAACGAATAAATATGTTGATCCATATAAAATTAATATAATAATACCTGAAAAAAGAATAGACTACATTTACACTTGCTAAGAAGGGAACTTGTCTCTAACGCATTTTTTTCTTTCCTATGTGATTCCGTCTTAGAAGATTTTACTGTATAGCGTTTTTCAAAGTCTCCAATACGTGGAATATGGATTAACGATATTAATGATAAGTGAAACATTTACATACAAATAGAGATTCATTAAAAAAAAATAAATATCACAGCCTACGACGAATCTTTACAAATGAGCATTATAAACATGAAAAATAACAGCTATAGTAAGTGTTTTTGGTTGGAACTTCTCATACGAAAGAAATTTTAACCATATAGACGTAAAAAACTATTTTTTGCAGACATTTAGTTAGATCGGTCCAAGTTCGGACCTGAGATTTTAACTTTTTTCCAGGCCGGGCCGAACTTTTTTTCTTTGGGTTGGCCGGGCCCGGGCCTGGATATTTCGACTCGTGCAGACCTCTAATCCAAACCTCCAGCATATTTTGAAAGCAAGTTTAAAGTAAAATCTGTACTCTGCTATTTTATGTCCAAAGGAGAGGCGCTGTCTTAAATCGACGTTTAACAACGTACAATTTGTAGATCATCCCTATTTTGCATTCAAAATAAGTCAATAACTCGTCGCTCAGAGACGTGGGTAAATGGTGTAAGTCACGAATTTGGTTTTCAATATCTTCATGAATGTTGGAGATATCGAGAGGAATTTTTTTTGTGTTTAATTCAGGAATGGATTAAGGAAAAATTCCTAATTGGAAATTTTACTCTAAGGGGGCCGCATAAAAATTTAAGTTTTGTATTTTCTCAAATAGACCCCCGATGGTGTTGCAACTTATCTCATCAAATTTTGCACCTTTTTTTAGGAAACTTTGCAATTGGAAGTATGTGCCTAGGGGCAATATTTAAGGAGATAACCTATTGTTTCGATATTTATGAATCACCCGGCATATATATACATGTATATATATAAAGTGTTTTACTGAGGGTGGTTTTGGGTTCTAGGGTTCATGATCGGTGCAGATCTGCAAAAAATTTTCAGAAATTCCAACATAGGGGAGAATTTAATAGGTAGTATTTCGTACGAAATCTACCTAAAAGGTACAATATGTATATATATATATATATATATATATATACTTGGAAAAGAAAAACAGAAACAATTAATAACAGTTGTGCTCAGGACCTGATTATCGCAAGGGTAAATGAGGCAGCTGCCCAGGGCGTAACACTCGGGATACTCAAGGCCGTGACAATCCCCAATAAAAAAATCCCTGCCGGCCCGTCCTACATGCGGAGGTAGATTTCGAAGTTAAGTATACTAATTTCACAAACAAAAACCAAATCATGATTAGAGATAAACCCACTTTAACAATTTTATCTGGCCGCTTTTGACGAATTTTTATTTCTTTTTTATATAATAACTGATTTTATCAGAATCATGTTAGGGCGGTATTCAAAGAAATACTTTTCCATGCTCAACAACTCGAAATTTTCTGGCATAACTCCAGATTCATTTTTAATAGGAAAAACATGAAACTTGTTGACGTGATTTTTGAAGAGATTTATAAACGACCTGTGTTTTTAATTTTCGTTCAATTAATTAAAACTTGATATATAAACAATTATTTTCTCAGTAAGACAATATTTTTCGTTTCTAACACAATCGCTTCGGGAAATTCCGTTCAAAATGCCCACTTTGACATCATTTTTTGAAATATATTCTGCCTCTGTCAAAAAATCGATCATTACTGTACATTATATAGTTTCTGAATAAGCGAATCTACCAATTGGATGCGTTTGAGAGCAATAATGAATTTAACAAGTTGGAAATTGTTCGTCAAACGTGGCAAATGAGGTGCGTTCGTACTGTAACTAGTTTTATAATTATTTTTTGCACACCATATTGTACTGAATGTATATTTTTTTGCGCTTCATAAGTGCATAGTCTGTAACATCATTAAAATGCACTTACATTAATTTTTTCCCCATTCGCCGTAATGTAACGGAAAACTTTTGACTGTCCCTGTAATTAAACTATACATTCGATTTTCATAAAATTTGAAATGGCTCGGCAAAATTTTGCAGCAATTATATATTTAAAATTTCAGACCATTCGGAAGGCTGTAAAATCATTAAAATGCATTTGCAATAATTTTTTCCCATTGGCCATAATGTAACGAAAAACTTTTGGGTGTCCCTGTAATTAAACTATACATCCGATTTTCATAAAATTGGAAATGGCTCAACAAAATTTTCCAGCAATTATATATTAAAAATTTCAGACCATTCGGAAGGCTGTAAAATCATTAAAATGCATTTGCTATAATTTTTTCCCATTGGCCGTAATGTAACGGAAAACTTTTGGGTGTCCCTGTAATTAAACTATACATCCGATTTTCATAAAATTGAAAAAGGCTCGACAAAATTTTGCAGCAATTATATATTAAAAATTTCAGATCATTCGGTCAGGTAGTTTTTGCTCTGTTATATGCGGACGGACAGACAGACGGACGGACAGACGGACAGACAGACGGACTGAACGACGACTATAGGTGCTACGTATTTATATAATTACGAACGCACCTAAAAATGAGTCAGAAAATAAGCAGTTTGGATTTAAATACTCCCTTAATACGATGATTTTTCCAACACAATCCGCTTCGGGAAATTCGGTTCAAAAGGCCTACTTTGACACCATGTTTTAAAATATATCCTACCTCTATCAAAAAATTGACCATTACGGTACATTATATAGCTTCTGAGTAAGAAAAGGTACCAATTAGAAGCCTTTGAGAGTAAAACTGAATTGTAAAATGAGTCAGAAAATAAGCAGTTTGGATTTGAATACACCCTTACTAAGATGATTTTTTTCTTCAACTGCTATGTATTTTTAATTCGTTTTTGCTGTAAGAATTGGTCCAATCCAAAACTTGTCTATATAGATGTCGTAGACAATATTAAGAAAATATATGATAAATTCATAGGGATTTTATATCTTTTGAATTGACGGAGTTATGGATTTTTTTCTTCTTCAAACGCCCTTTTTGTTTTCGTTTTTAATTTTTTTTTGCGGGACGAATTGGTCCTATCAAAAACTTGTGAATATAAAAGTTGTAGATAATGTTACGGAGATTCATGATAAAATTAATTGGATTTGATATCTTGAGAATTGACGAAGTTATGAATTTTTTTCTTCCAAAAACCCTATTTTTTGCGCCCCTTGAGCCCATTTTTAATTTTATTAAAAATCTGTGATACATAAATTTTTGGCACTATTTTTAGAAGTAATAAAAACTTTAAACTGATTCAATATGTACGAAATTTAAGAAGTTATGGGGATTTTTCTGTTTTCACAAAACCCCTCCCTATTTCCATCCCCTTCGTCCGATTTTGCCCATTAACGAACTTGACCGAGAGTTTATGCCCCTTGATTTTATGTATCAGTTTGTGAAGAGATTGGTGCAGAATTGTGGAAGTTATCGTGTCCAGAAGAAAGTGATATATATAGATAGATACATACATAGATAGATAGATAGATAGATAGATATATGAAGTTTTTTACTGATGGTGGTTTTGGGCTCTAGGGGTCATGATCGGCGTAGATCTGCAAAAATGTTTCAGAAATTCCAACATAGGAACGACGCCAATAGGTAGTATTTCATACGAAATCTACCTAAAACACAGAGGTCAAAGTTCCCGTCAAGTGTCCACTAAAGGAACATTCTATTTTGCTCTCTTCTTCTCTTTTCAGCATTCCTAGTAAGTATTTCAGGTCAGTGTTGATAAGAAACTAACGGTGAAAGCACAAGCTAATTTTGTTGTGTTATATTTAAAATATATTGTTTTATGTAAATATGCCAGATCGCTGCATAGTTCTTGACTGTCGTTCAAATTATTCTGGAACTAATGAATATGTCAGCTTGTATCAATTCCCTAAAAATGAAGAAAGAAGCAAATTATGATGCAAATAAATTCGTCGAGATAATTTTACGCCTGGTAAACGTGCAGTCGCCTGCGAGAAGCATTTCAGAAGTGATACGGTATTAAAGGAAGATAAATTCACGGATAGTGGAGGTAACATCACACGAATGCCAAGGAAAGGCCTATATTGAAGGATGATGCATATCCATGCATTTTCGAAGTAAGCCCATCTTATTTAACAGAAACGGCACCTTTATTTCGACAAAACAGAGAGAAAAAAATACAATCGAAGGGAAAAAAAATTCACAAATTCATGAAAAATGATAAAATAATAGATTTTAAAGATCTGTTTAAGAACATTGATAACAAATTAAGTGACTTAATTTGCAGTACTAACGTCATTATTTATAAACGTAATGAAAAATTTCTTGTCTTATATATTAAATTTTTGCCTACTCTTGTCGTAGAAAAAATCTTAAAGTCAATCTGAGTGAGGGTTCTTAGACCTGTTTAAAAAATTATACAAAAATTTTAGGTGGTAAAAAATTAAACGATATTAATGCACGTAAAATTAAAAAGTTCAAAAGCGTATTTCAAGAAAATATTTATAAACCTATTATCAGGCGATTTAGAAAGGGTAAGTCAAGTTTTGCTTGATTTTTTAGAATATTTTTTATTTTATTTTATTTTGGAAAGTCTATAAACATGACTATTTAATACACTGCATATAACTATCAGCATAATTTTATTGTAAATATCAGAAATAAACATGTGAATCTGGAACAATGTATTTACAAATACTATTATTCTCATTTTATATAAATGTACAGTCGTGGAAAAAAAAAAAAGTAAACACCCCCTACTAACTCCTCAACAAATTATCGTAGAAGAAAGTTACTGGTACCGAACGATTGGAAATAAAGTCTACTTTTAAATGATGTATATAAAATTTGCTTAGGGGGCCACTTACATATTAAAACGAACCATAACTTTGTTTTTTTCAATAGCAGTACCCAATTCTGACAGCATAAATGAACTCTACACCCTTCAATTAGCCTAAAAACGAATTTTTATGCAATTCGTACCATAAGTTTCCGAGAAATTAATTATTTTAAAACGAGCGTATTTTAAGGGCTGTATCTAAATTGAAGTTCCGTACTGGATTGTTAACCGAGAGAGCCGCTTCCTTGATCAAGGCACCTTAAGCGCCACTCAAGGAGCCAATGAAGCGTGTTAGATTACAGTACGGCAGAATAAATTTCAAAATGTCTACTCACTTCCATCATAGACGGCCCCTTAAACCATCATTTTGCCGTTTTTTAAGCATAATTTGAAAACTACTTGGAAGAAAAAAGGGAAATTTTTGAATTTCCATAAAGCAGGACTTAATAAATCTAAATCCATCAAAAAAATTGTAGGTTGCAATTCATAATTTTTTCGAATATTAATTTCTTAATTCATAATTCATATCATAAAATTATAAAAATTACAAATTCAGCTGATTTATGTTTGGGTATATTAGTATTATTACCACAAAAAAAATTAGCACATTAGGAGCATAATTTCGGGAGATATAAATAAAAATATGAAAATATAATTTAACATTAGAAGCACTAAATTTTGAATGTTTATAATTCAAAAACTTATCATTCAAATGACTTGAAATTTGGTGTCTAGGCATAGTTTGAACCGAAGATTTGAAATATCTCGTTAAAATTGGGTATTGCCATTGAAAAAAATGAAGTTAGGATTCGTTTTAATATGTAGATGACCCCCTAAGAAAATTTTATATACATCATTTAAAAGTAAACTTTATTTCCAATCGTTCGGTACCAGTAACGTTCTTCTATGATGATTTGTTGAGGAGTTAGTATGGGGTGTTTACTTTTTTTTTTTCCACGGCTGTACCTGCTTTATTAATAATGAAATAACATTTAAAATTATTTATACCTAACAAAACGCTAAAAAATGTTTAAAAAATCTAACTAAAAATCATCATTATAGAAGTAATCACTCAAATTTATTTCTTTGAAATTTTTGAAAAATATATTAATGTATAAAGCATACATGGGATTATTATTTCATTATTATTATCAAAATACTTGATTCATTACTATCTGAAAAAAATTCTTCAAATTCTACATTGCTTGTTTAAGACTCAAAGGAATGATATAAAACATTAAAATAATGCCTAAAAAAATTTGTTGCATAGTTACATTTATACATAAAATCATCATTATAAAAATAATTACTAGAATTTATTTCATTGAAATTTTCAAAGAAATGTATGTGAAGAAATGTATGTCAAAGAAATATATTTTATGTTAATACTTTATACATGTTAATGTTTAAAAAAAGAAAACTTTAATTTTTAACTATGTTTACATAAGATGCAATGCAATGATTTAAAATACAAAAAACGATTGCTTTAAAAACCTGTTATATTGCTATTTTATTTTATTTATTTATTTTATTTTTTACTTATTTTATTTATTTATTTATTTTATTTTATTTTTTTCGGAAAATAGTCTCTGAATGAAAGTAAAAAGCACACAGGGAATTAATATTTTATTATTATCATTTAGCTTCATTCATTAATAAACTGAAAAAAAATCAATTTCTACTGGGATTGCTTAAGACTCAAACACGCAAAGGAATAATATAGAATAGATCATTAAAAATATGCCTAAAAAAATGTAATTCAGTTGCATTTGTATAAAAAAAGGCATTATTTTATTAATAGTCAATAGAAATTATTTTTGTGAAAGTAAAAAATATATATATATATTGTATTTAACTTAATGTGAATAAGCAGGTATGGAATTATTTTATTTTTATCATTTTGTATATAAATATATATTATTTATATATAAAAACATCGTTATAGGAATAAGCACTAGAATTTATTTCTTTAAAATTTTGAAAAAAAAAAAAAAGTATATAAACGGATGTTAAAAACATACATGCAATTATCTCATTCTTACAATTTTACTTGCTTTATTAATATGTGAAAAAAAAAAAATCTCAAATTGTATTTTGCTTGCTTAAGGTTCAAAGCAATGACATAAAATACTTAAAAAATCTGTAATATCTATATTTAAAAATCATTATTATCGGAATAATCACAAGCAGTTATTTCTTTAAAATTTGTAGAAAGTATTTATAAATGAATTTTAAAAACATTATTTAATTATTACAATTTTACTTGCTCAACTAATATTTGGAAAATAAATCATTTTATTTATTCTTTGTATAAAATTTAAACTATTGATAAGAAAATGTTTCGCAAAAATGAAAATGAATGAATGTAAAAAGCAGACACGTAAAAATGAGTCTACTATTATTGTTTTATGGACTAATAAATGTTCTAAAATTTTTCCCAATCATTTTCTCGAGACTAAAATTTTTATTTTTTTTCCTCAAATATAAATGCGAAAATTTTTATTAATTTAGGGAATTACAGCCGTGTGTAAAATATATCAATAAACCATCATTAAAACTAAATAATTGAATATATTAATTAAAGTATACATAAATGAATATACAGGAATATATTTGAAGATATCTATATTTATTATTATATGCCGATTATAAGGTATTTTGTATAAAACTTTATTTTTGTTTGGTTTTGGAGAGAAGTATTCATGCCTTTTTGTGATGCATTCAAAGGACCATGTCGTCCGCCATGTTTTACTGTCATGGCCTTGAAGTATCCCAAGGGTTACGCCCAGAGCCACTAACTCTAAAATGTTTCTCTACACAATCGCAAAAATAGCTTTTTAATGAACAGAAATTGTGTCTAAAAACATGTTTTATGGGGTCCGAACTGAATCTTTGCTCCATCCACCAGAGCAACATGTTGGGTTAGTCTAGCCATGGTTCCGCCATTCTGAGTCTAGGGCCCAGTATCCTTCGTAATTTCAAGAATTAGCAACTTTCAAATGCTTCGAACATGTAACTTTAAATATTCTATGTTTCACAGTTGCAAAAATAGTGCTCCTTTAAAATAAATAAATAAATGAATCAAGCTACTGGAAAAATGTTTGGTTTGATTTATTGCTACTTATTAAATATTCCATTTACAGCAGTTTAAATAAATGATTGTTGAATGACCAAATCGTATTGTCTCAATACTGCGGTTTTTTAATAAGAATTATTTACATACACATTTTTAGTTACTAGAAAAACGTGCCTTTTTTCGTTTTTCATTTTTGGCAGCATTTTCTGAAACTAAATTATTGATAATTAGCAGAAGATGAGTTCATATCCACAAGACTTTGGTAGGAAAAAACTTTTTCAAAGACACCTGTTTTTCAGTTTTAATTTCTTGCCCCTTCAAGGTCCCAGTGGTTTCTTTTTTCGGATACTTTTGGTTAACCTGTAAAGCAAGGTCTTCTGGCAAATCATTAGGTAACGGCGATATGTAGACGCGATCTTTTATATAGTCCCAAAGGAAAAAATCGCATGGCTCTAACGCCTTTTAAATCTTCAGCCCAGAAATAACGATTTGTGCTCAGGAGTGGCCATTATACGTGTGCGGCACTGCAAGCCAGTCAATAACAAAGTGTACTTGCGCATGCGCTTAGCTAAAACTGTTTGAGTTACTTTTTATTTGTGACTTTGAACCAACACTTTTCAATGATGCTATTGAAATTTAGTTGATACTATTAAAATTCATATCTGAGACACTCTTTTATGGAAACCCTGTATATCTATGATATGGATGTATAATCCAGATAATAAAGAAATATTACTGGAGTATTATAGTTACGCGGGAAAATATATAAAGTTAATCATAACACACTTTTTCTGTTTTTTTTTTTTTTTTTTTTTTTTCAGTAGACTGGGAAAATTTAACGACAGTGTTAAATTAATATCCCGGCGGATCACAAAACGTTCTTCTATGTCTTTCTTCGATTTTAATAGATTGATTTAAATAGCGCAGTTAAGCACCAGCAATTATAAAGTATAATCATTTGTTTGGGCAAAATGTGGAGTAAAAAAGCCTAAAATTTCAGTGTATCTTGTTCGGTATTCAAATCCGAAATTGGGCCACAATTCATTTGTATTATTTTCTTCAAAGCGGGGTACGATTTTACACTCTACAAACTAAGATACAGCTATAATGTTTATCGGAGAAAGCAAAGCGGTGTATATCGTTAAATTATCAAAACAAAAAATGTATCAGCGTATTTTTTGTTCATAGTTTAACTTCTTAAATCATAAACTTGGTGCAATTCCATTCCATGGATGCCCGGATTAGCTATCATGTACATCGGACAGGCATCGCATAACAGCACCACATTTTAGGCGATAAAATCGAATTACAATCAACACTAATTCATGTTAATATCCTATTAACCCTTTGCACTCGGTTGAAGAATATGGTTAGGCAGTAGCGATCACTTTTTTGTATACTACATTTTTTAAAACAAAAATGTTTGTCATACATTACTATTGAAATTGTTCTAGGTTCTATTTGTAAAGATTTTGATTTGAAATTCTGGTGAACAAAGCGTAATTCTGAAATACTGTTAGCGACAAGATTTGTCGGACCTCACCCTACAAAGAAATACAAAGAGTTAAATATAAAATTTCAGGGAATTCCTTTCACCAGTTCTTCAATTACCGCAATATTAAACATTAGTGTAACATACAGGGTATTTTATGTATATTAAGTAGGGTATATTACGTAACATTCGTTGAAAGATAGTCAGACCATATTTAAGACTTCCCAAATCGTATAAATTCCACAAAAATCGGGAGTCGAAAATTTTGCTGTTTCCAGTACTTTATTCTGTTGAATTTTAAAGAAAGTAAATATATATATATAGTACATCTGAGAGATTATTGGAGCTGTCGCCTTATGATAGATGTTGATGATGAGACTGCATTTAAAGAACATTCGATTATTCCTTGATTGCCGATGTTGTTTTATGCCGGTGGGCAACCATGAAAGATCTGATACAGCTAAGGAATTAAGGATAGTACATTCCATCGATTATATATTGAATGACGCTGGAGAGGAATTTGCATACTTAAAAAACAGCAACGTACCGTCATTTAAATGAACAGTCATAATTAATAATAGTGCAATCCTGTCCCGCATAGTACCGATCGAATCAGTACTAATAGCAGACGTCGAAATCCTGGATGTTTTCCCCGAGAAAGGATCACACAATGGAAATAACTTTTTTATTTACATACTGGTTTCTCAGAAAAAAATAAAGCACTCTTAAATTAGTTGGCAGAATACTTATGAAAACGTATTGATGGCGAAATTCGGTAAATCAGAAATCATTCTTGTGATGCCGAGTATTTTTTTTTTTTTTAACAGATAATTTCACTCAAAAGAATTCAGTCCGAGCTAGCACAGAAAAGTTTTACAGTGAGGGCGTAGGAACACAAAAAATCTGCAGTATGACGAAGCAAATGCATGAGAAAAACGTAAATCGCGGATGCATCAAAACGTTGCAATGCCGTTTGTTTTAGGCTCGAAAACCATGTTCTGGAATTACAGTGAAACTTGGATAATTCGAACTTGTTTAATTCGAAATTCTGGCTAATTCGAATTTTTTGCCTGGTCCCTAGAATTCTGTATTAAAATAATGTTAAAAAAATGTGGATATTTCGAATTTTAGTTTGGATAATTCGAATTTTTCGTAGGATTGCCTTTCGAATTTTGCGGTAAATATTAATCCTGAGACTTTTTTCAGCTAAGGTTCAAAATAGTAAAACAGTTTATTTTAATTGTCTTTCTATTTGGCAAAATTCCAGGACTTAGCCGCACCCTTTCGTCTGGGGAATCTATTTCACTGCGCTTTGAAAGGATCGCAGCTTAGGTGTTGCAATCGCAGATTTTCGCCAACCCTTCCCCTCCCCCTTTTTTTTTCTCCTGAAGCGCAGCTACATTTCTTTCTATCTTAGAGTCACGTGAGTGAATGATTTAACGCGGTTGTAAGTTTTTGTGTGTGTGCTTTAAGTATTGTTTTTATGTTCTCTTACTATGGCGTTGTCAAAAGCTAAAACTCCTTATAAGTCATTAACATTAGCTCAAAAGGTAGCGGTGATTAATGAAGTGGAAAAAGGCCTTAAAAAGAAATCGGAAATTGCCAAGGAATTTGGAATTCCACCCAACACATTATGGACATATTTGAAGAACAAAGATAAAATTTTGAATAGCGAAAATGGCACAGGAAAAAATAGGAAAAGGACGAGACGACCTGATAACCCAGTTGTGGACGGTTGTGTTCTTAAATAGTTTAAACAAGCGCGAGATAAGAACATTCCAATTAGTGGCCCTATTATGAGAGCCAAAGCTGAACAGTTTGCCGCTGCATTAGGCATTCAAGATTTCAAAGCCAGCACAGGTTGGCTGAATGGTTTCAAAGATAGAAACGATATTTCTTTCAAAGCAGTGTGTGGTGAAAGTGGTGCAGTGGATATTCAAGCAGCTGATGAGTGGAAAAAACATTTAAGAGAAATTATTCAGAATAAGGAACCAAAAAAATATTTTTAACGTCGACGAGACTGGACTTTTTTATAAGTGTACTCCAAATAAAACTCTTGCTTTCAAAGGAGAAACATGCAATGGTGGAAAACTAAGTAAAGAGCGAGTAACGTTGCTTGTTGGAGCAAATATGGACGGGTCCGAAAAGTTGCCACTATTAATGATTGGCAAATCGTCTAATCGACGTTGCTTTAAAAATGTTAAGTCTAAGCCTGTCTCCTACGATTAAAATACAAAGGCATGGATGACGTCCGAAATTTTTCAAAAATGTCTTTTAAATATAAGCAAGAAATTTGAAAAACAAAAACGACAGATTGTCCTTTTTATTGGCAATTGTTCGGCTCACAACAGCATTCCTAAAATGAAAAATGTGGAAGTCATTTTTTTATCGGCCAACATGACATCTGTGGTTCAGCCAATGGACCAAGGAATCATCAAAAACCTTAAACATTTCTACAGGCGTCTGTTGGTTGAAAGAATCCTCATCGGAGATTTTGACATTAAGAATCTCAACGTTCTTCATGCTTCAAGAATGTGTAGGCAGGCATGGGACAAGGTCAGTGAGATAACGATTATGAAATGCTTTCATAAGGCGGGATTTGTAAAGAAAGAAACAGAAGGAGTAAATGTAGTGGAAAACTTTGACGAAATTGATCCTGAACTTACTGTCGTTAATTGGGAAGATGTAAAATCGGATCCATCAATCTTGTACGAAGACTACGTCAACGTGGACCAAAATGTGGCTGTGTGTGGCGAGGTAACTGATGCTGACATTGTTGCTCAACTGGCGGAAAACAACCAAGCTGAGGACGGACTATCTGAAGATGAACAGAACAATGAAATACAAGAGAAGCCCTTACCTAGTTGCTTAGAAGCTATTATGCATATACAAGAACTTCGACGCTTTTTTGAAGGTCAGTCCAATGTAAAAGATTCTATTTTTGTGTCAATTGATAAGTTGGAATCATATGCTATGACTCAAAGATTGCATTCGAAAAAGCAATCAAAAATATCTGATTTTTTTCTTAAAAGTAATGAATAATTAAGCTAAATGTTTGATTTAATGAAAAAAAATGTAGCAGTCTCCTTAGATAAAGTTTATGTGTTAAATATTTCATTGTGGAGTTAATCTTTTTTTATTTATCTCTTCTTTTTGAGTGAATATATTTAATTCGAATTTTTGGATATTTCGAACTTTTCTTTTGGTCCCTTGAACTTCGAATTATCCAAGTTCGACTGTATCTAGAGAAAGAACAATCTAATTCGAGAAGGAAAAATTTACAGTTAAGGCTTTGAAAAGGGATTTTGAAGAAGAGAAAAAAATTTCTGCCGCAAAACCAAAATGAAATAAAGACTCGTAAATTCAGTTATATTTTTTGAAAAAGTAAAAGAAATCTGAAATAATAATATTTTAAAGAGAAAATAGTAAAATTATAACAGAAAAATTTAGGATATTCTTTAGATAAGTTAAATATTAAATTATTTTACATATATATATATGTATTATGAAGTAAACAAAATCCGTTTTTAAAACTCTACTTTTTGCATTTTATGTGTGGTGCTACATAAATATTTTTTTAGTTGCAAATACAATTATTTTTATCGTTTTGTTAGATAAAAAGAAACATTTAATTTTAAAGTAAGTTTCGTTGCTTTTTATTAAATTTTTTCATTTATCGCAGAAAAATTCGAAAAATGATTATTATCGTCTCAAAATTTATATAAACTCATACTTAACTATACTAACAACTAGCCGCCTTTGGCGACCAGTTTGGTCGCCCTTAAATGTATGTTAAGAATTGCAACATGTTACATTTATTTATAATTTAATTTATTTACTTAATCTTTTGCCAAAACAGAAGTTTCTGTCCGAGAAATAAAAAAATTCTTTAAGATCATGGCAGCTTTCTTATATTTTTTTATGTTATATATTTTATCTTTCTTGTCAAAAACTGCTCTACTCACTTGGACATTTTGTTTCATGTCCGTCTGCATATCAATTGTAATACGTTCACTAATGCGGAGATTTTAACATATTAAGTAATCTTCCGTAATTGGGTCCTCTGCCTATTGGCACATGTCAGCTAATAGGACACCAAAAGGATCCAGGTTCAGGGTAAACGAAATTATTATGAATTTATGATTTAAATTGTAAAAATGTAATGAGAAAAGTTCGTAGTCTGCATCTCAAAGAAAATATTTATGTATAATTCCCATGTTACAATTTTGATGCAGTTCTTTCATCATCAGGTAAGTACTAAATGGTAATATCCACCTCAGAATTAACAGAAAAAATAAGTTATAGTGTAAACAAATAGTATATTTTTGAAATATAGTAAATAAGTTGTTTTGATACGATTAAATAATAATAATAATAATAAATGATTCACGTTCAATGAATAGCCTCAATTTTAAATCTAAATTATATTTCGGTGGTTCATAGGCGAATGACGTCATGAACAAAGCTGAATTCTGCCTCATGATTTGACAGTTATAAAAATCACAATCACGTTAATTATTTTAAATTCTTCTCTTGAGACCTCGCTTTACGAATGATTACCTTCATGGCTTAATATTTTTAATCGCCAAAATGAACGAATCGCTAATGTTTGTTTACTTCGATGGAATGAGATATTGAGTTATTAGCCTAATTACAACTTAAGTTGTCTCAGAATATATCCGTATTTGCATGCAATTTATTGTTTAAACATGAATTATTTTTCAACGAACTTTCGAAAAATTAACTTTTGTGCAGTTTTATTGCAAAAAATAATTTTGATTAAAAATGGCTGCTTATCATGTGGAAAGCGAAGCTGTCAGCACGTATTCGGATATAACAGTCACATGAATTAACCTTCTATTATTAGAAATGAAAGAAGTGTATTTTAAATTAGTTTGATATATGTGTTTTGAATGAAAGTTATGTATTTTAAATGAAATGAGTGATATGTTTATATTTTAAATGAAATAATGGCGATGGAACAATATTTGGCGATTTATCACCAACGCCCTGTTAACATAAAAGTACCGAAATGGACGCTTGGCACATAAAAAGTGAAGCAGTCATCCCGGAACTGTTGATGACATTCAAATGCTTTTTCGCTTGTTTGCGCTTTTATTATATAGATAGTTCCAAAGTTAAGACAATGTTAAAATGAAATTTATAAGAATTTCTTTTGTTTTAATAATTATGTCATTATTTCAACAAACGTCTCAAACTATTATGTCCTTTGTATATGAAAAAAATATAATCATTCAGTTATATTTTTTATTTAACTGTGGATACTAATTGAGCAATTATTCCATAAAAATGCTGATTGTTTATAAAAATAAATATATTTTTAACAGTTTATATAAATGAGTATAAACATACGAAGTAATACATCATTAAAGGTTTCATGTTGAAAATAAATAATTTTCATAGAAGAATTGCGTATTTTACAGTAATCGAATAATTTGTCACGTAAAAAGTAAATCCATTAAATGAAAAGAGATAAGATTCTACTTTTTAATAGTTTTGTGTGATATAATAAACATAAATACATTTTTTAATAAGGGAACCCTTTGTTAAAAGCACCAAATCTATATACAGGGTGTCCGGTCTCAACGGTGTCCAATGGCTAATTCCTAAACCGTTAGTCATAGACATATAGTTCCAATTACAACTAGTCGGATGTGCCAATCCCAAAACTTTCTTCTATCTCATACATGTTAATACTTCAAAATTCGCTATCACACTGCCAAAATTAAATGGCAATCTATGCATCTCATGAGGATTCTAAAGATATGAAATTCCGTGCATTAGTTCTTGAGATATGACTATCGCTGAAATCGTCTAAATCCAGCAAAATGCTGCCTAGCAGCGCCACCTATTGGGTGATTTATACCAAATCCTAATCAGCAACAATTTATGTCAACGTCTGACTGAATCTGAAGTTTAGAGAAAATCCGTGCATTAGTTTTTGAGATAGAGCTATAGCGAAAATTGTGAAAATTGCTGCATAGCAGCGCCACCTATTGGGTGATTAACACCAAAACCTAATTAACAACAACCTGTGTCAACATACAACTAAATCTGAAGTTAGATGAAAATTCGTCCATTAGTTCTATAGATAGAGCTATTGAGGCAATCGTGAAAAAGGCAGCACAGAAGCGCCACCTTTTGGGCGATTTACACGAACACATAATCAGTAGCAAGTCATATCAAGGAATAACTGAATCTGAAGTTTGATGAAAATCCGTGCGTTAGTTCTTAAGATAGAGCTACTGGGGAAATCGTGTAAATCCTGCAAAATTCATCATAACAGCACCACCTGTTGGGCGATTTACACCAAAACGTAATCAGCATCAACTCATATCAAGGACTAACTAAATCTGAAGTTTGATCAAAATCCGTGCATTAGTTCGTGAGATGGAGCTATTGCGAAAATCGTGAAAAATGCAGCATAGCAGCGCCACCTGTTGAGCGATTTACACCAAAAACTAATCAGCATCAATTTGTATTAGGGACTCACTGAATATAAATTTTTATTAAATTCCGTGCATTAGTTCTTGAGATAGAGCGCCCACAAAATTTGTGTCACATACACACAGACAGACAGACAGACAGACTCACAGAGTCACAGACAGACATTTTGTAAAAACATGTTTTTTGGAATCTCTGACCCCTAAAATGTGTAAATCCGTTGAAAACCGGAATTCGAAAATTTTCATGAATCCAATACTTTCTTCTTGTAAAGATAGAAGAAAGTAAAAATGGTTAAAATCAGGTAAAAAAATATTTTAAAAGCGATTTGGGTCAATAAAAACATTTCTTAAAAAATTATGAAATTTAAATTTTTATACGGTCCCCTGGTCGTAAAAGTTATATTTAGTAAAATTTTCCTTTTACACTGACAAGTAATACTCAAAAAGTCCTGTTATTCTACGATTAAAATTGACCGAGTAATAGCTGTTTAAAGTTGGAGCAATTGGAGGATTTCTTGCTGCAAATTGGGGGTCATTCACAAATTTAGTCGAAATATAATTTCGTCAGATATATTAAAAAAATGGTTGAGAGTAAAATTAACGTTGCAATATAAATTTGAAATCTTTAATCATTCTAACATATTAATGTAAAATATACAATTTGTAATAAACATTTAAGAAGAAAGAAAAAACAGAATTTTTGTTAAATAAAATGATGCTAAATTAACAGCCTCAATTCTTTACCAAATGATACGTATTTTAAAATATTACTAGATTCCACTAGCCTGCAAAAGTTGGGTTATGTCATGTTCTTTAGCTTTTGATAATTGATTCTTATGTATTCTGTATCGCTGAATCTGAAATTGACCTTCATTTTTTACCATCGCATCAGGATTTTTCGCAAATTTCAATATTAAAAAGTTCAAAGTTAAAGTTGAATGTTTTCCCTCATCTCATCGGACTACTCAGCTATTTAGCCGTAAGAATCCCAGGATAAGCAAAAATATCGAATAAATTATTGAATAAAATAAAATAAAACAAAAAAAAAGTTTTACATATTTTTATAGTATGAGATTTTCGCCATATTTTAACTTACACTTTTACGATTTGCAAAAAAATTCTAACGTGATGGTTAAAAATGTAGGTCATTTTCCGATTCAGTGCTAAAAAGTACGTAAAAAATAATTATCAAAAGTTAAAAAACGCAACCATCTCCTCTACTTTATAATATCCAATTTTTGTTATTCTTTAAATTTGACAATTTATGATTTGCGAAATATCCTAACATGATGGTTAAAAATTAATGTAATTTTCGGATTCAGTGCTAAAAAATACATAAAAGTTAAAAAAACCAACAATTGCAGTCTTGATTTATCTAATCTAGAACTTTTTCTTAAACTTCTTGGCGGTAATCTATTCGAATTTTTTTGTGTTATCTTGTAAAATAAGTATAAATGGTAACCACCGAAAATCATAATAATATTAGATTGTTATTGGATTTGCGGCAGTATGTAAAATGTAATCTCGATCGGATATTTAAAAGTGAGTTAAAGTTCGAGTACAAATTTTGAACTGGAAGAACATACATACGGTCGTTGAAGAAACATAAAAACTTATTAAACAAAAACCTAATTTGAAGAACAAATTAAAACTAGTATGTTGTGGCCATCACAAAACTTTCTTTTACATAAATCACGTCAATTAAATCATTTAAATAGTACAAGAAATGACAACGATTTAGCACCAATTCATATCAAAGTGTATCTGAATTTGAAGTTGGATGAAAATCCGTGCATTAGTTCTTGAGGTAGAGCTGTAGCGTAAATTCTGAAAAAAATATAGCATAGCAGCGCCACCTGTTGAGCGATTTACACCAAAAGTAAATAGCACTAAACGATATCAAGGTATACCTGAATCTGAAGTTTGTTGAAAATCCCAGCATTAGTTCTTGAGATAAAGCTATTGCGGAAATCGCAAAAAATACAGCATAGCAGCGCCACCTGTTGAGCGATTTACACCAAAAATTAAACAGCACTAATTTATACATCAATTCATGTCAAGGACTAGCTAAATCTGAAGTTTGATGAAAATCCGTGCAATAGTTCTTGAGATACACTTCTTGTGGAAATCGTGAAAAATGCAGCACAGCAGCGCCACCTGTTAAGCGATTTGCACCAAAAATTAAGCAGCACTAATTTATATCAGGGACTAACTGAATCTGAGGTTTGATGAAAATTCGTGCATTTTTTCTTGAGTTAGGGCTATTGCGATAATCAGGAACAATGCAGCATACCAGCGCCACCTGTTGGGCGATTTTCACAAAAAAGTAATCAGCACCAAACTATATCCTGGACTAACTGAATCTGAAGTTTTATGAAAATCCGTGCAGTAGTTCTTGAGATACAGCTATTGCAAAAATCGTTAAAAATGCCGCATAGCAGCGCCACCTGTTGGGCGATTTTCACCAAAAACTAATCAGTTCCAGTTTATATCAAGGTCTAACTAAATATGAAATTTTGTGAAATTTCGTGCATTAGTTCTTGAGATAGAGCGCCCACAAAATTTGTGTCACATACAGACAGACGGACAGACAGACGGACAGACAGACAGACGGACAGACAGACAGACAGACAGACGGACAGACAGACAGACAGACAGACTCACAGACAGACATTTTGTAAAAACATGTTTTTTGTAATCTCTGACTCATAAAACGTGTAAATCCGTCGAAAACTGGAATTCGAAAATTTTCATGAAACCAATACTTTCTTCTTGTAAAGATAGAAGAAAGTAAAAACAAAATTTATTTCCTACATTGTTTAAGCCCGAGAAGGGGCAGATATTAAGATATTTCATTCAATTCGTTCTACATTTAATGTTAAATTTTTGTAACAAATAAGTTAAACTAATTGAATATTAAAAAATAAAAATAAAATTAATACAACATGATACTTTAAACACCCTAAAAACTTACATTCCGTTGAAATGAAATCGAAATAAATCTTAGACGTTTTCCATTTTTCAGTTGTAAATATTTATATTGCAGATTTTGTATTATGTTTATGACAATTGTGCATAAAATTATAAGATGCATGCAAAATACAAAACTTCAAAAAAGTCTAAGATTTATTTCGATTTCATTTGAACGGAATCTAAGTTTTTAGGGTGTTTAAAGTATCATGTTGTATGAATTTTATTTTTATTTTTTAATGTTCAATTGGTTTCACTTATTTGTTACAAAAATTTAACATTAAATGTAGAACGAATTGAATGAAATATCTTAATATCTGTCCCTTCTCGGGCTTAAACAATGTAGGAAATAAATTTTGTTTTTTAAATTTGTTCTTCAAATTAGGTTTTTGTTTAATATGTCAAGTTTTTTAATAACTACTGCATTCAGACGAACACATTTCAAAATTAATGGAGGGTACCGTTATCAGGCTTTGATTCATGCGGTATCGTATCACAATTTGTGATGCAATTTACTTATGTATAATTCAAAATCTTTCACCAGTGCAGTAATGCAAGTTGCTGTACTTTGGGCAAAAACTTCCAATCTGAACGTAAAAAATCTGTTTGAAAATGTCATTTTTAGGTGCGTTCGTAATTATATAAATACGTAGCACCTATAGTCGTCGTTCAGTCCGTCCGTCTGTCCGTCCGTCTGTCCGCATGTAACAGAGCAAAAACTACCCAACCAAATGGTCTGAAATTTCAAATATATGATTGTTGCAAAATTTTGTCGAGCCATTTCAAATTTTATGAAAATCGGATGTATAGTTTAATTACAGGGACAGTCAAAAGTTTTTCTTTACATTACGGCCAATGGGAAAAATTATTGCAAGTGGATTTTAATGATATTAGAGCCTTCCGAATGATCTGAAATTTTAAAGATATAACTGTTTCAAAATTTTGTCGAGCCCTTTCAAATTTTAGGAAAATCGGATGTATAATTTAATTACAGGGACAGTCAAAAGTTTTTCTTTACATTACGACCAATGGGAAAAACTATTGCAAGTGCATTTTAATGATATTAGAGCCTTCCGAATGATCTGAAATTTTAAAGATATAACTGTTGCAAAATTTTGACGAGCCCTTTCAAATTTTAGGAAAATCGGATGTATAGTTTAATTACAGGGACAGTCAAAAGTTTTTCTTTACATTACGGACAATGGGAAAAATTATTGCAAGTGCATTTTAATGATATTAGAGCCTTCCGAATGATCTGAAATTTTAAAGATATAATTGTTGCAAAATTTTGTCGAGCCATTTCAAATTTTAGAAAAATCGGATGTATAGTTTAATTACAGGGACAGTCAAAAGTTTTTTCTTTACATTACGGCCAATGGGAAAAATTATTGCAAGTGGATTTTAATGATATTAGAGCCTTCCGAATGATCTGAAATTTTAAAGATATAACTGTTGTAAAATTTTGTTGAGCTATTTCAAATTTTAGGAAAATCGGATGTATAGTTTAATTACAGGGACAGTCAAAAGTGTTCCGTTACATTACGGGGAATGGGAAAAAAATGTTGGAAGTGCATTTTAATGATGTATCAGACTATGCGCTTTATGAAGTGCAAAAAATTATACATTCAGTACAATATGGGGTGCAAAAAATAATTATAAAACTAGTTATAGTACGAACGCACCTCATTTGCCACGTTTGACGAGCAATTTCCAACTTGTTATTTCTACTATGACGCCATATTCAACTTCTTATTAATTCTTTAAAAAACTATTTCAGTAATTTTTCACGTAAAAATCATTCAACTAAAAATAGACAAATTATTAGTACGGCTTTTGAATTATTGATAACAATGAAAACTAGTCGGATGTACCAATCCCAAAACTTTCTTCTATCTCATACATGTTAATACTTCAAAATCCGCTATCACACTGCCAAAATTAAATGGCAATCTATACATCTCATGAGGATTCTAACGATATGAAATTCCGTGCGTTAGTTCTTGAGATATGACTATCGCTGAAATCGTCTAAATTCAGAAAAATGCTGCCTAGCAGCGCCACCTATTGGGTGATTTATACCAAATCCTAATCAGCAACAATTTATGTCAATGTCTGACTGAAGTTTGGAGAAAATCCGTACATTAGTTTTTGAGATAGAGCAATAACGAAAATCGTGAAAATTCCTGCATAGCAGCGCCACCTATTGGGTGATTAACACCAAAACCTAATTAACAACAACTTGTGTCAACATACAACTAAATCTGAAGTTAAATGAAAATTCGTCCATTAGTTCTATTGATAGAGCTATTGAGGCAATCGTGAAAAAGGCAGCAGAGAAGCGCCACCTGTTGGGCGATTTACACCAACACATAATCAGTAGCAAGTCATATCAAGGACTAACTGAATCTGAAGTTTGATGAAAATCCGTGCGTTAGTTCTTAAAATAGAGCTATTGGGGAAATCGTGTAAATCCTGCAAAATTCATCATAACAGCGCCACCTGCTGGGCGATTTACACCAAAACGTAATCATCATCAATTCATAGCAAGGACTAACTAAATCTGAAGTTTGATCGAAATCCGTGCATGAGTTCTTGAGATAGAGCTATTGCGAAAATCGTGAAAAATGCAGCATAGCAGCGCCACCTGTTGAGCGATTTACACCAAAAACTAATCAGCATCAATTTGTATTAGGGACTAACAGAATATCAATTTTTTTTAAATTCCGTGCATTAGTGCTTGAGATAGAGCGCCCACAAAATTTGTGTCACATACACACAGACAGACAGACAGACAGACTCACAGAGTCACAGACAGACATTTTGTAAAAACATGTTTTTTGGAATCTCTGACCCCTAAAACGTGCAAATCCGTCGAAAACCGGAATTCGAAAATTTTCATGAATCCAATACTTTCTTCTTGTAAAGATAGAAGAAAGTAAAAAATGTTAAATTTTATTGGAAAATGTCCGTTGATTCTCAATGAAAGAAAAAATGAAATTTGGAATTATTAAGAAAAATATTTGTAAAATGTAAATAAAAATTAGCCCATGTTACTCTCTGAGTTATAATTCACCCATATGCAAAGGCATGTTATCATCCGTTTTGACCCTCACGTCAGGCAAACATTTTCACACTTTAAATTTATAATATTATTAGAATTAGTAAAGAAAAAAAATGAGTGGCATCAGGGACAAAAGGTGGGAAGAAAAAAATGAAAAAGTTATGATCTCCATAGGGTTTTCTACGTTAAATTAACATTGAGAAGTGACACTGGAAATAAATAAGTATTGCGCTGCCGCGCAATACTTAAATAAAAATAACAGAATTTTTGTTAAAAGAAATCATAAAGGAAACAGTCTCAAATCCTGAAAAATAAAACATATGTTATTTTAGCCAATCTGAAACTTAATAAATGTTAACTTAATCGTAATACTTGTACGATTATTTTTTCAATGCGCAGATACGCATGAAATAAGATCTTCGAATACTTTAAGCACTTGGTATGTGACCCCTCAAAGCCAAGCCGAACTCATTTGTTTTCAGAGCAGAAAAGTGGTCTAAATCATGCATTTTTAAAGTTTCATAACTCGCTCAATTTTAGTGTTATATGAATGGGACTGTTTTTTTTGTCTTACTTGTCAGTGTAACAGGAAAATTTTACTAAATATACTTATAGAACCGGGGGACCGTATAAAAATTTTAATTTCGTAATTTTTTAAGAAATGTTTTTATTGACCCAAATAGCTTTTAAAATATTTCTTTACCTGATTTAAAACATTTTTGTAATTGGAACTATATGTCTATGACTAACGGTTTAGGAATTAGCCAGTGGACACTATTGAGACCGGACACCCTGTATATATTACGCTATCGTACGTCGCACAGAAATCGCGATTATTTGTTAATTGTTTAATGGGAACACCCGAATGAAACGCATCTCATTGGTTATTCTATAAAAATCCTTTGGCAGGACTAAAGCCGAGATAAATCGGATTTATTTAAGATTCGCTCTTTCGTCGCAATTATGGAGTTTCAAAATATCATTAGAAATGCCTGTAAAAGATCTCGGCGAATGCTTGAAAGTGACGAAGAAGCCGAATTAAAAATAGAAAATCGAAATAGATTGGATCGAGAACGCCGTCAAACACAGAGCACAGGCGATCGCCAAAATAGGCTTAATAACCGTTTTATAAAATGCATCACATTAGCATTTCACAAATCTTAATTTGCCATATATCAAGCTTCGATCTTATACCAATATGCCCTTTAGGCTCAACAGTAAGAATTTCCCTGACCTTTTCATTCTTTAAAAGTAAGTGTATTAATTTTCCCCGACCGTTTCATTTTGGCACAGATGTCACCACGTTGGCGCGATTTTTTTCTGACGTCGATATCATAGACGCGCCGGGGTATTTAACTGGCGCCAAAGTGTCGTTATTTTGTTTAATATGGTAATCCGGACGTTGTTATTTATTTATTAATAATAGGGGGCCTCCGCCCCCCCCCCCCTGCTCGCTACGCTCACCAACCCTCCGCGTAATCACTTTGCGCTTCCATTCTGTATCGCCCTATTTTCTAAGCAACATCAGACGTATTTGTTTCCCGTTTCAATTCTGGATCGCTTCGCGATCCCTTATTTTCTATAAATTAAATTTTTAGATTCCACTTGGTAAAAACGCGCTCCTTTCCAACTCCTGATAATTTTATTTCCTTATCTCCAAGCACATAATCATTACAGCTTACAGAGATTCATAATTATAAGAATTATTAAATATAAAATTATACATATAGTACAAATAGCAATTAAAGCCTTTGTGCAACAATATTAAAAAGCAGAAAAACCAACGTTTAAAATGCACAAATAATATATGAAAAGCAGCAAACAGCTGTTTCGAATCTACTAGCGAGAAGAAGAAGAATCTCGCTAGTAGATTCGAAACAGCTGTTTGCTGCTTTTCATATATTATTTGTGCATTTTAAACGTTGGTTTTTCTGCTTTTTAATATACATATAGTGTTACGAATATTGTAAATAGTAAGTGTTTGTGCTTATATATAATGTAAATAGCTCAATTAAGCTCTATTCATAAGCTAATATTAGTTTTTGTTGCATTGAAATATCTCAATTTGTTGATTTTCTGCCTATTGGATTTCAATGGGAGTCTATGGAAATTTGGCGAAGTACTGGAAATAGGGCCAAGCTGGCGTCACTTTTGGCTTCTTATTTTGGTCTCCAAATTTGGCGATATATCGACAAGTTGGCGACAAACTTGGGGAAGTTTGGCGACGGAGCCGTTTTCCTTGGTAATCCCCCTTAGTGTCAGAAAGCTCTGACCAATCAGATACGCTTCGCGGTATCTACGCAGATTTTCATTGGTCCATTTCCAAATCGTTACTTTTTTCAATTCCTACTATTAGTTCACTCTCTCCCTATATTTTTAAATTTATTTATACTAGGGGGGATCCACCCGCCTGCTCGCTACGCTCACCAACCCCCTGCGTAATCGCTTCGCATTTCCATTCGGTCTCGCAAAGCAATCCATATTTTCTAGCCAACCCCAGACGTAATTGTTTCGCGTTTCGATTCTGGATCGGTTCGCGATCCCTTATTTTCTATGCACTAAATAATTTGTAGTTGCAGTAAAAAATCTTATCATATAAATCTCCTCTCCTCTGAAATTTTCACTTCGCCGCCTTTTTCCCGCCAACATATATGTGTAAAATTATATATATAGTGCTACGAATATTGTAAATAATTAGTGTTTGTGCTTAAAAATAATAAAAATAGTTCAATGAAGCTCTATTCTTAAGCTAATATAATTTTTGTTGCATTGAAATATCTCAATTTGTTAATTTTCTAGTAAACCTAAGTAAAACCTATTGGATTTCAATGGGAGTCTATGGAAAATTGACGAAATACTGAAAATAGCGCCAAGTTGGCGTCACTTTTGAGACTAATTTTGGTCGCCATATTTGGCTATATATCGCCAAGTTGGCGACAAACTTGGCGATGTTTGGCGACAGTGGAGGGTCCCCCCCCCTTGGTAACCCACCTTATCACGTCAGAAACCTCTGACCAATCAGATGCTTTTCGCGGTATCTACGCAGATTTTCATTGGTCAATTTCCAAAGCCTTACTTTTTTCATTCAATTCCTACTATTAGTTCACACTCTCCCTATATTTATTTATATATTTATATATCTTGTTGAAATTTTCAATTGTTAATAAAATACTCATTATTCATCCTATCAAGTTGAAATAAATTTTTTTAAACTTGTACAGGATGACAATTGATGTTAATATAGTTTTTTCAAATATTAATTCATTAATTAAATTTTAATTAATTTTAGTTTTGCATGAGAAACAAAATGGCGGAAATTGGTTATTGAAGATCAATGAAAGTATTTTCAATAAGGGGTTACCATAGGGGGAACCCTGTTCTGTCGCCAAATACCGCCAAGTTTGTCGCCAACTTGGCGATATATCACCAAATTTGGCGGCCAAAATGAGTCGCCAAAAGTATATCATATCTATAAGGGGAATCACCATAGGGGGACCCTGTTCTGTCGCCAAATACCGCCACGTTTGTCGCCAACTTGGCGATATCTCTAATATTTCGCCAAATTCCCATAGAGTTCCATTGTAAACCTACTTGCTTATAGAAAATCAACAAACTGAGATATTTTAATGCAACAAAAATTAATATTAGCTTAAGGGATTATATTAAATTTTTCTTTGATGACCTAAGTAGGAATTGACTTTAAAAACAAAATTTTTACATTGTTTATATATATAGAAGGAAATTTTTTATTTACTTTTTTAAAATTACAAGACGGAATCCGTCGAATTTAAGGAAATGCTTAAGAACGGACTGTTTCATTGATTTTATAATAAACCTACATAATTATTTACACTAAAAAATGCATCTTATATTGGTTAATTTAACTCAAACAAATATTATTTTAACCTAAAGTTACCAAAGTACTATTTCTATAAAACTCAGTTGTATAAATTATTTGACAAATTAAACTTTAATCGTATACGTAATCTGTTAAATATAATAAAGATCAGTTATTATCATGAAGCTTTCAATTGAGGCTCTTATTCTGGAATGAAAAAACAGTAAAATTTATTCCACTGTGGCACGATCAAAATTTTTTTCCCCTATGAAATCTAAATCCGATATCATTTTCACCTTCACAAATTTCAACTACGCACCTATCATATCCATATACACCATTTAAAAAAATTAATATTTTAATTTGGTCGTTTTAAAATAATTTTAACGCAAACTTGAAGGCATTTTTGTCCACTACATCTTTGCATCTGATCGGTCGCAATCTTGACGTGACATTCTAATCTCAATATCTGAAACCAAAAATTGCCGTAATTATGTTTTATAGACGCATTTGTGGTAAAATATTTCGTGTTGTCTAAGTAAATGATCGTTTTCTTTTAAATATTACTTCATGTTCACTTGCTTAATTAATTCTCCTGGTGTATCCTCAGTATCAGCAGAATGAAAAAAAAATATGGAATTGTAACAACTTTATGAGGAAAAATGTGTATTTTCAAAAGCAGTACGACATTTTCTGTTCAAAATATTCTGGACCACAATGGGATTTTGCGACACTAAACCCTATACTACAAACTAACCGTTCAAACAATGAAAACGATCCAATTGTTACCATTTTGATGAAAATTCATTAAAAAACAGCTAGTGCGGTGTCACCTACAAATGAACAGCTTTCAGTTAAAGTAATTATTAGTAAAATTTCTTCAGTAGAAAACTCAAGGTAGATGACTTAAAAACAATCTTGTGTTTAAATATATAGATTATACTAGGGGGCTCTGCCTCCTGCAAGCTACGCTCGCCAAGCCCCGTTCAGACACTGTAGAATCTAAAAGCACGCTAATCTGATCGGTTTTAAAATGATTAGAGAAGATTGAATTATACTGAAAAAACCTGCAGCGATCTCCCTGTAAACGGGTTTCCATTCAATTTCCTTTGATTGCAAAAATTTAAGGTAGAATCAGTTGCTGTTAAGACATCCAATGGTTGTTTTCGTGTTTGGTTAAAGAAGATCAGTTAAACATTTGAAAAGAAGCTAAAATAAAATGAATTAAGTAAACAGAGTCTTTGTCTCTCGGTATTTTTTAACAGCGTTATAAAACGATTGAATAACACAAGTACTAAAATTTGCTGCTTTAACCCTTTCAAGGGCGGTGGTTCATTTTTGGACCACTTAATTTTAATTCTTAAATGCCACATTAGCATCAGAATATTGGGATGAAAATTTCCCTTTTATTAAGTAAATAAGTAAAAAAAAAAAAAAAAAAAAAAAAAAAGAAAGGAAAAAGGTCCACCATTGTTGTCGTGTGCATTTTTTTAAGCTCCTGATTTAAAGTTCTTTTTATCGGTAAATATCTGATCCAGTTCTGATTTTGTGGCATATTTCTTTTATATATGTTAATGTACTTATCTGATAAAATTTATGTTTAATTTTATAAACTATTTCTTTACTTAATTTAACTTTGATATCTTTCGTTTCTATCCGGCTCGCCGGTAGACACGCCATGTTTAAGTGACTTTTTGTTTTGCTATTTTCTTATATTAATTATTCATTTAACTGTTTAAACCCCTTCTGTAAAGAAGTATACTTACATTCTCTTTCTTATCGCTGTATTAGTTTTCTATTTACTGTATTTATTTAGCAATTATCTATTTTTCAAGTTTTTGCTTATGGGCGGGTCACATTTCGTCTACATTTGTTATGGTGGCCATTTTGTAGCTGTGTTGTGTTGAGTAGTTTGTGTGCTGTCTTTCAGTATTTATTTTTATCTGGTTACTTGTGTTTTGCGCGTTGTCTAGTTCTGTTACTGGTTTAGTTGTATCTCTCGCATCTTTGGAGTACCGTTTATAATTGTGGTTCTTTTTGGTTTATTTGCGATCACGTGTCAGGGTTGGAGCCTTTTAAATTTTTCATGGGCAATCTTGCTTTTGGTCTTATTGAGTATATAGTGTTTATGTTACTAATGGAGTTGTCATAGTTACGGTTGAATCGGTTGCAGTATTATTAGTTTAGTTGTTAAATTATTTTTGTATATATTGGTTACCTCGGTGATTTTGATTATTAGTAGTAATATTATTGGTCTAACTGTGCTGGTTTGTCTAACTGTGGCCTCCTTTGTTGGTAGGCCGGTTACTGAGCTGTGTCATTATCAGTTTGTGTTACATGAGTAGGGACTTTTTTGTATCTGTAGTATTGTGTGATTAATTGGCTGATTTCTAGTGGATATTCATTGGTGATTGGATTAGGCTGTCTACTTTGTCATTCGGTTGGATCAATAGGTTTGTTTCAGACCATTGGTCCGTACTACATAAGGTGAAAGTTTATTCTGACTGTTACCGGCCCTTGGTGGATCGTCGGTAGTTTGGTTTTCATAGGGTAGAGGGTCATTTGGTGTGTTTTGTCTTGGTTTTTCTTGTGTTTTAGAGTACTTTTGGTGCCTTTCGGAGTAATTATGGCTAATGATGATGTAGATAAATGGATCAAAGAGGTTGAGGGAAAGAAATTTATAACACTGGTAATAGATATGCATGCTAAGATTATGGATCTATTGGAATATAAAAGATCAAAGGATCACAAAATTACGATGCCTTTAGTGGCAAATATAAAGAAGGCCATGGATTTTCTACTTAAACAATGTACCGAAATTAGTGAGGAGAGTAAAGTGATGAAAACAAGATTGGAGGACATAGATGAATATACAAAGATGTTGAGTGACCTGGCGCAGAAAATCACAAGACCATCTATTGACTCGGTTGATGAGATGCCGGTCAAGGAAAAGGAGACACAACAGAAGAGAAGGGAGGAATTCTCTGTAATAATAACACCTAATACTGAGAATCAGGATATGGATGTGGTTAAGGTTAAAGATAAGGAAATTTGTAAAGGCAGAAGTGATCTCCCGACCACTAATGACGTAATTGTTACAAAATCTAATCAAGTTATTCTGAAATATCGTAATAAAAAAGAAGTTGAGATAATGAAAGATTCGCTAACGGAGGCACAGGAAATCAAGAATATGGCAAAGGTAAATGTACCGGTTAGGCGAAGGGACAGAGTATTGATCCTAAGTGTGGACCCAAAGTTAGATGAGGAGGAGGTTGGGAGAGAGGTTGAGAGGCTTTTGCGGGGAATGGATGCAGATATATCTAGTGGCAGTTTTAAAGAAAGACTGTTGACTGCTCATCTTGAGGGTACTACACGTTCTCTTATTGAAGGATTTTTATATAAGTCGGATGCTGAAGTAAGAATAATAAGAAAAATACAAACGAAACAAGGAAAGAATAACTGGTTGTTAGATGTGGATGCCGACAGCAAACAGGCCCTCCTTGGACTCCGCCGCATCTGCATTGATTTTGAAAGATACCGCGTGGTTGAGTTTATCTCAATCACGCGTTGTTTCAAGTGTCAAAAATTTGGGCATATGGCAAATAAATGTAGTGAAGCAACCCATTGTGTAAAATGTGCCGGAGACCATGTGTTGAAAGACTGTAAATCGGAAACCTTATGTTGCGCCAATTGCTATTTCAACGATGCTGGTGGATAATGTAGTCACAGGGCAGATAGTAGTGGTTGTCCAGTCTTCCTGAGTTATAGGGATGGACTATTGCCGAACCGTAGTTAAGGGCACGCTTGGTGGCCCCTCTGTTGGTAATTTGAATGTGTTGCAAATTAATCTTCACCACTGTAATGATGCAAATGAAGCTTTATTTAACTATGCTATTAATAATAACATTGATATAATTTTATGCCAGGATCCTTACATTCTTGATGGTACTGCCCCTGGTATTCCACCAGAATGGATTATCTTTTATTCTAACTCATTTAATGCTGCTGTCATTTTTACTAATAGGGAATATGCCACGATCAGTAATTTGGTATTAGATAATGCTGTGTTTGTATCTTTAAATGTAAATAATGATAAAATATTCATTGGTTCGCAATATTCTCCCCCAAGCGGAAATATAGATAAAGACTTTGAAGATATTGGCGAACATTTCCAGAATTTTGACAAAGTACTATTAGCAGGGGACTTTAATGTTCCATTACTGGACTTGGGATATACTTATCAATCCGTGAGAACTGATGTGTTCCTGGAACATCTCTTGGAGAAAGATCTGCGGATTATAAATGATACTGATGCCGCTAATACATTTGTTCAAGGTTCGCTGAAGGGTAGACCCGATTTAACATTGGGAGGTCTCGAGATCTGTGGAAAGATTGAAAATTGGTATGTCGACGAAAAGAATTACTCATTCAGTGACCATAGATATATAAGATATTCTCTAGGTTACGTTGCCTCTAATAAGACGAATCAACGATACAAGACCAAAAATAAGAGTTTCAGAAAATTCAATGATAATATTAAGAAAAAGGAAGATTACTGGTTGAACGAACTCCTGAAAATTAAGAATACAGAAGACTTGGAAAAACATGTGAATCAATTCGTGGAAGAGGTGTCCGATATCACAAGGGGATGCTTTAGGAAAGGAAGTCTATCACATAAACCAACGGTGAAATGGTATTCAGAAGAGTTAAGGATCGAAAGAAACAGAGTTGCTGCCATGTATAGAAGGTGTGTTAAAAATCCGGAAGATATAGATATGAGAGAAACCTATAAGAAATATAAAAGGGAATACAATAGAAATGTGAAGAACGCTAAAAGAGAATCGTGGAAAACTTTTTGTCAGAAGACAAATCAATCGTTTGGAAATTTATACAAGTATATTTCTGGTAAGACGAAGAAATGTACAGACTTCATATTTACCAGATTAGAAGAATCACAACCCTTTGATACATATGATGATGTGGCAAGGACATTGATGGCAGAACACTTTGGTATTGACGAAGTTCCGGGGAATATTTATGAGTTTATCTCGGATAAGATCGAAGAAGATGGATTTATGGAGGTAACAACGAGAGAATTGAAATACGTAATGAGCAAACAAGAAAATAATAAGGCACCAGGCTGTGACGACTTAGATGCTTTGATAGTCAAAAATATTTGTAGAACCAATATGAATTATGTCAAGAAACTATTTGGAAAATGTCTGAAACATGGTCACTTCCCAGAGGCATGGAAATCTGGTAAGGTGATTTTCTTCCGTAAAAGGAACAAAGATGGTAGGTCTGCCAGGTCATACCGACCGATAACTTTGTTATGTATTTTTAGTAAGCTCCTTGAACGGTTAATTAAAATTAGAATTATGCCGAAGCTGGAAAAAGAAGAATTTTGGGATAATGGTCAACATGGATTCAAAGAAAGAAGGAGCACTATCACAGCTTTGGAAGATCTAAGAGAAAGAATTCGCATAAATCTGTATAATTATAAATATTTTGCAATGACGTCGGTTGATATACAGGCAGCATTTGATGCGGTGGATTGGCAGATATTGGCTATGTTGATAGATGGGTTACCAATAGCTCAATACTTAAAGAATATTCTGAAAAATTATATATCACGTAGAAGAATAGGATTTAGTTTCACGTATGGAATTATCTGGTATATATTATTTAAAGGCTGTCCCCAGGGAAGTTGCCTTGGTCCACTTCTCTGGTTGATCGTTGCAGACTACCTATTGAAGAGATATAGATTAAGACATGGCGATATATTATCCTACGCTGACGATTTCGTAGTTTTTGCAGGTGCAGACACAAGAAAAGAATTAGAAGAAGAAATGAACAAACGCATAGCATGGTTTGCAGAGATCTGCGAGAATTTACATTTAACAATAAGCAAGGAAAAATGCGAAAGTATTTTATTTGGCAGGTATTTGTTAGAAAACAGGCATCCTATTTTCAAGATTGGAACATCATCGATATCCGTAAAAGACTCAGTTGTATACCTCGGTGTAACTATTGACAGTAAATTAAATTGGATTAGACACCTTGAGAAAGTAAGAGAGGGGGTGAGAAATTTTACTTCAAATATAAAGAAAACAGTGCAGAGAGATAGGGGATTACAAGCATCATATAGAAAGATTTGGTATAATTCTGTGATAGAAAAACAGATAACATATGGTGCGGAAATTTGGTTTCCAGATTTGAAAGTGGATGCACTTAATAAATTAAGATCATGCCAGAGGCTTGGATTATTATCAATTATCACATCATATAAAACAGTCTCTACGGACGCTTTGTGTGTATTGGCTGGTGTTGCTCCATTACACATTTCACTCAAACATTCTGTGGTGAAATATAGAACTATTCATGGGAATGCCAGTATCATAGAGAATGGAACAGAGATCAAGAAAGATAATATTATGATCAACTTGGTGACAATGGACCACCCAGATTATAGAGCTCTCAGTAACATTCATATCCAGATAAGGATAGTCGTGAATATCAGGGAATTAACATGCCATTAATATATACAGATGGGTCAAAAATGGCCAGTGGAGTAGGCGCCGCATACACAATTTTTGTAAATGGTGAATGTATCTTGGATTATAAGATCTCTTTAAATATTTTAAATAGCATATATCAAGCTGAACTGACTGCGATAAAGTATGCAGTAGATTGGGTAATAAACTCGAATTATAACAGTGCTGTCATTTTTACTGACAATAGAGCATCAACTTTGGTTATACAGAGAAACTTTCCTGCAAACGCCATTGTTAAAGAAATCTATGATAATATGAAAAGTCATCCGGAAAAAATGGTCACTATTGGATGGACCAGAGCACACGTTGGAAACGTGGGGAATGAAAGGGCAGATCGTTTGGCGAAAGAGGCAACAGATTCATCAATGGCTGACATAACTGCTGATGTATTATTTCCAATTTCTTTAGTTAAGAGAATCTGTAGTGAGAATACCATTAGACAATGGCAGGAAGAATGGACATCAAGTACCAAGGGTAGAGACACCTATAGGGTTATCAGGAAAGTAAATACCGATTATGTGTGTACGAGTCAAGTTATGCAGTATTTTATAACAGCACATGGTAGTTTCCCAGAGTTCCTTTTTAGGATTGGAAAGAGAAGAAATGCACTTTGTGACTGTGGCACAGTGGGTAATGTACTGCATTATTTGTATGGACGCTGTCCTTTTGTCCCACATTTCTTCAACTTTGACAACTCGTTAACCATCAGGCAAAATCTCAGGAGAGTAATATTTGACAAAGACAATTATAAGAAACTCTGCAATATATACAATTCTTTAAACGAATTATATTCGTTTATTAGGTATAAATTCTGAGGCTGTAATTAGCTAGAATTGCGTTAGAAATTGAGAACATTGTCTTTTGATTCAATGTAGCATGTGCAATTGAACACTGAGCAATTCAATTGAACACTGAGCACAATTGAGTACTGAGCACAACTGAGTACTCAGCACAACTGAACACAATTGAACACTGAGCACAACTGAGTACAATTGAACACCGAGCTTGATTTTCAATAACTTTGATACAAATATATATCTTGTTGAGGAACATTTTGGAAAAGTCAACATATTTAATGTCTGAGAAGTACCAGAATTTCAAGTGACTTTAATTTACAATGTGTCTCTCTCTCTGTTCTGTGGTGCTTTGGGCATTTCATATACTTAATCCCATTGTGATATGGACCTTGAACATTGATGCTTGCCTTACAGTATGTTGTCATTTCAGTGTACTTCAGTGTTCTTTTTATGAAGTTCTTCATAAGTTGTAGGTTACCTATAAACATTTCAGGCCGTGTTGGCAATCCTGTTTTAATGTTATTTGGTCTATATTTTAGTTGATGATCGTAACCTGTAAACCATCTGTAACCATTCCTGTAAACCATCATTTTTGTTATTTTGTTGCATGGCTACCATAAACATGCGTATTTTGTATTTTGTATTTTTTTTTGTAACATAGCGAGTTTTTATTTATTAGCATATTTGAATATGCCATTGCTTCACTTTAGTAAGTTCTAATGTTGCCGTTGTTCGGGTCCGTTCGGGCTGTGGTAGAGCTGGATAGTGGTGCGTTCTTTTTTCCCGCCAGGACATTAATTCCATTAACCTCGCGGTTGGCGTCCTGGTTGGGTGTCCCAAGTAAGTAAACAAAAGCCTTTTTGTATTTCGAAATTTGTTTGTAAATTCTGGTGCCATTCACTGATTTGAAGATTTTACGAATAGAAGTGCCTTGTCCGTGAAAGGGTTAAACGCATATTAATGTATTTATTATTTTAAAGTTTCCTTTCCCTTTTAATATTCACGTGTAAATACAATTTTCAGGACATAATTTTCAATATTTTCCTGCCTTTAACACGTACTCATTTAATAGAAATTTTAAAGTTTTTTTTTTTCGTTTTTAATAGTCACGTGAAAATAAATTTTTAATCGTTAGGAAATATTATTCTTTGCGCTGTTTTTAAAATTGAAAACAATCTCTATAATAATAGCCTAAGTCATGTGACTATCATCAACAGCTCCAGGCGGATCCCTTCGCTTTTTATATTCCAAGTGTCATTTTGGTACTTTAATGTTAGCCAGCCACAGGTGTGATAAGTCGCCGAATATTATTCTATCCCCATTATTTCGTTTATATTATAATAGTCCAAGTCATGTAACTGCCATAAACAACGGGCTGATTCCTTCGCTTTTCATAAGAAAGGTTTCCATTTTGATTAAAGAATCAAAATTATTTTTTCGAATAAAACTACATAAAAGTTACCATGATCACAAAGAATTCCTGGTACTTTTATGTTAGCCGGGTGAAAATCTCGCCAATAGCTTTTTTATTTTTAACTCGCCAGTTAGCATTTTATTTATTTGTTCTTTTGTTATTTAAAATAAACAAATCTGTCAATTTGTATAATTTGGCTATTTATATAATTTGGCGAAATTGGTCAACGGGAGAAGTAATAACATTAAAACGTTGCTTTGAAGTGGAAATTAAATCTCATGATTTGTTGCATTGTCACATACGCACTGGTCAATTTCTCTAGTGGGGGCTGTCAAGGAGTGAAATGCGGTGATGGCACAAAAACGGGCGTTCCCCCTGCTTTGGCGAAGTCTAATTCTGCAATATTAATTAGAACAACCGCTAAACACATAAGGATTCCAAAACTCAAAGCATTACTTAACGAACACTTTAATAAAGTGAAGGAAGTTCCAATAATATACTGCAGAAATGCCAGAAATCCAGATACAATAATTATACAATCTAATACAGATGACAATACAGAACATTTGTTAAAAATGATAGAAAACACTCCTGACATTACAAAGTTAACAGAAATCACATATAAGTTGACTAATTACAAAAGAGTAATAATCACCGATATTCCATCCTCAGTACCTACAAATGAAATAATACCATATCTTGAAGAAAATTTATCTGATAAAAACATCACCTTATTGAAAATTCTAAAGAGGGATAATTCTACACTACATCACATCATATTGCAATTAGAAACAAAAGCATCACAAGAACTATTGGATAAAAAATTTATACAGGTGGGTCTCAACAAGTGCTATATTCGTTCTTTTCGCCCAATAATTAGATGCGGCAATTGCCAGCTGTATGGACATCAGACATCTTACTGCAGGAGACAGCCAATTTGCGCCAAATGTTCGAGAGGTCACTGCACTTCGGAGTGCCCTTTTGCGGGAGTTCCCTCACAATATAGATGCACAAATTGTTTCCACTTACCTAATTATAGGAAACATTCAGCGGATTCCACTGCGTGTCCGGTTTATCAATCACACTTGGCAAATAGAAGATGTGTTCAGTAGGACCATATGGTCATATTGTCAAATATTAAATAACTTAAAAGAATTTGTAATAGTGCGTAATATTAATTATTGTTCGCATATTGTACCTTAATACTAAATTTTTAGTGTAGATTTAAAAATAATTTTTGCATCATTTATCTTACATAATATCTCAAACACAGTATCATTGTACTGTAAATTTGTAGGTAATTATTATCTACAATTACTAATACTTTCATAATAGTGCATAATATTAATTATTGTTCGCATCTTGTACCTTAATACTTATTTTTAGTATAGAGTTAAAAATAATTTTGCATCATATATCTTGAAAATAGCTTTAAGTGTTGCAAATATCACATCTGTACATGGTTTAAATTGATGTTAGTATTGTGAATCCTGAAAATAACATAAAAGTGTTGCAAATATGTAGGTAATTGTGTTAAAAAAAAGTTTAATATCAAATTCTAAAAACTATGCATATTTATATGTTATAATAATGAATGTTTCTCTCAAATGTATTATAGGGGTCATCTGTAAATATTTATTGCAAACACTGTCAGTAATTGTCATATATCTAACATTGTTATTTCTCCTAAACTTAAAAAAAAAAAAAAAATCAAGGAGTTCCGTAGGTAGTAAAACTTTTCCCTGCCCTGGGCTTGGGGGTTACACCTAACCATAAGCCAAAAGCGGGTTCCCAGGGTGGGTGCTTACTTACTTACTTACTGGGTTTCGCGTGATTTTTTTTTTTACGACAATTTGGCGAAAACCTCGTTTTCAAATACCTGTTACATATGTATTTTTAAATTATTTTCTGTTATTTTTAATAAACACTAGGGGGCTCGGCCCCCTACGAGCTACGCTCGCCAACCCCCGTCCAGACACCGCAGACTCTAAATGCACGCTAATTTGATCAGCTTTAAAAAGATTTCGAAAGATTGAATTATAATTTAAAAAACAGTGTCGATCTCCCTATAAACGGATTTCTATTCATTTTTCTTTGATTGGGGAATTTTAACGCCAAATCCGCTGCGGTACTACTTGATTATCCCGTCGACCAATTTCGCCAAATTATATAAATCGCCAAACCACTCGCCAAATTATACAAATTGACATAATTTTTATTTTAAATACCGAAAGAACAAATAAATTAGTACAACATTAATAAAAATACAAATAAAACGTTGAAATAAAAATAACTTGATGACGTAGACATGTGTAACAACATTTCAAAATAAGCTAATATAAAAGGAATTAAGTAAACAGTCTTTGTCTCCTGGTATTTTTTAACAAAGCGAAAAGAAAGTTCTTTTAAATGAGACATTTTAAATTAATCGTTTTTAATCTGACGTAATTTTGACCAAGCTATTCTTTCTCAATTCAATTTCCTTTCTCTCTTAAAGTTCACGTGTATACTTTTTATGACGTAATTTTTAATAAGTTCCTGCTTTTTGTACATAATTATTTAATTCTAATTCCAAATGATTTTTTCTGTTTATAATAGTCACGTGTAAATAAATTTTTAATTTGAAGCAAACATTATTGTTTGCGCTGTTTATACTTTTGGCAACAGTATAAATTAATACCATTTTCTAAAATAATGTAAAAAATATCTCTCGAAATGCTGAAAATTGAATTTAAAATAGAAATAAAACCTCAAAAAATGTGTCAAATCAAAAAACTAAAAACAATCTGCACACCGGGAAATTCTGACGCATAAAATGATCTAAAAATGATTAAATTCCTATGTACAGTTTTTGCTCCTATAAAACTTTTTTAATGGACCGATTTTGTCCAACTTTGGCATTAAATATCTCTTAAAATAATACTTCGATTTGAAAACTGTCTGCATCAGCGTGTTTATCAAACATTTCTGTATAAAACCACCGATTTTCATATTTTTGTATGCATTATTGTTCTTAATATTAACGAAGAAAGACCTCTGGTCACAAAAAATTCAAAACCGGCGGCGGCGGCGGCGGCGGCGGTGACAGCGGTAGTTACTTTTTTTTAGAATAGAGAGATAATTACAATAAATTAAAAAAAAAATTAATTAATAACTATAGAACAAAACAATTTATAACATTTTTTGTAAATAAAAAGAAAATAAATTCAAATAAACATTTATTAATAAATAAGCAACAATAGCCGGGTTACCATGTCAGGCAAAATAACGCCATTTTGGCTCCAATTAGGTACCCCGTTGCGTATATGACATCTGTGTCTAATATTTTTCTTTTCGTTTCGTTTAAAAAAAAAGAATGAAGTAAAAGCCATTTATTTTAAAGGTTTCAATTTTAAATGAAAGTTTTGTTTTAAATAAAATGATAATGAAATACAAATTGAATTCTGAATAAAAGTAACATGATGCATTTCTTAACATACATTTAAGGGAGGCCAAACTTCTCGCCAAATTAGTTTAAAATAGTAACCTTTTCTAAAATCTGAAAAAAATATCTGTTTGATTAAAATTTGAGTTGCCATCATTAGAAAAATGTATATAAAATTAGAAAAAAATTAATATTTCGAAAACTAATTCGAATTTAAAAATTCTAATACCAGTTTTGAGATCTGCGGATCAATATTGATTTTTGGTGGTAATTTCATCGGAAAGTATTCCATATTTTAGGAGAAATCGCCGTGAAACGTAATCAGTTGTTTAATCAGTCGTTTCATAGAATCGTTACATAAATTCGTTTCAATTCGATTCATTAGGATTTTATATATATAGGGTAGATATATTTTTTTATATAAAATGACATCACTTGCATCCGACTTGTATGATCCAGTCTTGAACAACATGTATAGAAAAATATGTATATGACGTCACTATCACGGAATAATGCAGAAACCCAAATAAAATCGATGTCGTCATTTAAGAAACTCGGCAAAAAAAAATAAATAAATAAATAAATAAATTGATTATGTAATGATTCATATACCTTCCTTTTTGTTTATAATAGCTCCATGTCTTATTAGAAACCATTAATTAATATATTTTTTAAAATTCGGAAAATGTAATTTCACACGGATTAATAGAATTACATTTTTTCAGTTTTTTGATACGAACTAAGTAAATGCTGAGAAAATAAGTAACACAAATATTCTTTAAAATACATTTTTGAAAAGAGAAAATGGTGTATCTTTTGTAACGTAACTTTGCAATCAACTAAAAATCATTTAATTGATATATTAAAAAAGAATAAAACCAAAATTCATAGGTTTTTATAGCTGACGATATTCTTGACCTATCAGGTATTTTAATAACAATTTTTTTCAGTTGCTATGAGAAAATGGCAACGAAAATATACAATAATCTGCTATTTTCCCTTTACTTCCCACAAAAATGGAGTACTCAAGTTGCCGCCATTGGAGAAATAGAATTAAAAACTACAAAAAAAAATTAATATGATAAAAAAATAAATAAATTATGAAACTGTTTAAAAAAAAATTTAAATTAAAAGTACATTTTTTTCCCTATATGATGGTGTAAAGATTGAAAATGTGTGAAACCTAGAAGTTAAAATATTTGCAGTAGCGGAAATTGCAATACCGAAATTTCATCGGTAAGTGTTGCCATTCGCAAAATGAAGAATGCGTTACGCACAGATATGTTTGTCCTTTATAATATAGATAGATAGATAGATAGATAGATATAAATTGTTTTGTTGTATAGTTAAACTCTTTTTATTTATTGTTATTCCCTTTTAAAATATATATGTGTAACTGGTATTCGTAAACGAGGTTTACGCCAAATTGGCGTCAGAGAAAAATCGCGCCATCGTGATGTGTATGACACCTGTGCCTAAAATAAATATTATTCAGTTTTTTTTATGAAATCCACTCCACTGTTATATTTTTCAATGACAGTTTGCCCGGGCAACGCCGAGCGGTTCAGCTAGTTTGGAGAATAACTGAAAACTAATCTTTTCTATTTGAAAAAATGATAATAGAAAGTATCTATCTATATTATAAAGGACAGACATATCTGTGTGTAACTACGTCATTTTGCAAATGGCAACATTTTGAAATTTGAAATAAAATTTTGGTTTTGCAATTTTCTCTACTGCAAATTTTTAAACTTCTAAACATCACACATTTTAAATTTTTACACAGTCCATTCGATTAGACAAATTTAAATATTGATGTGTAAAATGAACAAACTTACGAATATTTTATTCACATACATATCGTAAATTACGGCAACCTTTTTAAAAGATGAACTTAAATTCAACTTTTATCAATAATTTATACTTTTTTTTTCTATTAATTATGCAATTTAAATATGAGCTGGCAAGCATACCACTTTATACTAGCACAAGTGTTTTAAACAAAACGCACACTTACACATAAGGCACTTACACAAGCAGGAAAATTATAAGAAAAATTGTAAAAGATTCGTTCCACCAGCTTCTGTCTTAACTACAAATATAAAAATTAACAGTATTTTTTGTAACCAGACTGATCACAATACTGAAAATTGTAAGTCTTTCACCATTCCTGAAATGCGAGAAAAATTGAAAAGGGAAGGAAGATGCTTAAGATGCTTCCGTAAATTTCACATCGCCAATTTATGTAAATTTTCGAATGAAAATTGCAAAGTTTGTGATAAAACATATCACAATACTATACTTTGTAATTCTAATAAAAAAGACAGAAGTATCGAAATCTTCAGATAGTATTATTTCTTCCGTATCTCAAATAATTAGTCAAATACGACAAATGTAAAATAGTCAATCCGCTGGAATTATTTCTTTATTAATAGTTTTTGCCATTAATTTTAACTGATTAATTATAATTGATAGTTAAAAATAAAATATATGATTTTGTATTCCTAAAATATTTCTTAGACATAACTCAGTAATTATTTAAAAGATTTACCAAAAACTTTACTGGAGAATAAAAAGAGAAAATATGTATTGGTAAAAGAAAATCCTACAGTTATATTTCTGAAAAACGCATTTGTTTAGAGTGACAGAATGAATTGATAGTTTAGTAAATAGAATGTAGTGATTTTCAAAATAAAAGCTAAATAAAAATGTGATCTCTTAGTTCTAAAAATTATGATAATGTAGTAATGAATGGGAAGTACTTTCAATATTTTATTAGCATGCGATAGAAAATAATTTGAACTTTATATATTCCCATTGTAGTGAGAATATCGTGTGGAATTAACAACATACACTTTCAGGAATTCTAATTGTAAAACTAAAAAATGCCCACTATAGTGGTACTGAAAATATTTGGAGGGGCCTCAAAATATAATTGCGCCTGGGGCCTCTTGAGTGCTTAATTCACCAATGATTGTGTTTTATATGAATGCCAAGGGACCGACAGAAACATTTGAATTATCCACGATTTCGAATTATTTAAAGTTAACTGTACTATTTTTTAAACGAATTACACATCACACTGAATAAAGCAAACCTTTGTATAACTTTCTTATCACCATTCTCTGCTGACTGCCGAGTGGTTTCCACTATCCAGACATGTTGATAACTCCTTCGAATTTTTTGCAGCCTCAAAGTTTTTTCTTTTTACCCGATTGAAAAGAAGGGTTATGTATTTCACGCGTATCTGTGTATGTGGATTTCTTTATACCCTCAAAACATCCCAACGGCTGGATGGATTTTAATGAATGAGGTCTCTATCGATTCATCTTAACGGCCCGATGGTTATAGGGTAGGTTTTGCTTTTATAAATTCAAAATGGCGGTAGAGACGAAAACAAATTACGCACCCTATTGAGTGGCATATCATTGGATAGGACTTTCAAAATGAAGACGATGTTTCATTAACTATTTTACAGTCAGAAGCTCCGTTAAAATATTATGCAAACTGGAAGTTGTGTATGTAGGATCTCTAGCTTTACTGCAACTCTAACCATCATAGACATCTATAGACCTCATCAAAACAGTGTTTATCGATAGGAACTAACAATTAAACGCAACTTAAAAGTCATCCATACAAGTAAATAAAAAAAAAGGTGAGTAATATAAACAAGTAATATAATAAAAAAAATTTAAGACAATTCCTACTTAGGTCAATAAGAGAATTTTTTTTCTCCCATTCTTTTTTCCTTTTGAGTGGCGCTAAAAAATGCCTTGATCAAGAAGAGGGCTCTCTCGATTATTGAAAATTAATTAATTTAATTTAATTAATGCATTAATATTGAAAAAAAACTGGATTAACACAAGTGTTATCCACTACAAGTTTAAAAAAACTTATTTGAGCTTGATTGGATGAATAATAAGTATTTTATTAACGATTGAAAATTTGAACAAGATATACTATATGTAGCGAAAGTGTGAGCTAATAGTAGGAATTGAAAAAATAGTTTCACATTCATGAGAAATAATTAATTAGTTCGCTTTTTGCGCTGACAGTATTTTTTTTAAACTAGGGTTTTTTTTTTAAACTAGGTTTTTTTAAACTAGGGTTTTTTTTAAACTACCGCCCCCCTGCTCGCTACGCTCACGAACCCCCCGCGTAATCGCTTAGCTATTCCATTCGGTATAGCGAAGCAATTCCTATTTTCTAGCCAACTCCAGATTATTGTTTGTGCTTAAAAATAATGTAAATAGTTTTATTAAGCTCTATTCATAAGCTAATATTAGTTTTTGTTGCACTGAAATACCCCAATTTGTTGATTTCCTGCATGCAAGTAAACCCTATTGTATTTCAATGGGAGTCTATGGAAATTTGGCGAAATACTGGAAATAGCGCTAAGTTGGCGTCACTTTTGGTGACAGAGAGACGGGTCTCCCCTTGGTAACCTCCCGTATAGCGTCATAAAGCTCTGACCAATCAGTTGCATTTCACGGTATCTACGCAGATTTTCATTGTTCCATTTCCAAAGCATTACTTTTTGCAAGGCATACTTAGATACTACTACCGGCAGACCGATTTGCGTTTAATGTATGAAGTTGCTCGCCAGAGGACTCTGATACGCTGCCTAAAACAGAAACTTGACTCTGACCGTAACTTTAACGACGAGAACCACTCAAACCGCTCTGGGCAGGGTTCAGAGAATTCCAATGTGTACATTTTTTTTCCGTATAGATATGATTCAAAAGAGTTTAATAAAAATATTAACTCTAATCATCAAAAAAAAAAAAAAAAAAAAAAAAAAAAAAAAAAAAAAAAACATTATCATTTTAACAATTATCGGAATAATAAATGGTGTGATCGGATGATACTTCCAAGGTTGCTACTTAATACCAAGTTAATACTAAATACCAAGGTTGCCACTTTAGCGCATTTATCGCCAGGTTAGGGAGAAGTAGAGTATTCTACGATTCACCCCAATAAATAAAAACATGCATAGTCTAAAAACATCAATGTCACAAATTTATTTGCTATCTTCACTGCTGAAACAATAAAACTAATGGAATTTCTTTTAAATATATCAAAGTACTCATAAAATTCCTTGTAATAATTAATAAATATAATTTATTAAGTAACAAATACACTTACATGATTTAATCAAAATTGCTTGGATAACATATAATATTGCAACGATATTTAAATCTGCGATCACCATTTCTTTCTATGATTAAAAATAAGAATATTTAATGTTTAAGGAAGAACGTCTTTTTTTTTTTTTTTTTTTTTTTTTTTACTATTATTATTATTATTTAGTTCGGACGATATCAAACAAACATTTTACGGGTAGCAATAAATTCGTCAAAAATAACTGCTTCAAGCCAGTTATGAGAACTGTAGTTTGATAAAAGCCAAATTTTAATTTTAAAACGTGTATATGAAACACAAGCTATTTTTATGTAAATACGGGAGATTCAAAAAAGAAGGTACTTGTTAGTTATCCCGTCGACCAAATTACTATCGCCAAATTGTAAGATTAAATGCCAATAATGTTTGATCGTAAATGTCGCATTCACTTGACAACACGTGTTTACTTCATCAAGTGATTTTTATTTCGACGTTTTATTTGTATTTTTATTAATGTTATACTAATTTATTTGTTCTTTTGTCATTTAAAATAAAAATGATGTCAATTTGTATAATTTGGCGGGTGGTTTGGCGAAATTGGTCGACGGGATAACTAACAAGTACCGAAAAGGATAACAGAATGAACCAAACGATCAAGTAAACAATAAGTAATTTAGCTAATCTTAAAAGTATGTGAACACTAAAATACTACAAGCTGTGTAAAATATCCTTGGAACAGATGTCATAATCGCCCCATATTGGCGCGATTTTTTTCGGTTGCCAATTTGGAGAAAACATCAACAGCATAAACAACATAATCCGGGTTACCACATCAAGCAAAATGACGACACTTTGGCGCCAGTTAAGTACACGTTGCGTATATGACATAGGCGTCAGAAAAAAATCGCGCCAATATGGGGCGAATATGACATCTGTACCATATCCTTTTAAATCGAAGGAAATTGAAGAATATAAGTATTTAATTTATTATTCTGAAAATACGATCAATGATTCTGAAACTTCGACGATGAGAAACAAGCCGCTACCTGGGCAGGGTATAAATGTAAACAAAAAAGAGCACGTTGTGCTGTTTTGGTTCAGGGTTTGAAGCTGAATCCGACTTCACTTTTTCGACGGTTTTCGGCGAAATGCGTGGGCCGTATATATCATAGTAGGCTGTGCTTTTCGGTACTTTTCCGTTATACGGACAGCATTGTCGCAAAACGCAATAGTTGGCGCAAAATGAAAATCACGTGAATTGAAACATTTGAAAAATAAAAGAAAAACATTGTCGATAGTAAAGTGAGCATTTTAAAAATATAACATTTGAAAATTGCAGAATTTTACGAACTATTTTATTAAATCACAAATACATAATTAAAATAAGTGAACAAATAACTGTTATACAATATAGTAATAAAATAAAAAAAATCGGAATAGATGTCATATTCGCCCCATATTGGCGCGATGTTTTTCTGTCGCCAATATCATATAGGCAACAGGTACTTAACTTGTGTCAAAGTGTCGTTATTTTGCTTGATGTGGTAACCCGGATTATGTTGTTTATGCTGTTGATGTTTTCGCCAAATTGGCAACCGAAAAAAATCGCGCCAATATGGGGCGAATATGACATCTGTACCAAAAAATCATATTAAACTGCTGCCATAAAATTACAAATCTCTTTAGCACAGATGTCATATTCGCCCCATATTGGCGCGATTTTTTTCGGTTGCCAATTTGGCGAAAACATCAATAGCATAAACAACATAGGTACAGATGTCATATACGCCCCCATATTGGCGCGATTTTTTTCTGACGCCAACGAAATATACGCAACGGGTATTTAACTGGCGCCAAAGTGTCGTTATTTTGCTTGATATGGTAACCCGGATGTTGCTGTTTATGCTGTTGATATTTTCGCCAAATTGGCATCGGAAAAAAATCGCGCCAATATGACATCTGTGCCACAACATAATCCGGATTGGCACAGATGTCATATACGCTATGGCGTATATGATTATGCGATAGCCATATTGGCGCGATTTTTTTCCGATGCCAATTTGGCGAAAATATCAACAGCATAAACAGCAACATCCGGTTTACCATATCAAGCAAAATAACGACACTTTGGCGCCAGTTAAATACCCGTTGCGTATATGAAATTGGCGTCAGAAAAAAATCGCGCCAATATGGGGCGTATATGACATCTGTACCTCCGGGTTACCACATCAAGTAAAATAACGACACTTTGGCGCCAGTTAAGTACCCATTGCGTATATGACATTGGCGTCAGGAAAAAATCGCGCAATATGGAGCGAATATGACATCTGTCTCATATCTTTTAGCATTGCAGTAAACATTTCATTTTTTGAATGAAGACGTCGCCACATAAACTCTATGATATACGACTCTAAATGATGACGAACTGGGAACAGATGTCATATTCGCCCCATATTGGCGCGATTTTTTTCTGACGCTAAATCATATAGGCAAAGGGTACTTAACTTGCGCCAAAGTGTCGTTATTTTGCTTGATGTGGTAACCCGGATTATGTTGTTTATGCTGTTGATGTTTTCGCCAAATTGGCAACCGAAAAAAATCGCGCCAATATGGGGCGAATATGACATCTGTACCACGAACTGTTCCCCGATGTCTTTTGTTGCGCCATTTTGCGATGCCCCATAATCTCTCAACATTTTGAGTATGACATCCAGTATTAGGGTCGACAAAATTGTATTTGTGATTTACTGTGAAATGGTCATAACCAGCACTTCGCAGTTCATTTGTTTTATATCCTTTCCAGTAATCTGTATAAATAATACTTCCATCAGCTACATTGTTTTCTATTGCCGCCATTAAAGTTTCAGCTGTGCGATCGGAAATAGGAGTAAGGAAACATCCCCGTGTTTCACGGCATAAACCATCTAACACCCATTGAGGAGGAAGAACACGCCCTACGTTGCTTTGGAACCGATGTCATATTCGCCCCATATTGGCGCGATTTTTTTTCTGTCGCCAATATCATATAGGCAACAGGTACTTAACTTCTGCCAAAGTGTGGTTATTTTGCTTGATGTGGTAACCCGGATTATGTTGTTTATGCTGTTGATATTTTCGCCAAATTGGCAACCGAAAAAAATCGCGCCAATATGGGGCGAATATGACATCTGTACCATTGCTTTTTCTTCTGGTAAAAAGACTTTCATCTACTTCTATAATTTTATTAGGCCCACCGATTTTTCTATTTGGTCGTGAACATAAAGCAATTGCACAAACTTCTCTAAAATAATTATTCCAGTCCACTGTTGTGTTGTGTTTCATATCAAGTTGCAGCTCCCAAAGCTCAATCGATGTCAACTCTTGGCACCATAAATATATAAACCTCAAAGCATTAAGAAAAGACAACCGCGATCCTTCAAACCATGGTTTTTGTCGGGCACAGATGTCATATTCGCCCCATATTGGCGCGATATTTTTTCGGTTGCCAATTTGGCGAAAACATCAACAGCATAAACAACATAATCCGGGTTACCACATCAAGCAAAATAACGACACTTTTGCGCCAATTAAGTACCCGTTGCGTATATGACATTGGCGTCAGAAAAAAAATCGCGCCAATATGGGGCGAATATGACATCTGTGCCTTTTTGTCGTATTCCTACGCTTTCTTCGCATGATCGTAAGCTATATCTCCATTTCGGATTTCCAGAATTCATCCATAATTTTATTTCATGGTTGTTTAAACACAACCTTTTATTATGCAGAATTCCAAATTTCTGAAGCAGTTTTATCGCAACTTTCTCATCATCTGGTAATTAACAAATGGTAAAATCCTTCTCAGCTTCAGCAGTAAAAGTAAATTATAACTTCATAAGAAGAAATATATTTTTTAATTCGAATAGTAAATTAAAAAGCTTTCCAAGGTTAAGATTAAATAATAATCATTCACGTAATTCACGTTTCATAAATAACAAATCACAATGTTTCGCATGGTTTACAAGAAAAATCCTTTTCACGATGAGGGCTGAAATAATTGGCGCATTAGCATACATTTTGGCGTGCTGTCCGTATAACGGAAAAGTACCCTTAATTTTGGCGAAATACTGTAAATAGTGCCAAGTTGGCGTCACTTTTGGCGAGAGAGAGGGGTCCCCCATTGGTAACCTCCCTTATAGCGTCATAAAGCTCTGACCAATCAGATGCATTTTACGGTATCTACGCAGATTTTTTATTGGTCCATTTCCAAATCAAAACTTTTTTTTATATATAGAAGGATTTAATTGTTTATTAGAGTCTGTCTATTTTTATTTCCACTTGGCTGGTGCCGAATTCGTTTCATAATATAAATTATTATCTCAACACAAGCAAAGTAAGACTAAGTAATAAACTACACGCGTACTATCACTACTATGCGACTTTCAACTGCACTGACAGTCCTATATCGATAAACAGTCAGCAAACAAATGAATCGTCATGAATACCACTAGCTCGCTGCACGTCCCAGCCTGAACTTGACTAATCACTCGACAGGCACCTGGCGCGACCTGACACATTCGACTCGACATTCTGCTGTCTGCTCTAGAACTGCTTTTGCATGCGAAGCCTATGGCGTATATAAACGGAAAGACGCAAAAACATTTACTCTAGCACGTTGATGCATTTTTTTTTATTATTAACTTTTAACTAGGTGCGGGATATTTTATAGGAAGTTAATTAGATATTTAAATATAATAATGTTTTAACCATCAGTTTGGGTGCCCCTTGGGCTTGCAGGGCCCTGGTGGTAGTTACGGGCCTGAGCGTCGCCAAATCAACTCTATGAGATACGACTCTAAATGATGACGAACAGATCCCCGATGTCTTTTGTTGCGCCATTTTACGATGCTCCATAATCTCTCAACATTTTGATTATGACACCCAGGTATTAGGGTCGACAAAATTGTATGGGAAGAGTTCCATATCGTGGGCTGGTTTTTTTTTTTTTTTTGGCGAGCTGTTTTTGGCATTAAATTAATCTATGTAGTTGCGATCTCCAGCCTTTGCGGTTGCTTTTTTTTCTGAAATGGACTTTATTCATATGTTTCTTGTGTAATTTTTTGCATTTAGCATATTTTTTTCGGAAAAATTTATAACTTTTGTTTTAATTTTACATGTATAATAACTATAATAAATCTATAAAATTATATATTAGTACATAATATTTATTTAAAGGTGTATATATTATGTATGTATAAAGTATATCTCCATTTGTTATATATATACAATAAAAATAAAACTATCTGTATAAACATCGTTTTTTTTTTTTTTTTTAAACATTTCACATATATAGCATTTATTAAATATATTTAATGTTAAATATTTTATGTTTTAAATACTTAAAGATAATGTTTTTCCGCCATCTTGAAAAATTGCATACGATGCTAAAATGGCTTTTTGGCGCCATTTAGGATTATTTCGCTATTCGCACCAACCAGCACAGGATATGGAACTCTTCCCAATTGTATTTTTAATTCAAATAATAGCAAATTAAAAAGCTTTCCGAGATTAAGGTTAAATAATAATCATTCACGTGATTCACGTTTCATAAATAGCAAATCACAATGTTTCGGATGGTTTACAATAAAAATCCTTTTCACGATCAGGGTTGAAATAATTGGCGCATTAGCATACATTTTGGCGTGTCCGTATAACGGAAAATTACCTTAATAATATCATAAACCAAGAAAATTTTATTTCAACACCAGCGCATTATTTCTAATTTGCGTACATGAAAAATAAAGCTATTACTGGTAAGAAAAAGTGGTACTTCTTAGTTATCCCGTTGACCAATTTCGCCAAATTATATAAATCAACAAACCACTCGCCAGATTATATAAATTGACATAATTTTTATTTTAAATAACGAAAGAATAAATAAACTAGAGAACAGAAATTCTGCTTTTTCAGAATTTAGTGTTGCCCCCGGCATTCCCATTACTTCATTTTTTTTTCCATTCTGACCAGAAAATCAGAGTTTTAAACTTTTTACGGCTGCTCTTTCATCTTCACCTAACACTTCATTTATAATGACTGTTTCATAATAATGGAAGCCACCAATCCATCAGAAGATAATAACTCGGTGAAAGCGTAAACTCCAATAACCGGGACTCTACTGTAGTTCAGTTTTAAGACTTATAACACGCGATTTAATTTTACATAAAGTGACGTCATCCACATCCGTTGAAGAATTCATCATTTGCGATCCAGTGTTGAACAACATCTACAGTAAAGTACGCTTAGGACGTCACTATCGCTGAATAATACACAAATCCAAAAAAAAAAAAAAAAAAAAGAGATTTCGTCATTCAAAAAACTCGACAAAAAAATCGGCTATCTAAAGATTCACAGGCCATCATTTGTTTGTATTATTAATATAGATATTTAAAATTAAATTTAAGTTTCTAATAGCTCCCTGTGTTATCAGAAATCCATCATTTATATTTTTTCAAAATAGCACGTATTTTAATAAAATTTCTTTTTTCAGTTTTTATGGGAAAATGGCAACAAAGAGATATAATTGATATTTTTCTTTCACTTTCTACGGAAATGGAGTTCTTCCGTTGCCAATATTAAGCAAATGGCTGTAAAAACTACAAAAAAATTAATATCTCGAAAATAAATGGAGATACAGTTTTCAAACAAATTGCATTCAAAAGTACAGTCCTGGAAAAAAAAAAAAGTAAACCCCCCCTACTAACTCCTCAACAAATTATCGTAGACGAAAGTTACTGGTACCGAACTTTTGGAAATAAAGTCTACTTTTAAATGACGTACACAAAATTTGCTTAGGGGGGACATCTACATATTAAAACGAATCCAAACTTTATTTTTTTCAACAGCAATACCCAATTTTAACGAGATATTTCAAATCTTTGGTTCAAACTATGCCTAGACACCAAATTACAAGTCATTTGAATGATAAGTTTTTGAATTATAAACATTCAAAATTTAGTACTTCTAATGTTAAATTACATTTTCATATTTTTATTTATAACTTCTGAAATTATGACCCTAATGTTCTAATTTTTTGTGTAGCAATAATACTAACATACCCAAACATAAACACGTTGAATTTGCAATCTTTATAATTTTCTGATATGAATTATGAATTATGAAATTAATATTTAAAAAATTATGAATTGCAATCTACAATTCTTTTGATGGATTCAGATTTATTAAGTCCTGCTTCATAGAAATCCAAAATTTCACATTTTTCTTCCAAGTAGTTTTCAAATTATGCTTAAAAAACGGCAAAATGCTAAGGGGCTGTCTATGATAGAAGTGACTAAATATTTTGAAATTTCTTATGCTATCCAGTAATCTAACAAGCTTAATTGACTGCTTAAGGTGCCTTGATCAAGAAGGGAGCTCTCTGTGTTAACAATCGAGTACCGAACTTCAATTTGGATACAGCTCTTAAAATACGTTCCTTTTAAAATAATTAATTTCTCGGAAACTTATGGTACGAATTGCATAAAAATTCGTTTTTAGACTAATTGAAGGGTGTAGAATTCATTTATGCTGTCAGAATTGTGTACTGCTATTGAAAAAAACAAAGTTATGGTTCGTTTTAATATGTAAATGGCCCCCTAAGCAAATTTTATATACATCATTTAAAAGTAGACTTTATTTCCAATCGTTCGGTTCCATTAACTTTCTTCTGCGATAATTTGTTGAGGATTAAGGAGGGGGTGTTTACTTTTTTTTTCCACTACTGTACTTTTTTTTCCCAATACGACGGTATAAAAGTTTAAAATGTCCGATGCTTAGAAGTTTAAAAAATTACTATACATAGTATTCAATCGTACTGCTTTGTGTTACGGCTAGCTTCTGTAAGGTAACGTTATTTTTTGGAGAGTCACAAAATAAGCAGGGAGAAAGAAATAGCATACCGTACCGGGAGCTAATTAGTAAAAAAGTAATTAAAATACAAATAAAACTTCGAATTAATGGTTTTATTGGCCATTATTGGCATTTAATCTTACAATTAATTAATTAATGGCAAACCATTATTGGCATTTAATCTTACAATTTGGCGTCAGTAATTTGATCGGCGGGATAACTAAGAAGTACCGAAAAAGCATGGTATTGGTGAGGTTTTGCACCCTGTTTAACATAAAAGTGAAAAGATGTGTTACAAGTCCGCAGATTGAACTTGGCGATATTTTCTTAAAACACGCCGATATACCATTTTTCTAAATGATCGCCAATCTGAAACTCCGCGATAAACAAACCAAGATGGCGGTTTTTTTCAAAACTAAAGGGATTTTATCGACATTTTAAACATGAAAATTAAAGCAAAATTAAAAATTGCAAAAATAAGCTTTGATTTTAAATTTCTTAGCATTTAAATATGAAAAATCAGATCATATAATTCAGTTAATAATAATGGCGATTTTTTTTACTTTTGATAGTTGGAAAAATAGCTATGGTTGCCATTAATCTGAGTTGCCACAAAAAACGGTTAATCGCCAAATATTTTGCCTTTTTTCGCCATGTTCAATCTGCGGCGTATTATTTAAAATTAACACACACATTTAATTTTATTATGAAACATGCATCTTTTATTATTAAACACAAATTTGTATACGAAGCAAAAATCACCGTGTTACTACGCCAGGCAAAAAAAAATCCATTTTGGCTCCAAAAAGAAACCCCATTGCGTCTTCTACATTTATATCCGATTTATTTCTATTCATAAAAATAGATAAACAGCTTCGTTAAATGGCATAGGGAACAGATGTCATATTCGCCCCATATTGGCGCGATTTTTTTCGGTTGCCAATTTGGCGAAAACATCAACAGCATAAACAACATAATCCGGGTTACCACATCAAGCAAAATAACGACACTTTGGCGCAAGTTAAGTACCTGTTGCCTATATGATATTGGCGACAGAAAAAAATCGCGCCAATATGGGGCGAATATGACATCTGTACCTGGCATAGATGTCATATATTGACTTCATAAATATATTGGCTTCATATAAAATCAAGCCCCATATTGGCTTGATTTTTTCCTCACGCCCATGTCATATACGCAACGGGTACTTATCTGGCGCAAAAGTGTCGTTATTTTGCTTGATATGGTAACACGGATGTTGTTTTTCATGGCGTTGATGTTTTCGCCAAATTGGCGTCGGAAAAAATTCGCGCCAATATGGAGCGTATATGACATCTGTGCCCGTTAAATTAAGTAGATTGCATAAATATTGAAAAAGTTGCTTGTGTATATGAGCTATTAACAGGTTGCCAGAAAATAAGCTGAAAAATTTTCTTATTCATTTCAGCAAGGTCCCTAATACTTGAAAAGTACCCTTTCATAGTTTAAAAAAATGATTTTCGAAAATTTTTTATATCATAAGACAACCTTTATATATATATATATATATATACATATTTATTGTGGGAACATCCCAATTATGGATTGCGTTCACGAAACAGATGTCGCAGGCGAACCGGGGTCAGCGTAATTTTTTCCCCTAGAAAACCCTATGTTCGAATATCGGCTATGCCTACGAAGTTATATATTACATTGTTATATATTACATTGTTCGTTATATATTACATTGAAATATTTATTTACCTGAATCTTTCACAGGCTGTAAAGAAATCACAAATTAAATCACAATTGGCTATATCACGATACATAATTGAATTAATGCTGTAAATAAATTGTAAAATGATGTTTATAGACAGAATTGCAAAATATTTGATTTAATTGCATGAAATAATATTTTTTCTTTATTATTTGTGATGCCAGAAATATTTAGCACGTTGAAATAATTGTCCATTAACAGTCTTATTCGGTTGCCCGTTACAAATTACTTCTTGCAGCTATAAAGTATATTTGACTTCCTACATCCAGAATTGCTGAACGTTTTCGATCGTGAAAAGGACGTCACAGCCATATATTTTCATTCATAATATTATAATCGCTTCAAAATGACGTAATTTCCATTGATTTTTATTTCCAGCAGTACTCAGATTAAGACCCTTGCTTTTAAATTTGTACTCGTACCTTAATTTCATAATAAGAAATCACAATAATAACAGGAAAGAAAAATCATGCGTTCAGCATAGATTATGAAACACTTTCCAACACTTTCAGAATACTTTAACAAAGCTTTGTTACTTAAGTAAATAAGGTAAGTAAGATACCTAATATAAGTAAACATTTTAAAAAAATGCATAAAACATTGAAAAACGTATTTCAACAATTACAATGTATAGCCAAATATGTATTCCAGTTCTTTTGTACAGCCCTTTATTTGATCTATAGGTTAATATCTATTCAGGGCTTAATTTCTACAAAAAAAGTACCGAAGCCCTAATATTTATCCCTAATACTAATAACCTTAGCGTCCCCCCCCCCCGAATCTCCACCGTCACTCTAATCTGCATATTTATATTTTATACATTATTTGCAAAATTTAAAGCAGTTTTTTTTTTCTTTAGCAAAATAAAAATTTTAAATATTTCTGCATATACTTGCTGTCAATTATTCCACTTTTTAATTATCACTCTTTCCGAATAGAAATCTTTGCCTAATTTTAATGTTAATTAATCTAGGATTCTGCGAGTAAATAAAATAAGGATTATGATTCGAAAATTGTGTTAAAACAAAAAAGGGATAGTTAGGAGCTATACACTTTTATGAAAAAATGAATGAAATTTACAGAAATTAATACTGATGTGCTAAAGAATCAAACAACGTTTTTTTAATTTCCTATAAAAGCTGCATATCTTAAACTATACTCGATTCCTTCCGTAGAACAATCTTTCGTTATGAGTCCCTGAAAAGCAGATTAAATTAAACATTTCACACCGTTATCGGAAAGATTCGATGCTTTTATAGAAAAAGGGGAAACGCTGCTCCATTGCTTACCATAAAAATAACAATACATGACAATTATATCTACTTAAAAATAATTACTACTTACAACTTTGTAAATCTGCGGAGCAGAACCACATTCATGATAAAAAATAAATAAAATCACTAACGTTATTTTCGTACTCGTACGCAATGGAAGACTAAAAATCTCAAACAAACAATATCTCAAGCTGATACTCGTTGACTAAAAAAAAGAAAACATTCTTTTCCGGTTAGATATGTAAATTTAAAAAAAAATGATCCAATTAAAAAATATCCTAGTGTCTGGAAAGAAAATCAAACTGAAAGCAAATTCATTGTTCGCGCTCATAAATGGTGCCATTATACATGTCGCCGAAATCAATGCCAGACATAAATCTGCAAAATATCAGTAAGATAAACAAAACACGATTTCTGTTTCACCTATTCTGATCAAAATAGTATTAAAAAGGTGAAGAGTTATTATTTTTTTCTATAACTGAGTAAATAAAATTTTTAATTTACAGACAGATTGAGTTCGGGAGCTTCAGTTTTTCGGAAGCGCTATTGCACTAGGCTCCGGGGCCCTGTATTTATTAACTCCGGTGAATTATAACCAATATTTAAATATTTACTAAAAACAGGGAAGTGTCGGAGCCGGGCTCCGGCTCAATTTAAGCTCTGTATTTATATACTATGCGAAAATTTAGTTTAGAAAGGAAAAACACATAATAGGTTGAAATTTTAATTTCAGCAAATTATACCAATAGACGGAAACCTACTTGAATACTTTTTTACAGCCTTGTATTTTAACTACTACCTTTACATACACGCCACTATTTAGCTAAAATTTAATTCAGACTAAAACACGCTTAAAACTACTGCAATTAGACTTCCAGAAATTTTTCTCAAATTTGAAGTTAAGAAACAAGTAGTAGAAAATAATGCACTGATGATATCTGATGGCAATGATGTACCATTTATCGGTGTAAAAATTCTGTCTTAATAAGTGCTCTAAAATGATTTTGATCGGACTGACCTGTGGTGTGTACGTGCCTGTGACAAAGAGATCAATATAGATGAAAGTTATCCTGTAATTTCTCGAGAATTGCTTATTAGTAAATTTAATTATATTTTCCTACAGATTTTGTTAATAAACATGAAAAAAAAATTAAGGTCTTTTTAAATATAAAATGAAATTAAACAAAGACGGTTGCCAGGTAAATATTTATAAACATCTCAAACACGAATTGTTAATTATTTAATCTGAAAAAAAAGCCTTTATAATTTTAAATAAATTTTATTTATTTTTAACACAGATGTATCAAGTCATTTATCTTAGAAGAGTATTTGCTTATTATGATAATCAAAGAAGGTTAAATGGTTTTTTTCTTCTATAGCATCCCGATTACTGCACATCACATCTTGTGTTTTTGATTGCCCTGCTGCAAAATGTCGGTTTTTAGTCAACTTGGCAAATGAGAACGGCTGGAGGAAGTCAAAAATATTTCCTTGGAAGAAGTGAATGAAGTATTGCCAAGTGAAAACACAAGAAAGGGGCTGTGGGCGCTTGTGCTTTCATCATTCGGACACTAGTGAATGGTGCAGTCAGCTAAATGAAAATTATATACCCACTTTTATTTAAAGAGAGTTTTGATACTCTATGAAGAAAGCTGTGTGTATAATATTTTAAAATGCGACTCTACATTATTGTCGACAGTTTCCATCGATGCATAATAAATGCATTAATACATACTCTAGACGTTCTCAATATGCTATATTTCTCAAATTAGAAGTTAAGAGACAAGTACTAGAATATAATGCACTCATGTTATCTGATGACAATGATGTACCATTTATTGGTGTAAAAATTCTGTCTGAATAAGTGCTCTAAAATTATTTTTGTCGGATTGACCTGTGGTGTGTCCATGCCTGTGAAAAAGAGATCAATATGGATGAAAGTTATCCTGTAATTTCTCGAGAATTGCTTATTAGTAAATTTAATTATATTTTCCTACAGAATTTGTTAATAAACATGAAAAAAAATTAAGGTATATTTAAATATAAAATGCAATTAAACAAAGACGGTTGCCAGGTAAATATTTATAAACATCTCAAACACGAATTGTTAATTATTTAATCTGAAAAAGTAACCTTTATAAATTTAAATAAATTTTATTTATTTTTAACATAGATGTATCAAGTCATTTATCTTAGAAGAGTATTTGCTTATTATGATAATCAAAGAAGGTTAAATGTTTTTTTTTCTTCTATAGCATCCCGATTACAACATCACATTTATAGCATCACATCTTGTGTTTTTATTGACTTTCCGCAAAATGTCGGTTTTTAGTCAACTTGGCAAATGAGAACGACTGGAGGAAGTCGACAAATATTTCCTTGGAAGAAGTGAATGAAGTATTGCCAAGTGAAAACACAAGAAAGAGGCTATGGGCGCTTGTGCTTTCACCATTCGGACACTTGTGAATGGTGCAGTCAGCTAAATGAAATTTATATACCCACTTTTATTTAAAGAGAGTTTTGATACTCTATGAAGAAAGCTGTGTGTATAATATTTTAAAATGCGACTCTACATTATTGTCGACAGTTTCCATCGATTCATAATAAATGCATTAATACATACTCTAGACGTTCTCAACATACTATCTTTCTCAAATTTGAAGTTAAGAGACAAGTAGTAGAAAATAATGCACTGATGATATCTGATGACAATGATGTACCATTTATCGGTGTAAAAATTCAGTCTGAATAAGTGCTCTAAAATGATTTTGATCGGACTGCCCTGGGGTGTAAACGAGCCTGTGAAAAAGAGATCAATATGGCTGAAAGTTATCCTGTAATTTCTCGAGAATTGCTTATTAGTAAATTTAATTATATTTTCCTACAGATTTTGTTAATAAACATGAAAATAAAATTAAGGTCTTTTTAAATATAAAATGCAATTAAACAAAGACGGTTGCCAGGTAAATATTTATAAACATCTCAAACACGAATTGCTAATTATTTAATCTGAAAAAATAACCTTTATAAATTTAAATAAATTTTATTTATTTTTAACACAGATGTATCAAGTCATTTATCTTAGAAGGGTATTTGCTTATTATGATAATCAAAGAAGGTTAAATGGTTTTTTTCTTCTGTAGCATCCCGATTAGTGCACACATCTTGTGTTTTTGATTGACCTTCAGCAAAATGTCGCTTTTTAGTAAACTTGGCAAATGAGAACGATTGGAAGAAGTCGACAAATATTTCCTTGGGAGAATTGCATGAAGTATTGCCAAGTGAAGACACAAGAAAGGGGCAATGGGCGCTTGTGTTTTAACCATTTGGACACTTGTGAATGGTGCAGTCAGCTAAATGAAAATTATATACCCACTTTTATTTAAAGAGAGTTTTGATACTCTATGAAGAAAGCTGTGTGTATAATATTTTAAAATGCGACTCTACATTATTGTCGACAGTTTCCATCGATGCATAATAAATGGATTAATACATACTCTAGACGTTCTCAACATACTATCTTTCTCAAATTTGAAGTTAAGAGACGAGTAGTAGAATATAATGCACTCACGTTATCTGATGACAATGATGTACCATTTATCGGTGTAAAAAGTCTGTCTGAATAAGTGCTCTAAAATTATTTTGGTCGGACTGCCCTGTGGTGTGTCCATGCCTGTGAAAAAGAGATCAATATAGATGAAAGACGGTTGCCAGGTAAGTATTTATAAACATCTCAAACACGAATTGTTAATTATTTAATCTGAAAAAATAACCTTTATAAATTTAAATAAATTTTATTTATTTTTAACACAGATGTATCAAGTCATTTATCTTAGAAGGGTATTTGCTTATTATGATAATCAAAGAAGGTTAAATGGTTTTTTTCTTCTGTAGCATCCCGATTAGAGCACACAACATCTTGTGTTTTTGATTCACCTTCATCAAAATGTCGGTTTTTAGTCAACTTGGCAAATGAGAACGATTGGAGGAAGCCGACAAATATTTCTTTGCGAGAATTGAATGAAGTATTGCCAAGTGAAGACACAAGAAAGGGCTATGGGCGCTTGGGCTTTCACCATTCGGACACTTGTGAATGGTGCAGTCAGCAAATGAAAATTATATATCCACATTTATTTAAAGAGAGTTTTGATACTCTATGAAGAAATCTGTGTGTATAATATTTTAAAATGCGACTCTACATTATTGTCGATAGTTTCCATCGATGCATAATAAATGCATTAATACATATTCTAGACGTTCTCAACATACACACAAACTTGAACATTGAACACAACGGTGTTCTGAAGAGACCACTGCACGTAGAGCTACAAAATTTGGGGAAAAGGTACGTCTATATGTGAAGTTTTGCACCTCGAAGCCCGATTTTCGATTTTTTGATTAGATTTTTTTTATTTAACTAGGGGGCTCGGCCCCCTACGAGCTACGCTCGCCAACCCCCGTCCAGACACCGCAGACTCTAAATGCACGCTAATTTGATCGGCTTTAAAAAGATTTCGAAAGATTGAATTATAATTTAAAAAACAGTGGCGATCTCTCTATAAACGGATTTCTATTCATTTCTCTTTTATTGGGGAACTTTAACGCCAAATCCGTTGCGGTACTACTTGATTATCCCGTCGACCAATTTTGCCAAATTATATAAATCGCCAAACCACTCGCCAATTTATACAAATTGACATAATTTTTATTTTAAATAACGAAAAAACAAATAAATTAGCACAACATTAATAAAAATACAAATAAAACGTCGAAATAAAAATAACTTGATGACGTAGACACGTGTAACAACATTTCAAAATAAGCTAATATAAAAGGAATTAAGTAAAGTCTTTGTCTCCTGGTATTTTTTAACAAAGTGAAAAGAAAGTTCTTTTAAATGAGACATTTTAAATTAATCGTTTTTAATCTGACGTAATTTTGACCAAACTATTCTTTCTATTTTTAATATTCACGTGAAAATACTTGTGTTAGAAATGAAATATTATTTGCGCTTTCCTAACAAAAATAGTTGAAAAATATCCTCTTAAAATATCAAATAAATGTCTAGCGCAATTTCTGAATTTAAACCGTTTTGCAATATTATTTTGTGTTCATTTTATGTAATAACTGTAATGTGACGTAAATATGACGTAATTTCTCCTATTTAAGACATCTAACGCATGTTAATAAATTTATTGTTTTACAAATTCCTTTCTCTCTTAAAATTCACGTGTAATTATAGTTTTTATGACGTAATTTTTAATAAGTTCCTGCTTTTTGTACATAATTATTTAATTCTAATTCCAAATGTTTTTTTCTGTTTATAATAGTCACGTGTAAATAAATTTTTAATTTATTTACACGTATAAATATTTTTTTGAAGCAAACATTATTGTTTCCGCTGTTTATACAGTTGGCAACAGTTTAAATTAATATCGCTTTCTAAAATCTGTTAAAAATATCTCTAGAAATGCTGAAAATCTGAATTTAAAATAGAAATAAAACCTTAAAAAATTAGTCAAAATAAAAAAATTAATGCAATCTGCACTCAGGCAAGTTCTAACGCATAAAATGATCTAAAAATGATTAAATTCCTATGAACAGTTTTTGCTCCTATAAAACTTTTTTAGTGGAACGATTTTGTCCAACTTTAGCATTAAATATCTCTTAAAATAATTCTTCGATCTGAAAACTGTCTGCATCAGCGTGTTTATCAAACATTTCTGTATAATACTACCGATTTTCATATTTTTGTATGCATTATTTTTCTTAATATTAACGAAGAAAGACCTCCGGTCACAATAAATTCAAAACCGGCGGCGGCGGCGGTGACAGCGGTAGTTACTTTTTTTTTAGAATAGAGAGATTTTTTATGCGATTTTTAGCGTTTTTTTTATGTTTCGAGTCGATTTTTCCATATAAGTGAGAAGAATATGGTTTCTTTCTTTTAACCCAATGTAGTAAATTTTGTTCTCTTTTCAAAAAAGTTTATTCGGAATTCGTGCAGCGATTTTTGAATTTTTAGAGAATTTTTTATGCAATTATTGAACAGCATTTAATGCATTTAATAAGGAGGTTACCGTAGAGGGACACAGTTCTGTCGCCGGACTCCGCCAAGTTTATCGCCAACTTGGCGGTATATCGCCAAATTTGGCGACCAAAATGAGTCGCTAAAAGTGACGCCAACTTGGCGATATCTCTAATATTTTGCCAAATTCCCATAGACTTCCATTGTAAACCAATATGGATTACTTGCTTACAGAAAATGAACAAATTGAAATATTTTAATGCAACAAAAACTAATATTAACTTAAGGGATTATATTAATTATATTTAAGGGAATCCAAGTAAATTAAATTGTGAATAAAAGTAACATGATACAATGCTTAGATTATTGTATTTTATTGATATTTTCGACGAAAGGGTTGCCAGTGGTCATTTTGGTGAAAATTATAGTTGATAAATGAATTGAAATGGCTATATCCGTTATAAAATAATGTAAACAACTCGCAAATTAAAAGAAAATAACTGTTATTTGTTTAATTAAAAAAAAAAATCAAAAACTTTTTTAATGCGAGATAAAATTTATAAAATGAAAATATTTAATTTAAATATGAAAGGAATGTTTATAAAACTTAAAAAATAAATTAGTATGAAAGAAGCAATTGATACATTATTTGGCGATTTTTCGCTTCGCCAGGTTAATAAAAATGTGCCTGAAAAAACTTGAAGAAATAAAATTTAAGTAACAGTCCTTTAGTCCTTCTATATTTTTTTATTCAATTTAATTATCATTTTTATGTAATTTTCCCATCGTATGTCTTACAGGAGAAAGGCTTTATTTGTGAGTTACATGCTAATTAATTATTACCTTGGTCGCCAAACGATGCAATTTTAAGCCACAAAGGCAGAAGCGTGAAATAAGCCAGGCAAAGGTCGCAATAACTTTTTTTTAAGTATAGGAGAACATTTCGGAGTAAATCTTTATATTCAAATGTAAATTATATAAAAAGGAGTTAAAATTATAACTATGTAGTCAAGTATTTAAATTTTAATGTAAAAATGTGCCATATACACACATATTTTATAATCTTCGATAATCAAGCCACCACCAAATGACATATTTACTATATTATTGAAAGTTTTGTTGGCACAGGTGTCATATACGCTCCATGGTACAAAATGGACTCCAAAATGGCGTTATTTTACCTGACATGGTAACTCGGCTATTGTTGTTTATTTATTAATAAGTTGTTTATTTACTTTTATTTTCTTTTTTACAGTTATATAAACTGTTTTGTTCTATAGACATTAATTAAACTTTTTATTATTTATTGCTATTTCCTTTTAAAATAATAGAAAATAATTTAAATATATATGTGTAACTGGTATTCAAAAACGATGTTTTCACCAAATTGGCGTGAAAAAAAATCGCGCCAAACCCGGTACGTATCTATGCCTAATAGTTATTTACATTATTGTGATTACTTAGTATCAGGCAACAGATTGAAGAGTATTTGGTATATTTTTGATATATGGGCTTTGGTGAGTTAGAGAAAATGGCCTTGGCGAGTGAAGTGAATTTTACGTATATTTACTGGCAAACTATTTATTTTTCATATACATATAAGCATTTTTTTTTCAATATTTATTTTATTTATTTATATAAAGAAGAGCTATTTATCTACCTTTAAATACGAACAGAAATAATTTGTGGTTCTACCTGATTATCCCGTAGACCAAAAAAAAATATCGCCAAACTATAAGATTAAATGCCAATAATGGGTGATCGTAAATGTCAAATTTACGTGACATTAAACACTTTACAGATGTTTGTTACGTCATCAGGTGATTTTTAATTCGATATTTACGTTTCTTCGCGATCTGCTGCAATTTTTTGACATTCCATTTTTGACCTATAATACTAAAGTAATTTCTACCTTCATTTCAATAAAGTTTATTTGGATTTCGTATAACAATTTTCGAATTTTTCGGGTATTTTGTATGTGATTTTTAGTGTATTTTAGCGATTTTCTACCAATTTTCCACATTAGTGAAAGACGTTGATAGAAGTTGAATCAACTTTCAATCTTCGAGCACAATATATAATTTTTCTTTCTCTTTTCGAAATTTGTGCAGCGATTTAAAATTTTTTCGCAATATCTTATTGTGATTTTCAGAGGTTTTTCGCGATTTGTGCAGTTTTTTTATGTACCCAGGCAACGCCGGGCAAGTTAGCTAGTATTAAATAAATCTGGGCTATGCCAAACATGCAAGTCTTTGATGGGGCTTTGAAGTTTTCTGCTGTTAACTCGATGGATTCAGTTCCAATTTTTGATTGTCTCAAAGATCGGAGCTACATTAAACAAATCAAAATCGCTCAACACATCCCCGGTAGTTATTCTTTCTCTTTACCGTAGACTCTCTTATTCAATGAATTCTCTATACTTTTAACATTTCTGAATTATTTTAATGAACAGCAAATCACGTTGCATGAAAAGTTTGATAATTCTGACATCAGATTTACAGATGAGCAGAAGAAAATACTTTAGTTATGCACAGAACAGCTTTCGTCATTGCAAACAAAAGTTACAATTTTCCCTATGTCAACTTTTATTATTGTAAAAGCAAGATCCGGAAAAAGTAGGATAATCAAAGAAATTAGTAAAAAAATCATAGAACAGTTAGGATCAGAAGCTGTCATTCTTTTGGCACTAACAGGTATTGCTGCCCTTAATGTCGAAGGAAAGTTAATTCACTCAGTACTTAAAAAACCACCGTGTTTTAAATAGTTCGCTGATTTAAAAAGTCAGGCAGAAAGAAATGTAGGGGAGATGGGGGCACATGTGAACATCGCAATTTTTAGATAGTTATTATAAGTTTGTTTATTTGAAAAAAAAATACTAAGGATGATAGCACTTGTAGGCATATGGTAAAAATTTTTTGAAGCTCTATGACATTTTGTTTGTCCTATGTAGCCAAAACACTGTTTTTAGGGTACAGATGTCATATTCGCCCCATATTGGCGCGATTTTTTTCGGTTGCCAATTTGGCGAAAACATCAACAGCATAAACAACATAATCCGGGTTACCACATCAAGCACTTTGGCGCAAGTTAAGTACCTGTTGCCTATATGATATTGGCGACAGAAAAAAATCGCGCCAATATGGGCGAATATGACATCTGTTCCGTTTTTAGATCTCAAAAGTAAAATCTTTGTTCCAAATTGATAAGCTAATAACTTTATTTATTTATTAATTTATTTGAATTTGAGTGTTTTAACATATACCATGAATACTAATAAACATTTTTGATAAAGTTCTTTTTCTTCAAAAATTGAGAAATGTTAATGATTTATCAATTTAACAAAAGCAGCAATGTGGGGCACTTGTGAACAGACTAGTTGGGGCAGATATGAACAGTACATAAGGGCCCCAATACTCATTCTGTGATTCTGTTTCTTTCAGTTAACTTAATGAGAAACAATGTAAGTTCCATTATCTAAAATTTTCCTGAAATAAAAGATATTTTCCTCACACAAAGTTTATTTTTTATTGAAACTTCCATGAACACATCTTTCAGCAATTACATAAAGAGCAACAAGCTCGTTTACGTTCAATTGTACTTTAAATAAATTTAAAGTTTTCTAAAATGCAATAAGTGTTATATATTATTTTACTGAACGGCTTACAACAATATTTTTTATGCATTGTTAATGCAAAAGTATTACCTTGAACAACTTTGCAAATTTTTCTGTTACATATGTTCTAACCCTGCAATGATGGCTTACTTCCATCTCTAAAACAGTTATGTATATGATGCTTTGAATGGAGCTATCCATTCAAAATACCATATCCATAAATACCAGTAATATTTTAAGAAAATAAAATTTTTAAACTGATAATTACCGTAAAATTTTGATTGTAGCCCCCCCCCTCTTTCAAAAGCAAAAGAAGATGGGGGGGGGGGGTTATAATCGAGATTTTTTTATTATTATTAAAAAACCCTTCTTTATCTATAATTTACAAGTAAATAAGGCAAATACAGGAGTGAGAATCTCGTATTTCGGCAGATTTCCGATAAATAGTATGTAAAGGCCCCTTCCCTAAAATTCCCCCCAAACAGAAACCCCTAAGCAAAATTTAACAGTTTTAATTTCTTTTTTAAAATTGCTTCTTTATTTTTTTATTTTATTGGAACAATATTTAATGAATCATCTAAGCCTCTCCCCTCCAAATCTACTTATTTTCATTTTATAATCTTTTGCTTAAACATATCACCCAGAAACTAGAGAAAGATATATATATTTTTTCCTTTATGTTGAATTTAAAAGGTAATATAACTAATGATTACTATGACAAATGAATAACAGAATAAAAAGCATGTTAAAGGATATTTTTTCCTTGTGTTCACATGTGCCGCACGAGAGTTCACAACTACCCCGCTGATGGGGCACATGTGAACAATTTTTTGAATTTATAAAACTGTTAAAAAATGTAAGAAAAACTATACAGGTGATTTAAAAAAAATATACCATTTGTGAAAGAAAGTTCTGTTTACTATATTAAGTTGTTTTTGTTTATAGAAATTAATCCAGTTATGAGAAAAAGCTATATTTTTGTGAACTGTTCACATGTGCCCCCATCTCCCCTACAGCTAAGCATGGATACAGTATTATTTATTTTTATTGACGAATTTTCAATTTTCTTATAGCTGAACTTGAACAAAGATGTCGCAAAGGTACTTTGTTTAAATCCTTGGAGGTATTAGGTAAAAGATATCCCTCTATATAAGAGACATTCTATAAAATACATTTTGGCTCTTCGCAGACAAAAAATGCTTAGAGCTTTTGAAAATTGCTTCACATTAACAAACTCATTCAGACAAAATGACGATCAGCAAAAACAGTATCGAAAGACTCTATATTCGCTTTGCGTGGGTAAAGTTTCAGACTACTCTCATCCCGTATGCAACGGTGGAAAGCTACACTGCTTTCGGCTCAACTTGAATGACTTCAAGATGCTATATGTCTTTTTTCCGAAAACAAGCAAGCGAAAGAACATAATCAAGAAATACTTCTTAAATCAAAATGGTCAATGACAAGAATGTTAGCAGATCACAATAATTAAAAGTAAGATGTAATGAATATGATCACGTGTTTGGACTTCAGGCTCGACTTTTTTCAGCAGTTGGATGCAGAGTTATGTTACATACCAATATCTGGATGGAGTGGTGATTGATAAGCGGTGTACTCATTACAGTAAAAGATAATGTCTATGACCCAAAATTTCAACCCCCAGGCTTGCCACAGGCTATAATGTTTCATTTTGTTGATTAACATGCCACAAACTAGCATTTCATCATTCCCTGAGGCAACTGATGACTGAATTAAACACTAGAAAATGAGGATTCAACGGGTGTTATTTCAAATTTAATTTTGTACTATTAAACAGTAATTATGAAAATTAAACTTTTTTTTAAATTTTAAAATGTTATGTGTTAAGTTTATACGACACCATGCTCCGACATTTCGGCCTGACGGATACTAGTTATCCGCTAGCTCAGGTGAATTCCTGGCAACCGAAAGGGTAGACAAGCCCGGTTTAAATATTACGTTAAACTTCATTTATCTTCTAAAAGGTAATACATGTAAAACAGAAGTTGTGGATATTTATCAAATATACCTCTGCTATTAATTTGTGAGCTGTTTCTGGCATCTATTAAAAAAAGAAATAGACTACTGTTATATCGATTCTCTTTTCCTTTTGAGTAGAAAAAAAATGCTAAAGCGTCCATAACATAGGCAGTTTATGATAAATATTATAAATAGTAGTATTTTTTGATTTAGAATTCAGAATTTAAAAGTTTATTTAAAACGTAATAATATATGTTCATATGTTCATAATCGTATTATATATAAATATAACGTTTTAACTAAATTTAAACTTCAATACAATCATCGTAAAAACGCTGGCAACGCTACTATTATGAAAATGGATTCTAGCATATACAGGGTGATTCATAAAAGATGGGCAGAACTTTAAGGGGTTATAGTACACTTAAAGACAAATAATATTAAATAGGAGACTAAGGGTCCCAGACGTATTCCCAAGGAGATAGGGGGCATTAAAGTTTAGGGTCCGAAATTTCAAATGATTATAAAACATGGAAAAATTGGTCGATTCGTTTGCGGTTTTTGCAAAAAATTTTCTTTATGCCAGTATTTTCTTGAAATAAAATTTTAAAGTTCAATTTCAAAAAATGCCGATAGGGGGCGCTTTAGACTTTGGAGTAACAAACAACTATTTTTTAACGTTATTTTTTGTATTTCTTTAAATGATTTCGAAAGCTTAGACTTAAACTTAAATTTTGATCTAAAAATCTGAGTCCTAACGAGTAGTTAAGTAGCATAAACTGAAATTTGAAATTTGAAACCCTTCTCCCCCCAGAACAAAAATCAGTTATTCCCGATCTTTGTGTCGTAGATTAGGCTCTAACTACTGCCGCGTTTTGCTAAAATTATTCTTTATGTCAGTATTTTCTTGAAAATAAATTTTAAAGAAAAATTTCAAAAAATTACGATAGAGGGCGCTTTAGACTTTGGAGTAACGAACAACTATTTTATACCGTTATTTTTTGTGTCTCATTAAATGCTTTCTAAAGCTTAGACTTAAACTTAAATTTTCAGCTCAAAATCTGAATCGCTGAGCGTGGTTCAGTAGCGAGGGGAGGGGGTTCAAATTTCAACTTCTGAACATAGTTCAGTTTGCACTACTTAACCATGCCCAACGATTCTGTGCTGTGATACGAGGCAAAAATACAACTTTCGTCAAGGACTGCATAGTCGGAATTCACTCATAAAGGCACTGGCACAGTTGGAAACGTCGCTCATGCAAACGTTAAAGCTCCATTCCTGACGCTAGTCACCGGGTGAAGAAGGAAACAGAAAGTATGCAAATGTCAAATGGGGAAGAAGAAGAACACGTATGCAAAATTTCGACACGATTCAGGCATAAAAACCACTGAACGGTGAGTCAAGTGTAAGTCGCTGTAGTAATGAATCGGAAGATGGTGCCCTTCACGAATAAGGAAAAGGCTGAGATGCATTTAATTTACGGAGCGGCAGATGGAAATGGTGCAGAGGCACAACGAATGCACGGAGAGCGATTTCCCAACAGGCGGTTGCCTAACCGCAAAACTTTCGAGCGCTAGCACAGACAGTTGTGTGAGACGGGATCATTTCTCGCTTCCCGGTCGAATGCAGGTCGTGCAAAAAAGGACGAATCAGTAGTTGTTGCAGAAGCCATTCTGGATGTAGTAGCGGCGCAGCCAAGTACAAGTACACGAACAGTGGCTAGGCAGGTGGATACCTCACAGTCCATGACTTGGAGGGTACTGAAGGATGAACATTTGCTCCCGTTTCATGTGCAACGAGTCCAGAAACTGTCTCCAGGGGATTATCCAAATCGTATTGAATTCGCCCGTTGGTTTCTGCAGCAGAACGCGCTAAATCCACATTTTGGACGAACTGTGCTTTTCACCGATGAATGTACCTTCACACGTGAAGGTACATTTAACACACACAATGCACATGTATGGGCGGATGTCAATCCACATGCTACGTATCCACATGCTCATCAGAGACGCTTTTCCATCAATGTTTGGGCAGGAATCCTCGGAGACCACCTAATCGGACCGTACCTTCTTCCTGAACGCCTCAACGGTAAAACATACCTCACATTTCTGCAACATGTGCTGCCAGACCTGTTAAACGTTGTTCCTCCACGCATCCGGCGGGTCATGTGGTTCCAGCACGATGGAGCGCCAGCCCATTACGTACGAGACGTCCGCAACTATCTGGACATCACATTTCCGAACAGATGGATTGGTCGAGGTGGTCCTGTTGCTTGGCCTGCTCGCTCGCCAGATCTTTCACCCCTCGATTTCTTTTTTTGGGGACGATTGAAGGCTCTTATGTATGAGACACCCATTGAATCCCCCGAGGAACTGGTCGCCAGACTTTCCGCCGCTGTAGGGGAAGTGCTCGAAAAGCCTGATGTTTTCGCGAATGTTCGCCGTTCCATTCTTCGCCGTTGTTCTGCGTGCATAACCTCTGGTGGTCACAATTTTGAACATTTATTGTAATTACATGTTAATAAATATGCTTTGGTAACATAATCCTAATTTGTGTCTTTTTACCTCGTATCACAGCACACAATGTGTGGACATGGTAAACTGAACTGTGCTCAGGAGTAGAAATTTCAAACCCCTCTCCCCAGAAACTTAACCACGTCTAACGATTCAGATTTTGGGCTGAAAATTTAAGTCTAAGCTTTAGAAAGCATTTAATGAGACACAAAAAATAACCGTATAAAATAGTTGTTCGTTACTCCAAAGTCTAAAGCGCCTTCTATCGGAATTTTTTGAAAATTTTCTTTAAAATTTATTTTCAAGAAAATACTGACATAAAGAATAATTTTAGCAAAACGCGGCAGTAGTTAGAGCCTAATCTACGACACAAAGATCGGGAATAACTGATTTTTGTTCTGGGGGGAGAAGGGTTTCAAATTTCAAATTTCAGTTTATGCTACTTAACTACTCGTTAGGACTCAGATTTTTAGATCAAAATTTAAGTTTAAGTCTAAGCTTTCGAAATCATTTAAAGAAATACAAAAAATAACGTTAAAAAATAGTTGTTTGTTACTCCAAAGTCTAAAGCGCCCCCTATCGGCATTTTTTGAATTTGAACTTTAAAATTTTATTTCAAGAAAATACTGGCATAAAGAAAATTTTTTGCAAAAACCGCAAACGAATCGACCAATTTTTCCATGTTTTATAATCATTTGAAATTTCGGACCCTAAACGTTAATGCCCCCTATCTCCTTGGGAATACGTCTGGGACCCTTAGTCTCCTATTTAATATTATTTGTCTTTAAGTGTTCTATAACCCCTTAAAGTTCTGCCCATCTTTTATGAATCACCCTGTATATTCCTCACATTCCTAAGTAAAACTAATGAAAGAAGGACATTTAAAAAAATGGTTGTTTGTGGAAAATGTAAAATTTCCGTATAGCGATTAAATTTAAAGTTTCAAAGAATGAGATAATGTAAAGTATTTTATAAGCATAAGTAAATTTACTTGGATTTAATTCTTTCTGAAAATGAAAAATAATACGTGACAAAATTCGCTTGAAAAAGGATTTTATACACATAAAAATTGTTTTGCTCCATAAAGATTAAATAACATTCGAAGCAGAACCGTGTCTCGGCATTTAGTTTGCATACTTGTCTCAAATTTCAATAAAGCCGAGTTACTAGAGAAAAAATAAAATCAAATAACGCGAATGCACGTGACGTGACTGGAAAAATATAATCTCTTGTTAGATGGAAATACAAAATTGATTCTAATATGGGTAAAAAGAACTTCCCTTCAAAGAAAAGAAGGAAATGTGTGGTAAAAGTATTATTTTTACTAAAAAACTGAGAATTTGCATGTAAAATCTATGTAGCATTTGCACATTTTCTTTTAAGCATATTATTCACATTATCATGAACGTGATTGTAAAATTATCAGAATATTGTAAACAAAACATTCACTTTCGGAATTTGTTATGCATGTACTTTTATTATTTTTATATTGAAAGTAAAATAAAACTCGTTTGGTTCAGGTATGATTTTAATGAAGTCATGGGGGGACAGTAGCTCCCAATCTCATTTTGGCCACGCCACACGCATCTCTAAAACCATCATGCCCCTTCCCCCCCCCCCCCATGAATGCTTATTCACACGGGGAAAGACTTTTAAAAGTACATTCACTCTTTCGCAACGAACATCCAGTGTGCTTCTTTTGATATTTTGGCCCCACTTTTTTTCCGAATATTAATTTTCGCTTTATTTAAATGTTGAAAATAGGTGATTAATAGATATTAGTAATAGAAATAGTTGATAATAGATGATTTCTGTGCAACAATATTATTTTTTCAAGTCAAGTACTGTCGGCTCACGTTAATTCGAAATCGTCGGGACCACAAGAAATGTTCGAATTATCCAGAGTTCGAATTATGGAAAGTATGAGAGGAAAACATGTTTAATGGGGTACTATTACAAATGAATTAATGTTATAGTATTTTTTTTAAATTTCGGATGTTATCGTTAGAATGACTTAATATTGAATTAAAAGATATAAATACATAAAATAATTAATAATATTAAAATAATATAAAAAAACATAAAAATTAATAATCTATACTAATATTATAAAGAGGTAAAAATTGTTTATTTGTAGGAGTTAAGCTCTGGAACTACAGAACCGATTCCAAAAGTAATGGTATCAAAATGATGTTGTTAGTCCAACTTACAACATAGGCTATATCTTACGGCCATGCCACTGGCAAAAAGGGGGTGCAGGAGCAAAAAACGTTCTAAAAATGCGATTTTTGTGTTACTGAAAGGCCTAGAAACATGAAATTTGGAATGGTAGTTACTTATAAGATACTAATGATCTCTAAGGACATTTCTTATAATAATCGAAATTAAAAAGGAGTGAAAATGCGCTAAAACCGTTCTAAAAAACGTTCTAAATGGCGATTTTGTACGCAATTTCAGGAAGTACCAAACTGATTAAAAAATAATGGTGTCAAAATGATGGTGAAAACACTTGCTCCAACATAGGTTACATTTTATGTCGGTGCCACTACCCCTAAAAGGGGTGCAGAGACAAAAAAAACGTTCGAAATTGCGATTTTTGTGTTACTGAAGGGCCCTGGTACATGGTATTTGGCATGGGAGTTACTAATTAGATATAAATGATCTCTAAGAACATTTCTTAAGAAATTCGAAATTTAAAAAGGGGTTAAAATGCGCAAAAAGAGTTCTAAAAAACGTTTTAAACGGCGATTTTTACGCAATCTCAAAAAGTACCAGAGCGATTTTAACAATAATGGTGTCCAAATGATGGTGACATCCCTTGCTCCAACATAGGCTACATTTTATGTCGATGCCATTAGCCCCAAATGGGTGCAGGAGCAAAAGAACGTTCGAAAATGCGATTTTTGTGTTACTGAAGGGCCTAGAAACATGAAATTTGGAATGGTAGTTACTTATAAGATATAAATGATTTCTAAGAACATTTCTTAAAAAAATTCGAAATTTAAAAGAGGTGAAAATGCGCGAAAAGAGTTCTAAAAAACGTTCTAAATGGCGATTTCTACGCAATCTCAGAAAGTACCCAACTGATTTCAAAAGTAATGGTTGGGAATTGATGATGACAGCCCTTGCGCCAATATAGGATCTACTTCACGTCGCCGTCACTTACCACCTTGCGTTTCCATTTAAAAAATGTTCTAAATTGTGATACTGAAGAAGCTAGCAACTTGAAATTTGGCATGGTAATTACTTATGAGATGTAAAGGCTCTCTGAGAAGAGTTCCTTAAATATTTCAAATTTAAATTGGGTGAATATAAACGAAAAGCGTTCAAAAAACGTTCTAAATAGCGATTTCTACGCAATTTCAGGAAATATAAACCGATTTCAGAAGTAATTGTTTCAAATTGATGGTGACAGTGCCCGCTCCAACATAGCCTATATTTTACGTTGTTGTCACTAACAACTGGGGGTTACAGGAGCAAAATATGTTCTAAATTGCTTTTTTTATGTTAAAGAGGGAGTTTAACATTTTAAATTTCGAATGGTGATTACTTCAAAGATGCAAATGCTTTCTAAGAATTGTCGAAAGAAAATTCCAAATTTAAAAGGATGAAGTGAGCGAAAAGCGTTCTAGAAGCGTTCTAATTTATAATTTTTATGCAATCGTATGAAATACGAAACCGATTTGAAACATAATGGTTGCAAATTGATGGTGATAGAACCTGCTCTAACATAAGCTATATTTTATGTCGGCGCCACAACCCCTAGAGGATTGCAGCAACAAAAAACTTTCGAAATTGCGATTTCTGCGGTATTAAAGAGTCTAGAAACTTTAAATATAACACAGTAGTTACTTATAAAATATAAATGTTCTCTAAGAACAATCGCAGGGCCCGACTTAGACAGTGGAGGGCCCTGGGGCAAACATTATTCGGGGGTCCCCCTTCGATCTTTTGAAATTTTTCGTGAATTTTGCTGATGTGACTAAAACTAAACTTCATTCCTATTGTATGTAGACTTAAATTTCATGCCAAGTACTATTCACATCTGTATACAGTATAGTACAAGAAAGACAACTTTAAGAAACAAGAAACTATAACATACTTTTTTTTTGTTGTTGTTATAGGAATATAAGGATAAATGTGAGTCATTAAAATGTAAATACAGTTCTCTCAGGCATTATTGGCTGTTTGTGTTAATACTTTTCTATTTAACTTAATCTTTGTATTCAATCAACATGCATTTCGGTGATTCCATCATATATAGAAAGGCAAGTGGTGGCATGCATTTAATAATAATAGCAACAAAATTCAATACTCGTTATGTTGTTACTGCATTCCCCATGATGCCTTTAAAGTACTTTGGTATAAAGTTTCATAATATGAAAACAGAAAGCAACAGATAACAGATGTTTGATATTACTGTAATATTTTAATTAAAATTACGTATTTAAAAAATAAATTATGAAATCAGCAAGGAAGAAATTAAATATCACAAAATGAAAAACACTAAATTAGTATCTGGTCACTTTTGGATATTTTTTATCATTTCGCTCTCCTTTAACTGAAACTTATATCTGCCCTTGGGGGGCCCCCTCAAATCGGGGGGCCCGGGGCTGCTGCCCCGCATGCTCCTGCCTTAGTCGGGCCCTGAACAGTCGAAAATAAATTAGAAATTAAAAAGGGGTGAAGCGAAGAGAAGGAGCGATAACCAGTCTAAAAGAGTCCTAAATTACAATTTCTATGGAATCTCAGGAAATAATAAACCGATTACAGAAGTTATTGGTTGCGAACCAAGAGTGATAGTCCATGATCCTATACGGGCTATATTTTATGCCGTTATTACTACCACCTGGTAGGCAGGAACAACAAAAAAGCCTTAAAAAAGATCTAAATTCCGTTTTCTATAGAATATTAGGACTATTTCAAGGTTAATGTTGGCAAATTAATGGTCAAGTCTCTGTTTCAACATTTTTCCAGACATTCTATTTCAACTCTGTTTCGGCATTTTATGTTGGTACCGCTATCACCAGAGAGGTGGTAGACTGTTAGACAAGAAGCTTGGAACTTGAAATGATGGTTAATTTTAAGATGTAAATGTGTTAAGATGGTTTCTAAAAATTTCAAAACTTCAAATGATTACTGAAATGAGTGTATGAAATGAGCATAAATGTCTCAAAATACTATATTAATACATGGAAATTATTCCAGAGAGAAACATTCGCCTTGCATACAATATTTCATATGAAAATCAAATTTCAAAGTAATGTAGAGTCTAAGTAATGTAGTAGTACTTAATATAGTTTCAATCGATGCTGGATTGAATTAAGTTTCGTGTTTGCTCCATGTCGTTGGCTCATGATGAATATTCCATCTTGTACACTATAAAACAACTGCATTTAAAATTACATTTTAATTGTACTAAGTCGTACATTTAAACCTTTGGGCTCCCACATGTGTATTTTAAACAATTCTTTCTAATTAGGTTGGAGGCGTGAAATTTTACATACTTATAGTTGAATACCTCACATCAAACGACAAATCATAAAATTTTCAAAAGACATACATTAAACCCTCTGGCTCCCACATGTGTATTTTAAACAATTCTTTCTATGTGAGCCCCTATTTAGGTTGGAGGTGTGAAATTTTGCATACTTATAGCTGAACACCTGACATCAAATGACTAACCATAAAATTTTGAAAAAGTCGTACATTTAACCCTTTAGGTTCCCACATGTGTATTTTAAACAATTCTTTCGAAGTGAGCTCCTAATTAGGTTGCAAGCGTGAAATTTTGCATACATATAGCGAGCACCTTACATCAAACTCCAAATCATAAAATTTTGAAAAGTCGTACATTTAACCTATTGGGCTCCCACATGTGTATTTTAAACAATTCTTTCTAAGTGACACCCTATTTACGTTGGAGGTGTGAAATTTTGCATACTTATAGCTGAACACACCTCACATCAAATAACAAACCTTAAAATAAATTCGTACATTTAACCCTTTGGGCTCCCGCATGTGTATTTTAAGCAATTCTTTCTAAGTGAGCTCCTAATTAGGTTGCAGGCATGAAATGTTGCGTACTTATAGATGGACCCCTCAGATCAATCGACAAATCATTAAATTTTGGAAAACTCGTACATTTAACCCTTAGGGCTCCCACATGTGTATTTTAAACAACTCTTCCTATGTGAAACTCTAATTAGGTTGGAGTCGTGAAATTTTGAATACTTATAGCTGAATGCATCACATCAAAGGACAAATCATAAAAATTTGATAAAGTGGTACATTTAACCCTTTGGGCTCCCACATGTGTATTTTAAACAATTCTTTCTAAGAGAACCCTAATTACGTTGGGGGAGTGAAATTTTGCATACTTATAGCTGAATACCTCACATCAAACGACATATCATAAAATTTTTGAAAAAGTCGTACATTTAACCCTTTGGGCTCCCACATGTGTATTTTAAACAATTCTTTCTATGCGAGTCTCTAATTAGGTTGGAGGCGTGAAATTTTACATACTTATAGCTGAACACCTCACATCAAACGACAAACTCTAAAATTTTGAAAAAAGTCGTACGTTTAACCCTTTGGGCTCCCGCATGTGTATTTTAAACAATTCTTTGTAAGTGAACCCCTTATTAGGTTGGAGGAGTGAAATTTTGCATACTTATAGCTGAATACCCCACATCAAACGACAAATCATAAAATTTTGAAAAAGTCATACATTTAACCCTTTGGGCTCCCACATGTGTATTTTAAACAATTCTTTCTAAGTGAACGCTAAGTATGTTGGAGGCGTGAAATTTTGCATACTTATATTTGAATACCTCACTTCAAACGACGAATCATAAAATTTTCAAAAAGTCGTACATTTAACCCTTTGGCCTCCCACATGTGTATTTTAAACAATTCTTTCTAAGTGAACGCTAAGTATGTTGGAGGTGTGAAATTTTGCATACTTATAGCTGAACACCTCACATCAAATAACAAACCATAAAATTTTGAAAAAGTTGTACATTTAACATTTTGGGCTCCCACATGTGTATTTTAAACAATTCTTTCGAAGTGAACCCCTAATTAGGTTGCAAGCGTAAAATTTTGCATACATATAGCTGAGTACCTTACATCAAACGACAAATCATAAAATTTTGGAAAAGTCGTACATTTAACCTTTTTGGCTCACACATGTGTATTTTAAACAATTCTTTCTAAATGACATCCTATTTACGTTGGAGGTGTGAAATTTTGCATACTTATAGCTGAACACCTCAAATCAAATAACAAACCTTAAAATTCTGAAAAATTCGTACATTTAACCATTTGGGCTGCCATATGTGTATTTTAAGCAATTCTTTCTAAGTGATCCCCTAATTATGTTGGAGGCGTGAAATTTTGCATACTTATAGCTGAGCACCTCACATCGAACGGCAAATCATAAAATTTTGTAAAAGTCGTTCATTTAACCTTTTGGGCCCCTACATGTGTATTTTAAACAATTCTTTCAAAGTGACACCCTATTTATGTTGGAGGCGTGAAATTTTGCATACTTATAGCTGAACACCATCATAAAAATTTAAAAAAGTCGTACATTTAACCCTTTGGGCTCCCTCATGCGTATTTTAAGGAAATCTTTCTAACTGAGCCCCTTATTAAATTGGAGATTTAAAATTTTGCATACATATAGCAGAACACCTGAGGCTAGGCGACAAATCATAAAATCTTGAAAAAGTCTTATGTTTAACCCTTTGAGCTACCACATAGGTATTTTAAGCAATTCTTTCTAAGAGAGCCCCTAATTAAGTTGGAGACATGAATTTTTGCAAACGTATAGCTGAATACCTCAGACCACACGAGAAATCATAAAATTTTCAAAAAGTCCTATATTATTTATTCCTCCGGGCTCTATCTTGTACATTTTAAGCAATTTTTCTAACCTCCGCCCTTTTCACCCCGTGAGCACTTTTCCAACTTTTGCGGACACCCCTTTGACCATTCTTTCATATTATGCACCATAGCCTTACATATTTTAGTTCCACTTTTTACCGCCAGGGGCGCCTATTTTTCTCGGGTGCCATGGGCCCAATCCCTTCGACTACTATATATACAGCTAATATGTGAAACGGATAGAGGTTTGTTTAGAATAGAGTGCGCCCCTAGTTGTGAAATGTGGAACTAACAGATTTTTCAAAAGGATAAAGTGTTTTGAAAGGAATATTAAACGAAACCCTCTGTGCGATCTGTGATCACACTTACCCACTTGTTTTAATCTGTTTTCTGAAAAGAAAAAAAAGATTCAATTCAATATCAATAGATGGTGGAAAAAATGACGATTAAAGTAAATTTTCCAAAAACTAAAAACATATTTTCATACATTGAAACTTCAAGAATCAATTTATTTCAAAGAAGCGAAAATCGTCTGCCAACAAATTGACATTTACAACCAAGAATGAAAATATAACTTCAGTACATTTAAGTGGATATATTCACGGAGGTAAGAAATTGATGGTGATTGAAAAATTGTAATTTGGCGTGATGTTAAAAATACAACCCTGAAACCGGTCAAAATTTTCTTCAAACGAGGGCATTTAAATTTGAGCGATAACCGTCTTCATATTTTGAAAACCATTTTCACGGCATACTGGATATCTATTATTATTTAGAACTCGGTTGGATATATTGGTCCCTATTCACACGAATTGAATTTAAAAAAATCATATACTACTTTTTTAATTAAATACTTTTACAAGATGGCAGTTAAAACATTTCACAAAGGCATTTTTAGTAAAAACATCTGGTAAAAGTTATGTAACATATTTTCATGTAAAACATTCATTTTTCACTGGCTTCAAAAAACGAAGAAGGAGTTTATGTATGGACAATGTTCCTGTGACGTCACAATGGACAGTATTCCTGTGACGTCACAATGGGCAGTATTCCTGTGACGTAACATAAGGTAAAGTGGCAATTTTTATAGCCTGGAACTGAAAGGAAGAATAGACTCCATTTCTTTATGGATTAAACAATAACTTGGAATAAACTAACGAAATTTTCTGTAATCATCAGCATGCAATAAGTAGAATAGACCATATTCCTGTGACATCACATAAAATAAAATGGCGGTTTTTATAGTCTCGAACCGAAAGGAAGAATATGTCCCATCAATAAAATGGCGATTTTTATAGCCTTGAACTGAAAGAAAGAATAGGGTCTATTTCTTTATGAATTATTAACTTGAAACAAATGCTAAACTATTGGTATTCTTTTAAGTGTAAATGAAATTTTCTGTAATTGTCTGCATGCGGTAAGGACAATGAACAATATTCCTGTGACGTCACAATTGATAAAATGCCGCTTTTTATAGCCTCGAACTGAAAGGAAGAATAGAGTTCATTCGATGCATATAATGCATATATATATTTATTTATTTATTTATTTTAATTTTGCCAAAGTCACGTCATTTTCATTTCACCAGCTTCGAAATTAAAAACGAAATCTTAAAATAACAGTACACATTTCAGAAATGATGTTTTGCATCAAAAGTCACATAATTTCAAAATGCAATTTTAGCTTACGTTTTAAATAGAATTTCTAACTTGAAATTCTATTGAATCTGTATTTAATAAAACTAATGTTTCAATGTTTTTCTAAATGTACAATAATATTCGATTTCATTAAGCGATTTCATGTTTTAAATAAATTACAGTGCATATTTTTGCATGATTCATGAAGTGAAACTTTTTTTAAAAATCTCTACAAGTATTATTCAGTAGGAAAAAATAGCCAGGTGAAACTGTCGTCATATTTTAAACCATTAGTCGTTTTTTATGTAGAAAATGTTAACATTTTATAGCAGTTACACAAAATGGCGTGATTTCTACAGAATGTATCATTCGCAGATACATAAGTTTACCATCCATTTGCCTGCAATGCCGATTTCAATAAAATTTTATTGAATAGTATATGAAAGTCAATCTAAGAAATCTTTAGCAAGAAATTTTGATTGGAGACTAGGCTTTACATGTGACATCATTTACGTGTAAAGAGCCTATGTAACTAATTAAGCAATAAATTCGTCTTTCACCTCACCTCCTGTGAATTTTAGTGGTACCCGATTAATGAAAAGCACAAGAGAAAAGCCAAAAAAAAAAAAAAAAAAAAGTTCTGAAATTTCTTTCGATTTTAAAATATCTAAATCTACAGTTAAAATTATCTCTGAATGATGATAATCTTTGTCCCCCATTGGAGCATATTCCTGCAAATTTCGAAGCTTCCATAATCCAATATTACAACACCACAATCGATATGAAAATGTTTATACGTAATCGGGTTTTTTCTGCGGTTTAAAGCAATAAACAACTGTATTGCTTCAGCTCAAGAAAAAAAAATTAAGTGATCCTATATATATATAAACTAGGAGCTCTTCCCCCTGCAAGCTACGTACGTACAACCTCCCGTTCATACACCGCAGAATCTAAAAGTATGCTAATCTGATCGGTTTTAAAAAGAGTAGAGGAGATTGAATTATAATGAAAAAACCTGTAGCGACCTCTCTGTAAACGGGTTTCCATTCAAATCCCTTTGATTGGGAAAATTTAAGGCCGAATCCATTGCTGTTAAGACATCCAATGGCTGTTTTCGTGTTTGATTAAAGAAGATCAGTTAAACATTTGAAAAGAAGCTAAAATAAAATGAATTAAGTAAACAGAGTCTTTGCCGACCGGTATTTTTTAACAGCTTTATAAAACCTCTGACATAATGCAATTTACTACAATTACTACATTTTACTGCTTTAAACGCATATTAATGTATTTATTATTTTAAAGTTTCCTTTCTCTTTTAATATTCACGTGTAAATACAATTTTCAAGACATAATTTTCAATATTTTCATGCTTTTAACACGTACTCATTTAACAGTAATTTTAAAGTTCTTTTTTCAGTTTTTAATAGTCACGTGTAAATAAATTTTTAATCGTAAGGAAATATTATTCTTTTCGCTGTCTTTAGAATTGAAAACAATCTCTATAATAATAACCTAAGTTGTAACTATTATCAACAGTTCCGGGCTGATCCCTTCGCCTTTTATAGACCAGGCGGCCATTTTGGTACTTTAATGTTTGCCAGCCAATGGTGATAAGTGGCCAAATATTATTCTATCGCCATCATTTAACTTATAATAATCCAAGTCATGTAACTGCCATAAACAATTACGGGCTGATCCCTTCGCTTTTCATATGAAAGGTTTCCATTTTGATTAAAGAATCAAAATTATTTTTTCGAATAAAACTACATAAAAGTTGCCATGATCGAAAAGAATTCGTGGTACTTTTATGTTTGCCGGGTGCAAATCTCGCCAATAGCTTTTTTTTAACTCTCCAGTTAGCATTTTTTTATTTTTCGAGTGGTAAATTAAAACGGTACTACGTGGTTATCCCATCGACCAAAAATCTATAGCCAAACTATAAGATTAAATGCCAATAATGGTTGATCGTAGTAAATGTCACATTCACTTGACTTTAAGAAGTTACACGTGTTTACGCCATCAAGTGATTTTTATTTCGACATTTTATTTGTATTTTTATTAATGTTATGCTAATTTATTTGTTCTTTCGCTATTTAAAATACAAATTATGTCAATTTGTATAATTTGGCGACATTGGTAGACGGGATAACGAAGTAGTAGTACCATTAAAACATTGTTTAGAAGTTAAAATTAAATGTCATGATTTGTTACATCACTTAATATCTGACAAAAATATCATATATTTGTTGATGATTCATATGTCGATGATCATATATTTATAGATGTTTTTTTTTTTACGACAATTTGGCGAATTTTAGTTCCCGCCACTAAATGAGCTGCCGATGGGCAATAGAATTACGAAAAATCAAGAAAAATATACAAAAATCGCTATCACACAGCCCCTTTACCGCGCAATATTTCCAAATTCAAGGAGAACCTGTTGGCCAAAGCCAAAAGTATGCACAAAAATTTGGTTTAATTGTACGCATAATTTTATACACTTTTCGATGGTACAATAAAGAAATAAGCACAAACATCACTATTACAGCGACCCCCTTCAGGCAGATTTTTTTTTTTTAATTCAGGGAGGATTCCTTACCATAGCCAGGAACATGCACAAAAAATTTGGTTCAATTCTATGCATACCTTCATACACTTTTCGATGGTACAATAATGCAAATGGCACAGAAATCGCTACTACAGCGCCCCCTTCTAGCAGAATGTTTCCAAATTCAGGGAGGACCTTCGTGCCATGACAAAAAACAAACACAAACTAGTTGGATGTGCCAATCCCAAAACTTTCTTCTATCTTATACATCTTAATATTTCAAAACCTAGTTACACATGTTAATACTTATATAGTATTAGTTCAATACTATACCAACTTCGATTTTCATCGTAAATTTCTGCTCCAATCAGACGGACTAGAAACGAGTTAATCTATATCATGATATTTGTTAAAATTATTAATTTTTCCTTATTCTATTGTTATCAGCTGTTTGCGAATAGCCAGATTAGCAGGAAGCGAGTTACCGCCGCTGCACAATAGAACTACGGAAAATCGAGAAATGTATACAAAAATCGCTATCACATTTACCTCGCATTACTTCATACACTTTTGGATGGTACAATAGTCAAAATCGTACAAAAATCGCCATTACATAGCCTCCTACAGGCGAATTTTTTCCAAATTCAGGGAGGACCTGCTTGCCATATCCAAAAACTTAAAATAAAAATTTGGTTCAATTGTATGCATAACTTCATACACTTTTGGATGGTACAATATTCAAAATCGCACAAAAATTGCCATTACAGCGCCCCCTACCGGCGAATTTTTACCAAACTCAGGGAGGATCTGCTTGCTATAGCCAAAATCTTAAAATAAAAATTTGGTCGATTCTATGCATAACTTCATACACTTTTGTATGGTACAACGGCGACAGACTGACATTTTCTATAAACATGTTTTTTGGGATCTCTGACCCATAAAATGTGTAAATCCGTCGAAAACCAGAAGTCGAAAAAAATTTCGATTACAATACTTTTTTCTATTGAAGATAGAAGAAAGCAAAAATTTGGTTCAATTCTATGCATAGCTTCATTCACTTTTCGATGTTACAATAATCAAAATGGCACAAAAATCGCTATTACAGCGCTCCCTACCGGCACGTTTTTTCCAAATTAAGGAAGGACCTGCTTGCCATAGCCAAGAACTTAAAATAAAAATTTGGTTCAATTCTATGCATAACTTCATACACTTTTGGATGGTACAATATTCAAAATCGCACAAAAATCGCTATTACAGCACTCCCTACCGGCGAATTTTTTCCAAATTCAAGGAGGACCTACTTGCTATATCCAAAAGCTTAAGATAAAAATTTGGTTCAATTCTATGCATAAGTTCATACTCTTTTGGATGGTACAATATTCAAAATCGCACAAGAATCGCTATTACAGCGCCCCCTACCGGCGATTTTTTTCCAAATTCAGGGAGGATCTGCTTGCCATAACCAAGAACTTAAAGCCTTTTCTTTGGTTCAATTCTATGCATAACTTCATGCACTTTCCGATGGTACAATATTCAAAATCGCACAAAAATCGCTATTACAGCGCTCCCTATCGGCGATTTTTTGTCCAAATTCAGGGAGGACCTGCTTGCTATAGCCAAAAACTTAAAATAAAAATTTTGTTCAATTCGATACATAACTTCATACGCTTTTTGATGGCACAATGGCGAATGACACACGGACAGACGACAGACAGACATTTTCTATAAACATGTTTTTTGTGATCTCTAATCCATAAAACGTGTAAATCTGTCTAAAACCGGAAGTCGAAAAAAATTTCGATTACAATACTTTCTTCTATTGAAGATAGAAAAAAGTAAAAACTTTAATTTATTTTACTGAAATTTCCTAACTGTATGCACAAGGTTTTTTCTCTGTAATTTTTTTTTGCGACAACACGTATATGTTACATAATTTTGTATTTAACCAAGGGGTGCGATCGGCGCAAAATCCTTTTTCTTTGCACACAAATCTTGCTGGGTTTTTTATGTAAATATGTGCGATCGGCGCACAGATTGCTGAAGTTCACCATATTTTGCACAAACTACTGATGAGGGATTGCAGAGATTTACCACACATTTCACACCTAATTGCTGCATGAGACACAGACAAAGAGAAGAGAGAATGAAGAAATTGAAGAGTGAAGGCATACCCACTCTTTAAACGTGTGGGATCGGCGCACTGAATTTTTTATCACAAATCTTGAGACGATAGATCAGCACTTAAATACAAAGCGACTTAATTCGCGCACAAAATTTCACAAACTCATCAGGTACTTGAACACATATGGGCTATAGGCGCATGCACAAGCCGGGCAGGGGAAGTTGAAGCAAAGAAACTTGACGAATGACAGGGGGGGGGGGGTGTTGAAGACAAGCATCGCAGGCAGGTAGGAATGTACAGTTTACAGATGAGAGCTGATGTCCCGATGGAGAAAACAGAGATGTACGTAGCGGTGGGGTTGGTGACAGAAGACACGATTTCAGAGACGTTCGTCACGCAAACACAACAACGTCACTAGAGTAGGCGCTTTAAGTCCCCTAATTCAACTCACAGTCCTCGAGTAGACGGGATCGACAATATTCGCAGACTTAAGAGACGGGCAGGAGTTAGTCGCCGAAAGCAGGTCCTGGAATCAACCGGGAATTGCAGGAGTGGGCATAGGCCACAAAAAGTCCTTGAGTGTCCAAAGTGACTTTGAAGAAGGAAGAAGCGCCGATCCTTCATAGCAGACAGATGACAGCAGGTCTCCAGAAAAAAATCTTGGAATCAGATTTGCGATGACACAGGAGACAGCAGCAAGCAGCGAAAAAAAAATATCCACGTGTCCGAGGTGAAGAAGGCAGGGCTCCTATGGTATGACTATTTGTTATAAAAGCCAAGAGTAGCATAAAAAATAGAACGTAGGGAGGCGGGGGCTCCTCTTACTTGTGCATTTTTTTTAAGTTGGAGAAACTGGACACGATCAAAGTGTGTGGTGTGTATTTCAGACCCAGGTCTTTTAGCTAAACACGAAAACTCCAACTGCAATCAAGGGGACATTAAAATTTATTAAATCATTTTAGGAGGGCTGTGATTTACAAAGGGGAGAGGTGGAAAGCCCACAAAACAGCCGCGCCGGAGCGCGCCTTTTTAGTTCTTCACAATCAGCAGGCTAGAAGAGAAGTGACGTAAAAGTTAATTACAGACTTCCGCCAAATGGCGGGAGAAGGAGGACACTTCACAAAAGTTTGGCGATAATACGATTAGTAGACAAAGTAGGCTCTATAAACCATAAGATTACATAGTAACAGTTATGTCCCCGTACACAGCGGTTTTAGGGTTGCACAATAGGAAATTCCTGCAGCTAGGAGTGGTGAGAAATGATTTCGATACATTACAAACATGCATCTGTGAAACTTTATTGTTTTAACGTGCGTGGGGATGAAAAGGAACAGAAAAAATAGGAACAAAAACAGCGAGAGCAGTTACATGTGAAATTTGGGAGCAGCGATCAAAAAATAGATGTTAAAAATGTGCAGCCGTTAAAAATGATTCATGTACTTTTTTTTATTTCTTTCTTGCTAGAAAGAACTATTGCGGTGAAGTTGAGTGCATGTTAACGTGAGCTGATAAAAAGTTAGAATACAGAAATATAATCGCTTTTCTCTGACTGATAAAAAAATAAATAAAAGTAATAGATTAGTTTCTTTAATTGAGAGAGAAGGGGGGGGATTCAAATATTAATGATATGGTTTTAAATACTGTAATTAAATTAATAATTATTATTAAAGTTTTATAATTTAGTGGGTGGGGAGAGGGGGAGTTAAAATACATGGTATATAACAGAACACTGTTATAGGCACCACCTTCTTTTTACAGTTACCTTCATTTACATAATTTCGAAAATGCTCCAATTAAATAAGCCAAATATTACTTTTCTTTATTACTGGTGCCAAAAACAAATTTTTATTGCACGTTTTAAAAGTGCATATATGCACCCATGGTCCAGAATGGATTAAGGGAAGTCCTAGTAATTAAATGAATGATAAAAAACAACTGCTGACCGAGGATTAATTAAACTAGAGATTAATATCGGAATTGAAACCACGTGCATATAGGTTTCTTCTATCATGGTGACTATCATAGCAAACGCGGTAGCGTTAAGCTATAATATGATTAAGAAATAGAAAATGCAAACGACTTTCTTAAATTTCTGGCGAACCTGTTGACATATGACAATGCTATTTCTTTTGAAAGATAGAACTCGACGAGACGAATAAACTGATAGCATTTGAAAAATTACTGTAGCTTTCAGTAGTTTTTTATTTAATTTTAAACGAAAAAATGAAGACACAAAATTCAACAAAGTGTAGCTAACTTTGTTGAATTTTGTGTTCCAGTGGGCGGATTAACTTCGTTTTAGTTTTATTTTGATCCTCTTGTTAAAACTTAGAATAGGTTTTTTTTTTCTTTTTTGTATGTTTGACGGTCGCTGAGAAAATCGAATTTGTTTTTTATAATGTCTCCACAAAATTATAGAAATCTCTCCTTTTCATTTTCTAATTCAATAACTTCTTTCATTGCCACTCTCTAAAAAGCAGTACAATAATTTTAAAAAAAGGATAACACGTGTACTTTTGTTTTTATAAGTCAATAAATATTGAAATTCAATAGACAGATTTTTGTATTTTTGAAACCGACGACAATTTAAGCAGATAATGCAAAATTTTCATAAATACATAGTATATGAACTTTCTTGATTAATATTTTGAACTGGAGTAATTGACACAATGGAGCACAAACGAGTTGATAGGGAAAAAAAAACAAAAACAGGGTAAATCCTAAGTTTCTGTTCAGGAGCTAAATGTAAGGGTTTTTTTTAATTATCATCATAACATCCTGACTTACACAAGCGATAGTTATGCAGTAATATAAATACTTCACATACTAAGCATACCTTAAAAAATACCATTCCATCTATTTTAAATAAGGAAGAGATGTCATACACGAACCAGAGCACATAGCTGGCGCGATAATGGTGTTATTTTGCCTGATACGGTAGCTTAGCTATTGTTGTTTATTTATCAATTATTTTTTTTATTTACTTTTATTTTATTTTATAAAATTATATAAATTGTTTTGTTCCATAGTTATTAATTGAACTTTTCATTATTTATTGTTATTTCCTTTTTAAAATAATAGAAAGTAATTTAAAAATATATCTGTAACTGCTATTCGAAAATTCGGTTTTCCTTAAATTGGCGTCAGAAAAAAACCCCGTGCCAAATCTGTTGTGTATATGACATCTGTGACTTAAATAATTAGGGTTTCGTTTAACTTTAGGTACTTTTGCTTGAGATATTGTCCAAAATGTACAGCAAAAATATGCGGTACTACTTGAATATTCCGTCGGCCAATTTCGCCAAACTATTCGCCAAATGATACAAACTGACGTAATTTTTATTTTAAATAACGGAAGAATAAATAAATAAGTAAAGCATTAATAAAAATACTAATAAAAACTTGGGCACAGATGTCATATACGCTCCATATTGGCGCGATTTTCCCCGACGCCAATTTGACGAAAACCTCGTTAGTATATCATCTATATCCGGGCTACCATATCAAGTAAAATAACGACACTTTGGCGCCAGTTAAGTACCCGGTGCGTATATGACATAGGCGGCGTCAAAAAAATCGCTCCAATATGGGGCGTATATGACATCTGTGCCAAAACTTGAATTAAAAATCACTTGATGACGTAACAAACACGTGTATCGTGTTTAATGTCAAGTGAATGAAATATTTACTATGATCCATTACTGTCATTTACTCTTATAGTTTGGCGATAATTTTTTGGTCGACAGGATAATCAAGTTGCACCAAGTATGGTACAGATGTCATATACGCACAACGTACCCGCGATATTTTTTCTGACGCCAATTTGGCGAAAACCTCGTTTTCGAATACCAGTTACATATATATATTTAAAAAGGGATTACAAATAAATTTATAAAAATTTAATTAATAACAATAGAATAAAACGATTTATATAATTTTAAAAAAGAAAATAAATGTAAATAAACAATTTATTAATAAATAAACAACAACATACAGCACAGATGTCATATACGCTCCATATTGGTGCGATTTTTCCCGACGCCAATTTGGTGAAAACCTCGTTAATATATCATCTATATACGGGTTACCATATCAAGAAAAATAACAAAACTTTGGCGCCATAAGTACCTCGGTGCGTATATGACACTGGCGTCAGAAAAAAATCGCGTCAACGTGATGTTCATATGACATCTGTGGCGGTTCAAGTACACTTCGGAACGTTACTTTGAAATCGGTGAGTTTCATCGCCAAAATCGCCAAGATGCTTAATGATTATCGCCATTGAATATATAAATAATGCCATATTTGCAAACTTATAGGTCAAAATATAAGTGGAACCTCGGTTTACGACCAGTTCGGTTTATGTCCAACTTCGATGATCAAAATTTGACTCGGTTGGCGTGCAATATCTCGGTTCACGACCAAGGCTGCCGAATAGTTCATCAGTTGGCAACCCTCACATAACTGTTGTTATTAGTCAAGTTTGGAGTAAGGTGTGCATATCAGAGTGCTTTGTGTACCTTTATTACTGTAAAAAAATTAACTTTTTGCTTTACTTTTACTCAGGTTTACGCTAATATTAGCTCTCATTATGGCTTCTAAGAATGAAAAAGTTCTTAGTGATAGCAGTAGTAAGAGGCTTAAGCGAATTACTGTTCAATAAAATAAATTGTAGCAAAACATGAGAACGATGTTAGTATAACCGGTCTAGCTATACAATACGATGTGGCCTAAACCTTCCATTTCCACGATAATCTATATATATATATATATATATATTACGCTATTGTATGTGTCACAGAAATCGCGATTATTTGTTAATTGTTTAATGGCAACGCTCGAATGAAACACATCTCATTGTTTATAGAACAGCATTTAATGCATCTCCATACCTATAAGGGAGGTTGCCATAGGCTTGAACCTGTTCTGTCGCCAAATACCGCCACGTTTGTCACCAACTTGGCGATATATCGCCAAATACCTATAGACTTTCAATGTAAACCAATAGGGTTTACTTGTTTAGAGAGAATCAGCAAATTGAGATATTTTAATGCAACAAAAACTAATTTCAGTTTAAGGAATTATATTAATTATATTTAAGGGAGTCAAAGCAAATTAAATTTTAAATAAAAATAACGTGAATTTGATTAAAAAACTTTGAATCTCTTAAAATAGTGTGCATTACTTTGTTAAATAGTGCATTATTGTCCGAAATAAGATAAAAGTATTGGGAATATTTAAAAGCAACTCAGGTTTATTTATATTCAATATATAATTATCAAAAAATTTAAATGACTAGTATTAAAAAATGCTCTGACGAGCACCAAAAAAGGCTAATATGTTTTTAAGTATGAAAAAGGGTTTGACAAGTGCTTCTAATTGAGCATGAAAAAGGACAAGGGGTACCTTATTGACTGCAGCTTACTGTCAATGCCAACTTTGAAAAAATCATATTTGCTCTTTTTCCACATAAAAAAAATCAGCCACAGTTACGATAAAAATGTGTAGTGTAAAGACACAGACAGTAAAGACGCAGCCTGATTAAATATGAATGTAAGGCGACATAGTACCAAAAATCTTAGTTCCTGCAGCGTATCACACTCATGCAGTGCCACCAAGCACGCCCGCAGTGAAGAACTGTACAGAAAACTGATTTGTAGTGCAGTGCAGACTGTTGCAGCAGTCTGCACAGGAACAATTCCACATGTGCACGCATAACAGTATAATGCATTCATTGACTGTTGAAATTATATCCAAGTGGCTGTGGCTGTAAGATGTACTATGCAGTACAACAGTGCATATGTAAATTATAAACGAAGATTAGACGCATACACCTTTAATACGGAAGTATACAAAAGCACAATGTGAGTGTGCGCTGAGGCTCAAAAGCATAATAGGAATGAATGTACAGTGTAGTATAATTTGTAGAGAAATAATGGTACACAGTACACTGTACAAAGTTGCATTGCAGAAGCATGTGCAGCATAATAGTGGAACAGTGCAGTTAACATGCAAAGCACGACGGAAAGTTTTACTAAAGTACTGCAAATTTATTTTACATGGAAAAAGTGCAAATACGATTTTTTCAAAGTTGGCATTGACAGTGAGCTGCAGCCAAAAAGGGACCCCTTGTCCTTTTTCATGCTCAATTAGAAGCACTTGTCAAACCCTTTTTCATACTTAAAAACATATTAGCCTTTTTTGGTGCTCGTCAGAGCATTTTTTAATACTAGTCATGATATCTATTATATTCATACAGAAAAAATCACCACATTTAAAAAATAACTTTGGCACCAATTTATTCACGCTCTATCTTTACAAACTCATGGCCAATTTTGAATGAATTTTTGAGATTTTTGGCTATTCAAGATATAATTTTCTTTTTTATGTTTCACATTTAAAGTAAATGATGTTAAGTTTGAAAGGAAACGTCGTCCCAATGCTTCGACATCGAGAATTAAGCATAAGACATGCTCCATCATTTTGGAGTAAAAGAATTGTTCGACAGTTGATAAGTTCCGATAAAGACCTATATGGTGAAAAGTATACAAAATCATATCTTGGAAATATATCGGTGAAAAACGGATGCATATTTTTTGACTATTATAAAAAGTTTTGTTCAGTGAACTCAATTAATACAGATAGTAGTCAGTCTCCCCATTTCTTCTTGGTAGAAAATAGCAAAGGCGGTGCAATTTGCAATCCAATTTACTATGCGGGAAGTTCTAACTGTCTGATATCAATTTTTGGAAAGGGTTTTCTATGCAAGCATTCAACAATCAATGGAAAGCTCATCAATTCAATTTATATAAAAAAGACAAAATACATTTTTCATGGGGAATTAAACTGGAACTTGTATGGGAAAATTTTTAACTTCATCGGTGGATATTTTAACGAACGTAACGGTAATCTGGAAAAAGTGGAGTATCTTATCGTTTTGACATTTCCGATGGAATATTATATTTTTCTAGAAATTAAAGATGCGATCTTTGGCGAAGACGTGACGTCTATAAAGCTTTGTAACCAATTACTTATGGTCGTGTACTCAACACACGTTGCTGTTTATCAGTTTGATGAATTGTTAAGGAAAGGTAAGAATAATTTTAGCGATATTTAAAATATTATATAAATTCATTAAAGCAATTTCAGGATTTTTTTTTAATTTTACATAATGAGTAAATAAATCGATACTTATGTTTTTACCACATACCGTCGTTAAATCGTCAAAGACCTAGCCAACGTTTTCAGGTGCTGTATGGTATTTCCATTATATGTATGTATGAATGTATGAATTCACATGAATTCATGTCTATAAGTATGTATTAGTTATATAGCTATATTTTCTTATGTATGTATGCATGCTATGACGGAAAGTTCTGAAATTTGGTTTGCACCCAATTTGAGTATTTTAGAGGGTGCGCCTAGTTGTCTTATTTTGATGTAAACAATAAACTCATGTATATTACGCATTCACATATAATGCTCACCGTGTTTTTGATAGGATAAAATGGGAAAAAGTATTAGATCTCATATAGAATGCGCGGTACAGATGTCATATTCGCCCCATATTGGCGCGATTTTTTTCGGTTGCCAATTTAGCGAAAACATCAGCATAAACAACATAATCTGCGTTACCACATCAAGCAAAATAACGACACTTTGACGCAAGTTAAGTACCTGTTGCCTATATGATATTGGCGACAGAAAAAAATCGCGCCAATATGGGTCAATATGACATCTGTTCCGAATGCGCTACATGGTTTTTAACGACAGAAAATTGAGTATTTTAAAAATAAAAATCCAGAAATATCGACTCAGAAAGTATTTATTTTTATTAAACCTTAATTACCATACTCACTGACATATTTTTCACCCAAAATAAAATTTCTTCAAGTGCACTTTTCTCTATTTTTACACTTTGTTTCAATGTATATTTTTCGTCACCGAACATTAATGCTGCATATTTGCTCATAATACACAACATGCAACAGGGAAGTAATTTAATTTATTTTACTTAGTATATATAGTATATTCGTACATATTTTATAATTATCTCGGTACTACTTTATTATCCCGTCGATCAAAAAACTATCGCCAAACTATAAGATTAAATGCCAATAATTGTTGATCGTAAATATCACAACATCTCTTGACATTAAACACGATACATGTGTTTGTTACGTCATCAAGGGATTTTAAATTCGACTTTCTATTTGTATTTTTATTATTTTTTTACTAATTTACTTGTTCTTTCATTAATAAAAATAAAAATTATGTCAATTTGTATAATTTGGCGAATAGTATGGCGATTTGTATAATTTGGCAAAATTGGTCGAAGGGATTACAAAGTACTAGTACCATTTTCTCACTATATCAAGGCGATGTATTGGCTGATTTCGTAACATCACGTAATATTCCTGTGAATGCACCACTTCTGAGGCCAAAGTGATCACTTCACACGACGGTATTTAGATGGTAGCATCACTTGTGCATAACTTGGTATGCAGTACGATTACAAAAGATTAACCTGCATTACTGCAAAAAAAAAAAAAAAAAAGATAAACCTGCCATAATACTGAAAAAAGGTACTTCAGTATTATCCATGACCTGAAGATATATCACCGAAGAAGGCTGATAATTGCCAATCTTGTTTATCGTTTTCAATCGCGTTTAATACGGCTATTTAATTAAATATATAATCTCAGTTGTTTAAAATGTTAAATAATGGCACAGATGTCATATACGCGCCCCATATTGGCGCGATATTTTTCGGACGCCTATTTGTCGAAAACAGCAACAGCATAAACAACAACATCCGGATTACCATATCAAGCAAAATAACGACACTTTGGCACCAGTTAAGTACCCGTTGCGTATATGACATTGGCGTCAGAAAAAGATCGCGCCAATATGACATATGTACCTAAGTAATATAAGAATAAAATAAAATAAATAAATTATATGATTCTCAAAGTATAAGGGTATGATGAGAATTATTGACGGCATTCTTGGCACCATCATATCTCCAAGGCACATCTAATATGTAAGAACACGCCCCCCCCCCCAAAAAAAAAAAAGAATAACCTATAATATTGCTAGATATTTTTCATCAAAAACAGAAAATAGTTGTTGATATTAAAATGTTCTTCAATAACATGTGGTTATTACGTAAGTAACTATGAATTTAAAATTTAAAAATGCAATACTTGTGTATTTTTCTTGACTTTTTTAAAAATTATGGAAAAGCGCCAAACATCTCTGCATCTTTATGCAAAAGAAATGAGCTATGTGTGTATGTGTGTTTTAAAATATGTTGTAGTATGAGTGTTTTATTAGCATTTGTTTCCAGCTTATCACTGAAATAGTGGGAAAAGTTCCACAGTGAAGTATCTTTCAATTCCTACTATTAGTTCACACTCTCCTTATATTTAAGTATTGCGCGGCAGCGCAATACTCATTTATTTCCAGTGTCACTTCTCAATGTTAATTTAACATGGAAAAGCCTATGGAGATCATAACTTTTTCATTATTTCTTCCCACCTTTTTGTCCCTGATGCCACTCATTTTTTATTCTTTACTAATTCTAACGATATTATAAATTTAAAGTGTAAAAACGTTTGCCTGACGTCAGGGTCAAAACGAATAATAAAATGCCTTTGCATGTGGGCGAATTATAACCCAGAGAGAAACATGGGCCAATTTTTGTTTACATTATTCAATTATTTTTCTTAATAATTCCAATTTTCGCTTTTTTCAATGAAAATCAACGAACATTTTTTCATAGAAAATGTAACATTTTTACTTCACTGTTGCAAAAATTTCAAAAACCGTAATAATAATTTATTTCTTTTTAGGTGAAAGAGTTTCACGTGAAATATTAAATTGAGCTAGTTTTTTTTTTTTTTTTTTTTTTCAAAAATTGAAAAGGTGAATATGGCGTCATAGTGGAAATAAAAAGGATATTTTCAGAATAAGTTTTTGCTTTGGTCAAGTTTATATTTTAGTAAAAAGTTTCTAATGGATAGCTATTTTTACGCAGGTAGCGAACGTAGTGGGGAATTACATAACTTAAATTTTAAAATGTATTTTTTTCCGGGATGAGAACTATTTATACCCCAAGTTAAACTTAGTTAATAATTTTCTGATGTGTTTACATCGCCCCTTGAGAGAGATTAATGCTTAAAAATTTAAGTAAAACTTTTATTTTTTTATTTTTTACTGTATCACAGCTATAATATTGTTAAATATTAGCAGTAAGGATTCAACACAATTTACATTTACATTCATAGCGTTCCTGAGTGGGAAATAGGGTATCTAAATTTAAGTGAAGTTAATTTTTTATGATTTGATTATAGATTTTTTATGTTCAGATTGGAAGTTTTTGCCCAAACTACCACAACATGCTTTACTATAGTGGTGAAACATTTTGAATTACACATTGGTAAACTGCATTCCACATTGTGATGCAATACCGCATACATCAAAGCCTGATGATGATACTCTCTATTAATTTTGAAATGCGTTCGTCTGAGTGCAGTAGTTATTGAAAAACTTGACCATATTAAACAAAAACATAATTTGAAGAACAAATTAAAAAAACAAAATTTATTTCCGACATTGTTTAAGCCCGAGAAGGGAGAGATATTAAGTTATTTCATTCAATTAGTTCTACATTTAATGTTAAATTTTTTAACGAATTCGTTAAGCCATTTGAAGATTAAAAAATAAAAATAAAATTCATACAATATGATACTTAAAACACCCTAAAAAAATAGATTCCGTTCAAATGAAATCGAAATAAATCTTAGACTTCTTCCATTTTTAATTGAAAATATTTGTATTGCAGATTTTGTATTTTGCTTATGACAACTGTGCATAAAATGATATGATGCATGCAAAATACAAAACTTAAACAAATGTCTAAGATTTATTTCGATTTCATTTGAACGGAATCTAATATTTTAGGGTATTTTAAGTATCATATTGTATGGATTTTATTGTTATGTTCTAATCTTCAATTGGCTTAACTAATTTGTTACAAATATTTAACATTAAATGTAGAACTAATTGAATGAAATAACTTAATATCTCTCCCTTCTCGGGCTTAAACAATGTCGGAAATAAATTTTGTTTTTTTAATTTGTTCTTCAAATTATATTTTTGTTTAATAATATCTTGTTCAAATTTTCAATCGTTATTAAAATACTTATTATTCATCCAAACAAGTTCAAATAATTTTTTTTTAACTTATAGTGGATGGCACTTGATGTTAATACAGTTTTTCAAATATTAATTCATTAATATTTCATTTAATGATTAAATTTCATTTCATTTCATTTCGAATTTCATTTAATCTATCATTAAATACCTCCAAATTTATCGTCAAATTTGGTAACCAAAATGAGTCGCCAACATGGCGATATCTCTAATATTTCACCAAATTCCCATAGACTTCCATTGTAAACCTACTTGTTTATAAAAAATCAACAAATTCAGATATTTTAATGCAACAAAAAGTAATATTAGCTAATGGGATTATATTAAATTTTCTTTGATGACCTAAGTAGAAATTGACTTAATTTTTTTTATATTACTATTTTAAAAAGAAAATTGCATCCAACACAGTAGAAGATAAATCAAAGCTTATTGTCATATTTATAAATTTAGGTTCAAGCGATTTCAGAAAGCAGAACAAAGCATGTAACTTAAAAGAAACTAAATGAATGTGCCAACTCCAAAATTTTCTTCTATATCATACATGTTAATACTTCAAAATTCGCTAGCACAGTAGCAAAATTAAATGGCAATCTATTCCCATCATGAGGATTCTAAAGATATGAAATTCCGTTCATTAGTTCTTGAGATAAGACTATCAAATTCAGCTTAGCAACGCCACATATTCGGCGATTTACACCAAAACCTAATCAGCAAAAACTTATGTCAACGTCTAACTGAATCTGAAGTTTGATGAAAATTCGTCCATTAGTTTTTGAGATAGAGGTATTTCTGAAATCGTGAAAAATGCAGTCTAACAGCGCAACCTGTTGGGCTATTTACACCAAAACATAATCATCCCCAATATTTATCAAGGTATATTTACCAAGTATATCAGGGTATGGGCGATATACACCCAAAACTAATCAGTACTCGAAAAAAATAGCATTAAAATGCGCTAAAAATCCAAAATTGTTGATGGCAAAATCTACTATATTAGGCTAAAAGTTTGAAACAAATTTTCTTTTCCGAATGGGAAAAAAATTGCCCTGAGACTCGACAAACAAAAAAATTGCATTGAAAAATGCATTTAAAATCGCTTAAAATCTAAAAATAGCAAACCGAATTCTTTTTGACGGTGTCAAAAAATCGCCGCAGTATTCCTACAATTGCTAAATATCTCATTAAAAATTGCTAGATATTAAAATATCGACAGGAGTCAAAGATTACTTTAATAGGGTAAAAAAAAAAACATTGCAATTGGAAAGCTTTCATGAGTGACAAAAAAATCGACGTGAAACGTAAAGAAAAAAAAAAAACAAAAAAAAAAAACCGAAAACTTCTCTAAAAATTGCATTAAAAATTGCTAAAATTCAAAATTCGCAGAAGGCAAAATTTATAATATTTGGCTAAAAGTTTGAAATCAATTTCCGTTTCCGAATGTCAAAAAATCGCCGTGGAACTGGAGAAAACGTTAAAGCCCCGAGTGAAAATCATATTAAAAGTTGCTAAAATTCAACAAATTGGAAATTGTACGCCAAACGTGGCAAATGAGGTGCGTTTGTACTATAATTAGTTATATATGAAATACTTTAACATATTTAAACAATGTTTCTCCCTATACCCTTATGTAACGGAATTCTTTTGTGCGGCTCAGTAAATGAATAATAAATATTTTTTGCACCGCATTATGCTACAGAGTATATATTTAAATGCACTTCATAAAAGCATTTCGATTTCATTATGTCCGAAAGGCTGTAACATTATAAAAAACCATCTCAAAGCATTTCTGCCCATAGGTCGCAATGTAATGGAATTCTTTTGAGCGTCCTGTAATTCCCCACTTCCATCCACCGCGACCAAACTGCCTTACTAACAGCAAGAGACCAGGGGTTATCTAACCACTACAACAGCGTGTGGATGGCAGTAGGTGGTCATGGAGAAAAGTGTGTCTTTACCCTCACACACTTGCCATTTACATATATGCTAACGGACTTCGCCCACTTGGCTTGTCAGTTTCTATAAAAGAGCCTTGAATCAAACGAAATATATCTAGCAAAGACGAAATGTGTTTACCTATTTTTTAGTATGTTTGCTATCTTGAATTTCACGCTTCTACCTAAAATGGCTGCTGAGATATGCCAAATGTTCTAAAATTTTTGACCCCCCACCCCTCTTTTAAACTCATTTAGGGTGAGTTCTAAAAACGTTGAATTCAGAAAGAAAGAAACAAGAAGAAAGTATGAGATTCGTGAAAATTTTCGACTTTCGGTTTTCGACGGATGTTCACGTTTCAGGACTCAGACATTCCGAAAAACATCAACCAACAATTGTCATGCAACCAACCTTCTGTTTTTATCCTCTAACGTAAGCGAAGTGAAGAGACCGTCTCCCAACGGTAAGTGAATCGAAGTGAAGAGGGGAGATCGGCAGTTGTGTTGGTGTTCGTCGTATATGTAGGATGCGGGAAAGCATCCAAGATAATATTGGTTTGGTTTTGAGGAGTGATATAGGTAGTTTTGGTGGAATATTGTTATTGATAAATGGTAATCTATGTGTATATATTTTTAGGCCAGTGTAAATACTTGTAAATATAATTTTGTGTTTAATAAACTTTTAATAACCAAATTCTGACTCGATTGACCCGACATCACAGCACGCTCTCTCGTCCGACAACCAGAGATTTTTCTACAAGTTAAATAAAAATGTGCATTTGATCTCAAGGTGGGATTACTAAATAGAGGTGAGATGTTTATTGTTTATTTTGCTTTTAATTGTGTGATAATTCTGTTTTAAAAAATATTTAAGAACGTAACCAAAGCAGATTTGCTTATTGCTCTACAAGAAATCGGCGAAGAAGCCGATCCAGGTTTAAAAGTTGCGGAACTGAAAGATTTATTATTAAACTCTAAAGAGTATGCAAACGATAAAGAATTCGTAACGAATTTTTTGGCAACCACAGTTACGGAGAGGAAAAATGTAGAAGAAACGAATAAATGGCGTTTACAACAACAAGTGGTAAATGAGAATGTGTTCCGTAATGAAGGAGAAAGAGAAGGCATATCCATATCTTTAGATAAACTGATAAAAGCAGTTGAAGTTTTGGCTATTTCAGTGCCTAAGAAAAACGAAACATGGAATCTATTCTTTGATTCTTTAGAAAGAGCGTTTAAACATTTAAATGTTCCTAAGGAATATAAATCTGAAATCTTATTGAAATTAATAGGTGAGAGGGCAGGAAATGTTCTTGTATATATTAATGATGAAGATTTGAAAGATTATGATAAAATTAAATCATTAGTTTTGAAAGAATATGAACCGTCCCCATTTTCTTGTTTACAAAATTTTAGAAACGCTAAAAGATTACCTGGTGAAATACATCAACAGTTTGCTTCGCGATTAAGATTCTGTTTTCTACATTATTGTAAAATTCGTAATTTTAAAGATTTTGATTCACTTATTAATTTAATAATATCTGATAAAATTTTCGAAACATTGGATAGCGAGCTTTCAACTCATATTGCAGTTAAACAGGAGAAAGTTGGCTTTTGCCTGATCAGTTATCAATAGATTGTGATGTTTATTTTACTGCAAAAGGCAGATCTTTTGATAAAATAAAATTTGAGAAACGACCTACTTATCGTGAAATAAATCACGAAAACGCTAAATATGTTCCGCCACAACTAAGGAAAAATCAAATTGCATTTGAGAACAAATATTTCTCAAAATCATGTGATTGTTATATTTGCAATTCATCTTTTCACCTAGTTAGATTTTGCCCAAACCGGAGAAATAAATATGATAAATCAAATAAACAAAATGAAGAGCAGGGTCAGAAAAAGTCTAAATCGCAGGGAGATACAAATAAATCGTACTCGAAAGATAATGCACTAGTCACTAATGTTAATTCCATGCATTTATAAATTAACGATCAATTAAATGAAATTAGTTTTTATGCTTTTAAAAAAATCATTCTTTATATTGAAGGAAAGCAAATTGAAGCTATTGAAGATTCAGGTACACAGGTCAATATTTTAAATACTTCATTAATTCCCGATTTGAAAATCGAAACTAAAGAAGTATTGTTTTAGAATTGGCCTTTAAAGAAAAAATAAGTGCAAATTTTGCGACGATCCCTGTATATTATAAATCAGACAGCGGAATTTATGTATGCTTAAATACATTCTTTGCATTGACTGAAAATTTAAATGTTCCTTGTTTAATCCCTCCCCATGTACATAATTCTTTAATGGAGCTGCTACAAAATGAAAACTTGCGCAATAGTTCATCGCAGGTGCAAGGTCAATCTAAAAATAGCTCAGCCGTGGAGGGGAATCTGAATTCAAATTGTGATGTTTGTTTTATTTCGACAGATAAATTACAAAATGATCAGAATGAACTGTCAGAGTATAATAAGTTTCGTATCGCACAAAAAGAATGTCCAACTTTAAATAATTCCTTCAAGGACGCTCGTTTAGGAAAAAAATTTTTTGATACGGGATGATTTATTGTTTCATAAGGAGAGTATTTGTGGAGATAAAATTTATCAGCTCGTATTACCAGAGAGTTATAGAAATAAAGTTTTGCAATTAGCGCATGATTCAATTTTTGGAAATCATTTGGGAATGCGGAAAACTAAAGAAAGGATTAAATTATCATTTTATTGGCCGAATATTTCAAGAGATGTAGAAAATTATTGTAAAACATGTAAAAACTGTCAGTTAAAGAGTCCCGAGAAACAAACTGATAAAATTTCCATAACACCTGTTGTTCGTCCACCATATCCTTTTCATACTGTAAACATTGATGTTATAGGTGAAATTGTGCCGCCGTCAGGTAGGAAACATAAATATTGTCTGACATTAATTGATCAAAATACTAAATGACCGGAAGTTGTTCCACTCAAGAGTCTATCCGCGAAAGCAGCATGTGATGCTTTACTAGATATTTTTATGCGTACAGGAATTCCTGAAGTTATATGTTCGGACCAGGCACTAATTTTAGATCTGAATTGACTAAAGAATTTGAGAACCGGTTAGGGACATCACCCCGCTTCTCAACTCCATCATATCCAGCCTCAAATAGTGCGATTGAAAAATTTAATAGGGTGTTTAAGCAAATGTTACATCATGTAATTCGTACAGATCCTGTTAAATGGGATAAACATATTCCCTTTTTATTTTTTGCCTATCGTGAGGTACCAAATTGTACAACTGGCGTGTCACCGTTCAAGCTCATGTATGGCTGGGAAGCTAGAGGCCCCTTAGCAGTATTAAAGTCTTCGTGGTCGTGTGAAATACCCTTACCACTGAATATTAGCAGCTCAGCAATAGATTATTTGCAAGAATTAAAAATAAATTTGGAAAGAGCCGCCGATCTTGCATCACTAACCGCATCAGAAAAACAAGAAAATTATGCCCGCTATTTCAATCGTCGAAGTAGAATGAAAGAATTTCAGTAAGGTGATTTAGTATACTTACTCATACCCGATTCCACTAATAAATTGTATGCTAGATGGACAAGGCCCGGTGAAATAATTGAAAGAATAAATCCCCATTCGTATAAAGTGAAATTACACGATGGTAGTTTAAGACACGTTCATGCGAACAAAATAAGAAAATTTAATGTAAGAGCACAAACTATTGGAGTTATTTTTGAGGATGATGTTGAATTTGGTGAAATTCACCCCACACCAAATAAACCTAATACTTTGAACGAAACTAACATTGAAGCAGACCTTAGTCATCTGGAGGATAAGAAACGATTAGAATTAAGTAAACTTCTAGAAAAACATGCACCATTATTTTCTGGTAAAATTCAAATTGCAAATGTCGGAGCACATAAAATTCGTTTATTACCCGGTGTGGAAAGGAAGAAACCATATATTTATAAAATTCCGGAATCAGTAAAAAATGAAGTTGATAAACAAATAGAAGAGTTAGAGCATTTAGGCCTTATAGAAAAAAGTGAGGCTGAAATAACTTATCCTGTCGTATGTGTTGCTAAAAAGGATGGTAGCATGCGTTTATGTATAGATTTTCGTCTATTGAATGCAGTGACAAAACCTTTTGATTATCCTATGGAGAACGCAACTGAATTAATCAATGAAATTGGACGTGCTAACATAATTACCTGTTTAGATGTACTAAAAGGATATTGGGAAATTCCTCTTAAAGAACAGAGTCGAGAACTCACTTCTTTTAAAACTCATCGTGCTTCGTATCGATGGAAAGTTATGCCGTTCGGATTGCGTAACGCAGCTGCTACGTTTCAGAAATCAATCAACGATGCTCTGGGTGAACACCGTAAATATTGCAAAGCATATCTAGATGATATTGCTATTTTTTCATGTGACTGGGATACGCATCTTAAACATCTGGACGCTTTTCTGTCTAAATTAACTGAACTGAAGTTCATCTCATAGGAGGAGGTAGACATCAACCAGACCCAGAAAGTTACGTGCCATTGAAACTATAGAATCACCTAAAACCAAAACATCTCTTAAAAGTGCATTGGGTTTATTTAATTATTATCGTGATTACATCACAAATTACGCTGAAATCGCTAAGTCTTTAACCGACTTAACGAAAAAGAAAATTCCTGAGATCATTCCATGGTCTGATGTTGAAGAAAAAGCTTTTCAAACTTTGAAACGCTTGTTATGTGAAGGCCCTAAGCTTTATACACCTGATCCTAAAAAGCCTTATACTATCCAGTGTGATGCCAGTTCTTATGGAGTAGATGCTTGTCTGTCGCAGAGAGATGATAAAAAAAAATTGCACCCAATTAGTTTTGCTAGCCAAAAGTTCACTAAGGCGCAACAAAATTGGTCAACCATCGAGAGTGAAGCTTATGCTGTCGTATGGTCAATAAAGAAATTTGAAATTTATGTGTTTGGTGCTGAAATTGAGTTAATAACTGACCATAATCCCTTGGTATATTTACAGAAATCTGCACCTCAGTCTGCAAAATTACAAAGGTGGGCATTATCTTTACAAAGATAAAACATAAATATTTCACATTGCCCAGGTGCGCAGTTAAAAAATGCAGATGGTCTATCGAGACTAGTTAGTTAACTGTATAAAGATTATTTAAGTGACACTTTCTTTTTATGTTTTTTTTTTTTGTATCCAGTATTATATCAAGCATCTCTTCGTCTGTTGTGAAATATTTCTGTGTTTAATTTAGTATTTTTTATTGTTATATATATCTGCATTAAATATTGCTATAACTATTATAACAAGGATTCCGTACATCTGTTGTGAATTGTTTTATTATATATATGTTTATCACTTTAACTATTATAACAATAGGCATCTGTACGTCTGTTTTGAATTGTTTATTATATATTCCTTATGCTGTATTGTAGTATGGTTGCCATATGTCAGATTTTTGCTTCGCTCTGCATAGCAACAATCTTATCGGCCGGGGGGGGGGGTCATGCAACCAACCTTCTTTTTTTATCCTCTAACGTAAGCGAAGTGAAGAGACCGTCTCCCAACGGTAAGTGAATCGAAGTGAAGAGGGGAGATCGGCAGTTGTGTTGGTGTTCGTCGTATATGTAGGATACGGGAAAGCATCCGAGATAATATTGGTTTGGTTTTGAGAAGTGATATAGGTAGTTTTGGTGGAGTATTGTTATTGATAAATGGTAGTCTATGTGTATATATTTTTAGGCCAGTGTAAATACTTGTAAATATAATTTTGTGTTTAATAAACTTTTAATAACCAAATTCCGATGCCATACTCGGTTGTCCCGACATCACACATGTTTTTACAAAATGTTTGTCTGAATCTGTGAGTCTGTCTGTTTGTCTGTATGTGACACTCATTTTGTGGGCGCTCTATCTCAAGAACTAATGCACGGAATGTAATAAAATTTATATTCAGTTACTCCCTGATATAAATTACTGCTGATTAGTTTTTGGTGTAAATCGCTCAACAGGTGGCGCTGCTATGTAGCATTTTTCACGATTACCACAATAGCTCAATCTCCGGAACTTATTCACGGATTTTCCTTAAACTTCAGATTCAGTTAGTCCTTGACATGAATTGACGCTCTATGCATTTTGGTGTAAATCGCTCAACAGGTGGCACTGCTATGCTGCATTTTTTGTAATTTCCGCTATAACTCTACCTCAAGAACTAGTGCTTGGATTTTTCAACAAACTTCAGATTCAGGTATACCTTGATATGAGTTAGTGCTGCTTATGTTTTGGGGGAAATCGCTCAACAGGTGGTGCTGCTATGCTGCATTTTTCAGAAGTTCCACCATAGAGCTCTATCTCCATAACTAATGCACGAATTTTCATCAAACTTCAGATTCAGGTATACCTTGATATCATTTAGTGCTGTTTATGTTTTGGTGTAAATCACTCAACAGATGGCGCTGCTATGTAGCATTTTTCACGATTACCACAATAGCTCAATCTCCGGAACTTATTCACGGATTTTCCTTAAACTTCAGATTCAGTTAGTCCTTGACATGAATTGACGCTCTATGCATTTTGGTGTAAATCGCTCAACAGGTGGCACTGCTATGCTGCATTTTTTGTAATTTCCGCTATAACTCTACCTCAAGAACTAGTGCTTGGATTTTTCAACAAACTTCAGATTCAGGTATACCTTGATATGAGTTAGTGCTGCTTATGTTTTGGGGGAAATCGCTCAACAGGTGGTGCTGCTATGCTGCATTTTTCAGAAGTTCCACCATAGAGCTCTATCTCCATAACTAATGCACGAATTTTCATCAAACTTCAGATTCAGGTATACCTTGATATCATTTAGTGCTGTTTATGTTTTGGTGTAAATCACTCAACAGATGGCGCTGCTATGTAGCATTTTTCACGATTACCACAATAGCTCAATCTCCGGAACTTATTCACGGATTTTCCTTAAACTTCAGATTCAGTTAGTCCTTGACATGAATTGACGCTCTATGCATTTTGGTGTAAATCGCTCAACAGGTGGCACTGCTATGCTGCATTTTTTGTAATTTCCGCTATAACTCTACCTCAAGAACTAGTGCTTGGATTTTTCAACAAACTTCAGATTCAGGTATACCTTGATATGAGTTAGTGCTGCTTATGTTTTGGGGGAAATCGCTCAACAGGTGGTGCTGCTATGCTGCATTTTTCAGAAGTTCCACCATAGAGCTCTATCTCCATAACTAATGCACGAATTTTCATCAAACTTCAGATTCAGGTATACCTTGATATCATTTAGTGCTGTTTATGTTTTGGTGTAAATCACTCAACAGATGGCGCTGCTATGCCACATTTTTCAGAATTTCCTCTATAGCTCTATGTCAAGAACTAATACACAAATTTGCATCAAATTTCAAATTCAGATATACATTGATATGAATTGGTGCTAAATTGATGTAATTCCTTGTACTATTTAAATGATTTTATTGACGTGATTTATACAGAAGAAAGTTTGTGATGGCATACTAGTTTTTTTAGTAGATTTATTTTCTGGAATTTCACCCTCCTACCTCAAACGGCTGTTGAGATATGGCAAATGTTCTGAAAATTCCGACCCTTCTTTCAACCCCCTTAAGGGTGAATGTCTGAAAACGCTGAAACACATGTTTAATTATTTTTTAGTAGATTTATTTTCTCGAATTTCATGCTCCTACCTCAAGCAGCTGGTGAGATATGACAAATGATCTAAAATTTCTGATCACCCTTTTAACCCCCTTTTAGATGGGGGGCTTTCTAAAATCGCTGAAGTACGCACTTAATTGTTTTTTAGAAGATTTTTTTTCTGGGATTTCACCTTCCTAACTAAAACGGCTGCTGCGATATGGTCATATGCTCTAAAATTATTGTCCCCCCTTTGTAACCCCTTTATTGGGGGATTTTCAAAAATCCGTCCTTAGTGCTCTTTTGCACCAATTTTCATGCTTCTAGATTCAGTAATTTGGGCTGAGCCTTTTATATATGGAGATAAAGATTAAAAACTATCTCAAACGAGTTTTCCCCGTAGGCCGTAATGTAATGCAATTCTTTTCAGTGTCCCTGTAATCCCCGACCTCCACCCACCACGACCAAACTGCCTTACTAACAGCAGCAGACCAAGGGCTATCTAACCACTACAACCGTGTGTGGGTGGCAGTAGATGTTCATGGAGAAAAGTCTGTCTTTACCCACAGACAATTGACTTATATACAGTCGAACCTCGTTATCACGACACCTGGTTTTCACGTCACTCCGCTTATCACATCAGTTTTTCAAAGTCCCGATTTTCTGCATATGATTTTAATGTAAATAAACTCCGGACTTTACGTCGTTGAATAATTTTCAACTCCGGATATCCCGACGGTTTAGGAAAATTGTCCATTTTACATAATCCATCTTATAAGCATGGAAATTAAGCGGTATCTAATGTTTTAGCCAAACTTTTCATAAAAGTGTCTAAAATACTCATTGAGATAAATGAGAAATTTTAATTCAATTCTTTATCTGAATAAATGACGCTTTCTTGTGCTTACACGGCGTTTTTCATCCGTCTAAAACCGAAGCATTACATTTCATTGAAACGATCAGAAATTATCTAGCATCCGTTTCTGAAACAACGAATATTGATTACAATTCATTGTATATTATTGAAAAAAGAATTGTAGGAAGCACATCTAGGGATAAGCAAACCTTAATACATCAATATTTCATGTAACAATAAACAAAAAAGTCATCATAAATCTGATTTTTATTCTTTTCAATTTTGTTTCTGTGTTTATTTTATTTAATAATAATGTTTTATTGCTTAAAACTACGAGAACAGTTATGATTTTAAGATTCGATTAAATTAATTAAAAATACAGCTCTTTATAAACATATTTTTCTCCGACTCCGGTTACCGCGACACCCCGCTTATGACGACACTTTTTTCTGGACATTAGAGTATCGGGATAACAAGGTTTGACTGTATATATATAGATATAGATTTTGTAATGACTTTAATTTAAGAAGTCTAAATTGTTTATTTATTGTAATATTAACATGACCATGTGGGTTACCACACTAGTCTCACGAGACTAGATGATTCGACTTTTCATAAAAAATCACTTGTTAATAAAAATCTGATGAACTAATCATATACTTAAAATAATATATTTGTACAAAGATAAGGGCAGAGTGTTTACGCAAAGTTACATTAAATTATGTTAGAAATACTGGCTTCAAGAAGTAACTAATAAAAGGGTAAAGTAGTTTTACGTTACTTTCAATAATTGTAATAAATAAAGTAATACGAGACTGATACACTCCCTAAATATAAGATGTGTTTCTTTTCATATTTTAAAAGAATAAAAAAAGATTTTTAATAACAAGTAAATATGTTCTGTTCTTGATTTGAATGTGTTAGATTGTATGTATGTTTTATTCTTTAGGAACAATTACTCCATACAGATTGGGTGATGTCTATAAGAACAAAAGCAAAATAGGTTCTTACCCTACTGGTCTACCCCCGAATTTTACATATGATGAAGCGCCTCCATTATTATTTAAAGTTGAGGAGAATTTAATAGATATGGTCTGTATTAATGGCTACATCACCCATTATATCACGGTGCATCCGAAGGAGAATGACTATTATCCATTTCATCTGTTTTCCACCTTTCCATTTCCCTTTCATAGAAAGGAAAATTATGATGCTTGCATAGTTTCGGCGGGAAGAAACACGCCTATTAAAAGCTACCCCTGGTCTATTGAATATCGCGATGAAGATTATCTTTATAGTGATGTCTTAAAATTTCATCCTGATAAATCTAACAGAGTTATTGTGAAAAGAAGAAATTCAATCGAATGTTATAAAACAATTTCAGAAAAAGATAACATCCGGGTTTCTCGACAGTTTTCGTTCCAACTTCTTGATGAATCGCGAGATAAAGCTGTGATTGATGTACTCAAATTTGATTATGAAGCCGAACTGGACATTTTTGCTATCCTCGCATGACGGCGTAGCGATAGCACAGCATTTGTTAAATTGTATGATAATGTTACTGGTGAAAGTTTAAGAACTATTGAATTAAAAGAAGTTAAGATTTATGACTATTTTGAGCTTACTTATGTAAGCAAACTTCATATATACTCATTCGCAATAGCAGTTATAGTGAGAAATCCCATGTTTGAAGAATGCGTTCATGTGTATATGATGTAACCTCAAAAAGTTAAATAAAGGCGTCGTAGAACTGTTCAGCTTTTATATTGTGTTCTCGGATATGTTACAAAAGAAACATAAAACATAATATATTTTTATTTTATTTTTACAATTTAAACCATATTTGACCATCGCCTATATAGGACAGCATAAATATCTAACTTCGTACTCATAAAATATTTGTGATATTTCATTTGTTTCAGTATTAAATTATTGTAAAATAATCAATCATTACACTGGCTTATCATAAAATTTTCGAAATATGTTAATTTTGAGAGCACGGAAGACAATGTCGTTGACAACTAAATAATTGCACAAAAAATAAAAATACAAGTGCTCCGTTAAACTGATGACATGGAGCTCACAGGCTATTCACACTAGTTGTATATTATACTATTATACTCTTATTTCAAAGAATAATGCCCCTCAAAAAATAAACGAAGGGGGATTAGACAACGTTTTCCCCCTTTATACTTAACCAATGAACCTCCAAATCGAATCAGGAAAGCTCCTTAACATAATAAACCGGTATACCAAATTTGAATCAAATCCGATAATTCTGCGTGAAAAAACGATTTCACTAAATTAAGGGGGGTGGGTCTAACCCCCCTTTCCCTCCTTTATAGTTAACTAATGAACTTCCAAATCTAATCAGGAAAGCTCCTAATCAGAATGAAAAGAGAAAAAAAAATTAAAGTAAATTGGATAATTCTGCATGAAAATCCATTTATCTAAATTAACCCGTAACTGGAGACATGAATTTCCTTACGCGTTCAGAGATGTAATGTTATTTTCCTTTTTTGTCTTTTGTAAACAGCATTGGAATTTTTTTAGAAACGCAATATATTCTGGAAATCATGTAATGATAAAAGAACTACTTGTTTGTACTGGGGAATGATTTTATTCAAGGACAAAAAAAAAAAAAAAAAAAAAGACAGAGCCAAAGAACAAAGCGGAGTCATTCTGGCTGCCGTCTCCAGTTACGGGTTAAGGGGAGGGGACTTGTCACCCTTTCCCACTTTTATACTTAACCAATGAACTTCCAAATCTAATGAAGAAAGCGCCATATTGGAATAAACAGGTACATCAAATTTGAAGCAACTCGAATAATTCTGCATAAAAAACCCATTTATCTAAATTAAGGGGTGACTACCCCCTGCCCCCCTGTATACTTAACCAATAAACATCCAAATTTAATCAAGTCAGCTCCTTAACATAATAAACCGGTATACCAAATTTGGTGCAAATCGAATAACTCTGCATGAAAAACCCATTTATCTAAATTAAGGGGGGGGGGGTTCTAGCCCCCTTTTCCCCTTTATACTTAACTAATGAACCTCCAAATCTAATCAAGGCAGCTTCTCAACATAATAAACCGGTATACCAAATTTAGCGCACATGGTATAATTCTGCATTAAAAACCCATTTATCTAAATTAAGGGGGGGGGGGGGTAGCCCACCTTTTAAACCTTTATACATAACCATTATTTATACATAACCATGGTTATTAACCAATGAACCACAAAAACTAATCAGGGAAGTGCCTTATCAGAATGAATCTAGAAAAAGAATTTGAAGCATATCGGATGTTTCTATCAATAGTTGTCGCGTTACGTACATATGTACATTAGGGTGGAACTTAAGTATAGGGTAAAAAAAAAACTGTTTTGTTTTAATGTGTAATAGTGAAAACTTTTTTCCTTTTTGGATGTCTAAACTTTTGGCTGAAAAGGTTTTTTTTAAATTAAGTTGTTTTCCGGTTCCTCAAGGAGGTCAAAGTTTTAAAATTTCAGTATAATGTAACTTAAAGTAAACAACGTAGATGTTAGCTCATATCTACTTTTATTTAGCAAATACTATCCAGAAGTCACCACGAGGAGGAGGTTAAATATAGACTTCACCCTCCTTACCTCCCTTTGTTATGGATTAATTCAATTGGATATTCAACTTGTTGTCTTTTTAGGCAAATTTTGTCATTACATTGTGGGAATTCAACGTTCCCAAGATTAAGCCATTTTTTGCTTAATATTTAAAGACGGTTGACGCAGCTCGCGGGACAATTTTGACACACGTTTCCACTGTTTGAGTATGACAAGGAAAATCTAAAATTCAGGTGTATCCCCTGTTTGTACTTTTTTTTAAATTCTTCATCCGATCAGTCCGTCAAGATAGAATCGTTGTTTTTATATTCTATAATTTCAATATGTTCGCATTTTTTCAAGTCGCTTTCCTACTGGTCCAGAAAATCCTTTTGTACCCCTAGTTTTTCCAGCAAGATGTTGAAATAAGTATCTAAGAAAAAAGTTCATTTGCATGTAATAATCAAATTATCCATTATAAAGTTTTTAAAGTATTGCTTCCGATGTTTTAACAACTCCAGATTTGCACCTGCATTAAAGGCGTTTCTGTTTCACCCAATAACTTTCAAACTTGAAATGTCTGTATTATTATTTTGAAAATACACCAAAATTGCAATGGCTATATTAATATAAGAAGATGTCAATGAAATATGACCAATATATTTTATCCTGGTTTTGAACTCAGACCAGGTGTTCGTCTTTAATGATTCTTAGTTATACTTTTTTCTCTCTGCTTCAGTTATCATAGTGTTATCCTTTCTGCCATCAAAGTATGACCTTCTAAAATTAACTCATTTCGTCTTTCCTGTTCTCCTAAATTCTTCCTTTTCTTTTCTCTTTGTCGTCTTCAAGTCCTTCTTGCAGTTACCTTTTCTTTATTATCATCAGAAATACCCATATCTTCTAAGGTGCCGTGGCTGAGAGGTTCTGCTCTCGAAGCTGGTAGACGGGAGGTGCTGGGTTCGATCCCAATCGCGCCCGTCGGCCTAATCGTTCGGAGTTTTCGTGGTTTTCTTCGAACCTTGGATTTCCAAGCGTTAATACGGGTTAGGTTCCCTTAGAAAGACCCCCACGAAGGGCATCCCCCCCCTGGGCCTATATCCCTCGTGCAGATAATTGGCCGTCAGAAATACAACCAACAACCAACTTCTAAGGTGCCATTTGCAATAATATTTGCAGTTCTGTCTAATACTCCGGTTCTTTCACCTTGTTGATTATCAAATTCAGGTTTAGAAAAACAACCGACTGAACTATTTCCTTCCGAACTATTTTTTACATTTGACGATCATTCAATCAAAACATCATTTTTTATGTTTTAAAATAACTTTTTTCCTTGATATTTCCTTTTCCAGTCTTGCTACACATTTTTTGTAGTTTCTATATCTATTGATCCTATTGCCATTACCCCATCTCTCTTTGGTCTTTGAGAAAGTGATGTTCTTGTTCTGATACACGATAATATTTAGTGCTTTTACACAAAGAACTGTTTTTTGCAGGATTACCTAACATTTTGCAATTTTATATTGGATGTGGGATTATTCTTTCTAATCTTAATATTTTTCTTCAAATTTTGACATTTCTCGTGCTAGTCTCTAATCATTTTTTATGATTTGTGTATCAGAAACCGTTGGAATTGAAGATCTCAGCAATACACTTTTAACTGTATCATCAACAGCTTTAGATATTTTAAAAATAGTGTGTACCAGATTCCAGCTGTCAGATTTTAAGTTAAATTGAACCCAAAAATAATGTTTCATAACATCTTCATATGTTTGTCAAAGATGACAGTCTAATGTTAATGCCAAACATATCTTGTTTTGGTTCACGAAATACAGGACACTTCAACAATTATCTAGATTTAGGTACATTAACAGACTTTGTCACTTTTGACGCCAAATGTTTATTGAAAAATAATTAAAGAAACTGTTAACACACGTTAAATCGAACTAACTTGTTATGTGTCGCAGCCAAATAAATCAGAGACAGTGAAAGCCGGCGCCCACGACGCTGGCTTCTACAAAAGTCAAATAAAGTGGGTCTAACTTTTCTAAGGCACTCAAACTAAATTATTCTCTTTATTACAGGACATTAACACTTAATTAATTTAATTTTGCAAAATATAAATTTAACAATAAGCTTAAAAAACTTTTCATGCAATTATTGACTTTTTTTCGTTTTTTAGGGAAAATCAGGCGCTTTGAGGAACCGGAAAATATCATTTTAAAATTAAAAGAAAAATATTTTCTTTTCATGGAGTTAAAAAGGAAAAAAATAATCACTATTAGAATATAAAATTCGAAACTTCGTTTTTAAGTTCCACCCTAATGTACATACATACATACATACATACATACAGAACCGGCGGGCACATTAGCTCTCATACTTTGATAGCCTGTGAGCTCAAAACTGACAACTATGTGCAAGAAATGTGATATTGCACTCAGAACTGTTTTTTATCATTACATTCGGGAAAAGTTTCAATAAGAAAAACTAGTTGGATGTGCCAATCCCAAACCTTTCTTCTATCTTATACATCTTAATATTTCAAAGCCTAGTTACAGATGTTAATACTTCAATATTATTAGTTCAATACGCTACGATCTTTGATTTTCATCTTAAATTTCTGCTTCAGTCAATTAAACGGACTAAAAACGAGATAATCTACATCATGATATTTGTCAAATTTATTAGTTTTTCAATATTCTGTTGTTATGAGCTCTTTGCGAATAGCGAGTTCCCACCGCTGCACGAGCCACCGATTTAATTTTATGCATAATTTTATACACTTTTTGATGGTACAATAAAGAAAATGGCTGAAATATCGCTATCACAGCGGCTCCCTTCCAGCAGATTTTTTTTTCAAATTCAGCGAGGAGTTCCTTGTCTTAGCCAGAAACATACACAAAACATTTGATTCAATTCTATGCATAACTTCATACAATTTTCGATGGTACAATAATGAAAATGGCACAGACATCGCAATTATAGCTCACCCTACCGGCGAATTTTTTACAAATTAAGGACGGATTTTCTTGCCATAACCAAGAAAAAAAAATTTGGTTCAATTCTATGCATAGCTTTATACACTTTTCGATGGTACAATAAACAAAATCGCACAAAAATCTCTATTACATCGCCCTCTTCGGCGGAATTTTTCCAAATTCAGGCAAGACCTTCGTGCCATGACTAAAAACAAAAACAAAAATTTGGTTCAATTCTAAGCTTAACTTCATACTCTTTTCGATGGTACAATATTTAAAGTCGCACAAAAATCGCTATTACAGCCCCCTACCGCGAATGTTTCAAAATTCAGTGAAGACCTGCTTGACATAGCAGGAAACATAAAAGAACTAGTTGGATGTGCCAATCCCAAAATTTTCTTCTATCTTATACATCTTAAAATTTCAAAAACTAGTTACACATGTTAATACTTAAATATTATTAGTTCAATACTATACCAACTTTGATTTTCATCTTAAATTTCTGTTTCAGTCAATTAAACGAACTAAAAACGAGTTAATCTATATTGATATTTGTTAAAATTAATAGTTTTTCCTTATTCTGTTGTTATCAGACGTTTACGAATAGCCGGCTTAGCAGGAAGCAAGTTCCCGCCTCTGCACGAGCTGCCCATGGACAATAGAGTTATGAAAAATAAAGATAAGTATTCAAAAATCGCTATCACAGAACCCCTTTACTTCGCGATATTTCCAAATTCAAGGAGGGCCTATTGGCCAAAGCAAAAAACATGCACAAAAAATTTAGTTCAATTGTATGCATAATTTTATACACTTTCGGATTGAACAATAAAAAAATTGGAACAAACATCGCTATTACAGCGCCTCCTACATGCGAATTTTTTGCAAATTCAGGGAGGTCCTGCTTGCCATAACAAAGAACCTAAAATGAAAATTTGGTTCAATTCTATGAACAACTTCATACACTTTTCAATGGTACAATTTTCAAACCAGCACAAAAATTGCTGTTACAGCACCCCCTACCGGCGAATTTTTTCCAAATTCAGGGAGGACATATTTGCGATATCCAAAATCTTAAAATAAAAATTTGGTTCAATTCTGTGCATAACTTCATGCACTTTTGGATTGTACAATATTCAAAATCGCACAAAACTTGCTATTACAGCGCCCCCAACCGGCGAATTTTCTCCAAATTCAGGGAAGACCTGCTTGCCATAGCCAAAAACTTTAAATAAAAATTTGGTTCAATTCTATGCATAACTTCATACACTTTTTGATGGTAAAATATTCAAAATCGCACAAAATTGCTATTACAGCGCCCCTACCAGCGATTTTTTTCCAAATTCAGGGAGAACCTGCTTGCTAAAGCCAAAAACTAAAAATAAAAATTTGGTTCAATTCTATGCATAACTTCATACACTTTTTCATGGTACAATGGCGACACACACACGGACAGACAGACAGACGAACGAACGGACACACAGACACACACACACACAGACAGACATTTTCTATAAACATGTTTTTGGGATCTCTGACACCTAAAACTTTTAAATCCGTCGAAAACCGGAAATCGAAAAAAAATTCGATTACAATACTTTCTTCTATTGAAGATAGAATAAAGTAAAAATTTGGTTCAATTGTATGTGTAACTTTATACACTTTTCGAGGGTACAATAAAGAAAATGGTACAAACATTGCTATTACAGCGCCCACTTTTCGGCAGAATTTTTCCAAATTCAGGGAGGACTTGCTTGCCATAGCATGAAACATACTCAAAAAATTTGGTTCAATTCTATGCATAACTTCATACACTTATTGATGGTGCAATAATAAAAATGGCGCAGACATCGCAATTATAGAGCCCCCTTCTTGCCGAGTTTTTACAAGTTCAGGGAGTACCTACCGATCGTAGCCTTATGCATGTATCTGGTGACCAAAAAACTTCTGTCGTTTTTAGGTAAAAGAAAACAGACAGCAAAATGTATTGGAAATAATACAATTTATTCATCAATATAACCACCCTCACATGCAATAACCTTTTCCCAATAAGAAACAAGCTCATAAATTTCATTTTTATAAAAGTCACGATCTTTAAAGTTCAAAGAGTTCCAGACTCCGATGCCATAGCCTCTCGACTGCTGAGCTGTCGATTGCGAATAGGATTATCGAGGCTTAAAAATAGTTGATAGTCAGAAGGGTTAATGTCAGAGGAATTAGGAGGGTGCAAAAGCGATTCCCATCCAAGGGTCTGAATTGTGTCAGAGGTCACACGTGCGATATGCAGCCTAGCATTATCCTGTAGGAAAAGAAAGCATTTGCGGTTCACCAAAGCTGGCTGTTTTTTTTAAAGTGATTCGTGAACTCGACGCAGTTGGTTACTTTAGACGTTCGCAGTAATCGTCTGACCAGATGGTAACAGTTCATAATGAACAATTCCATTTGCTGTCCATCAGCACAATAACACATTCTGCTGATGGATCTTGTGTTTGATGGTCTGTGGCACAGCACCAGTGGCTGACAACCAATGATGTGATCTTTTGGGATTGCCGTACAATAGTCACTTCTCATCACAGTTTAATACGGACAAGAAATGGTTCTGTTTGATGGCGTTGCAGCAAACCCAAACAAATGTTCAGGCGCTTGAGCTTCTGGGCAGGTGTCAACTGATGAGGTATCCATTTGCTTAGCTTGTACACTTTCCCAGATGATGCAAATGTAAACGGATAGTTTCATCACTGACTACGAATTTTTCTCCTAACATGTTGACGTTTAACGTTTGAGCGGAATCTTCTTCGATTGCAGCCTGTAATTTCTCATCATTAATGAAATATAGCCGCCATGCTCGTGGGGCATATTTAGCGACTCATCGCTGGTAGCAAATTCTCTAAACCACATTTGGGTGGTGAGAGTGACGATACTGATACAACCTTCTCTGAAAGCTTGGTATATTTTTTGCACAGCAGTTGTTCCATGTTTAAACTCATACAATATACAGACACGAATTATACAGTTTGGAGTACTCCTGTTCACGTCCATTTTTCTACTTTTACGAAACAACCTTTCCAATTCTGTTTATAAACGATGACTCTGAATAACATATTGATTAATATATTTCGGCAATTGTAGCACCATCTATTATCCATTGCGTGTAACATTCTTTGACGTTTGCGTTTCATAAAAACGACAGAACTTTTTTGGTTACCTGATACAAAAAATTTGGTTCAATTCTATGCATAATTTAATACAGTTTTCGATGGTACAATATTAAAAATGGCACAAAAATCGCTATTACAGCGCCCCCTTTCGGCGAATATTTTCCAAATTAGGGAAGGACCTGCTTGCCATAGCTAAAAACTTAAAATAAAAAATTGGTTCACTTGTATGCATAACTTTATACACTTTTCGAGGGTACAATAAAGAAATAGGCACAAACATCACTATTACAGCGCCACCCTTCCGGCAGATTTTTTTCTAATTCAGGGAGGACTTGCTTGCCATACCCCAAAACTTAAAATAAAAATTTGGTTCAATTCTATGCATACTCTTTTTGATGGTACAATATTTAAAATCGCTATCGCTATCACAACTCCCCCTACCGCGAATGTTTTCCAAATTCAGTGAGGACCTGCTTGCCATAGGTCGAAACTTAAAATCAGTTGGATGTGCCAATCCCAAAATTTTCTTCTATCTTATACATCTTAAAATTTCAAAAAGTAGTTACACATGTTAATAATTCAATATTATTAGTTCAATACTATACCAACTTAGATTTTTATCTTAAATTTCTGCTTCAGTCAATTAAACGAACTAAAAACGAGTTAATCTGTATTGATATTTGTTAAAATTAATAGTTTTTCCTTATTCTGTTGTTATCAGACGTTTGCGAATAGCCGGCTTAGCAGGAAGCGAGTTCCCGCCTTTGCACGAGCCGCCCATGGACAATAGAGTTGCGAAAAATAAAGATAAATATACAAAAATCGCTATCACAGAACCCCTTTACAGCGCGATATTTCTAAATTCAAGGAGGACGTATTGGCCAAAGCAAAAAACATGAAATAAAATTTAGTTCAATTGTATGCATAATTTTATACACTTTTCGGTTATTCAATATAGAAAATGCCACAAATATCGATATTACAGTGCCCCCCCCCCCTTCCTGCAGTTTTTTTCAAATTCAGGGAGGTCTTTTTTCCATAGCCAAAAACGTACACAAAAATTTTGGTTCAATTCTATGCATAAATTCACACACTTTTCGATGGTACAATAATGAAAATGGCATAGACATCGCAATTATAGCGCCTCCTTCCGGCGGAATTTTTCCAAATTCAGGGAGGACCTTCGCGTCATGACTAAAAACAAACACAAAAAATTTTGCCCAATTCTATGCATAACTTCATACACTTTTCGATGGTACAATATTCAAAATGGAACAAAAATCGCTTTTACAGCGCCCCCTACAGGCGAATTTTTTTGCAAATTCAGGGAAGTCCTGCTTGCCATAACCAAGAACTTCAAATAAAAATTTGGTTCAATTCTATGCATAACTTCATACATTTTTCAAAGGTACAATATTCAAAATGGAACAAAAATCGCTGTTACAATGGCCCCTACCGGCGATTTTTCTTTCAAATTCAGGGAGGACCTGCTTGCTATAAGCAAAAACTTAAAATAAAAACTTGTTTCTATTCTATGCATAACTTCATACACTTTTGGATGGTACAATATTCAAAATCGGACAAAAATTGCTATTACTGCGACCCCTTCCGGCGAATTTTTTCCAAATTCAGTTAGGATCTGCTTGCCATAGCCAAAAACTTAAAATAAAAATTTGGTTCAATTCTATGCATAACTTCATACACTTTTTCATGATACAATGGCGACAGACACACGGGCAGACGGACACACGGACACACGGACAGACAGACATTTTCTATAAACATGTTTTTGGGGATCTTTGAACCCAAACGTAAAAAGGAACGTAAAAAGGAAGGGGGAATAGCAGCGGATTTGACCATACTCCTATGTATAGGAAAGTAAGTAAATTTGAAGATTTACCAAATTTTGGTAAGTTTTCAATTTTATGTCTCCCTTCGTGGCTTCATGAAGCTAAACCAGAATTTGAACCAAAAACAAATAAAGTTTTTAGTACTGTGTCAAATATGGGTTAATGGCCCCTTGTAGGGTAGACCGGGGCATGTTGGCCATAGGGGCTATTTTGTCCCTCCACGATATTTTTGAAACTATCCGACAAATGGCGTTACTATCTGAGCGGCATGTGTCTTGTAACGTCTTTTTTCACCAATAAGAACATCAGCAGTGAAAAAACAATCAAACGAAAGCCACTTCAAATTTTAACTCAGGTAAGGTTTTTTGTCGCACTTAAAAATAATCGTTTCTGAATTATTTCAAAATTAATGTTTCACTTTGGTGAATAGCAATATGAAAGACCATTGTTCAGTAGCTTATTTTTTACTTACTGATTTAAAAAATATATTAACTTAATATTTTGACACGACAATCAAATACAAAGTGACGGCATGGGCCAAGTTGGCCATTTAGTCAGGGGAATATTAGCCCGCAGTCCAAGAGTTTGTTTTTTTCATTTACAGTAGACTCCTTCAAATCCGCAACCATAAAATCCGCATGTCATCGGAGATGCAAACAATGAAACTTTCAGTTCAGATGTAGGGACAAAATTACAGAATTTTTTAGTTTTATATCATTCTGTATGTATTTAAATACGTAATTCTCAATAATATGATTGAGCTTATGGTATTTCATGAAAGAAATTTAAATTTATTTCTGAAAAAAATCCAGATATGCTGGATATCACTGGTTATCACAACATTTTTACCAAATAGATTTATGTATTAATGAAGCTTTTTTGGTTAATAAGACTGGCTAAACCTGAAATAAAACTTACTTTATGATTAGATGTGAATTAATAATGTCTCTTTGTGAGTAAAGTTTCATTGAATAATTCAAGGAAAACGTATTTCATCTTTATTATGCATATTTAATTACATACATTATTATTTACTTCACCTTTATTTTAATAATTTAGTCATTTTTAAATTATCTGCTTTTATAATTGATGTTACAGCGCCCCCTACCGGCGAATGCTTTCCAAATTCAGGGAGGACCTATTTGCCCTATCCAAAATCTTTAAATAAAAATTTGGTTCAATTCTATGCATAACTTCATATACTTTTTGATGGTACAATATTCAAAATCACACAAAAATTGCTATTACAGCACCCCCTAGCGGCGGTTTTTTTCGAAATTCAGGGAGGACCTGCTTGCCATAGCCAAAAACTTAAAATAAATATTTGGTTCAATTCTATGCATAATTTCATACACTTTTTTATGGTACAATGGCGACAGACACACGGACAGACTGACACACGGACAGACAGACATTTTCCATAAACATGTTTTTCGGGATATCTGACCCCTAAAACGTGTAAATCCGTCGAAAACCGGAAGTCGACAAAAATTTCGATTACAATACTTTCTTCTATTGAAGATAGAAGAAAGTAAAAATTTTTTTCAATTGTATGCCTAACTTTATACACTTTTCAAGGGTACAATAAAGAAAATGGCACAAACATCGCTATTACAGCGCCACCCTTACGGCAGAACTTTTTCAAATTCAGGGAGGACTTGCTTGCCATAGCAAGAAACATACAAAAAAATTTGGTTCAATTCTATGCTAACTTCATACACTTATTGATGGTACAATAATGAAAATGCCGCAGACATCGCAATTATAGCGCCCCCTTCTTGCGGAATTTTTTCAAGTTCAGGGAGGACCTACCGATCATAGCCTTACACATACACAAAAAATTTGGTTCAATTCTATGCATAATTTTATACAGTTTTCGTTGTTACAATATTAAAAATGACACAAAATTCGCTACTAGTGCGCCCCCTACCGGCGAATTTATTTCCAAATTAGGGAAGGATCTGCTTGTCATAGCGAAAATCTTAAAATAAAAATTTGGTTCAATTGTATGCATAACTTTATACACTTTTTGATGGTACAATATTCAAAATGGCACAAAATCGCTTTACAGCGCCCCCTACCGGCGATTTTTTTTCAAATTTAAGGAGGACCTGCTTGCTATAGCCAAAAACTTAAAATAAAAACTTGTTTCAATTCTATGAATAACTTCATACACTTTTGGATGGTAAAATATTCAAAATCGCACAAAAATTGCTATTTCAGTGCCCCCTTCCGGCGAATTTTTTCCAAATTCAGTTATTATCTGCTTGCCATAGCCAAAAACTTAAAATAAAAATTTGGTTCAATTCTATGCATGACTTCATACACTTTTTCATGGTACAATGGCGACAGACACACGGACAGACGGACACATGGACAGACCGACATTTTCTATACACATGTTTTTTGGGATCTCTGACCCCTAAAACGTGAAAATTCGTCGAAAAAATTTCGATTACAATGCTATCTCCTATTGAAGATAGAATAAAGTAAAAAGGGAGGAGGGCATAGCAGTGGACTTGACCATTCTCCTATATATAGGAAAGTAAGTAAATTGGAAGATTTACCAAATTTTGGTAAGTTTTCAATTTTATGTCTTTCTTCGTGGCTTCATGAAGTTAAACCATAATTTGAACCAAAAACGAATAAAGGTTTTAGTACTGTGTCAAATGTGGGTTAATGGCTCTTGGTAGAGTAGACCGGAGCATGTTGGCCATAGGAGCAAGTTCGTTCCGCCCCGATAATTTTGAAACTATCCGATAAATGGCGTTACTATCTGAGCGGCATGTGTCTTGTAACGTCTTTTTGCACCAATAACAACATCAGCAGTGAAGAAGCAATCAAACGAAAGTCACTTCAAATTTTAACTCAGGTAATTATTTTTGTCGCATCTCTATAATAATAGCCTAAGTCATGTGACTATCATCAAAAGTTCCGGGCTGACCGCTTCACTTTTTATATGCCAAACAGTCAATTTGGTAATTTAATGTTAGCCGGGCGCAGGTGAGAAATCGCCAAATATTGTTCCATCGCCATCATACCATCAGTATTATAATAGTCCATCTCATGCGACTGTCATAAACAATTTTTTGCGAGGTAAATTAAAACATAGTTTTGATGTTGAAATTAAATGTCATAGTGTTATAGTATTATTTATTACTTTTTTTTTCTTTTCTTTTCATTCTTTTCTTTTTCTTTTATTTATTTATTTTTTTTTTCTTTTTTAAGAAATAAGAGAAAATTGAGAGTCATAAAATTTTAAGTATTTCAGTTTTAAATTAAAGTTATGTATTTTAAATAAAATGAGTGAAAGTATTATATTTTAATTTAAAATTAATGAAATAAGAAAAATACGAGGGGTACAATGTTTGGCGATTTATCACCTGCACTCGGCTTACATAAAAATACCGTGTTCCTGATTTCTGCATCAGAATCTTCCAATTTGGGGAATGGATTGATCAAGTAAATTAAATTATGAATAAAAGTATCATGTTACAATGCTTAGCATACATTTAAAGGAAACCAAATTGGTCGCCAAGGGCGGCTAGCTTAAAAATAAACGTTTCTGAATTATTTCAAAATTAATGTTTCACTTTGGTGAATAGCAATCTGAAAGACCATTGTTCAGTAGCTTATTTTCTATTTACTGATTTCCCCCCAGGGGAATACCTTCTTTAAGTATTTACGGGTTTCGCGACCCCGGGTTCCCGAGCGATCTTTCTCCTTTCCTGTTTTCTTCTCTTTTTAGTTGTCTATCCTTTTTTCTTTGTTTCACACTTTTTAATCTTCTTTTTTCAGTTTCTTATCCTTCTTTGTTCTTGTTCATGTTTTTTACTGACCATTTTGTTCAAATTGTTATTTGTTCTACTAACATTGTTCTTGTTCTTTTGTTTAAAGAAAAGGGAAAAAAAGTTTAAAATATTGAAAAAAGACAAAAAATACACCTTGTTTCTAAGTTCTCACCCACATCACTTTTTCTTTTTTACAATAGTGGATTTTTTTATTTTCACGTGAGACACTCTGGGTGTTGAGGTTTTTTAATCTCATCACCTCGTTTCTACCTCTTTAGGCTGATCTCGAGTCCCAGAGTGCGGTCATCTCCGAATTCCGGTTCCGTGATCGGTGGGCGCCGTACTTGTATGGCGGTGGTTAGGAATGCACTGGGCGACTGTTCTTTCGACGTAAGGGCGATGTAGGTTGGACAGAGCTGTAAAGGCTTACCTACGACAACCGAGTTCCACTGTGAAAGAACTAGAGTTTGGAGATGCTATCGAGTTTAATCCAACGTTCGAAAAACGTGGAAGTTTGTTGATAGTTTTCACCCTTTTGAGACCTGCGCCTAAAGTAACGGTAAGAAGAAGGGTCGGTGACCAGGCCCGATGCCTGGCGTTTTAAACATTATCTCTCAAATATGGCTAGAATATCAGACAATAAGACAAGCGATGTGGAGGCCCCACAAGCTAATAAAGAGAATTCTGATGCATCGAGCTCTAGCTCAAAGGCTACTGTCAATCAAGGCAATAAATTATCATGGAGTGAGAGAGTCGAGGATTATGTTTCCACAACGGAATCTAAAAATCCCAACTCTCATGAAAGTAAAACTGAAGAAAGATTCTTTGTTGTCAAACGCCAAGAAGGGAGTTTCGATAAAACATCGCCCTTTTTGATTAATAAATCTATCCAAGGACTGGTTGGCGAACCCAAAACAATAAAAAAAACTCCGTACAGGTGAACTGCTAATTGAAGTAAGCACTAACCAACAGGCATTAAACTTAAAAAAATGTACTCACTTTGCAAACATTGCTGTCATCATATCACCACATAGAACCTTAAACTCATCTCGCGGAGTGATATCAGAATATGACCTTCTGCATGTAACCGAAGATGAAATAGTGGAAAACTTAAGGGAACAAAATGTCATAGGAGCTAGACAAATAAAAATCAACCGCAAAGATGAACAAATTCCAGCTAACCAAGTACAAATACCTACCAAGCATATCTAGACACACGGCAGTGTGTCAGCCAAGTTCGCCTGACATAGCCGTGTGTTATTTACACGAACCATTTCGAGCTGTTTTCGTCAAATTTCAATGCTCTACTACTGAAAATCTATGAGACCTACGTACTTGTTATACGAAATATGTAGTAAGGCCACGCTAATTACCTAAAATCCAAAATTTTATAAATAAAGCATAATTAGTTTCCGAGATAAAGACATTTGAAAATGTCTGATAATCGATAATTTTACCACTGACTGACTGACTGACTGACTCACTCATCAAAAAGATCTCGTATATCTACTGCAGCTACAGACTTCAAATTTGGTGCGAAGTTTGTTTACAGTATAAAACTAAGGAAAAAAATAAAAAAATTGTGAAAATCGATGAATTACCCACCTGGGGGTGCCCATTTTTACTTTAACATTACGTCTATTAGGCGAAATTTTAATTTGCCGTACGAAGAGACTCTGTTCTATCGCCAAATACCGCCAAGTTTCTCGCCAACATGCCGATATATCGCCAAATTTGGCGACCAAAATTTGTCGCCAAAAATGACGCCACCTTGGCGATATCTCTAATATTTCGCCAAATTCCCATAGACTTCCATTGTAAACCTATGTACCTACTGAGGGTTTATGTGGGTTTACTTGCTTACAGGAAATCAGCAAATTGAGATATTCTGTCCGTCACAGAGCCCGTTCTCAGAAACTATACATGTTGGAGACTTGAAATTTTGCATACTTATAGCTGAACACCGCACATCATACGACAAATCATAAAATTTTGAAAAAGTCGTACATTTAACCCTTTGGGTTCCCAAATGTGTATTTAAAAAAATACTTTCTAAGTGAGCCCTAATTAGGTTGGAGGCATGAAATTTTGCATACTTATAGCTGAACACATCTCATCAAATGACAAACCATAAAAGTTTGAAAAAGTCGTACATTTAACCCTTTGGGCTCCCACATGTGTATTTTAAACAATTCTTTCTATGTGAGCCTCTAACAAGGCTGGAGGCGTGAAATTTTGCATACTTATAGCTGAACACCTCACATCAAATGACAAATCATAAAATTTTGAAAAAGTTGTAAATTTAACCGTTTGGGCTCCCCATGTGTATTTTAAACAATTCTTTCAGAGTGAGCCTCTAATTATGTTGGAGGCGTGACATTTTGCATACTTATAGCTGAACACCTCACATCAAACGACAAATCATAAAATTTTCAAAAAGTCGTACATTTAACCGTTTGGGCTCCCACATATTTATTTTAAACAATTCTTTCTAAGTGAGCCCCTAATTAGTTTGGAGGCGTGAAATTTTGCATACTTATAGCTGAGCACCTGACATCAAACGACAAACCATAAAATTTTGAAAAAGTCGTATATTTAACCCTTTGGGCTTTCACATGTGTATTTTAAGCAATTCTGTCTAACTGAGCTCCTTATTAAATTGCAGATTTGAAATTATGCATACTTATTGCAGAACACCTGAGGCCAGGCGAGAAATCATAAAATCTTGAAAAAGTCTTACGCTTAATCCTTTGAGCTACCACATATGTATTTTAAGCAATTCTTAATAAGGGAGCCCCTAATTAAGTTGGAGACATGACTTTTTGCATACGTATATCTGAATACCTCAGACCACACAACAAATCATAAAATTTTCATAAAGTCTTATATTATTTACTCCTCCGGGCTCTAACTTGTGTATTTTAATCAATTTTTCTAACCTCCGCTCTTTTCACCCGGGGAGCACTTTTCCAACTTTTGCCGACACCCCTTTGACCATTCTTTCATATTATGCACCACAGCCTTACATATTTTAGTTCCACTTTTTACCGCCAGGGGGGGCCTACTTATTTCGGGTGTTATGGGCTCAATCCCCTCGACTTATATATCTACGGATAGTATGTAAAACGGAGTTTCGTTTGGATAGAGGTTTGTTTAGAATAGAGTGCGCCCCTGGTTGCGAAATGTGGAACTAACAGATTTTTCAAAAGGATAAAATGTTTTGAAAGGAAAATTAAACGAAACCCTCTGTGCGATGTGTGATCACACTTACCCACTTGTTATTTTCGAAATCATCAGAGAAAAGGATATTTAGTTAATTAAATTTGAAAATCCAGGGCGAGACAATGACCTTCCTCTGCACTGCCTCTTTGCCGGCACCCATCGATGAATGATACATAGTGTGGCATAAGCACATAACTTTATTTTTCACTTTCAGTACAAAAAAGCAGGCCCAGCTATAGGATATTTAATTGGAAAATTTAATAGGAAAATTTAATATAGGAATTTAATAGCAATTGTTTAGAAACAATAAAAATTTCGAATTAATACATTTCGTTCGAAAACATGCATTCAATGTAGCAGTATTAAAATATAGATTTCTGCCGCAAATTGACAGCCAAATAGTTTGTTGTAGAAAATTTAAATTGAATGTTGCTTAGTGAATAAAATATTCACATGTAAACACATTAAAAAGCATTAAGTAAAGTGTCTAAGTATATTGTAACTTTACAAAATGTAATGATATCTAACAAAAACATAGCTGTGAAAAAAGGGAGCCAAGTTCTGTAAAGACAATGGCAAGAAAAGAAGTGATATCTAAGTGGGTGCCAAGTTCAAATAAAATTCACTCAAACTTACCTACTGAAGTATTATAGCATTTTTTAAATTGTTTAGAAATAAAAATTATTGATAGCATATTAATAATAAATCTTGAACTTGGCAAGTTTTTGATAAATGTTATGCCTATCAATTACATGTCTTAATAAAATGATGATGTTAATATTAACAACAATGTCATTATAAAAAAATTAATATAGTTATTATTATAAACAAATGACTCATGTTAAAGATTTGATAAACCAATAACTACACAAATACACTCCCGCTCGTTTTTGGTTATCACTCTAGCACACACCCTTCGGAAACCTCAATGCAAACAGACTTAAAGGATTGAGAAAGACACAGATACCCTTACGCTTGTTTTTGGTCATCCCTCTAGAGACTGCACCCCTTTAACCCTTCAGGGATAAAGAGCTTTTATTCGTGACATGCTGAAATGATTGAATCACACCAGAGTTTAAAAACAAATTTATTTCAAAATGGGTTAAAGCTTCTTTTCACGTATTTAATAAAATTAAACTTTTTAGTCCTGAATTCTAGTATCAATGTGGCATTTTGCAGTTAAAATTAGGTGGGATATATTTTATCCCACCACCCTTCAAGGGGAAGGAACTCACTTAAATGAAGGCTTCCAAACATGAAATAACAAGTTTTGATATAATAATGTCATTAATAAAAATAAATGACTCGTAGGTAAAAACTTGCCAAGTTCTAGATTTATTATTAATATGCTATCAATAATTTTTATTTCTAAACAATTTTAAAAATGCTATAATACTTCAGTAGGTAAGTTTGAGTGAATTTTATTTGAACTTGGCACCCACTTAGATATCACTTCTTTTCTTGCCATTGTCTTTACAGAACTTGGCTCCCTTTTTTCACAGCTATGTTTTTGTTAGATTATACTGACCTTTAACACTCCCACCTTGCCCAAATATATAAAAGCTGGATATTTATCATGCTCTGTCAGACCGTACATCCCAAACCCACTGCGTTGCTTTAACTGTCAACGCTTTGGGAACTCAAAAACATCATGCAGAGGTAAAGAAACCTGTGGTCGGTGCAGTACAGTTGGCCACGAAAGTGGGCAATGCAATGCTCCACCTTGTTGTGTCAACTGCAAAAAAGATCATCCATCCTATGCTAAATCGTGTGAAATGTGGAAAATAGAAAAAGAAATACAGACAATACGCACAAGACAAAATATATCATACCCTGAAGCCAGAAAGATAGTCGAATCCAGAACGCCTAAAGTTGGTGTACCATATGCTGCTACCTTATCTAAAACCGTCCATAAAACGTCTATGGCAACTCAAACTGAACTCCCAACTAAACCTAATTGCAAACCTAATCAAAAAGAAAACAACCTGTCTAATAATTCAGGTAAGACAAATAGATCAACGCAATGTGCTCCTCCTAATTCACAAAACTCTGTTCCTCCTAAATTATCTACAAATGCTTCTTCAAAATTGTCACAATCTTTTATTTCGAAACCTACACTCTATAATAGAGGCTCTCAAAGTACAACTAAAACACCATATGTGAAACCAAACCGTAAATCTGATGCCGAAAAATTTAACCTACCAACAATTAAAGCCACTAGTTCATCTGAAAATACAGCCAAAAGGAAAAAGAGTAAAACATCCAAAAATAAAACCCAATCAATACAGAATGATAAAATGGAAGAAGATGATGCTTTAGCTCTTCACCCAGAACCGGGTGAAGAATTTAACGAGGGAGATAGTATGTCCACTAACTCCGAATAAAATACCGCAGATAAACTTCTTAAAAAAAACAATTTAATCATGTCTAATATTATCTCATGGAACTGCCGTGGCTATCATAATAAACTTGACGAAATCCGTAATATTCTATCCGACCATCAGCCTTTATGTTTAGCTCTGCAGGAAACCCATCTAAAACCTACTGACAAAGCGAAATTACGCAACTATGCTACCTACAGAAAAGATTTTACAGGCAATGAAAGAGCTACTGGTGGAGTGGCTCTTTTCCTCTCTCGCAGTTTACCTCACTCTCATGTTTTACTAAACACAAACTTACAAGCTGTTGCAGTCCGTGTTCATGTAAAACGTCTCATTACAATCTGTTCTATTTATTTACCACCCCATCAAATTATTCAGTCAGCACTACTTCAGGATCTAGTTCTCCAACTCCCCACTCCTTTCATCATCATTGGGGATTTTAATGCTCATAGCCAACTTTGGGGGAATTCTGACTCTAATCAACGTGGTGACATAATAGAAAAATTAATTTCCGACAATGGCTTATGCCTACTCAATAATGGTGATCACACATATTTTCATGAACCGACTCGCACCTTTCATGCCATAGATCTCACTATTTGCTCCCCATCTATATATCCGTATTGGACCTTCTGGGTCTCTAATGACCTGTATGGCAGTGACCACTTTCCCACTTTTATCTCGCAGACAACTCCTCACACGGATTCTAATAATTGCTTTAAACGCTACGTCTATGACAGAGCCAATTGGCGAACTTTCACAGACCTTGCAAAAATTACAAGTGAAATGATAGAAGGTGATATCGACGATGCGCTTGATAATATCACCCAATGTATTATCAATGCTGCAGATATTAGCATTCCAAAATCACTTTCTATTCCAAAGCACAGGAAACCATGGTGGAATGATGACTGCAAAAAGGCAAAAAAAAAAAATCAACAGAAGGCTTGGGGTATCTTCCGGAGGTATCCCAATTATACTAATTATATTATGTGCAAAAAAGCAAAGGCTGATGCTAGAAGAGTGCGGCGTAAAAGCCAACGTGAATCCTGGATGCAATACGTCTCCAATATGAACAGTAACACCTCAAGTAAAGTTCTTTGGAAAAAAGTAAAAAATTGTATGGGATTATATTCTGAAAATCATATCTCAATCTTAAAACACAACGGCCAAACAATAGCGTCTCCCAAAAATATAGCTGAGACAATTGCTAGTACCCTCACTTCCAATTCTAGCTCTGACTCTTACCCAGAACCTATTTTATCATACAAAAGACAAACGGAAAATACCAGCATCAATTTTAACTCTCGCCATTCTCATGATTACAATCTCCCATTTACTATTCCAGAACTCTTAAGTTGCTTGCAAAAGAGCCGGTTATCTGCCCCAGGACATGATGGCATCACATATACCATGCTAAAACATCTTTCTTCCACCTCTCTCAATAACTTATTTATTTTTTTCAATAGAATCTGGATTGAACAAACTTTCCCTAATGCCTGGTCTAAAGCCATTATCATTCCTTTTTCCTAAGCCAGGGAAAGACTCCAGTGACCCAAACAATTACAGGCCTATCGCACTCTCTAGCAGCCTCTGCAAACTTTTAGAAAAAATGGTTAATTGTCGCCTGGTGCATGTTCTAGAATCAAATAATTGCCTTGCAGCCTTCCAAAGCGGATTTCGGCGTGGTAGGTCCACTATCGATAAACTCATTCTTTTAGAAACCCATATACGGACTGCTTTTATAAAACGCAACCATCTGGTCACTGTTTTTTTCGACATGATGAAAGCCTATGACAAGACATGGAGGTATGGTATCCTTCGCGACCTTTTTAACCTGGACTTTCGTGGGAACCTCCCGATTTTTATTAAGAACTTCCTCGCCATTCAAATTTTTCAAGTTCGAATTGGGGGATTCTCTCCAGTTTTTATGTACAAGAAGAGGGTGTACCACAGGGCAGTGTTCTGAGTGTCACCCTCTTTGCAATCAAGATAAATGATATACTGCAACAATTACCCCCTTGTGTGCAGGGTACACTATATGTTGACGATTTTAAAATTGTATGTAAAGGACAAGATATGCGTTTTATTGACAGACAATTACAAATTGCTATCAACTGCATTCAATGGACAAATAAAAATGGTTTTATTATTTCCCAAGACAAAACTTCTTGTGTGCATTTCTGTAGACGTAGGGATCTGCATCCAGATCCTGAAATTTATATTGGAGCATCTCAAATTGCTTTACTGATTGCATTCGCTTTCTCGGCTTATATTTTGATAAAAAACTCACTTTCTTGCCACATGTTTTGCAGTTACGTAATAAGTGCGAGCAATCACTTAATTTAATTAAGGTGCTTTCAAACACTTCTTGGGGAGCAGACCGTGGTTCTCTCTTGAAAATTTATCGCTCTATAATCCGCTCCAAAATTGATTATGCCTGCCAGGTCTATAGTTCCGCACGTAATTCTGTTCTTAAAAAAATTGACACAGTGCACCATAGCGCACTCCGTGTTTGCTCTGGTGCATTTTGTACCTCTCCAGTTTTAAGTCTTTATGTTGACTGCAATGAACCAGCATTACACCACATTCGTGAACAGCTTTCTTTAAAACTGTATAACCGTCTCCTTTCACATCCTCGCCATCCTCCTCATACATACATTTTAAACACCGACAATGATATTCTTTATCAGCATCGACCATCTTGCATCCCATCTTTTGGTGTCAGAATTAGAAAAATTACTGATAATAGCCCACTGAGTAATATCAGGGTAAGTCCATGTCCATTGCATGTACTCCCTCCTTGGAACCCTCCTGATATTACATCGCTCCATACCTTTAAAGGATATGATAAAAACAACTTGGCCCCTGCAGTTTTTCAACAGCTATTTGCCGCACACCGAGCAAATTTTAATGGCTATACTGACATTTATACAGATGGATCTAAGAGTGGTAATACTGTTGGTTGTGGTGTATTTTGTGACAACACTTCATTAAGCTATCGTCTTCATCCTTCTATCTCTGTCTTTACATCTGAACTGATTGCAATAGAGAGAGCCATGGTGCACATATCTCATCATCATAGCTCATCCTTCATTATATATACAGACTCAAATAGTTCTATTGACGCAATTAAATCTTTTAACAAGCATCCTCTTGTCTCATCCATCCTAGATTTTTATAACAAATTGACAAGGCGTGGTCATAATATTTTATTCTGCTGGGTACCTAGACACATGGGTATTCCTGGCAATGAGAAAGCAGATGAGGCGGCAAAACGTGCTCTTAATCCATTACACCATGATGTTCCTTTCTCAGACGTTAAACTACTTATAAATATTTTTATTCAGAATAAATGGCAAGAAGGTTGGGATCTAGAAAACAATAATAAACTGCACCATATCAAACCTCTAATAATGACCTGGCCTCCGAGTTATCTAAGAAAAACAGATGTTCTACTTACTCGTCTGAGAATTGGACATTTAAGGATCACTCATAAACTTCGGGAGGATGCTCCCATGTGTCCACATTGTCATTTTGATTACCTGACCATTCATCATGTTTTAACTGACTGTCCGGGTCTCCGACACTTATATAGAATTTATTTTAAGTCATCATCACCATTCTTGACAAACCTTATTGGGGATACACCTCATAGGGCACTATTCACTTTTTTAAAACATGCTGGATTTTACTTTGAAATTTAATTTTTATATCTTTCGTTTAACGATTAAGTTTTCTGTTTACACCTTTGAGATATCTGGAAGGGAACCCCTTCCAGACTGCACTTTTTATTGACTTATTCTTTTGTTTTTACTCTACTGTTTTATAGTATTTAAAAGTTAGTCTTTTCTACACTTGTTCGACTACATCTGGATGGGATACCCCATCCAGATTGCTCTTCTCATTGCTCCTTTATTTTGTCATTTTTCTATCTCTCACTTTTTTGTTATTTTAGTCTACTTTTTTGGCGCAGCATGTCCCTTAAGGGATTTTGCGCCATAAAACCCCATACAACCAACCAACCAACCTATTTACTGATTTAAACTAGTTGGACGTGCCAATCCCAAAACTTTTTCTATCTTATACATCTTAATATTTCAAAAACTAGTTACACATATTAATACTTCATTATTATTAGTTCATTACTATATCAAGTTTGATTTTCATCTTAAATTTCTGCTTCAGTCAGTTAAATGAACTAAAAACGAGTTAATCTCTATCATGATATTTGTTAAAATTAATAGTTTTTCCTTATTCTGTTGTTATCAGATGTTTGCGAATAGCCGGCTTAGCAGGAAGTAAGTTCCCGCCTTTGCACGAGCAGCCGATGGACAATAGAACTATGAAAAATCAAGAAATGTCTAAAAAATCACTATCACAGAGCCCCTTTACGCGCGATATTTACAAAATTCAAGGAGGACCTGTTGGCCAAAGCCAAAATCATGCACAAAAAATTTTGTTCAATTGTATGCATAATTTTATACACTTTTCGATTGTACAATAACGAAAATGGTACAGACATCGTAATTATAGCGTCCCCTTCCAGCGTAATTTTTCCAAATTCAGGAAGAACCTTCATGCCATGATCAAATAGAAACAAAAAATTTGGCTCAATTCTATGCATAACTTCATACACTTTTCGATGGTACAATATTCAAAATGGCACAAAAATCAATATTTCAGCGCCCCCTACGGGCAAATGTTTTCCAAATTCAGGGAGGATCCGCTTGCCAAAGCCAAAAACTTAAAATAGAAATTTGGTTCAATTCTATGCATAACTTCATACACTTTTGGATGGTACAAAATTTAAAATCGCACAAAAATCATTCTTACAGCGCCCCCTATAGGCGAATTTTTTCCAAATTCAGGGAGGACCTACCTGCCATATCCAAAAACTTAAAATAAAAATTTGGTTCAATTCTATGCATAACTTCATACACTTTTGGATGGTACAAAATTCAAAATCGCACAAAAATCGCTTTTACAGCGCCCTCTACAGGCGAATTTTTTCCAAATTCAGGGTGGACCTACCTGCCATATCCAAAAACTTAAAATGAAAATTTGGTTAAATTCTATGCATAATTTCATACACATTTTGATGGTACAATGGCGACAGACAGACGGACACACGGACGGACAGACAGACATTTTCAATAAACATGTTTTTGGGATCTCTGACCCCTAAAATATGTAAATCCGTCGAAAACCGGAAGTCGAAAAAAATTTCGATTATAATGCTTTCTTTATTGAAGATATAAGAAAGTAAAAATATATTAACTTAATATTTTGATACGACAATCAAATACGAAGTGACGGTATGGTCCAAGTTGGCCTTCTAGTCCGGGGAATATTTGCCCGCAGTCCAGGAGATTGTTTTTACTTTCTTTTATCTTCAAAAGAAGAAAGTATTGTAATCAAAATTTTTGTCGACTCCCGGTTTTCGACGGATTTACACGTTTTATTGGTCAGAGATCCCCAAAACCATGTTCATAGGAACTGTCCGTCAGTCCGTCCGTCCGTCAGTCCGTGTGTCTGTCGCCACTGTACCATCAAAAAGTGTATGAAGTTATCCATAGAATTGAACCAAATTTTTATTTGAAGTTTTTGGCTATGCCAATCAGGTCCTCCCTGAATTTGCAAAAAAACGCCGGTAGGGGGCGCTGTAATACCGATTTTTTTGCGATTCTGAATATTGTACCATCAAAAAGTGTATGAAGTTATCCATAGAATTAAACCAAATGTTTATCTTAAGTTTTTAGCTATGGCAAGTAGGTCCTCTCTGAATTTGGAAAAATTCGCCGGTAGGGGCGCTGTAATAGCGATTTTTTTACGATTTTGAATATTGTACCATCAAAAAGTGTATGAAGTTATGCATAGAATTGAACCAAAAAATCTTTTAAGTTATTGGCTATGACAAGCAGGTCCTTCCTTAATTTGGAAAAAAATCGCCTATAGGGGGCGCTGTAATAGGGATTTTTGTGCCATTTTGAATATTGTACCATCGAAAAGTGTATAAAGGTATCCATAGAAGTGAACCAAATTTTTTTTGTTTGTGTTTGGTCATGGCACGAAGGTCCTCCCAGAATTGGGAAAAACTCTGCCTGAAGGGGGCGCTACAATTGAGATGTCTTTACCCTTTTCATTATTGTACAATCGAAAAGTGTATGAAGTTATGCATAGAATTGAAACAAATTTTTTGTTTATGTTTCTGGTTATGGCAAGCAAATCCTCCCTGAACTTGAAAAAAATACGCCAGAAGGGGCGCCATAATTGCGATCTCTGTGCCATTTTCATTATTGTACTACCGAAAAGTGTATGAAGTTATGCATAGAATTGAACCAATTTTTTACTTTCTTCTACCTTCAATAGAAGAAAGTATTTTAATCGAAATTTTTTTCGACTTCCAGTTTTCGACGGATTTACACGTTTCAGGGGTCAGAGATCCCAAAAAAACATGTTTATAGAAAATGTTTTTTTTTGTGTGTGTTTGTGGGTATGGCAAGCAAGTCCTCCCTGAATTTGAAAAAAATCTGTCGGTAGGGGTCGCTGCAATAGCGATGTCTATGCCATTTTCATTATTGTACCATCGAAAACTGTATAAAATTATGCATAAATTTAACCAAATTTTTTGGGTTTGTGTAAGGCTATGGTCAGTAGGTCTTCCCTGAACTTGGAAAAATTCCTCCATAAGGGGGCGCTATAATTGAGATGTCTGTGCCATTTTCATTACTGTACCATCGAAAAGTGTAAGAAGTTATGCATAGAATTGAACGAGATTTTTTGTGTATGTTTCTGGCTGTGGCAAGCAAGTGCTCCTTGAATTTGAAAATAAATCTGCCGAAAGGGGGGGGGGCGCTGTAATAGCGTTGTTTGTGCCATTTTCTTTATCGTACCATCGAAAAGTGTATAAAATTATGCGTACAACTGAACCAAATTTTTTGTGCATGTTTTTGGCTTTCGCCAACAGGTCCTCCTTTAATTTCGAAATATTGCGCGGTAAAGGGGTTCTGTGATAGCGACTTTTGTATAATGTTCTTGATTTTTCGTAATTCTATTGTCCATCGGCGGCTCATGCAGCGGCGGGAACTCGCTTCCTGCTATGCCGGCTATTCGCAAACAGCTGATAACAGCAGAATAAGGAAAAACTATTAATTTTAACAAATCTGGTGATATATATTAACTCGTTTTTAGTCCGTTTAGTTGACTGGAGCAGAAATTTAAGATAAAAATCAAAGTTGGTATATTATTGAACTAATAATATTGAAGTATTAACATGTGTAACTACTTTTTGGAATATTAAGATGTGTAAGATAGAAGAAAGTTTTGGCTTTGGCACATCCAACTAGTTGTGTATGTTTCCGGCTATGGCAAGCAAGTCCTCCCTGAATTTGAAAAAAATTTGCCGGAAGGGAGGCGCTGTAATAGCGATGTTTGTGCCATTTCCTTTATTGTACCATCGAAAAGCGTTTAAAATTATGTATACAATTAAGCCAAATTTTTTGTGCATGTTTTTGGCTTTGGTCAACAGGTCCTCCTTGAATTTGGAAATATTGCGCTGTAAAGAGGTTCTGTAATAGCATATTTTGTTTACTTTTCTTGATTTTTCGTAGTTCTATTGTCCATCGGCATCTATTGTCCTCGTGCATCAGCAGGAATTCTCTTCCTGCTAAGTCGGCTGTTCACAAACAGCTGATGACAACAGAATAAGGAAAAAAAAATAATTTTAACAAATATCATGATATAGATTAATTCGTTTTTAGTTCGTTTAATTGACTGAAGCAGAAATTTAAGATGAATATGAAAGTTGGTATAGTATTGAACTAATAATATTGAAGTATTAACATGTGTAACTAGTTTTTGAAATATTAAGGTGTATAAGATAGAAGAAAGTTTTGGGATTTTCACATCCAAATAGTTTTCATTTACAATAGACTCCCTCAAATCTGCAGCCATAAAATCCGCATATCATCGGAGATGTAAACAATGAAACTTTCAGTTCAGATATAGGGACAAAATTACAGAATTTTTTAGTTTTATATCATTCTGTATGTATTTAAATATGTAATTCTCAATAATATGATTAAGCTTATGGTTTTTCATGAAAGAAATATAAATTTATTTCTGAAAAAAATCCAGATATGCTGATATCACTGGTAATCGCAACAATTTTACCAAATAAATTTATGTATTAATGAATCTTTTTACTTTCTTCTATCTTCAATAGTATCCTTAGAAAGTATTGTAATCGAAAATTTTTTCGACTTCCGGTTTTCGACGGATTTGCATGTTTTAGGGGTCAGAGATTCCAAAAAACATGTTTATAGAAAATGTCTGTCTGTCTGTGTGTCCGTCTGTCCGTCTGTCTGTCGCCATTGTACCATCAAAAAGTGTATGAAGTTATGTATAGAATTAAACCAAAATTTTATTATAAGTTTTTGGCTATGGCAAGCAGGTCCTCCCGGAATTTGGAAAAAATTCGCCGGTAGGGGGCGCTGATATAACAATTTTTGTGCGATTTTGAATATTGTACCATCCAAAAGTGTATGGAGTTATGCATAGAATTGAACCAAATTTTTAGTTTAAGTTTTTGGCTATGGCAAGCAAGTCCTCTCTGAATTTGGAAAAAGTTCGCCGGTAGGGGGCGCTGTAATAGCGATTTTTGTGCGATTTTGAATATTGTACAGTCCAAAAGTTTATGACGTTATGCATAGAATTAAACCAAATTTTTATTTTAAGTTTTTGGATATGGCAAGCAGGTCCTCCCTGAATTTGGAAAAAATTCGCCGGTAGGGGGCGCTGTAATAGCGATTTTTGTGCGATTTTGAATATTGTACAGTCCAAAAGTATGACGTTATGCATAGAATTAAACCAAATTTTTATTTTAAGTTTTTGGATATGGCAAGCAGGTCCTCCATGAATTTGCAAAAAATTCGCCGTTAGGGGGCGCTGTAATAGCAATTTTTGTGCGATTTTGAATATTGCACCATCGAAAAGTGTATGAAGTTATGCATAGAATTGAACCAAAAAACATTTTAAGTTCTTGGCTATGGCAAGGAGGTCCTCCCTTAATTTGTAAAAAAATCGCTCGTTGAGGGCGCTGTAATAGCGATTTTTGTACAAGTTTTGTGCCATTTTGAATATTGTACCGCCGAAAAGTGTATGAAGTTATGCATAGTATTGAACCAAATTTTATGTGTTTATTTTTGGTCATGTCACGAAGGTTCTCCCTGAATTTGGAAAAATTCTGCCGGAAGGGGGCACTATAATTGCGATGTCTGTTCCATTTTCATTATTGTACTATCGAAAAGTGTATGAAGTTTTCCATATAATTGAACCAAAATTTTTGTGCATGTTTCTGGCTATGGCAAACAAGTCCTCCCTGAACTTAAAAAAATTCCGAAAGAAAGGGGCGCTATAATTCTGATCTCTGTGCCATTTTCATTATTTTACCATCGAACAGCGTATAAAATTATGCATACAATTGAACCAAAATGTTTGTGCTTGTTTTTGGCTTTGGCCAACAGGTTCTCCTTGTATTTGGAAATATTGCGCGGTAAAGGGGCTCCGTGCTAGCGATTTTTGTATACTTTTCTTGATTTTTCGTAGTTCTATTGTACATCGGCGGCTCATGCAGCGGCGGGAACTCGCTTCCTGCTATGCCGGCTATTCGCAAACAGCTGATAACGACAGAATAAGGAAAAATTAATAATTTTAACAAATATCATGATATAGATTAACTCGTTTTTAGTCTGTTTAATTGACTTGAGCAGAAATTTAAGATGAAAATCAAAGTTGGTATAGTATTGAACTAATAATATTGAAGTATTAACATGTGTAACTAGGTTCTGAAATATTAAGATGTATAAGATAGAAGAAAGTTTTGGGATTGGCACATCCAACTAGTTTGGTTAATAAGACTGGCTAAACCTGAAATAAAACTTACTTTATGATTAGATGTGAATTAATAATGTGTCTTTATGAGTAAATTTTCATTGAATAATTCAAGGAAAACGTATCTCATCTTTATTATGCATATTTAATTATATACATTATTATTTACTTCACCTTTACTTTTAATAATTTAGTCATTTTTAAAATTATCTTACTTTTTATCATTTTAGTTTATTACTTAATTATTTTAATATTTTACTACATTGAAAGCATTCATTATAATTTCATTGCATTATTACATTCAAACAACTGTTTAAAAATTTAAACAAAGCAATGACCAGAAATCCGCAAAACCTCTGGTTCCAAGCTGTGCGGATTTGAGGGAGTCTAGAGGGAGTATTAGCCTATTTGAGGGAGTATTAGCCTATATAAAAGTCAATAAAATTGAAGATTTATGTGTGTTACTGGGCAGGGCGGTATTAACTAAAAGGCAAATAAGATTCAATGTATTAGGTCAAAACTTTGGGCACACGAATCATGTGTCAATGGGAGCAGGATATTTTATATATGTATTCATTGTTATGATGAGAAAGATTTCAAAGAAGGCAGTAGTTAAGTTGAACAAAATATCTTTTCTTATCCGTCGTGTCTTTTATATACCAAATTACAATTATATTGATATTTTATGTTTTTTTTTATTTCCCTTAATAATCCAAAAATGAAATCAATTTAGAGGACCAACTTACTCCGTTGAACGGAGCAGGTTGGCCCAGTTATTTGATGTAACTGAGCTTCTTATAGACAATATTTATTAATGTTTTTAAAATTTTCTTATACTTGGTTAAGCTTTAAGAATTGTTGGTCGCACGAACTAAAGAAAATGAAAAGAGTCGAAAATTTAAGTAAAAGAAAAAAATAAAAACATTGAAGAAAAAATGAGCCAACAAGCCCCGGTCTAACCTGCATTTCATTTGACGAAAATATCAATTTTCCAATTTTTTACTTAAAATGTATTTAGACGTTTGTAATCTGGCAAAGTTACGTAAAGATCTGATGATTTCAAATATGCGGTGACACATAACACAGTAAAATTTATTTCTGTTGAAAATAGCAAAGTGCAATAGAATACACATTTTAATTAGTTATGTTCTACTGTTAGAAAAACAACAACAAATCGAAACTAAAAATATACTATTGCTGTCTGCTTTAAACATTTGCTTTCAACTAAATAAAACTACCAGTTTTTAGAGGAAAATGGGACAACTCTCTATTTTTATACTGAAACTTTTACTTTAAATAATTCATCAACACTTCTAACCTGTTCATAACGAAAGTTAAACAGAGACAAGAAAATTGTACTTACGTGGGTAGCCAAGAAATAATTAACAGTCACAAAGAAATTATCACAAACGGTCACATACTCAAACTATATGTATTAAATACCAGTTAGTTTTATTACAAAGGGGACTTACACAAAACTTCACCCCATAACATAATTTTTACTTTCTATTTACATTTCTCTACAAATTTTTCAGAACAGAATCTACACTTTCTCAAAAATCCGCTGAGCCGGCAATAATACCGGTACAATCATATATATGCTTCATGTGCTTGTTATGTCATCTACCGGCCAGAATCAAAATAATATATCAAATAATAACATATAATTATCACATACCGGTATAATACCGGTAATACCGGTACAATCATATGAGGGTGTTTCTGTGTACCCAGTTTCACAATCACTGAAAAAAAAAAAAAAAAAAAAAAAAAAAAAAACTCCAACACAAAGTTTCAGAGGACATAACTTATCTTTTTACTATGGAAACTTTTAAAGAGATGGCGTTTACCATTTCAAATAACAAAAATGCACCTTTTTTTTAAAATAAAAAACAGCCTGGAAGGAGAAGAAATGAAACAAGAATGATGTATCAATAGCTACGTTTTAAAATTAGATCAGAAATAATCTCTCCGTTCAAGCTGACAAAATCAAAACAAATTTATGGAAATGCAATTGTTATCAAAGTACAAGTATTAATAGGGGAAAGTAACATGAAAAGAAACTGGTAATTTACTGAGATTGAAAAGAGAAAAAAAATATAACCAAATAATTTAATAGTTTATAATTTAATCTAACAGCTTTCCCCATTCATACTTACATGAAAAGTGTTTTTTTTAATGCACTTTTTGAGGTGACAAAGATTTCTTCTTTCACTCTAAACTTTTAGAATAAGATCCATTTTGTCACTTCTTTTTTTGTGTAGACAGCACACAGCTTTCTTTTGAGTATTTAAACAGAGCGAAATGAAGAAAAATCAAAGCCCTTTTTTTTAATTATTATGATTACAGTGACGAACTGAAACGAAAAAAATTTTGAAAACAAGGAAAAAAAATATAATTAACGTCCTGTTTTCATACTTCCATTATTCTGTAATGAATATTTAATTTTTTGAATCTTCTTATCTTTTTTTGCAAGAGAACGTATTAAATTTTTGGAAGTCACTGTATGTAACATCTTCTGTAATGTTGTAATTTTTTTTTTTAAACACTTGTGTTGTTTTTAACTTTCTGGTTCTTTTAGAAACGATAATGTCATATGTCAGCACACCACTGAGGTATTTTGTTTTATCTTGTCTTGATAAAATACCCACAAATTAACGGAAATAATGCACATCTTATTCATGGCACACACCCGACGTACTGAAGGAAATTGTAAGGAATTTTTTTAATGAAATTTTGAAGATTTCACGTGAGGCACAAAATAATTCGAAATGTTTCACTATTAACTTGCACAGACGTTGTTATAGAGCACACACATAACACCAATTGACACTTTGAGGCTAGGAAGCAATCAGAACCTCTTTTTTTTAAAGAATAGTGACACAATTATTTTCAAAAATGTGATCGGTGCAATCTAAATCATAAACTCTAACTTTCACAAACACATGCACTGAAATTTTCGATACATGCTAATTGAAGCATGATTTTCCCAACCATCTTTTCTTTAATTTTTTATGAACACAAACCTTTTGGCTATTTTAAACTGGACGCACGAACATGACGATGAACACAAAGTCACAACACAGCCAGGCGGCGCAGATTTCTTTTGAGCGATGGTCGCACAAATTCGCAACACTATTTTACACAAAGCGGTCACACCACGGAAGAGCAGAGCACTGGTTTGGATGACACCTTTTTTTTTACAGCGCACCTTGAGCGGAAAAAGGTTTCTCAGCAGAACTTTGAATCGGAGGAAGTCAGCAAAGCCGGGGGAGAATCACAGCCGAAAGAGGACACATCTGATGTTGCAGAGAACTACTGTGGCCTGCGGCAGGCCTTCGATGACCCGAAAAAGGCACACCGAAGCACTGGATCACGAGTATGGAGTCCGCAAAGTAAGGCGTACTCAAGTCCGTTGGGGCGGCGAGAGCAGGCAAGGGAAAGTGAAAGTCTTATGAAGTTGGATATCGTAGAAATGATTCAGGCACACCGGAGATGGGCGCTGAGTCGGAGCAGGAAGCCGCAAACCAAGTGAGAAAAATATATGGAAGTTCTTAAGAGTCCATTACGAATTCACAGTCTCGGCGGAGAAAAAATGCGATCCTCGTTGGTGGCTGAGAGACGTAAACTTCTCCCTGTATGTTTTTTTTTTTTTTTTTTTTTTTTTGTTAAACGTTGGAGAAAACTGGTCACGCTCCAAATTTATATGAGTGTGTTTTCGTGTACCCAGTTTCACAATCACTGTAAAAAAAAAAAAAAAACTACAACACAAAGTTTCAGAGGACTTAACTTATCCTTTTATTGTGGAAACTTTTAAAGAGATGGCCATGAACATACAGAGGAGAGGGGAGAAGTTAACAAGATTGCCCGGTGGGGCGTCCCCACAAGGGGAGGCTTTGACGTCTGTCACGTTCAAGATCAGAGGCCCTAGTGGTCAAATACTCATTACAATTACTCACACATTGGTGAGCTGAAGGCAAACATATGTAATATATTGGCGATGATATGGGTGGCGTGGACAAAGCAATGAGTAAAAATCCCAAAGCTTCCCATAGAATTAAAATATACACCATGGCGGGAAATAGGGTTACAAGTAAAGGAAATTCCTGTGCCTGGGTAACCGAAGAAATAGCTAAACACGTGATGTTATATGTACGTTATAATTTAAGGACATCTGCACCAGCCAGCAGGGCATATGGTCGTTATCTGAGAAAATAAAGAGTGGGAATTAATAGGAATGCAAGCCAAGAGGCTGAGAAAAATCTGATGCGCTGTTCTGTGTTACTCATAAAATATGCATTACATATTGTCGGCTGAAAGGCGAAGGAAATTCATTTCTATTTTATTCTTTTTCTTTTAATCTCAACGGAAAATCACTACGGTTAAGATTTATTTTTATACACATGTGTGTGTGAAGTTAAAAGAAAGAAGGAACTGGCTGATAAAAATGATGCATGCATTTAAAACGATTAAAACGAACTTTTAAAGAATAAATGAAACTTACAGTAGTGTGAGGGGGGGGGGGGGAGTGAATGACTAGATAATTATGAAATTAAGTATAACTGTTAAATTTAAACTAAATATTTTATTTGAGGGGGGGGGGCGAGTAATGAAAACACCAAAAATGTATAAGTAGGATAAATGTTGATTTTTCGAGGGGGGGGGGGGAGTTTTAAATGAATATAAAACGGGAAAACCGTTATAATGCTTCATGAGCTTGTCATGCCATCTACCAGCCAGAATCAAAATAATAAATCAAATAACACATAATTATCACATATAAAGAAATAAACTAACAGAATATTAATCATTATTAAATCTACGCTGTAAATAAACTTAGGAAACCTTAATAATACAGATTACACAAATATTCAAAAGATATATAAGAAATATATAAGAAATATAACCAGGGATGTAGTGGAGGGTATACGGGGGTATACGCCGTATACCCTCTGGATTTTTTTAAGGAACACCGTATACCCTCTGTTTCTCAAAAAATCTATAGTAAATACACTTTAGGGCATACGGTCGGCCTTGAGCGTATACCCTCTGTTTTTTTTACGACTACACCACTGAATATAACTCAAAACTGAGAGAATTGCAAATCAAGTGCACTCTTACTCAGTTTTAGTGCTGCCATCTTTTGGATATACTTACAACTCAAAATTACAAATAAGAAAGAAAACACGGTCATTTCACAACATCTACAGTATTTCTAATGGATTTTATCTTTTTTTAGCTCACAGGCTATCAAAGCCTGAGAGCTAATGTGCCCGCCCGTTCTGTATGTATGTATGTATGTATGTATGTATGTATGTATGTATGTACGTACGTACGTATGTACGTAACGCGATAACTCTTGATAGAAACATCCGATTTGCTTCAAAATTTTTTCCTAGGTTCACTGTAATAAGGCGCTTCCCTGATTAGTTTTGGGAGTTCATTGGTTAAGGATAGAGGGGGAAAAACGGGGTTAGTCCCCCCCCCTTAATTCAGATAAATGGGTTTTTCATGCAATATGATTCGATTTGCTCCGAATTTGGTATACCGGTTTATTATGTTAAGGAACTTCCCTGATTAGTTTTGGGAGTTCATTGGTTAAGGATAAAGGGGGAGAAACGGGGTTAGTCCACCCCCCTTAATTCAGCTAAATGGGTTTTTCATGCAGAATCATTCGATTTGCTCCGAATTTGGTATACCGGTTTATTATGTTAAGGAACTTCCCTGATTAGTTTTGGGGGTTCATTGGTTAAGGATAAAGGGGGAAAAACGGGGTTAGTCCACCCCCCCCCTTAATTCAGATAAATGGGTTTTTCATGCAGAATGATTCGATTTGCTCCGAATTTGGTATACTGGTTTATTATGTTAAGGAACTTCCCTGATTAGTTTTGGGAGTTCATTGGTTAAGGATAAAGGGGGAAAAACGGGGTTAGTCCACCCCCCCTTAATTCAGATAAATGGGTTTTTCATGGAGAATGATTCGATTTGCTCCGAATTTGGTATAGCGGTTTATTATGTTAAGGAACTTCCCTGATTAGTTTTGGGGGTTCATTGGTTAAGGGTAAAGGGGGAAAAACGGGGTTAGTCCACCCCCCTTAATTCAGATAAATGGGTTTTTCATGCAGAATCATTCAATTTGCTTTGAATTTGGTATACCGGTTTATTATGTTAAGGAACTTCCCTGATTAGTTTTGGGGGTTCATTGGTTAAGGATAAAGGGGGGAAAGGGGGCTTAGTCCACCCCTTAATTCAGATAAATGGGTTTTTCATGCAGAATCATTCGATTTGCTCCGAATTTGGTATACCGGTTTATTATGTTAAGGAACTTCCCTGATTAGTTTTGGGAGTTCATTGGTTAAGGATAAAGGGGGAGAAACGGGGTTAGTCCACCCCCCATTAATTCAGATAAATGGGTTTTTCCTGCAGAATGATTCGATTTGCTCCGAAGTTGGTATACCGGTTTATTATGTTAAGGAGCTTCCATGATTCGTTTTGGCGATTCATTGGTTAAGGATAAAGGGGGTTAATCCACCCCCTTAATTTAGATAAATGTTTTTTTTTTGTAAGATTATTCGATTTGCTCCAAATTTGGTATACCAGTTTATTATGATAAGGAACTTCCCTGATTAGATTTGGAGGTTCACTGGTTAAGTATAAAGGGGGAAACGGGGACTAATTCCCCTTCACTTATTTTTTTGAGTGGCATTATTCTTTAAAATAAGAGTATAAGATACAATTAGTGTGAATAGTCTGTGAGCTCAATGCCATCAGTTTAGCTGGGCACTTTTCTTTTTTATTTATCTATGTGGTTTATGTCATAAAAGAATTATGAACTTATATATAATTTCCTATAGGAAGTATTCTATTACGAACGTCTCTAACGTATGTAAAATATAGGTACTTACGTATTATTCGGGCCAGGTTATATTCATTGCAGGAACAATGGCGCTGAAAACATTAATTACAGTAAACTTTATTTATTTACTAGTGTATATGCCCGCCCTTGGACGGTAGATAGAAATCGTTGTTTTCAGTTAAAATTTGAAAATTTGATAAAAATATTCATATACTATTCATCAACAAGAACGTAAAATGTCCTCAAACGTTAAGTTTAGGGCCTGACTAAAACATGGGCTTCTAGGGTTTTGACAGAAAATTCGTAATCTCATGTAAATTAGATGATAAAAAAGAGGAGAGATTACAGCTATCTTACATATTAAAAGGAAACAGATATAGATTGAATGCAATATCAGTACAAATAGCCTTTACTGTAAGAAATTAAAAAAAAAAATTATATGCTATTTATAGGCAATAAGAAAAATCTTCCTGCCTAACTTTCCATTATATCAACACCACTCTCACCAAGCTTAATATTTGAGCAAAATAAAATTCACGTGAAGTGAAGCATTTGAAAATAAATAAATAACATTGCTGGTTCGAAAGTGAGCATTAAAAAAATATAACATTTGAAATCACAGATTTTAACGAACTATTATACTAAATCAATACAAATATATACTTGAAATAAATATTACACAATAAAATATAAAATTTAAACTCAATTTAAATTGCAGGCAGGAAACTATAAATGTCTCTTAGTATTGCAGTAAAGTTTTCATTTTGTCAATAATGACGTTTACAAATTTTTGAGCAAAACTTTTTTTTATGTATAATTCCAAATTCTTATTATTTTATATATTTATTAGCCCCCGATATGCTATTTCCTTCGGCCAGCAGTTAAAGTACCATCTCTAAAAAATAACGGTACGTTATATAAGCCAGCTGTAAAACAAAGCAGATGCATCATTGTACGAGGCAAACTGTACTGCAATTTTTTAACGTCTAAGCATCGCAGATTTTCTATTTTTATATCATCACGAGCTAACTTTCCCAGCGTTGCCCGGGTTCGTCAAAAAACAGCACGAATTGCGAAACAAGCTCTGAAAATCACAATAAGACATCGCGAAAAAAATTTTAATCGCTTCTCCAATTTTAAAAATAGAAAAAATTATATATTAGAGAAAAATATATATATATTGTGTTAGAAGATTGAAAGTTGATTCTTTCACTAATGTGGAAAAATGGTAGGATATCGCTAAAGTACACTAAAAATCGCATAAAAAATCCCCAAAAATTCGACAATTATATGAAATCCGAATAAACTTTATTGAAATGAGGACAAAAATTACTTTAGTATTATAGGTCAGAAATGGAATGTTAAAAAATTGCAGCAGATCGCGAAGAAACTTAAAAATCGAATTAAAAATCACAAAAAGTTCAAAAATCACGAAAGTCAAAATTTACTATAATTGGATAAAAGTTTCAAATGTAATTTCTTTGACCTACGGGCTCTCTTAAAATTTATGTTTAGGAAAGCTTGCTAAGCATTGTATCATGTTACTTTTATTCATAATTTAGTTTACTTGGGCGCCCTTAAATATAATTAATATAATTCCTTAAGATAATATTAGTTTTTGTTGCATGAAAATATCTCAATCTGTTGATTTTCTGTTAGCAAGTAAACACTATTGGCTTACAATGGAAGTCTATGGAATTTGGTGAAATATGAGAGATACCACCAAACTGGCGGCAAATTTGGCGGCATTTGGCGGCAGAACTGTATACCCCCTACGGTAACCCCCTTATAGGTATGGGGAAGCATTAAATGCTGTTCAATAATCGCATAAAAAAATCGTTAAAAATTCAAAAATTGCTGTACGAATTCCGAATAAACTTTTTTGAAAAGAGAACAAAATTTAGTATATTGGGTTAAAAGAAAGAAACCGTATTATTTTCACTAATGTGGAAAAATCGCCTCAAACATTAAAAAAAGCGCTGAAAATCGCATAAAAATTAAATTAAAAAAATCTAATCAAAAAATCGAAAATCGGGCTTCGAGAAACAAAACTTCATATATAGACGTACATTTTCCCCAAATTTTGTAGCTCTACGTGCAGCGGTCTCTCCAAAACATCGTCCACACACTCACACACTCACACACAAACTTCTTTCCTTATTATTATAGACTAGCGAACTTGCCCGGCGTTGCCCGGGTACGTCAGAAAACAGCAGGAATTACGAAAAAGCTCTGAAAATCACAATAAGATATTGCGAAAAAAATTTTAATCGCTTCTCCAATTTTAAAAATAGAAAAAATTATATATTGTGTTCGAAGATTGCATGTTGATTCCTTTCACTAATGTGGGAAAATAGTAGCAAATCGCTGAAATACACTAAAAATCACATACAAAATTCCCGAAAAATTCGAAAATTGCTATACGAAATCCGAATAAACTTTATTGAAATGAGGGCAGAATGTACTTTAGGTGAAAAATGGAATGTCAATAAAATTGCAGCAGATCGCGAAGAAATGTAAAAATCGCATTAAAAATCACAAAAAGTTCAAAAATCACGAAAGTCAAAATTTACTATAATTGGTTAAAAGTTTCAGATGTAATTCCTTTGAACTGTGGGCTCTCTTAAAATTTAATTTTTGGAAATCATGCTAAGCATTAGATCATGTTACTTTTATTCGTAATTAATTTACTTGGACTCCCTTAAATATAATTAATATAATCCCTTAAGTTAATATTAGTTTTTGTTGCATTAAAATAGCTCAATTTGTTGATTTTCTGTAAGCAAGTAAACCCTGTTGTTTTACAGTGGAAGTGTATCGGAATTTGGCGAAATATTAGAGATATCGCCAAGTTGGCGTTACTTTTGGCGACTCATTTTGGTCGCCAAATTTGGCGATATATCGCCAAGTTGGCGACAACATTAACGTTATTTGGCGACAGAACTGGATTCCCCCCTACGCTAACCCCCCTTATAGGTATGGAGATGCATTACATGCTGTTCAATAATCGCATAAAAAATTCGCTAAAAATTCAAAAATCGCTGTACGAATTCCGGATAAACTTTTTAAAAAAGAGAACAAAATTTACTATATTGGGTCAAAAGAAAGAAACCGTATTCTTTTTCATAATGTAGAAAAATCGAATTAATATAATCCCTTAAGTTAATATTAGTTTTTGTCGCATTAAAATATCTCAATTTGTTGATTTTCTGTAAGAAAGTAATCCATATTGGTTTACAATGGAAGTCTATGGGAATTTGGCGAAATATTAGAGATATCGCCAAGTTGGCGTTACTTTTGGCGGCTCATTTTGGTCACCATATTTGGCGATATACCGCCAAGTTGGCGACAAACTTGGCTGCATTTGGCGACAGAACTATGTCCCTCTACGGTAACCTCCTTATAAGTATGGAAATGCATTAAATGCTGTTCAATAATTGCATAAAAATATTCGCTAAAAATTCAAAACTCGCTGCACGAATTCCGAGTAAACTTTTTTGAAAAGAAGCGAATAAAATTTACTATATTGGGTTAAAAGAAAGAAATCATATTTTTCTCACTTATATGGAAAAATCGCCTCAAACCTTAAAAAAAGCGCTGAAAATCGCATAAAAATTAAATTTAAAAAATCTAATCAAAAAATCGAAAATCGGGCTTCGAGGTGCAAAATTTCATATATAGACGTACCTTTTCTCTAAATTTTGTAGCACCTACGTGCAGTGGTCTCTTCAGAACACCGTCGACACACTCACTCACTCACTCACTCACACACAAACTTCTTTCTTTATTATTACGAGGTAGAACCCGTCGAATTTCGACGAAAGAAAATGTTTACAAAGGAACTGTTGCATCAAATTTAAAATACATCGACAACAGTAATTACAATAAAAATTCCATCTTACACTTGTTAGTTTAACTCTCCAAAGACATATTTTAACCTAAGATTAACAAAATACTTTTTTCATAAACTTCAACTGTTAAAATTATTGAAAAATCAAACTTTTTTCGGCACTACTTCCTTATCCCGTCGACCAAAAATCTATCGCCAAAATATAACATTAAATGCCAATAATGGTTGAGTGTAAATGTCACATTCACTTGACTTTAAGCAAGTTACACGTGTTTACGTCATCAAGTGATTTTTATTTCGACGTTTTATCTATATTTTTGCTAATGTTATACTAATTTATTTGTTCTTTCGTTATTCAAAATAAAAATTATGTCAATTTGTATAATTTGGCGAGTGGTTTGGCGATTTATATAATTTGGCGCAATTGGTCTACCGGATAACTAAGTAGTACCCTTTATTCACATACGTAATCAGTAACATATAATCAAGATCAAGGCCTCCTGTATGATAAGGGAGTCTTGATCAAGATAAGTAATTTTGATTAAGTTATCAATTGATGCTTGGTATTACGGAATGAACAATCAGCAAAAATAAGTTCATCTTGACATAATCATAGAATCCCCTCCCCCTCCCCCCTTTAAATCTAAACCGAATCAATCATTTTCCACGTTTCACATCCATATTAACCATTTAAAAACATTTTAACGCACGATAGGTTAGTAATAAATATATTTTCAAGCTTGAAGTCACGTTCGTCAACTATTACAACTTTCCACGTTAAAATTCCCACTCGTGATTTGAGGTCTTAGTATAATCTCTACCTGCGCGTAGAAATTTCAGAAATTTATAACTTTTATACGTATTCAAGGGGAAATATCTCGTTTTATCAAATAAAATTATCGCTTTCTGCTAAATATGGCGTCATTTTCAGTCGCTGAAATATTTTGCCTATTGTTTCAAACTCAATATCAGCAAAATGAAAAAATGGTGAAATATAACAGCATCATCAGGGGAATTGTGTCTTTTTTTAAAGCGTAACATTATTTTCTGTTCAAATTTTTTTAAAGATATTTTTAAATGTAGTGAGAAAATGGCAGCAGTAAGAATATAATCAATAAAGATAGCTAAACCACTTTTAATAGAAATGAAGTACTTCAGTTGCCACGATTAGAAAATTGATATTAAAAACTATAAAAAAATTAATATCTCAAAAATAAATTGAGATACAGATTTCAAACAAATTGCATTTAAAAGTGCATTTTTTTCTGCATACGGCGGTGTAAACATTTAAAATGTGGGATGTTTAGAAGTTTAAAAATTTGTAGTAGCGAAAATTGCTAAACCGAAATTTCATTTCAAATTTCAAAGTGTTGCCATTCGCAGAATGACGTATGCGTTACGCACAGATATGTTTGTCCTTTATAATATAGATAGATAGATAGATAGATAGAAGATATAGGAAAAAAAGTACTTTTAAATGCAATTTGTTTTAATGCAACTACATACGTGTACTTGGCCACTGCTGGTCACCACACGGTATTTGTTTTAAAACTGCATCTCAATTTATTTTTAAGATATTATTTTTTTTTTGTAGTCTTTAACGATTTTGCTTAATTTTGGCAACTAAAGTATTACATGAAATGTTCAGATATGAAAAATAAAGTAACAAATGTGATAAAATAAATAGCGATGTAGCTGTGACGGCCAAAGTGCTACTCAGTCGATCAGGCGAATTCCGCCCCTCGGCCATGTACAGTCGTGGGAAAAAAAAGTAAGCACCACCAACTAACTCTTAAACAAATTATCGTAGACGAAAGGTACTGGTACCGAACGATTGGAAATAAAGTCTACTTTTAAATTATGAATATAAAATTTGCTTAGGGGACCATCTACATATTTAAACGAATCCAAACTTCATTTTTTTAAATGGTAATTCAATTTTAACGAGATATTTCAAAAATTCGGTTAAAACTATACCTAGACACCAAATTTCAAGTCATTTGAATGATAAGTTTTTGAATTATAAACATTCAAAATTTAGTGCTTCTAATGTTAAATTACATTTTCATATTTTTATTTATATCTCCTGAAATTATGCGCCTAATGTGTTAATTTTTTCTGTAGCAATAATACTAATACAGTACCGGACCTCAAATCCGGAATCCTAAAATCCGGAATCCTAAAATCCGGACGACCCAAAATCCGGAATGGAAAAAAGAAACTGAAATTCCGCGATGATCTCTAATAAATATTTCGTAAAAACGTCCATAGAGGGCGCTACGTGCGCACGTAACACAGTGCCGAGCCAAACTAGACTCAGCAATTTTATTTTATTGCAATGTTTTTCATCATTCATTAGTTTTAATCCAAATTTTCTAACAGAATTATCGTAGTTAGTGTGTGCACACATTTTGAATTTATTTTAAAAAGAAACCCTTTTCTTCATTTATATAGAAAATGTAAAAAGAATAAATAAATAACCACAAGAAAGAATTATTTTTAAAAAGGTTCGTAGAATATATTTATAATATTTATATGTAAAAATATTTTACAATGCCCCCCCCCCCCCCCCCCTACTTTTAATATGTTCAACAAATTTCATTTTTCGAAAAAATTCTGTTTGTAAGCACCGTACTAAAAAATTCTTTTTTTTAACTCAAAGAGAAAAAAAAAATCTACCCAAAGTTCCTTTCTCCATAACAAAACAAGCTGTCCATCGAAAGCTAATGATCTCATTCTGATAATGTTGACTTTCCACTTCACGCAGTTAAATAAACATGTTGAATAAGCAAAACAAACAGCGGATAGATATGTCGTTTTTCTTTACTTTCTTTTCATCTAGTGTTTTTTTCTTTTTTTTAAGAGGTACACTAGCTTTCTAATAACTTATCATAATTTAATAAAAATTTGTTACACAAGCTAATTCACTATTATTGTAACTTGCTGAAAATTTGAAAGAAATTCGTCAATTAGCAACGGAGATAATTATTTTTAAGGAAAAAAACCATGTCGCTGGGAGCTCGTTACTATGGTTTCAGAGCAAACTTAGGGACAAATGGCGGTTAATAAAGAGCCTAATTCGGATCTCGCAAACAACGATGTATTTTCATTTTTAAAAATGTTTTTATGTTCCTAATAATGTGATGTACAGGATTAAAAAAAATTCTTATCCTTATTTTAAATTATTTTTTTTTAATTTATGTTTATGTTTGTTTACTTATACCTCATACGGCAATCCGCGATATAGATTCCTGGGCCTAACTCGCGAGCAACAACGCATTTTCATTTTCTAAAAAATGCTTTAATATTTCTAAGAATATGCAGAAATAGTATTTTTTTTTTTAAAAACTTATTTTTATTTTGAATTACTTTTTGTAATTTGTATTTTTGGCTTTATTTACACTAAGCCTAACATGGCAATTCGCGGTATAGATTGCTCCGTGGCATGTAAAATTTTGCCAAGGGCATGTACTGTATCTGTTTATTTATTTTGGTTGAGGACCTAAAATCCGGAAAATTCCAAAATCCGGAACGGGCGCGGTCCCGACCAGTCCGGATTTGAGGTCCGGTACTGTATACCCAAACATAAATACGCTGAATTTGCGATTTTTATAATTTTATAATATGAATTATGAATTATGAAATTAATATTCGAAAAAATTATGAATTGCAACCTACAGTTTTTTTATGGATTTAGTTTTATTAAGTTCTGCTATATGGAAATCCAAAATTTCGCATTTTTCTTCCAAGTAGTTTTCAAATTATGCTTAAAAAACCGCAAGAGGATGTTTTAAGAAGCCGTCTGTGATAGAAGCGACTAGAGATTTTGAAATTTCTTCTGCTATCTTGTAATCTAGCAGGCTTCATTGACTGCTTGAGTGTTGCTTAAGTGTGCCTTGATCAAGAAGTGAGCTCTCTCTGATAACAATCGAGTACGGAACTTCAGTTTGGATACAGCCCTTAAAATACGCTCGTTTCAAAATAATTAATTTCTCGGAAACTTATGGTGCGAATTGCATAAAAATTTGTTTTTAAGGTAATTGAAGGGTGTAAAGTTAATTTATGCTGTCAGAATTGTGTACTGCTATTGAAAAAAAAAGTTATGGTTCGTTTTAATAAGTAGATGGCCCCTAGGCAAATTTTATATACATCATTTAAAAGTAAACTTTATTTCCAATCGTTCGGTACCAGTAACTTTCTTCTACGATAATTTCTTGAGGAGTTAGTAGGGGGTGTTTACTTTTTTTTCCCACGACTGTGCAAATTACTCGTTAAGCTGGCATATTGCTCGACAAGTAGGGGCCTGGTTAGCGGTAATAATAATAATAATAATAATAATAATTCAGATTTCTGAAATATTAACAGTAATCTAAAATTCATTTCATTGAGGTCTGATTGAGTTAAATAATTTAGACTCTGATTAAAAGTTTTAAAACTTTAAAAGTAAAATTTTATATAAATTTGAGCAAAATGTATCAGTTATAAAAAAAATATTTTTTTCATAATGCGAATCATATGAACAATTTAAATGTTTTCGATGAGTTTGAACAAACTGATTTTTACGATAGAAAACAATATTGAAAATGGAAGCATCTTATCAATTTTTAATTATGAATTTACTGTAATAATAAACTCTGGTATTATTAGGAATTGGAGTGATTTTTTTTTACAAAAATAAATATGATGAAAGCTAATTTTAAAATTACCTTTTAAAAAAGTTGTTTTCGATCGCGAGTTATAAATAGCCTATACACCATCATTCTGTTAAAAGATACTTTTGAAAAAAAAAAAAAAATCTGATACTACTTTAAAAGCTATGGGGTATGGTGCCCTATTATCCTCCCCCAGTCACTTTTAGACCCTTAGAAGTTGTAATTTTCAGTGAAAATGTACCAAATTTGGAGTTTACATTGATTAACTACCCAAGCACATAGAAACATAGGCAAATATCCTACAAAAAATTTTATCAATGCGAAAAATTGCTTTTTTGAAAAGTATCTAAAAAATGCAAAAGAAAAAAAAATGCTCCCAATTTCGTGCCCCAAAGAATCTAATACGCCGTGGCTTAACTTATAACTAAATCAAAATTTATTTCTAAATCAGTAAGTAATTTAATTTACATTAAAGTAAGCCACATAGAAATGTACTAATTATCAGTGGAATAATAACATAACAAAACATTAACCATCCAAACATGAGGAAAAGATTTAAAAAAATGTCATGAAAAAGCATTCCTAATTTCGTCCCCGGGACAAAAATAAGAGCTGCAAAAGGGACGAAATTGGGACCACGCTACTTCCCAATATGACGGAGCTTCAGTTCCGTAAGATGAACTGAGCGTCCTAAAACTCTCTGTATGCTACTATCACCATCTTACCAACGTAAAATACATGCAATGAATAAGAAATAAATACTTACAGTACAGTAAATAACGTTCTACAAACGACGTAATAAGAACTCAGGTCATGTAAAAATAGAAAATTCGGCGTCTTTAATTTATGTATGCGTCTTGGCGAACGAAACTTTCAACACTGCCACCTTTTACCTCCCGTACCCTGTGCCTTGCGTCATAAGTGGAGCCACTTTCGCAGAAGCGGAGAAGATAAGGGGGACGAAATTAGAGAGGGGACGACCCTACTATTACTTTACCCTACTATTATAAAACCTTGCTATAGCACCAGTAACTGCCTTACATAAATAATTTGAGGTTTATTAAGTCTATTCTCAAATTTAACGAAATTTTTCGGCAGCTAATAACATTTTTAGGTAGTAATTTTTGGTCGACGGGGTAATCAAGTAGTACCGTTTTTTATTACAATTAAATAGAAATTATTATTTTTATTTGAATATACTGTGGTTGAGTATACAAGCACGTACATAAAGTATGTTTGAAAATATAAAAATGTAGTTATCTACATTTGAGATTTTAATGCCTGTATTTATAATTAACCGTTTATATATCAATTTCAGACATTATTTCATACTTTAAAGACAATTTTAATCACTGTAATACACTATATGGCCAAAGGTGACCGGTCACTAGCGATTTTAGACTTTTTGTAGTCGCAAAGAAGCTAAAAGATAAGGTGTTGTATCAAATACCTGTTGATTAGTGCCAAGATAATGTACATAATATTGCATGTTCTACTATATTTGGATACAAACCCTCATGTTTTTGTTTCATTTTCTGAATAACGGATTTCGAGCTTATTCTATCGACGACAATTTTCAGAATTTTCAAGCTATTATTTTGAGACTTTAACAAAAGTTGCTCTATATACTTAGCTAATACATTATGCACATGATATTTTGAGTGCATTCGCGCATGTGTAGTGAAACATTTTTAGTAAACCTGCTCATTTTTCATCCAATTATTATTATTTTTTAATTCTGATTGCAGAGTATTGTGTACAATGTTGTTTGTCATACTTTCTGAAAAGAACTTTTTTTTTATATTAAGAACTCTGCAAATTATAAGTAAAAAACGGCGAAATTTGGGATTGTTTTTATAAAAACCTTAATTTCTCTACGCGTATACATGCTAGCCTCATAAAAATGAACACAGTATATTGCAATAAGACACTTATTAATAATCTCATGTTTGAACGTTTTTGCTACATTAGTTTTTACAGGGTTATTTAAAAGATATTCGTTCTTTTTCAATTTGTTGACGGTCCCCTATGTGGTTTCGGGAAAAAAATCTTCGCAGAAGTATATGACCTATACTATAATGTTTACACACCTGCAGTTTCAGGTTAATGCTTCATGTATTTTTCTAGGTATTTAACAAAACGTCTAAAATCGCAGGTGGTCATCTTTGGCCATATAGTGTATATACAGGTCTGTTTCTATAAAATATACTTGATGTAATATTTAAAAAAATATATTAGATGCACATTCAAAAAAACACATTAAAAAGTTCATAACAATAACATTTTCGTTCCTATTAGAACATCCTCAGTTATACTCAGTACATCCTCGATATGACACACGCGATTATTGACTCTCCATGGAAGACGGTACTTAAAGAGGGAAAAGAGGATATAAAAAAAGGGAAAATGAGGGAATCGGCTGATCTCGAATCAAGATAAATAGGAGAAATGAAAGACTTTCAGTCAATTAACTGAGGATGTTCTAGTGGGAACGAAAACGGTATTGCGATGAACTTTTTAATATGTTTTTTTTTAATGTAGCGTCCAATATATTTTTTAAATGTTACATCAAGTATATTTTATAGAAACAGACGTGTATATATTACAGTGATCAAAATTGTCTTTAAAATATAAAATAATGTCTGAAATTGGTACATAAACGGTTAATTATGTTTGGTAAGTTTGCGCCGGTGACGTTATGTTTAGCTTCAAATGTATTTTTAGATTCATGAAAGTAAGCAGAAAAATTTATATAACTGTGTCAACATGATGTAATTTTCACTGATTTTTCTTCTAAAGATTAGAATTGGAGCCTTTATTGATTGTTGAACTATATCAGAAATTGCTTATTAAATAAAAAATCTATCTTCATTATATGTATTTCTAGAAATCATTTGTCATTTTTAAAATATACTTTTCTACAATACAAACCTTTCAATAATGAAATCTTCATGCTGTTTGTTTGCACAAAGTCTTAAGAAAATGAAACGTAGATTGACATTCCGTCATTTTTGACGCGGTTTATATACTAGTTTAGAATAAATGGAGACAATCTTTCGAAAATGCTGTAAAAGTTGACATTATGAGCTGATTATCTGAACGCTGCAACAGGGGGATGATCGTCAGGACAGAGCCAGAACAATCCTTTATGATTATAAAATGTAACATATTTATAGTAAAGGAAAAACGCTATAAGTAGTGCTAAATTCCAAGGGAGGCCATTTTTGTCTACATTAACCAATGCAAACATTTAAATGATGTTATCTCTCACGTAGAAGAATTGAAGTAAATTTTTGCTAAATATTGAATATTAAAAAGCAGAAAAACCAACGTTTAAAATGCACAAATAATATATGAAAAGCAGCAAACAGCTGTTTCGAATCTACTAGCGAGATTCTTCTTCAGTGCAAAAGGAACAGCGTGCTAGAAAAAGCAAGGCTGAGCAAAATCATAGACAGAGACGCGCTGGCTTTTATACCCTATGCGGGTGGCGAAGGCGCCGAAACAACCAATGAGAGAGAAGCAGAGGAAACGACTGGGTGGACAAGTAGCGACATCTACCGGAGGAGTAGAGAAAAGAAACCAAAAAAGGGGGAATTAAATTAACGCTTTCCAAATACTTGGAAAATCTGGAGTACTAGATAAGTCATTGACTAAAGAGTGAGAATTTTTAATGATATGGTAAGCTTCCCCCCTTGACGGTTTGGCTATGGGTAATCCTCTTAGTCCAATTTTATGCGATATTTATATGCACTATTTTGAGGTCAAGCTTTTTGAAATCTTAAAATTTCCGTTCTATGTTCGTTATGTTGATGATGTTTATGTCCTGATTGAAATGAATTCGGATATTAATCATATTCTCTCTATTATGAATTCCATTGATCCCTGCATTCAATTTACCTCTGGAATTGAGACCAATAACTGTCTTTCTTTCCTGGATGTCCTTGTTATTCGTTGTGAAAATGGCTTTCAGACTACCGTCTTTCGTAAACCTTTTGCTGTCAGTCTCCCACCTCACAGGTATTCTTCTCATCCCCCTAACCAGAAATTCGCTGCTTTCAATACTTTTGTTTTTCGGGCTACTAATATTTGTTCCACTCCTCAGTTACTTAGTGCTGAACTTAATTACCTCAAAGCTATTGCTGTCGATCGTGGTTATTCCTCTAATATTATCGATTCTATTTAAAAGAAATTGACGAAATCCGACCATTCTGCAAAGCATTCTAATTCCAACTCTAATACTTCAGTTGTATTACCATTTTTTCCTAAAATCAGTCAGCAAGTTGCTAAAATCCTTAGAAGGTTTGATTTTAAAGTTATTTTTTCTCCTGTTAATAAAATCCCTTTTTCAAATCTCAAACACCCCGTTGATCGCCTAGATAATTGGGGCATTTACCAGATCTCTTGTCAGTGTGGTCTTTCTTATATTGGTCAGACTAAACGTGCTCTTAGATTTCGTTTAAAAGAGCATGAAGGTTATGTTAAAAATCAGGAGCTCAAACGTTCTTCTATTGCTCAACATTCTTGGTCTTCTCAACATAGGTTCGATTTTTCCTCAGCCATCATTATCCAAAAATGTTCTTCTAACCTTGATCTTGATTTTTGGGAAGCTTACCATATCATTAAAAATTCTCACTCTTTAGTCAATGACTTATCTAGTACTCCAGATTTTCCAAGTATTTGGAAAGCGTTAATTTAATTCCCCCTTTTTTGGTTTCTTTTCTCTACTCCTCCGGTAGATGTCGCTACTTGTCCACCCAGTCGTTTCCTCTGCTTCTCTCTCATTGGTTGTTTCGGCGCCTTCGCCACCCGCATAGGGTATAAAAGCCAGCGCGTCTCTGTCTATGATTTTGCTCAGCCTTGCTTTTTCTAGCACGCTGTTCCTTTTGCACTGAAGAAGAATCTCGCTAGTAGATTCGAAACAGCTGTTTGCTGCTTTTCATATATTATTTGTGCATTTTAAACGTTGGTTTTTCTGCTTTTTAATATTGTTGCACATAGGCTTTACTTGCTATTTTTATAAATATTGAATAGTTTACCAATTGTATGCTAAAAGAACAAAAAATCTTTAAGTTGGTAATATTTACAAAAAAGTAAGTTAATGATAATTTATTAATACAACAGAGAAAATCGCCCACGACAAAGAAAGTTTGCAAAGAAAAAATATCGTACATGTATAATTTAACTTTTATTAAAATAATGTCTATTTTTTTTTTAGATAAATGACAAATGAACTTTTTACTACCTCCTTTTTAAAGTTTTGGGACACATTCAAATGTTCAACCTGCTACATCTTATTTTGATAAATGATATCGGCAATTTTTTAACTTTCACGATTTTGGTATTGAAATGCTTCTTTTTTTTTCACAATTGTCACAGAAAAATTTTTTAATATTTTAATTACCAAAGTTCTCCGAAAGTTTCTTTTTCAGAGATAATGTTAAAGACCAGCTTCGATTCTGACTGATTCATTAGTGAAAAATTTGTTCGCATTATCCGATTTGTCATACATATTAGGCGATATCCGTAATATTAATTGAAAATAGATGCTGATGGGCAAAACAAATTGTCTTCAGTTATCGGAGGTACAGTCGTGGAAAAAAAAAGTAAACACCCCCTACTAACTCCTCAACAAATTATCGTAGAAGAAAGTTACTGATACCGAACGATTGGAAATAAAGTCTACTTTTAAATAATGTATATAAAATTTGCTTAGGGGGCCACCTACATATTAAAACGAACCATAACTTTGTTTTTTTCAATAGCAGTACCCAATTCTGACAGCATAAATGAACTCTACACCCTTCAATTAGCCTAAAAACGAATTTTTATGCAATTCGTACCATAAGTTTCCAAGAAATTAATTATTTTAAAACGAGCGTATTTTAAGGGCTGTATCCAAATTGAAGTTCCGTACTGGATTGTTAACCGAGAGAGCCGCTTCCTTGATCAAGGCACCTTAAGCGCCACTCAAGGAGTCAATGAAGCGTGTTAGATTACAGTACGGCAGAATAAATTTCAAACTGTCTACTCACTTCTATCATAGACGGCCCTTTAACCATCATTTTGCCTTTTTTAAGCATAATTTGAAAACTACTTGGAAGAAAAATGTGAAATTTTTTAATTTCCATAAAGCAGGACTTAATAAATCTAAATCCATCAAAAAAATTGTGGGTTGCAATTCATAATTTTTTCGAATATTAATTTCATAATTCATATTATAAAATTATAAAAATTGCAAATTCAGCTTATTTATGTTTGGGTATATTAGTATTATTACCACAAAAAAATTAGCACATTAGGAGCATAATTTCGGGAGATATAAATACAAATATGAAAATATAATTTAACATTAGAAGCACTAAATTTTGAATGTTTATAATTCAAAAACTTATCATTCAAATGACTTGAAATTTGGTCTCTAGGCATAGTTTGAACCGAAGATTTGAAATATCTCGTTAAAATTGGGTATTGCCATTGAAATAAATGAAGTTAGGATTCGTTTTAATATGTAGATGACCCCCTAAGAAAATTTTATATACATCATTTAAAAGTACACTTTATTTCCAATCGTTCCGTACCAGTAACTTTCTTCTATGATGATTTGTTGAGGAGTTAGTAGGGGGTGTTTACTTTTTTTTCCCACGACTGTACGTCTTAAGCAGTGTTACCAAATTGGGGACTTTTTTGTCCCCAGATTGTTGATTGTCACCGCTTTTTTGACGTAGAAATATTCGATCTATTTTAAAAGAGATCAAAAATTCTGTAAAATATGCGAATTATACTATTTTAAAAAAGTGGTGACAGTCAAATAATCTGAATTATAAAAGTCCTCAGTCTGGCAACACTGGTCTTAACCCTTTAGCGCGTAGCTTTGCATATATGCAAACAACAGTGTTTTGAATTTAATAGATTTTTTTATTCGTATATACCTAATTTTCACCGGAAAATTAAAATAGCAATATTTTTTTTAAATAATAACAGACTTTCCGTATTTAAATAATGCGAAATTAACCATTGAAATTTTCTGGCGTAAAGTCAAATTCTCTGGACTACGTATTTTCTAGAATGTATTCTTATCATGGGAATTAAAGGGTTAAAGGTTAAGCTTTAAAAAATAAACAGTTATATAAAATAAGGTATTTCGAGACATGCTTATTAAAATATTTACTAATTTGCAATATTTTAGAGTAAAACAAGTAGTTGTTACTTGCATTGCAGATGCGCAACAGAAGAAAAGATTGACGTGTTATATGAAAAATGTATCTCTGATTTTTTTTCATTATTTTACCTGCGTAATAAACCTCACAGAGAATCATATATAATTTTTTCGAAACAAAATAAAAAATCGCGCATTTAAGGGTTAAGTGGAGACACATTAACGAAAGTTCATTTTACAATTTTTCCATGTAAAAGCATGCAAAATACGTCCTGTAGTCTTTATCATTCTATGTTTTATAAAAATTTATTTCAGCGTGTAGTTTGCTAATTAAACTTACTGTCAATTTTGCATTTTTACAATGCATTTCTTTGCAGTTCTTTTTAATTCAAGTGGAATGCGGAAATATTTTGAAGATTTTCTGTAAATGTAATTATGATTCAAATAGTTGAATTTTACATAAAGAAAATTAATGAGATGTTTTTCTCATACAATGAAAGATATTCCATTCACAGAAAATTTAATGATGAGAGTTCACTTTAATTAAATTTTATTCGTAGATATATAATCTTTTCACATAAATAAAGTGCACAATCTATTTTGACTATTTCAATTTGTTGCTGGCACATTTAGATAGTTTTTGTATTCATTAATATAAATGCAATTTAAAATAATTGTTTTATCACTTATAATAATAAAAGCAAATTAATGAAATGAAAAATCGTAAAAAGGTTCAAGAAATTCTTTTAAAATGCGGAATTTGTATTTAATCTATTTTATGGAATGGCATGCTTTGTAAAGTAATTAGACGTATGAATCTTAATTTAAATAAATTAACTCGTATCATACGCAGTCAAATTGAAAATGACTTGAAAATGTCATAAAAAATAATTATTAACATCATCTGATACCTGAGTACATAGCATCTTAATTACTAAAAAAAAGAAAGTTTCGCTCTATCTGTGTGTCTCTGTGTGCAATGGCTAGCAAAATCTACGGGATGTACGAGACTGAACAGTTTTGTTACGCTAGCTCAAAGTGTCTCCTGATGCACCTGAGACTCAGAATTTTAAAATTCTAACAGCTGAGTTGAGCTATTAATTAAAAATCGAAACTCAATCTCATTAAAAACTCATCTCGGTCCTTACGAGAGGGAAAAAGTGCTTACCTTCTCGCAAAAGCCTTATTTACGCATTGGTAGAAACTAAAGAACCAACAGGGGGTATTTTTGCCGTTATTTATTAACTTACATCTTGCCAAACCGCTTAGTACAGTTAAAAACGGAAGACATATTCTGAAATTTCGCACTCTTACTTCTCAAATGCCGCAATCACTTAAAAAATATATCCCAATTAACCCTTAAGAAAGTACTTTTTTTAAAGGGTCGATTTTCAGGAAAACGATTTTTCCCTTATTGCAACGCACCTCCAGGGCACAATTTTAGAGGTACCAACAAATCAAAAATACGTTCTTAAAGAAGAAAGCTTCTTCTAATTGATAGTTAATCGGTTTTAAAAAATATGAATGTCAACCCTTTCAAATTCACCAGCAAACGCAGGTCACTTTGCACCTCACGGAGATGATATTTTTCTACACTAAAAGTACCTAAACGTCCGTATTTTAACGGAATCTTTTTAGAGCACGTCGATAGATCAAGATTACATCCCCTACAAAAATTTTGTAACGTTTGGACGGGTAGAAATATTTTTTACGAAATAAAATGTGTAGAAATTTCGACGAAATTAGTTAAAATATGAGCGTTTCGTAACGGTTTCACTCGCTTGCGGTACGCATAGACTCCAAAAATCAAGTTACGTAGAAAATAAAACACCATATAGCATATACTTTCAAATCAATATTTTATCGTTTTAAAATATAAATTCAGATAAAAGGGAGTTATATACATAAAATCATACAGATTTGAGGTTTTTTTAAGGTCATTCATCACGGGCCCGTGAAAAGTCGGGTTGGCTAGCTAGTGAAGAATAAAGTATTTTTAAAAGAATATATTTTTCCACATGCTTACGTCGAAAACAAAAGAAACACATAATTGGCATGATAACAAAATAAAATCTATCCCTTGATGCTATCAAAACTGTAAAAGATTTGTAATACTAATATATAAAATTTGAGAGTTTGTCTGATTTTGTCACAAAAACACCCCCTATTTGTAATTTTATTCGTCTATCTAGACGATATATTGTCAAAAATAACATTATGATTATTTCTCCCTGTTTGTCTGTTTATCAGAAATGGCTTTGAAACGGTTACATAACAGATACTAATCCTATAAGGGCCAGATGGAGATTATTTCGGATTGCAATCTACAGTTTGCCGAAATCCGATATACAGGGTGCGGAAGGTATTTGAGAACATACATTTTAGGTGAAATACCACCCTGCACCTCAGGGTTACAAGTCCTTTTCTGTTACATGTAAACATGTCAGAACATAGACTAACTGAGTAAATGAAGAGGCGTGTTGTCATTGTCTTATTGGCTGAAGAACACCCCGATTTAGAGGCTGCTGCATTATTGAAACTCGCCCAGTCATATGTCTTTAAAGTAAGGAGCGACGTAAAGGCTGCCAGGTTTAATGTGGCAGCCCTTTCATACAGGCAATAACATTGTTGGTGATATGACATTATGAAGACGCCAGAATTCTCATTCCTGTCGTAAGGACCTTTGTTAGAAGTTTACGTGATAGGAGAGGACAATTCTTGTCCGAAAGAGCCAGAGATAATCTCCTGAGCAAAGCCAAACGCCTCCTTCACAAGATGAAACATGAGGAGGAGCCAGGAATGCTGTTGTTTTCCTCACATAAGAAATACTTTGTCCAGGTCCAGAATGTTAATCACAAAAAAGATCGGTGGCTGTATAAAATCACCGAACAGGTTTCTACCTTCATGCACAGAAAATTTCCAGCATCACTGATGATTCTGGGAGGTCGTGAGCGGTGAAGATGACCTGATGCCTCTACATGTCGTTCTTCAAGGAGCCAGACTCAACGCTTTTGTTTATACGGAGGTTTTAAAGCTCTGGATTGCTTCTGCCACACGTGGAAGGCCGTACACTTTTCAACAAGACATTTAACCACCCCATAGAGCCCACGAAACAAAATAATGGATGACCAAAAACTTTCATGAACATGTCGTCCTCAACTTATTTCCCCCAGTTCCCCAAGTATTAACCAGGCAGACTGTTACGTATGTGGTGTGGTTAAGAGGGACTCCAATAGACATCCAAACAATATAGTTGCGTCGCTCAGGGCAGCCGTTTGTATTCAATGGCAAATGTTCCCAACACACATCTGATTATTGACTGCAGTTAGTTTCGATAGTATATAGGGGCTGTTATTGCGGCTGATGGTGGTTTGAGTGCATGATGATATACATTGTATATTTGGTCACCTGTACAAAACGTTAAAAATGTAAAAAATGCTCATATGTAAAAATTAATATGTCAATGTAAAAACTAAGTTAAATGTCAATGTAAAAATTAATTTTGTCCTATCAATCTGTCAGTACAAAAGTTGTACATAAGATTCAGAAGATTTATATTAAATTTAGGTGGATTTCATATCTTGTGAATTGGCGAAGTTACGAATTTGTTTCGTCTTAAAACCTTATTTTTTGTCCCCTCAACCCATTTTTAATGATATCAAAAATCAGTTATACATAAATTTTTCGCCCTTTTCGTAGAAGTATTAATAACTTTAATTTGACTTCATTATGAATCATAATTATGAATCATAATTATGAATCATAAGTTATGTATTTCTCTTGTTTTCACAAAAACCCTCCCTATTTACACCTCCTTGGTTCTATTTTGCCCCATTAACGAACCTGACCGACATTTTCGGACGCGTGATTTTATGTATCAGTTTGGAAGGGATTTGTGTACAATTATGGAAGTTATAAATAATGTTTAATATAAGTTTAGAAAAAAGTGATACATAAAGTTTTTAACTGGATGTGGTTTTGGGTTCTAGAAGTCATGATCAGCGTAGATCTTCAAAAATATTTCAGAAATTCCAACATAGGGGATAATGTAATAGGTAGTATTTCTTACGAAATCTACTTAAAAAGTAGTATGTGAGCTAGAATAGAGGTAATGTTTTAACAGATTTAGTGAGAGTACTAGCTTGGGTTAGACTACTTTAAGGAAAACAAATTATTGGAGAACTGTGATATTAAACCAAAAGCAATATGTATACACATTTCTTTAACTTGCGCAGCATGGCTCATATGAAATATCTTGTTAAAATGTACCTACCATTTTTACTCATTTTTCATAATATTCTAAGGGAGTAGTAAAAAAGTTGGACATTGTAGGCCAAACGTAGCAAATGAGGTGCGTTCGAACTAGAACGAAGTTTTATAAATATTCAGAACTGGTTGCAATAGCTTTTTCACTCTTATGCAAATATCCATGAATACAAAATTTATTTCGATTATACATATTAAATTAAGTAAGACGGAAATAATATGACTCCATCTGAAATAGGACGTAATGACCATGGCAACCTAGAATCATTACTTATCATTGGATATCATTGATTTAATTTGGTATGATAGAATTTAATAGAATGAATTTTTTTTTTTTTAATCTTTCTAAGTTGTGATTCGATTTTCATAAAATTTGAAAAGACTCGAGAAAATTCTCTAATGATTTTATACAAGGTGATGCATAAAGATCGAAACAATAGGCTATTTCCTTGAATATTGCCACTAAACACATGATTCTAATTGCAAAGTTTCATAAAAAAGGTGAAAATTTTGACGAGATAAGTTGCAACTCCATGGGGGGTCTATTTGAGAATATACGAAAACTAAATTTTAATGCGGCCCCGCGTAGGGTAAAATTTCCAATTAGGAAAATTTTCCTTACCCATTCCTGAATTATACACAAAAAATTCAATCTTCATATCTGCAAAACTCACAGGGATACGCCCCTTTAACCCGAGAGTAGTCGCGACATTTTTTAGAACGTTAGTAGTCGCGTTCGGTCCATTTGCCGCCGTTACCAGCAGGCCGAAAACGAAGGGGAAACTTGCCGGTGTTATCAGATGATCGAAAACGGATAACGTAGGGTGAAAATATTGACCGAATTTTAAAAGATTACAGCAATTATTCATTTTACAACATTTTACAGCAATTATTTATTTCACAACCTTTTACAGCAATTATTTATTTCGCTTAAGTATATATTCATTTGGCTAGATAAGTGTTTTTAATAACTCTTTCTTCGTTTTGTATAAATACTTAAAAGTAAATAGTAAATGATTTGATTGAATTTCTGATGTTACTATGAATCAATAATTAGTAGGAAAACATTTACGAATATGAATCTAAATTCGTGATAGGGTTTTTTTATTTATTTATTTCTCTTTTTTTTTTTTGGAAGAACATAATCAGAGTCAGGTAGATTTTTATGATACTCCGGCACTCTATATCCATTTAATAAAATAAAATTAATAAATTTAGCATCAATATATTACACTGACATTAAATTGAACAATTAAACTGAAAATAAAAATGGAACCTATGACATGCAACACAAAAACCAAATACAATACCACTAATTTACCAGCATATTATATATATATATATATATATATATATATATATATATAATAAAGAAAAAGGTAAAAAATGCTTAACTTCGAAATTATAAATGTAAATGTTGTAACTACGTTTTATTTATTTATTTTGTGGGGTGTCTGTGTGTGTATGAGGGGGGGGGGGGAGCTCTCGAGATTTTGTGATTAAATCCATTTTTCAAATGAAAATGCACGATTTGTAGTTTTTGTACTTATTTCAGGGTGGGAGCAGCGCCCTTGAATAAAAACGCTGGATACGAACTTCGCTGATATAAAGTAAATAATAAATAAGTTATTGAAATTATATATTTAATTTAAATACATTTGCAATTGTAGATTTAAATCCTAAGATGGATAAATTATTTTAATTAATAGAATCATTGAAAGGTTCATCTTAATAGGATGTATTTTACAGCAACTATTTAATTAAAATAAATATTCAATTGTACATTTCATAATAAGGTATTAATATTATAATTTATTGTTTTATAATAACATTTATTAAAATAATAAAAACAATAAGAAAATTTTCTCCGAAATTATAAATATGCAGCAATAATTTAATTTAAATGAATTTTCTCTCATATTCTGTAAAACATTATTCTGAAAAATAGTTTGAACAATTGATGAAGGACAACAATTTTAAATTTGTTAGATACCGCCCCCAAGCCTCTATTGGATTTCAATAATAATAATAGTAATAAAAACATTTTCTGAGGCATTGTTTAAAAAAAAAAAAAAGTGTTTTTACTTACAGTATGAAAATTTAAAAATAGATAAATTTTAGAAAAATACTTAAAATATTTTTTTTAAATCATAGTATAAACATTCACTGAATTATCCAAAATAGATTTTTATTTCGTAATTTCTAACCTACATTATAAAATTCTCATTATTTTTCTTATTGTACAAATAAATTATATGTATGTTCTTCACAGATATACATACTACATTTCTGAGAAAATTGTTTTATCTTTCGAATTTGTTTTATTGTACAAAAACGATACTTTTCAGATTTTGGAGATACGGCAATTTTTTTTACTGATTCCCACAAAATTCTCTTCTCTCTTTTTTAATGGTTTTGCAGTGTTATTGTCTGTTTTCTTTCATTTATATGTTCCGGTAATAAATGGAAAGCAAGTTCTTTGAAATAATGATGATGAATTTCCCTTTTTTTCCATATTTAAACGATTGTCAATTTGAGAATTTATTCCCGCAATATTTTACAATGAAAAAAAAAAAAAATGTAAGTGGCCACCCATCAGTTTTTTGTGCGAACTGACTTCACAACTAATATAATAAAACAATTTTAAGTCACATTCTAAAAGTAAAAAAAAGTATTCTATGAACGGGTAAAATAGCTGATAGAGAGACGAAATAACAACAGGCAGAGAGTCCGGACTTCGAAGAAACTTTCCCCCACAGATTTCGCGGAAATGGGAAAGGATGAACACGAGGGGGAAAAATTCAACTAACGCAAGTGGTCGCAACGCGGTCATTTAGACCGATTGAAACTTAAGAATGCGATAAAATGCTAAGAAATAGCAGCAATGACTTGCAATTTTACTACACAAGAGTGTGAACACTCAAGGTCAGCTACACGGAATTTCGCTATCGTAACTTTAACGGGAAATGAGTTACAGGAAGATAACAAATTTCGGGCGGGGAAAAGACCAACGCGCGACTATTAACGGGTTAAATAATTCATCAGGTTTTAAGGGATTAGACACAAATTGAAATGAGTGCAATTCAAGAAACAATGTTACTTTAAGTGTTCCAGGAAACATGTAAAAATATATTTATTGACTTAGAATTTTGATTTTTTTTCCCTGCGATGGTTAACCTTATAATTTGCAAACAAAATCCTATCCTAAAATTTCTCATAAAGTTTAAAATTTTTTTTTAAATGATTATTATTTTTTTAAGTGGGGTAGTTTAAAATCGTTATAACTCTAAATATTATTTGTCGAATTTGACCATAAAATTTGTCAAAAAATCGATTTTGTTTTTTAATATTAAATGAAATCCTGTCTAATTGTGAAAATTTTGACACCTCATTTTTACCGATATGGTAATTATATGGTAAGTATTGTAGACTAGATATTGTAAATTTTGTTAATATACTCAGCGCAATTACCCACACAAATTAAAACTTTCAACGACTTTTTCTCCATGTTCACATTTTCTTCACTTTCGTGTTTTAAAAACGCTAAGGCTTTTTTTGTATTTGAGATACAGATTAAAAATTTTTTATACATGTTCTTTACTATATTTGTGATAAATCTGCACATGGAGTTAGCCTTCAGGTTTTTTGTTATTTAAAAAAAAATAAAAGCATATAAAGATGCGTTAGATTTCATCGGTTTCAACAACATGTATCATTAAAAAATTATAATAAATGTATTATTAGATATTTTAAAAAATCTATGCGCAGTCTTGTGTAATACACATTTGAAAATCTTAAAATAAAATTGGGCAAAAATATAAATTTTTATAAATGTAGTAGTTATTTAAAAAAATTAAAATGCTTATAAACATTTAAAAAATTTAATCGATAATGCAGTTATTTTTTTTTCAAAATGTAGGGAAGACCGGGGATGTTTGTCTAAAGGGGTAAGTATGTGCAGTCCTCATAAATCGCCTGTTTCTGGATAGATTACGCAGCCACTCACAGGGTACCTTTCTTATTGCTTTTTATAACATCTATTGTAGTTTTGCAGCGTTACCTACGTGCAGAGGACATTTATTACGATTTTCTGTTTTTTGCACTCATAAGTAATTTTTTGTTGCTTCATTATTTTTCTAATTTCTAATACTTATATTAATAATTAACTTGTGCAGTTTTTCTTAGTGTATGATTAACTGTACCTACCCCATATGTGATTTCCTTGGATTATTTATGCTTAGAGTGTGCATAGTGCGTGCTGTGATTTATGCTTACGTGTCCCTTTTGTGAAGAAATTTATTATGGGGTTAGTAGGCGCATTGAACTCGGGGCAAGTTGGCTCAGTGTTTGGTGTATGCTGGTAGCTTGAAAAACTGGAAACAACGAGAAAAGTGGTTGCAATGCAAGATTTTGGGCACACGAGGCTTGCCCAAACGGAGACACTCAATTATTTATTTGTGACAACTGTAACTCTGATGATGATATAGAGTAGGATAGAAGTTTCTCAATGCTAATGTTTTATTCATTATTTTTATGTCTGTATAATTTAGATTTTACATTGTACGGCTATAAAGCCTTTGTTTAAACTTACTGGTAATAATGAAATTGATTTCGCTTAACTGCATGTCTTATTTGAGCTTCATTTAAATTTATATAAAGCGTGTGCCAACTTACCCCATAGGTATAGGCAACTTGCCCCGTGAAGGGGTAGGTTGGCGCACAATTTTCCTTTTACTTTAGGCTTCCGCTAAACATGAACTACAAAAGCTACAAACTCAAAACTCCGGGTATTTATAGCCCAACGCCTGTTCTTTAAAAGTACAGTTAAAGTTTCATAAAAACTTAAACAAAAAATAAATAAAAATTAATAACTAAAAACTGCGCCTACTAGCCCCTACTTTTCTCCCCTACTTTTAGTTGAACATTGAAATGCAGTGCCATTTGAACCATATATAATCAAATAAACAAAATCGTTGAAAAGGTAAACTGTCCCTTTAAAGAAGAAAATGTAATTTTAATTTTGTTTCGGGATTTTTTTAAATATTAATTTTTAAAATATTAAAAATATACATTTAAAATATGATGTAACTCATTTTTAAACAAATAATATTTTCAAAAGTAAATCTATTTTTTTCAAATTAAAAATTAAATCTTTTTTTTCAAATTTGCCGAAACAAAATTAATGTAAAATAATCAAAAAAGACATGTTCCAAATTTGCACTTTTTTTCCTTAACAATTCTTAATTTATAATAATTTAAACGCGAAAAACGGTGAAAAAAATCCATCCTGCAGAAAAACTCTTTTAAAGTTTTAAACAAAGATTGGCTCCTAATAAAATTTTTAAATGCTTTTAAAAAAATTGCACGTGAATAAGTAACTCCTTCCTATAATTTAAACTTCCGATTCAGTTTCACTTTTACCCTTTCCACCTTCTTTCTGTACTATTTAAATGGCCATCAGTTGATTTAAAATAATATTTTTGCTAGCATGCAGATAAAGAATTTTTTCATAATTTTAGCCCTTCCAACTTCAGGTTTTATAGTGTCCCGGCGAGGCCGTTAGAATGTCTGCATTCTGGAGCCGGGCGAGACCTGGACCTTACTTTTTTCTGAAGGCTCGGTCGGGCCAGCCCTAACTTATATTTTCATACTAAACTGGGACTGGCTTCCTTCTTCCTAGGTCTGCATGGGGCGAAATTTTCAGTCCCACTCTCGACCCCACCCGCATTAAAATCATTGTCTCTGACTGACCTGATCGGTACAAAAATCCGTAAAATTTGGCGCAGTCCAAAAATTTTTAAGTCGCCATTATTTTACAATTAAACTTTAAAATTCATTTTTTAAAGGATAGTAGATTTAAAGGCAAAAAAAGTAAAATGCAGGAAAACCAGTGAAAAAGAACTTGCCTATGACGGAATCCTGTCTTAATTGGAAAATTCTGTTGATCCATGTAGAATGAATATAATAATACCTTAGAAAAGAATAGACTACATTTACACATCCTAAGAAGGGAGCTTGTCTATAACGCAATTTTTCCTTTCCTATATGATTCTGCCTCAGAAAATTTTACTGTATAGCATTTTGCAAAGTCTCCAACACATGGAATATGGATTAATGATATTAAATGATAAGAGAAGCATTTACATACATATAGAGATTCATTAAAAAAAAATATGTATATATATCAGAGCCTTTGGCACTTCTTTAAAAATGAAGATTATAAACATGAAAAAAGAAAAGCTATAATAAGTATTTTTGGTCAGAACTCTTCCGTACGAAACAATTTTTAACCATATCGGCGTAAAAAGCTTTTTTTTTTGTAGAAATTAAGTCAGGACGGGCTGGGGTCGCACTAATATTTTAACTTTTTCCAGGCCAGGCTAAAGTTTTCTTTCTATGGGTAGGCTTGGAACCGGGCCTGGATATTTCGACCCGTGCAGACATTTAATGCAGACCTCCAGCATATTTTGAAAGCAAGTTTAACTTAAAACCTATACGCTGCTATTTTATGTCCAAAGGAGTGGCTCTGCCTTAAATCGACTTTTAATAACGTACAATTTGTGAATGATCCCTATCTTGCATTCAAAATGAGTCAATAACTCGTCGCTCAGAGGCATGAAGAGATGTAAGTCACTAATTTTGGATTCTAATATCTCTGCGAGTTTTGAAGAGATCAAGATGAATTTTTTTTGTGTTTAAATCAGGAATGAATTGTGAAAAATTTCCTAACGGAAAATTTTACTCTATGAGAGCAGTATGAACATTTAGTTTTTGTATTTTCTCAAATAGACACCCCCCCCCCCCCCAACTGAGTTGCAATTTATGTTATTAAATTTTGCACCTTTTTTCACGAAACTTTGCAAGTGGAAGCATGCGTCTTGGAGCAATATTTAAGGATATAATCTAATGTTTGGATTTTTATGAATCACCCTGTATATTAAATTTGAAACCATTCGGCTGGGTAGTTTTTGCACTGTTATATACGGACAGATGAACAGACAGATGGACAAACGAGATGACGACTATAGGTGCTACGTATGTATATAATTACGACATTTCTTCATAGAGCATAATGTGGTGTAATACTTTTGAGTCTCTCTATAGATAAACTATGAACGCATATAGCATTTTATTTGCAATAGTAAATTTCAATAACATATATCAATTACAGAGCAATTCAACTATGTTAACGCAAGTTAGAGTTCGGGCAGACCTACAGACGGAGAGACAAACCGAATTCATAAACACTTTTCAACTATGTTAGAAAGTGTTAAAACTGTATAAAAGGTTGAAATTTCATGTTTAGCAATTTATACCACTAGCCGGAAGCATGCTTGAAAACTTTTGTGCAGCCCTGTATTTTACCTACTATCTTTATATACAGGCTACTATTTAGCTAAAATTTAATTAAGACTAAAAAACACTTAAAACTACTAAATTCACACTTCCAGAGATTATCATCCATAATCTCTGCGTGTCTCTTTTCGTGACTCTGTATATCATTTTATCTGTATCCTAGAACGTATTGCAGAAGATCCATCATATCTTTCTTTTTGGCCAAAGTAATTTTTCTACGGCCCACGTACAATGCATCTTGACTGACAATTGACAAAGAAAGTAACTTGCGCCCACGAGCCCGATTTTCCAAATTTACTTTGCGAGAAGGTTGATTGAACCACATTGAGGTTTTCTTTCAAAAGTAACATGAAAGAAAACCTCTCACAACTCGGAGCCCTACAATATCTGCCCAACTAAAGCAAGTTCCAGCGGTATCCTTTTTTCTGCTTGTGATACTTTGTTCCAAAGCTGTTAGTTGAAAGAAAGTCGGAATTCTTATCTTCACTGACATCAAATTTAGGATATTTTTTCTTTGCATTCATAATAGTTTCCTTCCAGTCTCCAGGAACATAGATCTGTTGTTTCTTGATAGTTGGTGTATTACTCGAGTTACAACTTTCTGCTGGTGTCTTGCAACAATGCTAGAAAGGTCTTGAGAACCTCTTCCTCACTCTATTTCATCTATTTCATCCCAGAAGTACATGTATCCCACATTATTTTTAAAGGAATACACTCCAAAGTTATAAACATATAGATTGTGTTTATGATAAGCTATGTACGTTGAAAGCTCAGAAAGGGTAGTGCTTTTTGCAAGTCGAATGTACAGCAGTAAGTTTCATCTGAGGCTTTAATTTGATCAATTTCCATTTTCTCTCTAGCGTGTTTAGCTATCCGCAAGTGGTGCTCTTCTTCGATTTCAAGACTTTTTCAAGTGTTTTAACAATTTTTTTGTCGGGAGCTTGATTGATATGTCATCACATAATTTACATGTATCTGTACTTGGCGGCTTGAAGTATAAATTAAACTTTTCGCTGAGGACTTTGTAATAGAATTTCTCTTTGATGGGGGTCTTATTCTTTGTCGTACATTCCTCTCTAGGCGTAAGATCGAACTATATGATTAGAGTTTTTTTCCTTGTAATGATTTTTTTAAGAAAAACGCTGTCAGTATTTTTGCAGTTTTTTTACCGAGAGGAGGGGGGGGGGGGTCATCAAAAACAATATTACTTTCCATTCATATTTTAAACATCTGATTCATGAACGTTTATTTTTCATCAGGAGTTTTGAAATCGCTACTTATTTAAAATAAAACTTTTTTGATAGCTATGAGGCAAGAATTAGACAATAATGGGTCACAGATAAAAAAGTAGTGATGGAGTAGAACACTGATGAATGGACTTGATTCAGTAAGGTTGTGAAGGTTTCTTGTATTACTTCACCAATTCTGGACACAGATGATATTTATGAAAAAGTATGTGAACTAAAGACTTGGTGTACTATGGCAGTAGATAAAATTCAGTTTACTGCCCCTTCTTCATGAGCTATCTCATTTTTTTCTTTAAGTGGACTTGGTCTACTATGGTTGTGAGCCCTCATATCTTACAAGGGAACCACTTTAGGTGTTGCTCGCATCTAGTATTGAAACTTGGTGCAATTTGAAGCTCTATATTAGGAAATTTGGGAAACGATAAAATTTTTTTGTTAAAATAATATTTTTTGATTTTACAGTAGATTAACTTTCTGAAAATGCAATTTTCTAGACCACTTTTCGGGCTTTTAACGCAAGTTTAAAAAAAAAAAATAGTTACAAATATAAATTAATCAATAATAACTATAAAATGTTGAAAAAAGTTTTAAAATTCCTTCATGAACCTACGAATTTGATTTACAAAAAATACAATATTATATTTGCATATTTGGCGGGGAAAGATTGGCGTCTTTTTCGTTCCGTACAGTTTTCCGGCAACCCTAGCTCAGTATTTTCGCTACGTACCGTGTTGTAATGGTTTGGACATAAACCTACAGGTATAAAGCTAGTGAAAATTTTGAAGTGCCATATCTGGCGACTTAACTCTCTTTTGGTATAAAATTAACAAATAAAAATCCAATAATAAAAAATTATAAATATAAAAAAATATATAAAATATGATTTTAACAAAGAATTTTTATCGGTTCTCTAACTTTTATGCATAGGGCTACAAAATGCACCAGGTCTCGATTCTAGGTGCGAGCAACATCTAAAGTAGTTCCCTCGTTAGTATAATAAATGTAGTTCAACGTAAAAACGCGTAACGTATAAATAACTTTAAAAACGACCCTTGAACTATTTTCGTTCATACTCAGTAACCCTTACAAATTCTTTTGTGCAGCACTGTATATTATCTACAGCATTTATACACTTACCGTAATTTGCAAATATTTAGTTAAACTTAAAAGCTCATATTGTAACTAAAAGTGCACTTCCAGCAATCATCGCTAATATACAGTATTTAGGATACAATAAAATTTTCGAAATCTTTTGTGTATCCCTGTAAATACAATACATTTTCTATTATACAGGAAGTAACTTGTAGTAAACCTCAGCAAAGTATATCAATATTATTATATGTGAAACAGTTTAACATAATTAGTATACCCCACAAACAAAGATTCTCAATATACCATTATGTAACGGAATTCTTTTGTGTGGCCCTTAAACGGATAATAAATATTCTTTGCACCGCATATTCTACAGAATGTATGTTTTAGTGCACTTCATAAATGCATATAAATTTCATTATTTTCGAAAAGCAACATCAGTGTAACAGCATCAAGATGTTCTTGAAACTATTTTTTCCCATTAGCCGTAATATAACGGAATACTTTTGGCTGTCTCTGTAATTGAAGTATACATCCGATTTTCATAAATTGTGAAATGTCTCGACAAAATTCTGCAACAATTGTACATTTTAAATTTCAAACCAGTCGGTTTGGTAGTTTTTGCGCTGTTAATGCGGACGGACAGACATACAGACGGACAGATCAGACTACGACTATAGGTGCTACGTATTTATGTAATTACGAACGCACCTAAAAATAATGAAACAAACACCATGTTCACGTTCTGTCAATTTCGTAATAAATCCCGTAATAGGAGAAAGTAGACATGGTTTTAGTTAATTATTGGTACGTGGATGGGTCTAAATATTGAAAGTAATGCGTACCATTGCTGAATAGTGTATCATGGTGACATGTTGGAGACAATGAAACATATATAAAAGAATCTAATTACAGCAAAACTTTACCCAATAATTTAATTAGCTTCTTTTACCGTAAGGTGAAACATGGTACCCGGTATCCTAAAAAAACAAAATTACTAGACTTGTTCTTCAATTTCTGGGGCAACTACACTCTGCTATACCTAATGAAGCAATCCACTAATTACCAATGTCCAAAAGAATAGTTGTGTATTTACTTATATTTTGAAAGAAATAAATAATCTTATATACGAATTTAAGGAATACGAATTTCACAATTCCGATTTTGGAATGTTTCTATTGCATCAGACAATAAATATTTTTAATACACATGTGTCATTATTATATTAAATTCTAAATAATTTCATCTTTTTTGCAAAGAATAATTTCATGTTCTTCAAAAGTTCTGAAATATAAAATTTATTTCAATATGAATTTAACAATATCTAGCGACAAACTGAAAAAAAATCTAATACAGTAGAGAGCCGATTATCTGAACAAGGGACCGACCCTAGTTCGGATAGGGAAAAGTTCGGATAGATGGACAGACAATTTAAGGGACGTTTCTGACTATACTAAAACCTTCACACTTTATACAGGCTTAGGACTTGCAGCGCCAATTAGTGCTAGCGTGTTTAAAAACTGTTTTTTTTTTTTTTACGTTTTTATCATTTAAAATTTTCTTTTACTCTTTTCACCATTTTCTGAACTCCAGAGATCATAATTTAAGCAAAAAAGCATTCGATTGTTGCTTGCTTCAAAGAAGACGTTCTTTCCAATGCTGCCATATCTCGAATTCTTCTTAAATACTTTAGTTGAATAGGACAGAGTTCTTCTGCCGTTCGAGCCATTTCATAGCTTTTTCCAAACATTGAAAGGCTTCGTTATGTGATGGACCCGGGTCATTTGCAGAGCATTCGTTTTCATTTCTTCAATTTCTTGAATTTCTTTTTCATCTTAAATCTGATCCACAATCTCATCATTATTTAAAAAAAAAAAAAAAAAAAAAAATTGAGAGAAATAGGATGTTCGGATAATTGGAAGTTCGGTTAATTGGAGTTCCGATAAACGGCGCTCTACTGTTTTCATTAATCAATTACATCTTTAAAATTTTTCTCAAAGTTTTAAAACTTTGCATTTGATACGTAGTGTCTTTCGTAGTGACATCGCTACAGTATTATATTCTTACAAAGACTTAAAAGAAAAACTTTGAGTTAAATGTCACAATGTATTTGTCTTATCTTTTGTCCTGTTAAAAGTCTGACAGGATGATTCAATGCAGAAACAGACTTTCTCCTAATTAACTCCGTATGTTAATGAACTCCATGATTTCTATGTCGGACATAATTCTTTGATGCTGCCACTGAAACAAATAAATGATAATCAGAAGTAATTTCTATTGTTGTTTCCACCGTACTTTCCAAAGGATGTTACGCATAAAGACGTAGAACAGTAATTTATGAGAAGATTGTTTCTTTTACTATAACATTTTTAGATGTGACATTCTTTCCTTGTTAGAAAATACCGCTGTATTTTGTCTATATTATATTGATTTAAAGAATTAATTGAACATTTGAGAGATAAATGTCAAACTTTATTTGTTTTGTTTTTTAAAACATCGACATGTTATGTTAAATATGTAACAAGATTTTATACTTTAGAGAATGAGAATAAATTCCGTGTTACATATGAGCTCCGTGATTTGTATCCGGAACATGATTCTTTGACATCGTTGTTGTAATTCGCGCATTAAAAAGTATTTTAACTGTTCTATCAAGTGAATGAAATAATTCAGCACAACATAATTAAAACTATTTTTATTGAACTTATTGTAAAGCTATGCTTTTTATGTTAAATAATGTCGTCGGATTAAATAATAATGGAATGTAGATCTAAGTAAGTTTTACTTGTGTTTTTTTTTAATGGAAATCATATAACTTTAATAATATCATAATTTATTTTAAGAAATATTTGATACAAACGTCAAAATTTAGTGTTATATTAAAACGTGAAGAGGATCTCTTCATCTGTCTATGTTGAGTATGTCTAACTATATAGTGTGACAAATTGAGATAGAACTTAGTCCGGTAAGGAACAGAGCACAATTACAGCTGGAAAGAAATTAGTTCATTTTTATTAAAAATTTATATTTACATATTCTAATCACAAAGACTCTCATTTAAAATTCTCATTATTGGAGTTAAATGTAATTTATGATTTTTAATCATCCGTTTCAACGTAGGGATAGTGTTCTAACTTGAACATATATGTACCTGGTACCTACAGAGTTTTTAGCTCTATTAATTGGATTTGTATAAAACTAATCAATGTAGTTTTGAGATATGCCACAAGATATCACTTAGCAGTTGGTTTCTTTACTATAGTCAGCACATGTTGCAGACAATTGTTAAAAAAATTTTGATCATCAAAAAGTAAAATTTTTAAAGCTGCAACTTTTTACCCGACTGCCAAGAAGGTATATGTGTCTCACACGTATCTGGGTATGTGGATTTCTTTACACCCTCGAAACATCCCAACGCTTGGATGGATTTTAATGAATGAGGTATCCATCGATTCGTATTAACCGTCTGATGGTTATAGGCTAGGTTTTGCTTTTATAAATTCAAAATGGCGGCCATAAAATACAAAATGGTGGTAGAGATGAAAAAAATTACACTCACCCTATTGAGGAGGATATCATTGGATAGGTCTTCCAAAATGAAGATGATGTTTCATTGTCTATTTTACAGTCAGAAGCTCCGTTTAAATATTACACAACTTGGAAGTTGTGTCGGTAGGGTGTCTAGCTTTACTGCAACTCTAACCTTCATAGACATCGATAGGCCTCATCAAAACAGTGCTTTTGATAGGAACTAACAATTAAAAACAACTTAAAAGTCATCAATACAAGTAAATAAAAAAAATAGGTAAGTAATATAAAAATTGTTTCACATCGATGAGAAATAATTAATTATTTCGCTTTTTAGGTAGTTGGGCTTTTTGATTTTTTAAATTTATCATTATATCTCGTTACAGTTATTTATTTTAAATCAAAAGTTGTAAAAGTATATTTATAGTGCAGTAGGGACATGAGTTTAAAATCATGTTAAGCTAACTAAAAAATGGTAAGTAGTAATTTTTAAGTCACCAAGCTTTATACCTTGAACTAAGCAATAGTGTTGTACCTTGAGCAGATTCTAAATATAACACAATTACATATTATTCTTTTAAAAAGCCAACAAATGAAAATATGTCAGGAAAGTTTGTCTTTGTACAATTAATGGAAGGAATTCAAAACTTAACTCTGTGTGTACACAACTTGTGTACAGAAAATATGCATAAATGATGACCATGGTGAAGAAGAGATTATTGTTGTGCCCATGAAACGTTTTAATAGCACTCCTAGAATAGAATTCATACTTGAGGTAAAATAGTTTTTCTATCAGTTGCGATCAAAGCATTAGAATTTTGCCAGAACCTAGTCTTATTTAAAGCCACAGAAGAATTCTTTGTATATTTCCTGGTATAGTATCAGTTTTTGAAAAATAATCTTAGCTTTTTATGCAACTATTCTTTTGGTGATTTTACATCATGATATTACAAACATGTATAACAAAAATATAAAAATGCAATAAAAAAAGTTAAAATTTAATTGATATCTATTGTGATTCGAATTATCCCCCCAACCAGCCTCTAATTTACCCCTTCTTTCTGTTTTATATTAATTTAAAACAACTTTAAATGGGTATCTATGACATAGTTGTTATTAAATATACATTTAAAATTTATTTCAAATATGGGAAAGTGGCCTAAAATGATCCTAGCGGGCAAAACGATCCACATGTGTTTTCTTCCAGACAGGTCGCGCGATATACCGGGTAACACATAAACTAGTTGTGCCAAGTGAAAAAGAAGCAATGTCGATATCCAAGCGATCATAGTATTAAGCGTCTGAATAGAATTCATTGAAAAAAAGGGTTTTATAACATCTGTTATAAGGTTAGCATTAACTTTCATGTTTATTTAGATATACAGTCTTTCATGTACAGAAATATGACTTGGTTTACTTAATGGAGTATGTTTTTAGTTGTGAATTACTCCTGCTAAATTTGTTATGTTTCTCGGCGTTATCCAGTAATATGGCCTAAAATGGGCGGCCATGTTTCCGGGTTAAATGATCTATTATGTGGATAGTTTTACCCGTCATTAAATGACATCAATGGTTTTAAGAAAACCGGAATTGTACCTTTTAACCTGGATGCATTTTCTGAAATCGAGTTTGTGTCTGCAGAAATTACAAATAAGGCAGATCCAAACACACCAGGTTACTGTCAAGAACAAGATGGAAATTTTGAACTGGTAGGTCTTTCTCAAGAACTGCAGCTAGTTTCTGCTATCATTTCATCGGCTGACACCGGGTCCTAGTCACCCTTCAACCGTTCTCAAAGTGTGTACCTACCCCAAATATTTCTCTTCGAGTACGCGTGATATCCTACCGTTTCCAAAGAAAATGGAATTAAGCACTTCGAGAAAAAGAAAATCGATGGGAAGTGACATTTTTACGAGAATCCTTTCACGAATCAACTGAGCTTGGAAATAAAAAAAATAGAGAACAGAAAGAGATGATAAAACAGTCTGCAGCTAAGAAAATTCAATTAAAAATGCTATGTCTAAAAACAAAATAGCTAAAACAAGCAGGCATTCCCATAAAGAAGAAAAGGGGGCTTAAAAACCAATATTTGGAATACAGTGAAACAGATTCAGTCAGAAGATGAACACAAGAGTATTTATTGCGATGAACTATTTTCCTCCTCTGCAGCAGGTGAAAGTTGGATGCAGTGTCACAAGTACGATGTGACGTGAGTGGGGGATAATGTAGGCACAGGGATAGATGAGAATGACAATGGTGAATATGTTTACGATATTTGCTCAAATATTCCAAGTTTTCGGTTTCGGCGGTAAAAAAGTATTATTTAACTTATTACTGTGTTTATTGTGAGCAATTATTTTTGGATCATAGTTTTCAAATATTCCATTTTATTGCTTTTTCAAAATTATTTGTGAATGTTTTATTTTAAAATTTTCATAAAATAAATTATGTATGCTATTTTATTTTAAAACTTATTTTATTTCATTATGTAGTGTCATAATTACTTTTATATCCTTAATTTTGCCGATAAAATAAAATTACAATTATTTTTAAATGAAGGATCATTTTGCCCTTTGGTGAGGGTAAAATGATCCTTTGGACACTTTTTCAAAAATCTGTTTGTTTTTTTTCATCACTCCAATTTGGGTTTAAAATATGATTAAAATATGTTTATAATGCAAAACATAGTGTAAAATATACTAGCAAATGGCCAAAGTTTTATTTAAGCAATTATGTTATTTTACACAAGTTTTCCCCTTAAGGGGATCATTTTAGGCCACCTTCCCCTACATCATTAAAATATTTCGTTAGTTTTATTTTAATTTTCATCGAAAAATGATGCATGGATCATGGTACAACATGCCTTGAACCAAGGTACATGATAATACCTTGGATCTAAAATTACTATTTTTTTAATTAAAAGAAAACTATGATAGGGGTAAAATTTAGGGTTAAAAGATTGGGATAATCGCTCAGTAACGGATTTATTTGTTTTGAGCTCTTTTTGAGCAGGATAAAGTTTTATCTTTTTATAAGCACCCTTATCTATCAAATCCAGGTTTTAACCAGGTAATCATACTTATCCATAACACCAATCTGACAACTCTTATCAGCTTTGCTACGGTAAATATGTTTAGATTAGATTTTAATTTTTTTATGCAACAGGAAGCAACCTTACTAATATTAGACATAGGAAAGACACAGTTGAAATTGACATTTTTAGTAATTCAATGTCTAATTGAATCCTTCTGAGAAGAATTTAAATTATTGAATTTGAAGACTGTTTCAATGGGGCAATAATATTTGGAAAAGACGGTTCACTTGCAAGTACAAAATTAGTAATATATTTGGGATAATGTATATCATCTCGAGTAAGACAAACACTTGCAAGATTGACCACAGCATTCTGGTTTGCCAACAGTAATGGCTTCAAGGATTCATTGTTATGTTGTCTACAGAGTAAATTAAATGCAGTGCTCAGAGTAGCAATATGTTTAAGAAGTGCACTAAAACATGACCGGTTATCTATGGGAGTGAAATAATTATAAACAACTGTCGGCCCCATTTTCTATACATATATTTACAATTTGTGCTATTTAAAGTTCTCCATTTATTTATTTATATATCAGCACAAAGTTCAATCATGCCATTTTAAGTAGGCCACCATATTCGCCCGAACAATACTGAAGTAGACGCTCCAAAATTTTTATTGAGGCTGATTGTACAGTCGTGGGAAAAAAAGAGTAAAAACCCCCTACTGACCTTGCAATAAATTATTATAAAAAAAAAAAGTTACTGGTACCAAACGATTGGAAATAAAGACTACTTTTGAATGAGGTATATAAAATCTGCTTAGAAGGACATCTATATATCAAAACGAACTCAAACATCGTTTTTTTCAAAAGCAATACCCAAGTCTGACACCATCAATAGATTCTACACCCTTTAATTAGCCTAAACCCAAATTTTCATGAAATTCGTATGATTAGTTTCCGAAAAATTAATTATTTTAAAATGAGAACAGCTTTTAGGGGCTATATCCAAATTGAATTTCGGTACTCGATTGTTGAAATATTACAGAATGACTATGTCACTTCTATTAATGTATTATTTCTTGCCAAGATGACCATTTGAATAGCTTAATGTGTTTCGACTATTGCCATCTCAAAGATTTCATTAAAATGAGTAATACACTTCTCAGCAAAAGTTTAGACACTGGTGATTTTTAATCTTCAAATAAAAAATACGAACACTTGGGTTATACAAATGACTGTACCTATTGTTAAATATATTTTAAACGTTTTAGGACAGAAATAACGGTTTTAATGTAGGATATTATTTCATTTAACTGAAAAAAGTGAAATTTGCATGTTGCAAAAGTTTAGACACTTTTGTGATTTTTTGGATATTGTTCACCGAAAACCGCATATTTCAAACTTATGACGTCACATGCATGAAGTATCTAAGTGCACCTCACGATGGCATCGGTTAGTGAAGGTGCGCGAGCAAGAAATTTTCAGTCAGATGAAATAAAGCACGGAAGCTGAAATCGAAAGGGAAGACTGTTGCGGAAATTTCAGCTACTTTCAATCGGCCAAAGAAGTCTGTCTATTAAGTACTGTCTAAGGGTGACTCTTTCAAAGCAAAACATAGATCTGGAGGGACTCGTGTGGCCAGAAAACGAGATTATAGAAGGATCCATAAACTGGCATCTAGACAAATGATGACTGCTAATCGCATTAAAAGTGAGTTAGAGCTTTCTGTGCCAACGGATAATTTCGTAGATGCATTAAAGAAAGATGTAAATTAGTTTACATGAAAATGATAAAACCACCAGCCTTGAAATTTCACAACAAATTGGCCTTTTTCCTGTCGCGGAGTAATTCTTTTTATAAACGGATGAAATAATGGACTGATACCAGAATTTATAAACGAAGTTATTAGAAAATATGAAATTGCTTATTTTCACGTATATTATAAAAGGAAAATTTTAATTAAATATTCTTGCCATTTTTGGAATTAAAATTATGTGTCCTTTGCCCTCGAAAGGGTTGATGACTTGGGCCTCACTTTGTTTTAATTCTCAAGTATCTCAGGAGTTTCTCAGTGGTCGCCAAGCTGCGACCACATACATACATTGTAAATCTATTTACAGCTATTTGGAGAACTTTTATCTCTTCCAAAGTATGTATTTGAGCAAGATAATGCGTCTATTCATGTTGCATACAAATCAAAAAATTGGTTTAACTCTCAAAATATTACTGTTTTCGACTGACCCGCGTGTAACCCTGATCTGAACCCAATCGAAAACTTTTGTGGCATCATATCTCATACGGTTTTTGCAATTTTTTAACAATACTCCTCTGTAAATGAACTTCAATCAGATGTGGAACGTGTTTGGCACGAAATAGACCCCCAAGTGATGCAGGATTTAGTTTCTTCGATGGAAAGTCACATTTTTGCATTAACAGCAGACAATGTAGGTGCAGTTCGATTTTAATTTATGGATATTTTTCTGTTAACAGACAGATTGTCTATACTTTTGCAACAATGTTAAATTCGTTTTTTTTTGTCATTATATATTATGTAAAGTGTATAAATTAAAATTTATTGATTGTGTATGAAGGATAAGTCCCCAGTAATATATGGCAGTTGAATTACAGCAATTCGTTACATACTTCTCAGTACAGAAGCATAATAGATCATTGTCTAAACTTTTGCTGAGCACTGTATATATATATTTTTTAATTATGCTTTTCTGGACATCATAGATGGCCCCTTAAACCGTCGTTTTGACGATTTTTGCTCATAATTAGAAAGATTAGAAGAAAAATTTGAAATTGAGAATTTGCGCAAAACAAGACATAATAAACATAAATATATCAAAAAAATGTAGGTTGCAATTCATATTTTTTTTTCGAATATTAACTTCCTAATTTGTATTTCATACTATAAAATTTTTTAGATTACAAATCCAAAGCATTTATGTTTGGGTTTTTTTAGTATTAGAATTAAACAAAAAAAATATCATATTAGGATTATCATTTCGGGAGATATTAATAAAAATATGAAAATGTAACTTAACATTAGAAGCTCCAAATTTTGAATGTTTATGATCCAAAAACTTATCCTCCAAATGACTTGAAATTTCATTTCTAGGCATAGTTTGAACCGAAAATTTAAAATATATTGTCAGAATTGGTTGTTGTCATAGAAAAAAACAAAGTTTGCTCCGGTTTTGATTTGTATATGGCTCCCGAAACAAATTTTATATACATCATTTAAAAGTAGGCTTTATTTCAAATCGTTTGGTATCTATAATTTTTTTCTATTATAATTAGTTGCAGAGTTAGTTGGGTATGTTTATTTTTTTTCTACGACCGTACATACAAAGAGACTGATTTAATTAAATAGAATTAAGTTCACCCCACCCCATTTTATAGTACACCTTCCGCATGGTTATCATAATTTAACACAACAACAAATCAAAGTTAGCCAAATCAAATATCTGTGATGCATAAATTTGTTGACCCTTTTCCTAAAAAAAATAATAGACGAGAATGTCCAAATACCGGCTACTAGGTGTTCTGAGAACTGCGCGCAGTGCAGCCTAGCGGTGATAGGCAGTGTTTGTAACTTTAATTGAGAGAAGAAAGTTAGGAAAAGTACGTCGCTGAAGTCTGTCTCATTTTACAAATAGTAAATGCAAAAGTGTCGAATCGAAGTAATCTGGTACATCAAAAGTTTTTCAGATATGTGTTTCTCATTTTTTTTAAATATACTGATTGTATATTGGCTTGAATTGTTGATTAAGTTATTTTCTAGACATATTTAGCTGTCAATTGCCACGCGCACATTATTTGTATTTTGTTATATGAATGAGTAATACCGGTTTTAACTTAAACATAGCAGTGGTCCAAATACCGACTACCTAGAGTGGTCTAAATACCGGCTAGACGGTATTTGGACCTCTCTCGGTTGCTCTGCTTGAAGGGGAGGAAAATAAATTAATTTAAATAGTTCCATAATTAATAAATTAATTTAAATGGTTCAGAAATAGTTCCAGTGCCATTTCGCAATATGAAAAGAGCAACCGTGGCCGTAATTCTTCAGTACCGAGACTGGTTACCGGACCACTTCCTTAACACTAGAACGGCGGCGAGGGGTCATTTTGACCCTTGCCGAATGAATACATTTCGATTCGAACCAGAATTTTTTTTATAATATAAGATTAATATATGCTGCAGAAAAATAACTTAAATAAATAAGTTTAATAGTTCTAAATAAAAATTCTGATGTGAAATATTTTTTATAAAACTTGAGCAAAATTTCCCGCCGTTCTAGTGTTAAAAAGCACTGTTGGACACTCCGAAATTGCCTGTAATAAATGTGAAGAGAAAGAAAACAAGTTGGAAATTGCTCGTCAAACGTGGCAAATGAGGTGCGTTCGTACTATAACTAGTTTTATAATTATTTTTTGCACCCCATATTGTACTGAATGTATAATTTTTTGAACTTCATAAAGCGCATAGTCTGATACATCATTAAAATGCACTTCCAATATTTTTTTCCCATTCCCCGTAATGTAACGGAACACTTTTGACTGTCCCTGTAATTAAACTATACATCCGATTTTCCTAAAATTTGAAATAGCTCAACACAATTTTGCAACAATTATATCTTTAAAATTTCAGACCATTCGGAAGGCTGTAATATCATTAAAATGCACTTGCAATAATTTTTCCCATTGGCCGTAATGTAAAGAAAAAATTTTGACTGTCCCTGTAATTAAACTATGCATCCGATTTTCCTAAAATTTGAAAGGGCTCGACAAAATTTTGCAACAGTTATATCTTTAAAATTTCAGATCATTCGGAAGGCTCTAATATCATTAAAATCCACTTGCAATAATTTTTCCCATTGGCCGTAATGTAAAGAAAAACTTTTGACTGTCCCTGTAATTAAACTATACACCCGATTTTTCTAAAATTTGAAAGGGCTCGACAAAATTTTGCAACAGTTATATCTTTAAAATTTCAGATCATTCGGAAGGCTCTAATATCATTAAAATCCACTTGCAATAATTTTTCCCATTGGCCGTAATGTAAAGAAAAACTTTTGACTGTCCCTGTAATTAAACTATACGTCCGATTTTCCTAAAATTTGAAAGGGCTCTACAAAATTTTGCAACAGTTATATCTTTAAAATTTCAGATCATTCGGAAGGCTCTAATATCATTAAAATGCACTTGCAATAATTTTTCCCATTGGCCGTAATGTAAGGAAAAACTTTTGACTGTCCCTGTAATTAAACTATACATCCGATTTTCCTAAAATTTGAAAGGGCTCGACAAAATTTTGCAACAGTTATATCTTTAAAATTTCAGATCATTCGGAAGGCTCTAATATCATTAAAATCCCCTTGCAATAATTTTTCCCATTGGCCGTAATGTAAAGAAAAACTTTTGACTGTCCCTGTAATTAAACTATACATCCGATTTTCCTAAAATTTGAAAGGGCTCTACAAAATTTTGCAACAGTTATATCTTTAAAATTTCAGATCATTCGGAAGACTCTAATATCATTAAAATGCACTTGCAATAATTTTTCCCATTGGCCGTAATGTAAGGAAAAACTTTTGACTGTCCCTGTAATTAAACTATACATCCGATTTTCCTAAAATTTGAAAGGGCTCGACAAAATTTTGCAACAGTTATATCTTTAAAATTTCAGATCATTCGGAAGGCTGTAATATCATTAAAATGCACTTGCAATAATTTTTCCCATTGGCCGTAATGTAAAGAAAAACTTTTGACTGTCCCTGTAATTAAACTATACATCCGATTTTCATAAAATTTGAAATGGCTCGACAACATTTTGCAACAATCATATATTTGAAATTTCAGACCATTCGGTTGGGTAGTTTTTGCTCTGTTACATGCGGACAGACGGACGGACGGACGGACAGACGGACGGACAGACGGACAGACGGACGGACAGACGGACGGACTGAACGACGACTATAGGTGCTACGTATTTATATAATTACGAACGCACCTAAAAATGACGGAGTAAACCAGGCGAAACAGGCAGAAATTGGATTTTAACCTTCTCGCTGAGCAACCCGAGATTTACTCGGGTAACGAAAAAGTAGCAAAATTTGCGCAACCTGAAATTTCATCGGGGATGCATTTTTTCCGTCTGATTAAACTGCCTTGATTATTCCCACCAGTTATTTTTTATTGTAAATTTTGCCTTATTTAACCGGAGCATTTTCCCGATTAAATTAAACAAAAAATTTTGTTTTGAAAAACCGATGACAAAAGAATAATAATTCTTAAAATACGCTCGTCGCGAAGGTGTTAAATACGCAATTTTTGAAGCTATTTTGATAAAACAATTACGCATCGAGAGGGTTAAAAAAGGGAAAAAGGAAAATACCCAACAGGGGAAGATGATGCAATTTGTGTCTTGTGCATGGGTGCTTTCTCTGTGGACAGGAATGGGGGAGGGGATTCTGGTTTCAATGTTAAGAATGCGATATGTGGGCTGATAGGGACTGCACCGATGCAGAGAGTTGTACTATGTTTGTGATTTTTGCAGATAAAATAATTCTCATTTCAATCAGAATGCTTTTTTTTATTGTTTTACAAGTTAAAAAACAAAACTAGAAACATAATGGGAAGAAGACTGTGAGAGATAGTCGTAAAGAATTTTATAAATTTGACAAAAATACTTGTTTATTAAAAATTGCGTCTTTTACTGTGCATAAGAAATGTTATTAATCAATAAAATTTATTATAATAATATTCTTATTCCTTAATAATTGTCATTGGCTCTATTTGTGTGATCTTTTGGAAAAAAAAACTTAGGTAGCCGGTATTGAGACCCCATTTTAAAAACTAAAAATTTGAAGACTTCTGGAATTTTTCTTTTTATAAACAGAAAAAGCCTTTTAACCCTTAAATGCATAGTGATGTAAATTTCCATCACATTTTTATTTAATTTTTAATGCATAAATTAAGTTATTAAAACCACTATATTTATATAGAAATATTAATCCACTAAAAATTACAAAAATATGCTACTAAATAAAGTTAAAAATCTTTCTTAAGATTTCTGGTGTGTAATCCTTAATCTATACTAATATTATACAGAAGTAAAGTTTGCTTGTTTGTTAGAGGTGATCTCTGGAGCTACCGAACCGATTTCAAAAGTAATGGTATCAAAATGATGGTGTTAGTTCAACTTAGAACATAGGTTATATTTTATGTCGGTGGCACTACACCAAAGGGGGTGCAGGAGCAAAAAACGTTCTAAAAATGCGATTTTTGCGTTACTGAAGGGCCTAGAAATATGAAATTTGGAATATTAGTTACTTATTAGATATAAAGGATTTCTAAGAACAGTTCTTAAACAATTCGAAATTTAAAAGGGGTGAAAATGCACAAAAAGCGTTCTAAAAAACGTTCTAAATGGTATTTTCTACACAATCTCAGGAAATACCAAACCGATTGAAAAAATATTGGTGTCAAAATGATGAGGACAACCGTTGCTCCAAAATAGGCTATGTTTTATGTCAGTGCCACTACACCAAAGGGGGTGCTGGAGCAAAAAACGTTCTAAAAATGCGATTTATGTGTTACTCAAGGGCCTAGAAATATGAAATTTGAAATATTAGCTACTTATTAGATATAAAGGATTTCTAAGAACAGTTCTTAAACAATTCGAAATTTGAAAGGGGTGAATATGCGCGAAAAGCGTTAAAAAAACGTTCTAAATGGTGGTTTCTACACAGTTTCAAGAAATACCAAACCGATTTAAAAAATAATGGTGTCAAAATGACGGTGACAACTCTTGCTCCAACATGGGCTATGTTTTATGTCGGTGCCACAACCCGAAAGGGGGTGCAGGAGCAAAAAACGTTCTAAAATGCGATTTTTGCGTTACTGAAGGGCCTAGATATATGAAATTCGAAATATTAGCTACTTATTAGACATAAAGGATTTTTAAGAACAGATCTTAAACAAATAGAAATTTGAAAGAGGTGAAAATGCGCGAAAAGCGTTTTAAAAAACGTTCAAATGGTGGTTTCAATACAATCTAAGGAAATACCAAACCGATCTAAAAAATAATGGCGTCAAAATGATGGTGATAACCCTTGCACGAACATAGGCTATGTTTTATGTCGGTGCCACTACCCCAAAGGAGGTGCAGGAGAAAAACGTTCTATATTGCTGTTTTTGCGCTACGGAAGGACCTAGAATCGTGAAATTTGGAATGGTAGTTAGTTATACGATATCAATGATCTCTAAGAACATTTCCTAAAAAAAATCAAAATTTAAAAGGGGGTCAAAATGCGCAAAAAGCGTTGTAAAAAACGTTCTAATTGCGATTTCTATGCAATCTCAAGAAGTACTGAACCGATTTCAAATTTAATAGTGTACAAATGAAGGTGACAGATCTTGCACCATAATAGGCTATATTCTATATCTGTTTCCACTACCCCAGAGGAGATGCAGGAGCAAAATGCACGAAAAGCGATCTAAAAACGTTCTAAATGCCGATTAATCAGCAATATCTCCGGAAGAATCAAACGGATTTCAAACCTAATGGTAGGAAATTGATGCTGACAGCCTCTGCTCTAACATAGACGCTATTTTATGTCGGTATCTCTATGACCTAGACGTTGCAGGAGCAAAAAAGCGTTCTAAATTTAGATTTTTGTGATCGGTAGGGGCTAGCAACTTAAAATTAGGCAAGGTACATATTTATTAGATACAAATGATCTTTAAGAACAGTTTCGAAAAAATTGGAAATTTAAAAGGGGTGAAAAAGCACGAAAGCGTTCTGAAAACGTTGTAAATTGCGATTTCTACTCAATCTCAGGAACTACCAAAGCTATTTCAAAAGTAATGGTTGCAAATCAATGGTGACAGTCCCTGCTATAACATAGGTTATATTTTATGTTGCTGTCACTACCATCTGAGGGTTGCAAAAGCAAAACATGTTCTAATTTGCGTTTTTTGCACAACTGAGGGGTCTGACACATTGAAGCATGGTATTTACTGGCATGGTATTTACTTACAAGATGCAACTGCTTTCTAAGAACAGTCGAAAGAAAATTCCAAATTTAAAAAGATGAAATGAGCGAAAAGCGTCATAAATTACAATTTTTAAGCAAAATTATAAAATACCAAACCGATTAAAAATGTAATGATGACAAATTGTTGGTGATAAAACCTGCTCAAAAATAAGCTATATTTTATGCCTGTGCCGCTAACACCAGAGGGTTGCAGGAGCTAAAAAATTTCTAAATTGCGAATTCTGTGATACTGAAAAGGCTAGAAACTTTAAATATTTCATGGTAGTTACTTATAAAATATAAGTGCCCTCGAAGGACTGTCGAAAATAAATTCGAATTAGAAAGGAGTGAAGGGAAGGGGAAATGCGAAAAGCGTTCCAAAAAGTCCTAAATTACTATTTCTATGCAATTTCAGAGAATATAAACCGATTATAAAAGTAATAATAGTTTCGAATCAATGGTAACAGTCTCTGATCCTGCACAGGCTATATTTTATGCCGATGATTCTACCACTTGCTACGTTCTAATAAAGGCCTTTAAAAGATTTCTAAATTACGTTTCTGTGGAATATTGGGAAATAACAAACCGATTTCAAAATTAATGTTGGCATATTAATGGTGACAATTCCTATTTCAACACATCCTTTTATGTTGAGAGAAGAGGTAGGACTTGGAATTTGACATGATAGTTAATTTTAAGATGCAAGAAGATGGTTTCTAAAAAATTCAAAACTTCAAATGAATATTGAAATGAGCGTAGTAATTTAGCATAAAAGTTTCAAAATATTTTCTAAATTATCATTTTTTTAGTTTTATTTCGTTTTATTAATTTAAGTCTCATTTCTGCCTAATGCAATGTAATAATGATGTTTAGTCAAACTGTGTTTTAAATAGTAATTTTTTAATTATTCCTAAAAGTAATAAGTACCTTTTAATAAAATAAAATTTTTCCTTTTAATAAAATAAAAATTTAGTTAGTACTTTTTAATAAAATTTAGACATATAAATATCACTTGGCATATTTCAAATATTACGCGAGCAAAGTCGCGGGGTTTGCTAGTATAAAAATAAAAAACACAATTCTAAAAGAATAATTCATGCATTTAAGGGTTTAACTGATTTTTTTTCTCTAAACAAGTGTAAAATATGTCAAGGTACCCTGCTGTCACTTTTTTTTCTATTAATTTTGAAAATTGTATGATCTAGATTGAAAACGAAAGTGGTAGCTGGTATTTGGACCTTCTCTTCTAACTTTAAACTAATTTGATATGTATTATAATTAAGAAGTTTTGGGGATTTCTCGGTTTTTGAAAAACTCCTCCCTATTTCCACCCACTTGGTCCGATTTTGCCCATTAACGAACTTGACCGAGATTTTATGTCCCTTGATTTTATGTATCAGTTTGAAGGAGATTTATGGAAGTTATCGTATGATTTAAAATTGATCTATACACATAAAGATTTGAATTGGTGGTGGTTTTGTGTTCTAGAGGTCATGATCGGCATAGATCTGCAAAAATAGTTTTAAATTTCCAACATAGGGAGATTATAATAGGTACTATTTCTTATGAAATCTACATAAAATCATAACTATTTTTGTGGTTCGCGTTCTTACAGAACACATTTTCTTTAGAATAAGCAATAAATAAAGAAAATGTTTAAAAATTCACCAATATTTTTCAATCACTTATGTGATAATAAAACCAAATCCCTTTCTAAAACATTTCGAATAATACTTTGTGTTTGTTACAAAACTTATCTTTAACAACCATATTTTGCAATGTATATTGAAAATTGAGGTATAAATAATCATTTTCAGGCAATTAAAGTCTTTTAAATTTGAAGAAATATTTTATTTTTACATCTTACAGTCTATTGTAATGCAGGTTTTGTATTTTCCCCTTCTTTAAAACGCATTCTTCTCATATAAATATATATTGCAAACACATTTCAGACAAAATGTTCAAACTGAAATTCCATGTAGTTTTGGAAAAGAAAACCGTTTACAAAATTGTTAAAGAAGCAATTTATATCTGAACTGAAATGTGAGTAGGTGCTTAATATAACACTAAAAGGAAACAGTACTAAAAGTAAGGCAGTAAATATATATTTGTAAAGAAAGAACAATGCTATAAAAAGAAAACCGCTGCCTTAAATACAATATTTATCTGCTTGTGCATTTTAAATGTTTTAAAGAGCAGAACTATAATGCCGTTCGAGTAAAATATTTTTTATTGGTAAAAAGCCTTTATTGTTTCAAAATGTACAAATGTTTCAGAAAAATAAGTGTGTTAAATTATGTAACAAAATTCTCTGTAAAATACTTGTAATCTTTTAATTTGCCTAGTATCCTAAAAAAAATGTTTCAATCAAGAAAAATATTATATAGATTTTTACTCATTTCTAAATTTTTAATAATTTAGTTTTTTTAAATACTGTGTGTAAGGGTGTTAAGTTGTAGCATTTATAGAAATATAATAAGCAAACAATGAAATAGTAGGAAATAATAATCCATTTCAATGCATATATTGTTATCATTTGAATTATGTTAGTATAAGGGGCACTCAAATAAAACGAGATAGACTGAAAAACAATCATAAACGTAGGAAGGTGTATCTATAGAGTGCCCTCTATAGATAATCATGAAGGAACAGCGAGAGTTGTCACCGCTGTGCCATTTGTCTGTTAGACGAGCTCAAAGTGAGGTGAGTCAATCGTGTATGCGCTATGGAGGCCAGGAAAGAAGAACGGCGAAAAGTAGGGCGTTTTTTGACTGCGGCAGCATTCACCGCAGCAATGACAGAAGAGGTAATGACACGATGACCCTATCCTGGCCGACCGCTGTCTTTCAATGACACTCACCTTCTCGAAATCGTTTATTCCACTCAAACATACACGTACGTGACATACTGTTTCCGCCATACACAACAGACATTCGGACATGAATTTCACTTCCTGATAGTGCTTCCGGAGTTACAAACGCACTACACCTGGTTGTTCCTCTTTCCTGGCCTCCATAGTTATGTCGCCCACACACGACTCGCCCATGTTACTTCGAGTGCGTCTAACAGACAAATGGCACAGCGGTGGCAGCTCGCACTGTTCCTTCCTGATTCCTTATAGAGAGCACTACCATAGTCACACCTACCTACGTTACCAACTTCCGCGTCATGGTTGTTATATAGTCTGTCTCGTTTTCATTTGACTGCCTCTTTTATAATTAATTATATTAAGCATATGAGTTTCTAAACAGTTTTAAAACCGAATTTTACTACTATATCACTGATATCAAATTTTAGTAATAAGAAAAGTCGAGAATTTTTCACCAATCGTTCGATTAGTTATAACACAATTGTATGATTTAAAAAATGTAAGTTGCTTTTTTACCTTGTTTTCAATTTTATATTAGAAAACTTTGCAATTCGTCTAACTAGAAATAAATGTGATTTATATTTTCAATCTTCATATAAAAAAGAAAATTAGCTGTGTTTCTAAAATAAACTCATATCTGAAAAAAATTATTCATGTTGGCACAAAAGACTGACTGTTTGAGAAGCAGGAATATAGTCTAAATTTCTGAAAGTATTTTTCAATATTAGAAAAATTAGTTTGAACACTACTTTAGTTGTTATTAATCGGATATAAGGAAAAATAGTCTATCGGATTCTGAAGTCTTTGCACGTTTGGTGCTAGTAACATAAAGAGATCACGGGATATCTCTTATTTATCGTCGTTTTCTATTAGAAGTATTTTATGGAATCACTGGAAAACAGAACTCATGTATTTCGGTCGTAGTTGTACAATGATATTTTAAATGAATAAGAATTGCGACTTTTGGAGATTTCTGCCGGTGGTGGGGTATAATTAAAATTTTCTATTTTAAAGAGATTTTGATGAACATGATATCGCGAAACTTTGTTATGAGATTGAATTTAGTATTAATACTTATTTTAATCTATGAATAATTTTTTAAATGAGAAAAATTACTTATTGGAACAATTTTGAAATATTATTAACAATTTTCTATTGCGTAATTTTTAGTATCAGGCTTGGACTCTAATGACAAAAAATTTTTGAGCTCGAATTTCAAATCTTTGGGGTCGGTGCCCTGAAATAGAGCCCGAACTCACCTCTAGTATTGGGCTGGCCCGTAAGTCCTGGCGTTTATTTTTTTAAGTGAAAATATTGCTTGGAAAATAAAATGTTTTGGAAATGCGTTTTGTGTCATTCGATAGTGCATTATGTATTCCACAAAATAGCATGTTTAGTTTTTTTTTAAATGCTGATATACTTTTTGTTCTTTTTAGAGCATTAAAACGGAGTATCAAGTCGACAAAAAAGAGCATTTTTGACATCTTCTGTTCTGTGCGTGTAATCGAGGTTCCAAAAGCCCCAGAAGCTGCACGAAAGATTTGTGAAGTGTATGGCGAAGAAGCGATGTCTGGTAGGGCGGCTCAAAATTGTATTAAGCTATTTAAAGATGGTAATTTCGACCTCAAAGACATGCATTACACCCAGTGATGGAACAGTGGTGCAGCAGTCGGGCGTTTGTCACCACTAAATTTTAATAGTAGTCTTTGCCTTAAAAAAATTCAGAAATTCTTTCCTCGTATAAGACGAAGAATACTAATGAAATTTAGCGGTGTCAATTGATTCTCTGCTGCAACACAGTTTCATCACTGATTACACCGAGCGCACCGTTCAGTTAGATGAGGAGCGACTGAATGGCCTTATTGGCGAAGATCCTCGCCAAACGACGAGGGAATTGGCAGAGATAATGGAATATTCCCACAGTACCATGGAGCGTCATCTTCACTCGATGGGAAAAGTTCAAAAGTTGATCGCATGGGTTTCGCATGGTTTGAAAGACAACAACAGAAATCAATGAGTCACAATCTCCGCCGGTTTGTTTGCCTGTCATCGGCCAACTCCTGGACACAAGCACACAAGCAGCAATTCCTCTACCAAATTGTTACCGGCGACGAAACATGGTGCCCCTTCCGATCCCTCTCCAATGCATTTCCAACATTTCTTTCAATAATAATGTGGAATTAAAAGCTTAGTTGGAAGACTTCTTTGAGTCGAAAATAGGTGATTTCTACCGTTGTCGAGGTATTGAAAAGCTTGGAGGACGTTGGGAGGAAGTTGTAAACAACAACGGAGAACACATGATTGATTTGTTATTCATTTGTTGTTTATTTTCTGTAGAAATCTAAATAATAAAAAACGTCAGAGCTTATGGGCCAACACAATAGACACTTTTCTTTTAAGAAGAAAATATCCAAACGTTTTTGGTATGAAATACTTGTATGTTTTAGAGTTAATACTAGTTACGTGTTTAGAACTAATTTAAAATTAATGTTGTGCAATGCATATATTCGAAATAAGAATATTAAACAATAGAAATTGTGAAAATGAGAGTATAATAATTGTTTTGAGATTTTAGACCGATGTCCGGAAGTTCAATACCAGTGTGATGTGGGCAATGTTGCAATGCAAGTTAAGAGTTTTCCTTATGTAAGAATCATAATTCTGTTAACTTTCTCTTTAAAAGTCCTCTCTGAAGGCATTCCTCCTATAGCTATATGGGCAAAAATGCCCGATGCTTACTTAAATCCTTTGTTTCGATGTGGTAAATTCACATTTTTCAAAAGAAAAAAAATAGGAAAAGTTTTGTAAAAGTAGAAAAAATTATTTTTTATAGCAATCTAGCCCAATTTGAATATTTTTATGTTCCTTTGAAATTAAAATTAGTTTTTAGAACTGTTCTGTAAGATTTTAAATCGAAATCACAAGGAAATTCTTTTTTGTTATGGATTATATTAATTTATTTCAATATAAAATTAAGAAACATTTTTGAAACTTTGTTTTTATGATATTAATTGAAAGTTATGGTAGGGGGAGTAGCGTGTAAAGTTTTTTGCAGTATGTTTAAATTAATACATAACAATTGATTATTTTAAATTATAGTAAAGTCTGAATTCTGACTGATCAAATGAAGTAATAAAAACAATATTTCCCCAGTGTACTTTCGAGATTATTTTAACTTGCTGTGTCTTTCATTTTGTACTTTTTTCTTTTTAATTCATAATCTTTAGCTTCTATTTCATCTTTCACTATGCACATGTAGAAATTATTAAATACGCAATATTATATTCAAATGATTAATTTTATAAAAAAGAAGTACTTTCGATTTTTCCTATTAGTATTTAATGCAAAGAAACATTTTATATAATACTTTTATATTTTGTATTTCAACCAATTTTAAATGTAATATGAAAAAATTCCGAAATGAAATACATATTAAAAAAAATTCTATCTTTTATTTCACTCAGCTAAACATCTAGGTATTGACAAAGAAACACTGAAATAAATGCATTTGTTCCCAGTTGTAAGATATATCTTGTTATCTTGTCAAGTAACGTATCTAATTCTTTTAAAGCTGGCAGTTTTGTTACTAACGGCATGCATTTACTAAGTGCGTTCTGCACTCTGTTTTATTGTCTTCTGATTTCTTCTTTTGTGATTTTTACTTTTTTTTTCTTAGATTGTGTTGCGGAGTTCTTTCATTGAATGAACAATATTTTTTGGATGTGTTCTATTAAAAGGAATAATAATAATAATAAAAACATGTCAATTATCTGGGATAAATGAATTAGTACGATTATTGTTGTACATTGTTGTTACATATTTAAATTATAATGAAACTATAGTTTCTTTAGTGTAATGTTAAATTTTACAGATAGAATTAGTTATAATAACCGTTGTAAGCTATTCTGTAGGTCATTGTAAAGGATTTCTGCCGTAATTCGTGTCATGTCTTAAATACCGACAGGGAGAACTTTCTGGTGATTATAGGTGATACTTTTGGTGATAAATGCAGTTATTATGGCAAAAAATATATTTTTTTTCTATTAAAAAAAATTCTATTCATTTGTGTATTTAGTATGTAAAAAATCTATTGTTCTACTGTTGATTTAACCCTTACTTTGCGGAGTAATAGTCCAGTCAAATTGTCAGAAAATAGGGCCGATAGATGCAAAAATTCTGCTAGAAGATTTTATGTTTTTAAAGTGTTTATGGGGACCCTAATAACAGAAATTAATTGTTTTCCAACAAAATATATTGAGGCTAAACTTTGTAAGGCCAAAAAACCACAAAATTTTCGGGTGTTTTTCAGTTTTTGGCCTATAACTCGAAAATTATAAAAATTTTTGTGTACCATACCTAATTACAAACAGAAAGAGTATTAAATTATCAACAAATTTCATAGCAAAAACGTTTTTCTATACCCAATACTAAGTGCGTTAGGGCTTTTTGAAAACAACACTTTTTTTTTCAATTTCACAGAAAGACATATTTTTCGCCTCCCATCCCAAAAAAATTTCTTTTCATCACTAACGGTGGAAATGAAATGTACCTATTGACGAGTAAGGAGTGACAAGATAATTGAGGAGGGAAGTTTTCAAGAAGGGTGGGTAGAAGGTAGGGTTGCCAACTTGTACGTATTTCTCGTAAGTTGTGCGATTTTTAGTGCTTTTTAGGTCGCGCTGTTTAATATTAGGTATACGTTTAAAGGTGTCCGTATGACGATTTCTTCTATTTTCTACCACATCTTACTTTTGATAGTTTAAAATGAAATCTTTTCTAGTTTGCTTTAAAATTTCACCTTTTGCCAAAAATAAGATATACACATGCGCATCAAATGTAAAAACGGCTTGTTTCAGGTCGGTAATACAAAAATCTTGGGAAAGTTGTGTAATATTAACGGCGCATTTCCTGTAGCATTAGATCATGTGAACTTGACCTTATCAAGCAGGACGGTCGTTCTGCCAAGCCAAGCTGAAAAAAATGCTAATCCCGCTAAACAAACAAACGCCAAGAATAACGGCAAGACACCGTAACTGCTTATTATACTGATGACAACTTCTCCATGTTAAATGGACGAAATATGCCAGCGTAAAATTTCCCATATCAAAAGAAGCAATCATCGCAGAAAAATAAAACCACCACCAGAAGGACCTAATAAAGAAGATCTTCAATTTGAGATCAAATGCATCCTCATAAATTAATTATAAACAGAGATATAGATTTTTTAAAATAACGTCGAGATACTGAAAATGACGGATTTATTTTCTTCGTCACAACTTATGTTTCAATTGAGGTAGAGATTTAAATAATGGACAGAAAAAAGTAAGGATTGAATTTTTGGATATATATTTACTCAATCTACGTGCTTTTATAAAATTCAGCTTTAAAAACATTAATTTTCTATTCATAATTAGCGAAAAACTGTTAATTAGTTCTAAAGTTTACAAATTATGCCAAATAGCGATAAAACCGCCAAAATATTTTAGAAATCTTATACTTTTCTTTTATATTATCCTTTTGCATTGATTTCATCGAAGATAACTATGGCTGAGATTCAGATAGAATTTTCGCTGTTAGCGAAATGAGTTTGACCAATCAGAAGCCTGCATGTTTGAGAATATTTGCTGTTTCTGGATCCCGGTCTATGTCATGAAAGTTTTGAGTCATTTTTTTAGTACCGTGGATGAAGTGCAATGTTTGTAGAAATGTAGGCTAGGATCCAGATAGATTTTTCGCTGTTAGCGAAACGAGAATCACCAATCAGTAGCCTGCATTTCTGCAAACAGCGAAAAGTTCACAAAAATGCAGGCTTCTGATTGATGAAACTCGTTTCTCTAACAGCCAAAAATCTATCTAGATTGCACCCAATGGAGGATATTCCAAATATGGGTTCGAGGCTGAAAAAAGTCACGTGATACCGGTAATTTATCCAAAGAACTTCTAACTGATAAGAAGGGAAGATACTACTACTTTGCCTCATGAACCGTTTCATTGGCTAGCGGGGATTTACATCACACGTCTACGAAGCCTTCCCTTCTTTACGATAGAAGTTTTTACCTTGACCACGTGATCAAAATGTAGATGGAATATCCTCCATTATGTTGAACACAATTTTGCATTTCCACATCCAGGAAGGGTATTGATTGTCATAACGACAATACATATTCGAAACTATTTAAGGCACTGATTCTGATCTCCTTTGCTATACATTTCGGTATTAAAGAAGTTGTTGTTTCCATAGTAACAGTACTTTTCTGTATTGCTTTCTCTAAAACACAAATATAGAAATTTAACAAAGAGCGCTCAGAATCAACACCATAACAGGGAGCCTTTATACATAAGAGTGGTGATATATGCACAGGAAGCATGCTCATTTCAAGTTTTTGCCGAAAGTATGGCTACAGCGTCTAGAATACCTTGTGTGGAAATATGCTATCCAAACAACGCTAAAATTTTGTATCTCTTAAATGTGCGACGATACTGCTAAAATCCCAAGTATCGATCACAGCGACATCTGCGGGATTTAGTATTACATTGTATAGACTAGCAATATCTTGCAGTTTGAGAAAACATCCTGCAGATGTCGCTGTGATCTGTATATTTCAGCAGCATCGTTGCACATTTAACAGATACAATATTTTAGCACTTTTTTAAGTATTACAGGGATAGACAATTTCTACACTATATATTCTAGGTGCTATAGTACGGCAATCCACTTTCTTGAATAGAGGCTATTCCATCTACGTTATGATCACGTGGTCAAGGCAAAAACGTCTAACGTAAAGAAGGGAAGGCTCCGTCGACGTAATGTAAATCCCCGCTAGCCAATGAAACAGTTCACGGGAGAAAGCAGTAGTAGTTTCCTGTTTCCCTTCTCATCAGTTAGAAGTTCCTTAGGTAAATTGCCGGTACCACGTGACTTTTTCAGCCTTGAACCCATATTTGGAATATCCTCCATTAGACGATACGCGCATGGACGAGCTTTATTAGACTAGGGAAATAATTCAATATGCATTAGTCTGACGATAATGACACGCTCGCAAAGACCTTTAACGATTTGTTTTTATCACTTCTACCAATAAACCTTTATTGGCCATATGTCGCTATTTCGTTATAGCGACACACTTGTTCCTAATTGGATACCGGCCTTAATGTATCAAAATACGGAGTTTGCTTTCTGTACTATTCTTGAGCTCATTTATAACGTCTAGAAATATAGGTCGAGATCCAGGTACATTTTTGCAAACAGTGAAAAGTTAGCAATAATTCTAGCTTCTGATTGGTCAATCTCGTTGCGATAAAAAAGAAAAATCTACCTAGATCATGGTCATGGTGTGGAAACCGGCTATTCCAGTAATACTTTAAAAATTGCTAAAAATTGAATCCCATAAATATTGAAAAATACTGAATGACAAATGTCGATAGCAGCAACATTTTCTAGATCTTCTCTGAGCGAAACGTTTTCTCATTTGATGTCTTTTGAAATAGTTACGTTGGAATTACCATATGTTGCTGTGATCGACATTCATCGTTCAGCCTCGTTCAACATTTATGGGATACAATTTTTTAGCACCTTTTTAATAAGCCGATTTTTAAACTGTATCTTCTAGATACTATAGCTCCGTTATAGGCCTAGATTATATGTTGTAGAAATCGACTATCCCAGCAATACTTAAAAAAGCGCGGAAATAGTGAATCCCTTAAATGTACAACGATGTTGAATTCCAAACAGTCATTTGCAGCGACATCTGCAGGATATTTTTTAAAGAAGAAAGAGACACGTGTAATGCACCGCTATAGCGTCTAGAATACATAATGTGGAAATTTGCTATCCAAGCAGCGCTAAAAAGTTGTATCCCTTAAATGTGCACTGACGCTGAAATCCAGGTAGCTGATCGCAGCGACATCTGTGATATACTTTCAAAGTAAACATCGTATTATTACAGCGGGCTTGACGCCAAGCACACAGGTCAGATGTATGTTAATAAATTGTAACAAAAAAATTCTAGAGCGTCTAGACCAAATTATAGCGCCTAGAATATATAGTGTGGAAATTGGCTATCCCTGTAATACTTAAAAAAGTGCTAAATTATTGTATCCTTAAATGTGCAACGATGCTGCTGAAATATACAGATCGCAGCGACATCTGCAGGATATTTTCTATAACTGCAAGATATTGCTAGACTATACAAAATGTAATACGAAAATCCCGCAGATTTCGCTGCAATCGATACTTGGGATTTTAGCAGCATCGTCGATCATTTATGGGATACAAATTTTTAGCGTTGTTTAATAAAATATTTCCACACTAGGTATTCTAGACGCTGTTACCAAATCGTCATAAAGTTTTAGGAAATATCCTGCAGATATCGCTGTGATCGACTCATTGGATTTCAGCATCATTTGAAATTTAAGAGATCCAATATTTTAGCACTTTTTAAAGTATTACTGGGATAGCCGATTTCCACACTATATATTCTAGGCGCTATAGCACCGCGGTAGCTTGTCTTTTTCGTTTACCTCGGAGTAGATATTGATGAAGTCATTTGTAGCTGTTCCTAAACTGTGGCCAACAACATATAAGGCCAGTTCATAACGTCACACGGAGTTGATTATCTGTACACGGCAGAGAAAGTCTTGACTCGCGTCACGAAAACATCACACAAAGCAGGCAAAGCAAAGAAACAAAATCATTCATCGGCTTGTTCATATTCACGAGCCAATGAATGATTTTTCTTCTTTGTTTTGCCTGCTTTGTGTGACGTTTTCCTGACACGTGTCAAGGCTTTCTCCAATATTTAAAGGGCGTTGAAGAGGCCGGGATCAAGATAGATTTTTCGCTATTAGCAGGATGAGATTGATCAATCAGACGTCTGCATTTTTCCGAACTTTTTGATGTTTGCAGTAAACACCGAAAAGCCTGCAAGGATAAAGGCTACTGATTGGTCAATGTAATTTTACTAACAGAGAAAAATTTATCTGGATCCCGGACATTAACTTTGGTTGGTTAAAACAATTTTGAATAAAATCAAATCAGGAAGCCAATGTTTGTTAACTTTTCTGGTTAGTTTAATTGAAATCTTCCTCGTCTATTACTGAAAACTAAGTTACCGTACTTTGGACAAAAAATTGAAAATGAGTACACGAATTGTACATATGTCACCACTCTAACACAGTGTTGCCAGATGGGCTACTTTTTTAATTCAGATACTTGATTGGCACCACTTTTTTGAAATTGCAAAATGCGCCTTATTTAATGACATATTAATTAAGGCGAAAGCAAAGGGAATTTTACCGTTTGTAATAAGTGCTGGCAATCAAGAAATCTGAATTAAAAAAAAGTAGCCCACTGGCAACACTGCTCTAACATATAAATGTTCTCTGTTATGACCATGATTCTAAGTGCAGTTGGTTAAATTTGAGTATCTGTGCATTAGAGAAAGCAATAGTGGCCCACCGTGGCTGAGTGGATAAGACACCAAGCCGCTAATCGCTTGATAGCGTGGGTGGAAGCAGATTCGAATCCAGCCGTGATCCGCATGTGATATGATGTAAGTGTTAAATAGAACAAACAAACAAACAAGCAAGCAATAGTGAAAGGTACAGTTGGCGTGGAAACAACGACTTCTTTAATTCGTATAGAAAATTAATGAATAGTAGTAAATGACTTAGGTTTAAAATGTAGGCAAATGGTTTGGAAATATCAATGGCTCCCATCTAGTATTTCACAAAATTAATTTAATAGATTCACATGATATATAACTTGATGCAACTCTTAGCTAATGAAAATTCTGCAACAAGACTTATGTAGGTAGATCTTTTGAATAAATAATTCAGAACTCTGAGAACAAAACGAAGTTCTTAAGGGCTCTTCCTCACCCCCCCCCTCAAAAAAGGAAATACGATAGAAAGATATAAGAATTTGGATAGCTTCAATATGTCTGTGATCTTTTGTCAGAGTTCAGAAAAAGAGTCTGGGCATAAAAAAAACAAACAAATTTGACGAACGATAAGACTATAGATTTCAGGCAAATTTTAACCGAAAAATATTTAATTCTAATGTATATGCGGCTTTAATAATAGACTATTAAAGATAATCAATTTAGGGGAAATTTTATAGTAAATTAATATCCTCACATTCATGCAAATAGGTATGGATAAACAGACTTGAGTAAAATTACATATTTATTCTTTCTTCTCTATAACACGATCTAAATGAAGATGAAGTTATATGTACAGTTTATATCTTTAAATTTTTAGATTTTTTTTTATCAAAAATGTTCCTTTATTATGTCTAGAATTGCTAGATTTACAGATCTTCGATTCTTTAGATGCCTGCGGGGTTTCATTCTTGGATTAACCGTAGGTATTTGTAAAGGTAAATTTATTTTGCAAAACCGTCAGCAAAAAAAGTTGGGAAAAACAATTAACTGACAGACTACCTGTAAATATATATTTTATTTCGACTCTGTTTTTTACTAAATTTTCATCTTTCGTAGAAAATTTTAAGGAGATATAAATTGAGAAAGACTGATACTTTGAAGAAGAAATTGACTTTTCTTACTTTTAAATTATTAATCACTATAAAAAATGAATGATAGGTAAACAAAATGTATAATATTGTGTTTGCTCCCTGCTTATAAAGTCTATACAAGGACTAATTTGAATTTGAGCTAGTACAATTATTTCAATTATATATCATTTGTTTTAAAAAAAGAACGGATATCCTTCTATATATAAAAAAAAAGTTTTGATTTGGAAATGGACCAAGGAACATCTGCGTAGATATTCCGGGTAGACCACATCCAATTTGAATGCTTAAGCATGGCCTTTCATCGTTAATATTAAAAAAACTGTTGCATACAAAAATATGAAAATCGGTGGTATTATAGAGAAATGTTTGATAAATACGCTGATGCAGACAGTTTTCAAATCGAAGAATTATTTTAAGAGATATTTAATGCTAAAGTTGGACAAAATCGTTCCATTAAAAAAGTTTTATTGGAGCAAAAACTATACATGAGAATTTAATCATTTTTAGATCATTTTATACGTTATAAGTTCCCGATGTGCAGATTGCATTTAGTTTTCTTATTTGACTCATTTTTTGATGTTTTATTTCTATTTTAAATACAAATTTTCAGCATTTCGAGAGATATTTTTTACAAATTTTAGAAAATGTTATTAATTTAAACTGTTGCCAGTTGCATAAACTGCGCAAACAATAATGTTTACTTCAAATTAAAAAAATATTTACACGTGACTATTACAAACAGAAAAAAAACTTTAAAATTAGAATTAAATAATTACATGTTAAAAGCAGGAAAATTACGTCATAAGAACCATAGTCACAGATGTCATATACGAGCATTTTGGCGCAATTTTTTTCCGCGCCAAAGTGTCGTTATTTTGCTTGATGTGGTAACCCGGATTATGTTGTTTATGCTGTTGATGTTTTCGCCAAATTGGAAACCGAAAAAAAATCGCGCCAATATGGGGCGAATATGACATCTGTACCCATCCGGGTTACGATATCAAGCAAAATAACAACACTTTAGCACCAGTTAAGTACCCGTTGCGTATATGAAATTAGCGTCAGAAAAAATTTGCGCCAATATTGCGCCAATGACATCTGCGACGAACCATATTTGCACTTGAATTTTAAAAGGGAAACAAAATCTTAAAATAAAAAAAATCATTATTATGCGTTAAAACTTGTAATTTGAGAAAATTACGTCATATTTAAAATGGCAAAAAATATAGCAAAACAATTTAAATTGAAAAATATATTTGTGCGAGATATTTTGAGATAATCTTTTCAATTATTATCGTGAATTCGAAGACAGCGCAAATAATATTTCCTTCTAACAACAAAAGAATTTTCACGTGAATATTAATAAGAGAAATAAAACTTTGGTGTAAATTACGTCAGATTTAAAATGATACATTTAAAATGAATTATTTAAAAGAACTATCTTATAGCGCTGTTAAAAAATACCGGGAGACAATGACGCTGTTTACTTAATTCATTTTACATTAGCTTATTTTCAAATGTTTAACTATTTTTTTAATTAAATACGAAAACCACCATTGTATCTCTTAACAGCAGCAGATTTGGTCTTAAAAATCGCCAATCCAAGAAAAACGAATGGAAACCCGTTTACAGAGAGATCGCTACTGTTTTTTTAAATTTTAATTCAATATTTTTAAAGCCGATCAAATTAGCGTGCTTTTTGGATTTTGGTGTGCCTGAACGGGGGTTGGCGAGCGTAGCTCGTAGGGGGCAGAGCCCCCTAGTCTACTAAAAAACAACTTTTCAAAAGTAAAAAAAAAGCCAAGCAAAAAAAAAAAAAAAAAAAAAAAGGTGAAAGTTGTGGCTAAAAAATAGTGTGATATCAAATTTCCAAGCTTATATTACTGTACTTATTTAACATTTTTTGATAAAAATTTACCATATGTAAGTCGAGTACCTAAGTATGCGTTAATAGAAAGCCTTTTCTCCTTTACTAAATACATCATAACGTGTTTCTGAAAATTAATTTTTTTTTAATTATGCATGATGGGCTTGGCGGCCATCTTTCCATATTTTACACAAATTTCTAAGCACTCAAGCTCGTAACATATTTGCATTATTAAGAATTTTGAACTTCTAGTTTTAGCTACAGACAGATAAATTAAGAAAGTTTTTTATTTTGAAAAAACAAATTGATTTTTACTGCTTTAACTAATTAATTAACCCCCCCCCCCTCCGAAAAAAGAGAACCATAAGATGAAACCTGAAGTTACTTCAGCTTTATTTTTAGACACAAATTTTTAGGCACTCATTTCCATAAATTAAAAGAATAAAATGTTTGCTTTAGTAACAATTTCGAACTTCCAATCTTAACAATGAACTTGTGTGCTTAGAAATTTGTGTAAAATATGGAAAGATGGCCGCCAAGCCCATCATGCATAATTTAAAAAAAAATAATTTTCAGAAACACGTTATGATGTATTTAGTAAAGGAGAAAAGGCTTTCTATCAACACATACTTAGGTACTCGACTTACATATGGTAAATTTTTATCAAAAAATGTTAAATAAGTACAGTAATATAAGCCTGGAAATTTGATATCACACTATTTTTTAGCCACAACTTTCACCTTTTTTTTTTTTTTTTTTTTTTTTTTGCTTGGCTTTTTTTTTTACTTTTGAAAAGTTGTTTTTTAGTAGATTATCTATACTTCTATACTAATATTATAAAGAGGTAAAAATTGTTCGTTTGTAGGAGGTATGCTCTGGAACTACTGAACCGATTCCAAAACTAATGGTGTCCAAAGGGTGGTAACAACCCTTCCTTCAACATAGGCTACATTTTATATCGGTGCCACTAGCCCTAAAGGGGTGCAGGAGCAAAAAAAGTTTGAATTTGCGATTTTTGTGTTACTGAAGGGCACAGATACATGGAATTTGGCATGGTAGTTACTTATTAGATATAAATTATCTCTAAGAACATTTCTTAAAAAATTCAATATTTAAAAGGAGTGAAAATGCGAAAAAGCGTTCTAAAAAACGTTCTAAATGGCGATTATTACGCAATTTCAGGAAGAACAAAACTGATTAAAAAAATAATGGTGTCAAAATGATGGTAACAACCCTTGCTTCAACATAGGCTACATTTTATATCGGTGCCACTAGCCCTAAAGGGGTGCAGGAGCAAAAAAAGTTTGAATTTGCGATTTTTGTGTTACTGAAGGGCCCAGATACATGGAATTTGGCATGGTAGTTACTTATTAGATACAAATTATCTCTAAGAACATTTCTTAAAAAATTCAATATTTAAAAGGAGTGAAAATGCGCAAAAAGCGTTCTAAAAAACGTTCTAAATGACGATTATTACGCAATTTCAGGAAGAACAAAACTGATTAAAAAAATAATGGTGTCAAAATGATGGTAACAACCCTTGCTTGAACATACGCTACATTTTACGTCGGTGCCACTAGCCCTAAAGGGGTGCAGGAGCAAAAAAACGTTTGAATGTGCGATTTTTGTGTTACTGAAGGGCCCAGATACATGGAATTTGGCATGGTAGTTTGATGTGTCATGGTAGTCATGATATTCGATAGAAATCGTAATTTAGGACTTCGTTAGAACGCTTTTCGTCCCTTCCCTTCGCTTCACCCGTTTTAAATATCGAATTTATTTTCAACTGTTCTTAAGGACATTTATATTTATATGTAACTACCATACTACTACTTACCCCTGCAGCCCTCTAGTGATTATGGCACCGTCATAAAATATAGTTTATGTTCGAGCAGGTTCTATCACCATCAATTTGCAACCATTAAGTTTGAAGTCGGTTTTGTATTTCTAAGATTGCATAAAAATCGTAATTTAGAACGGTTATAGAACGCTTTTCGCTCACTTCATCCTTTTAAAATTGGAATTTTCTTTCGTCGGTTTTCAGAAAGCATTTGCATCTTTGAAGTAATTACCATTCCAAATTTCAAATGTTAGCCATCCCGCACCCCTATAGTAACATAAAAAACGCAATTTAGATGCTCCTGGTAGTGAGAACAACATAAAATATAGTCTATGTTGGAGGGGGGACTTTTATCATCAATTTGAAACCATTAGTTTTGAAATCGGTTTATATTTCCTGAGATTGCGTAGGAATCGCATTCAGAACGTTTTTCGCTACGGCAACCTCCAGGTGGTAGTGACACCGACAAAACCTGTGTAAGAGCAACGGCTGTCATCATTCATTTCCAGTCAATATTTTTGAAATAATTTCGATGCTTCTTGATATTGCGTAGAAATCTTCATTTAGAACGCTTTTTAGAACGCTTTACGCGCGTTATCACCCCTCTTAAATTTCAATTTTCTTACAAAATGTTCTTAGAGATCGTTTGTAGCATATAAGTAACTACCCTGCCTAATTGCATGATTCTAGGTCCTTCAGTAACACAGAAATCGCAATTTAGAACGTTTTTTGCTTCTGCAACCTCCAGGTGGTAGTGACACCGACATGAAATAGAGCCTATGTTGTAGCAAGGCCTGTCATCATCAATTTCCAAACATTACTTTTGAAATCGGTTGGGTACTTTTTGAGATTGCGTAGAAATCGCAATTTATGTCGTTTTTTAGAACGCTTTTCGCGCATTTTCACCCCTTTTTAATTTCGAATTTTTTAAGATCATCTCTGTCAAAATCTGGTGCTGGTAATGAACTCGCTAATGAACTATACATATAATACCAGCACCAGATTTTGACAGCGCACTACGTATTACAGAGCATTACAGATATATACAACGGAAAAGTAAGTCGAAAGCCATACAAAAGAAATTTAAAAATTTGAATATTTTGAAATCAGAAAATCACGAGTGCAAACCTGTACCATATATTAATATTTCGAATAGAGAAATATCGAATAAAGAAAATGAAGTTTGGGTAAAATGTCCTAAATTTATGCTTAACAATACTGTAAACATCAAAAATATAACCGCAGATTGTGAAAAAGTTACCCTGTCAATAGACCTAGAGAAAAGAGATGTTGAGAGAAGTGTTATGTATAATAATGTGCAAGCATTCGTTACCAAATCAAGTATTAAAAATAAAAATAAAAATAATATGGTAATTAATCGACTTAAAGCAGATCAAGATATTATTATTATACAGACAGACAAAATAAATAAAATAGCAATAATGAACTGTATGGATTATATCGCAAAAATAGAAACGTGCATCACAGATATAGAATGCACACCACTTAACAAGGATCCGAACAACCAAATCCAGAGTAAAACTGAAGCTTTAATCAATAGAGGATGTTGGCCACCAAATAATGAAAAGAAAATTGAGAGTAAATAGCACCACCACCACTCTGAGACTATTTGGGAGACTAAAGGACCATAAAAATAATTGTCCTTTAAGGCCGATAGTTGGAAAATGTGGAGGCCCAACGTATCTCCTTGAATAAGCATTCGTTCCTTTTCTGAACCTTTTTCTACCACCGTCTAACCATAGTTTATCGTCGACCACTGATTTCATTCACCGGATTAAGGATTTGAAGCTCAATAAAGAGAGTGTTTTAGCAAGTTTTGACATAATTTCACTTTTCCCATCAATCGACGTTGATGAAGTAAAATTACTCAATAACAACTGTATTGATAACGAGCCATCATTAAACTCAGAAATGAAGACCACCGTAAAATCTGGGCTTAACCTAGTAACTGGAATTAATATTTTCATATTCAATAAGAAGGTTTATAAGCAGACTAAAGGAGCACCAATGAGTTCCCCCATCTCAAGTATTTTAGCCGAATTCAAATTGCGTCCATTTGAAGAAAGAATTTTAACAGGCAGCGTTTTAACTCCGTCAGTATGGTATCGTTATGTGAACGACATTTTCATAGTATGGGATCACGGTTTATCTGAACTGTATGCATTTCTTAACAGAATGAACAATATGGACCCTAACATAAAATTTAAAATTGAAATAGAAAATAATAACCAGCTGTTATTTCTTGACGTAATGCTAATTAAAAATTTATCAAACTTAATAATTGAGCGCAAAGTCTACAGGAAAGTAAATAAGTCTAACAGCACCATTCCTTTTGAAAGTACATCACCTTTTAACTACAAACTTGCTCCGTTCAACTTTTATATAAGACGAGCGTTTAGTGTTTGCTCTATTAATCACCTTAAAAATGAATTAAATACCATTAGAAACATATCAGTTGAGATCTGTTTCCCAATATGCATTATTGATAAGCTAATCAACTCGCAGAAGAACCATATAAAAATACAAAAAACTCCACGGAGTAATAGGAGATATTGCAAAATGAAGTACATACCAGGACTTTTCGAAAAACATGCACTTTTTTGCTTTGGCGTAAACTTGGTCGCCACTCCTCCTGAAAAACTGAAAGATCTGATTATCGCCGAAGTGGACCCGATCCCGAGGGATGAAGTTTCCGGGTATATGTAATTCCACTGAAAACAGAAGATATTTATCTCGAATACATAGGCATGCCTTCGCGTAAACGTAAAGTTCGTATTAAAGAACATGTGAGAGATTTAAAGTATAACCGACCTACAACAGCAGAATATACAAGTTAATTTCGAAGACGCAAAAATTATATATCCCTCAAAGAATTATCATGATTTAATTATCCGCGAATCAATAGAAATTATTACTAAAGAAAATACTGTTTGTAGCGACGTTTTATCCTACAACATACTCAGAATTTGGCTCAGTTTGCTTAAAGAATAATAAAATGAGTAATTTTCCACTTCCCTATATCCATGTTTTATTTTTCCAATGTTTCCGGATCTATAAATTAACTTCCACTTTCACTCCTTTCGTCATCATCTACCTGGATTTTGAAAATTAGGCGTCAATATCTATTGTATTTCTTATATTCCTCTGAAGAAGACTATGTTTTTTATAGTTGAAAGATCTAAGGCATTAAAATAATTTAACATTTTTAAATATTGTGTCATTTTTTAAGTAATTTTGCACATAGTGTAAGTTTAAGTTTAATAAAAATTAAGTATCTCCATATAAGTCATTTGTTCTGATTTGTATTTATTTATTTATTTATTTTTCTTTGAGAATCTTTGCACTTTGTACACAGACCTCATCCTTGTTAATCCATGTTTCCAAGATTGAAAACATTTCGTCATCGTTCGTATGACCGTATACAATACACTACTTGACAATGTCGGAGTAAAGGACCAATTTTAATCTACTTAATACTTTCCGGGCCAAAGTACTTCCATTTCAAAATTGTTGAAATCATTGAATGAAAACAGAATTTACAAACTTATTTGAAAATAAGTGAGAGCTTCTTTCACATAGTACATTAGAAAACGAATTTCTATTTCAAAATTCTTGTGCCATTCCGGCGTTTGGATTTAAAATTAAGTGGGATACATAATATTCTACCGTGCTTCAAGTGGCTAAGGGTTTATTTTTTGTGGTACATACTGACGTCATAAGACACATGAAGGGATATAGTACCAGGAAGTAGACAGATGTGATGATACAATCCAATGTTATCTTCTTCTTCTTGACCTAAGAATGGCCAACTGAAATTTGTGGTAAAAAATGGTCACACAAATATGGTAATTTATGTCATTGAACATTGCTGATATGAAAATTCGTGACACCCACGATATAAATAACTTGGGTTTCATTCGCTAAAGTTAGCCAAATTTTGGGCTGCAGCTAATTAAACACATCCCGATGAGATGGAGTTGAAAAATATTTACGATCTTACGACTTTACTTCATCGAGAGCATAATCGTAGAATATCTCATTTAAAAGTCGTTGAACATAACAATACAAATAAACTTTGCTCATATTGTCATTAAATAGGGTTGTTGCATTCGATGCTTTTCACTCTTGAAAAATAATTGAAAGCGTAAAATGCTTTAATTATTTATTTAAAAACTTTAGAAAAACATGACATAAATTATGTTGTCGTAATATTTGTATTTTTTTAGAGATGTAAATTTCTATATATAGACACATAGAATATTTCGCATATTTCTTTTCCATAGAAGTAGAATTCGAATAAACTCAAGTGTCTTGATTTATTTTTTTATCACAAAAAGGATATTTATTTATTTATTTATTTTTACCGATGAGTAATTCAATTTGCAAAAAAGATCTCTCACTTTATTTTATTTCTATCTATTCGCCGAATGGTCGCCTTACAAAGCAGTTTATCTCTCTACCGTTAATTCATTTATCAATACAATGCACCTTACAAGATTCATCAATACATTTATTCTGAGTGTAATCCAGTTTTTGCCTTCTTTTTGCGTTTTTTCTCAAGTAAAACAAATGAACATCTTATCAGGCAGTAATGATTTTAGCCTTATAGTTGTTATTTTATCAAATATTTTCTTTACGCTTAGTGTATGTTGCCAAGTATTTATTTTACAAAAATATATGATTCTAAGTTTTAAGTTTGTATCATGCATTATGACATTAAGTTGTTAAATAAATTTGTTGTATTATTCTGCTATACTAATTTAAATTGCTAAAAGGCGTAAATTAAAACTTTAAAAAAGTAAAACTCAGTAGAAAGTTTAAGAATAAAAAAAAGAGCATGTAGCTGATATTAAATATAATAGAAAAACCAAAGCCTTAGCAAGGTTATATCAAGAAGAAAGTATCCATATGAATTTCAATGAAAGATAATTTTTCCCTCCAGTCTATACTATCCAACAATTATAAGAGAAATCATAGAGATTGTAACGCGCAAAAATTCAATATGTAACGATGCAGCAGCAATTAACCCTTTCGAGGGCGGTGTCCTTAAAATAGCACACCTAATTTTAATTTCAAAACTGACAAACGGCACTAAGAATATTTAATTAAAATTTTCCTTTTATGATGTACGTGAAAGTAAGAAAGTTCGTATTTTCTAATAACTTCGTTTTTAAATTCTGGTGTCAGTCCATTATTTGATCAGTTTATAAACAGAACTACTCCGCGTCGGTAAGAGTCAACTTACCAAAACTATGGCTCGAGTTAATGGTTGCGAAAATAAAAAAAAATAAACATCTAAGTTCGAAGCATGTAAATAATTGAATAAACCTATTTTTACTGTTTTTAAAGTTTAATTTTACGCTTTTTAACATTTAAAATTAGTTTATTATTACAAGGTTGTTATATATTTTACTACTAATTTAATCACATTTCCCCTTAGAGTATTTATTGTATCAAATATGTTCCTTACACATGGTATATATTGATAGGAATTTATTTTTAAAAGAAACAAATCTTATATATTTTTCTGTTTTTGTACTGCATTATGACCGTTATTTTTTAAATGGATTTTTTGTATGGTTTTAAAAAATACAGCGTCACATGATGTATCCAGTTTTAATGATAAAATATTCCATGAATATTAAAGAAAAATGATGCATAAGCTATTTTTTTCTACTTATGAAAAAACTAACTTAGATAAAAACTGACAAGTGGGTTAACTTAGGAAAAAAAATATGATTTTACCCAATTTTTAATGTATAAACCATTTCTTTTTGTAAAAGTACGTCCATTTTAAGAAAATAACAGAGTGCGCTAACATTTCTTTTCGATTTTATTGTAAACATTTCGCAAACGACGGCTGTATTTTTATTATTTGTTTCGATCATAGGTAAGGTAAAGTATAGCAGCAGTACTCAAACAATGGGTGACAGAAACATTCGAAAGTTCATTAAAAATATATTACAGTAAAAGTTCTGTGTAAACGTAACCTATCTAAAACGAAATGTTTCCGTAACCGGAAACGTTTCATGGTCAAAAACGTCAGAAAATCATACAATTATACAAACTAAGGTGGAAAAATATTTGAAACATTTTTTCCCCGCTTAACTGTACAACAGACGTGTCGCAAGATGCTTAAAGGTTAGGTGCTCCGCATAAGAATAAATATCGGGAACTGCGGGTGTATCGAATCGTTCCTTTGTTTCCATAACCTTTTATTCCCTTTACTAGGTGCTTTCGTAATTATATAAAAACGTAAGCTAAAACGTTTTACAACGTTCAAACGCACAAATACGTACAATACCGTTACACAAAAAACCGCATACGGCCGTTTCAAGTATTCTTGGATCCCTCTTCCTCAGTGCGATAAAATAAAAAAATAAATAAATAAAATATAAAAATGGGTTCAAAGAACCCCTCGGTTATAGCCCCGAGTACTGGCTAATGATTTGACTGAAGTGGTGAAAGCGAGAGTTTATATATCCGAAAGAAATAAAACTGACATGAAACATTGAAAGATAGGAGTCACTACGGAGGATCCCTCCATATTAGGGAGAGAAAAGGAGTGCTTCTAATATCATTCACCAAGCAAGAAGTATGTCTATGTATGTAAGCTAAGGGCTATATTAAGAGCTTTTAAGCTTAGTGCTTTGTCTCCTATGCAAAAAGATTCCATTAGGCATCTTATTAAAAATGTTGATTTCAATACAAAGCTAAGTCAGATTAATTGGAATAATTCAGCTAAAAATTCACTCTAAACTCTGAAATCTAATTCAGATATCATTATAACTAAAGCAGACAAATAAGGTCAAATTGTGGTACTAAATAAAACTTATTATGTTCAAAATGTCATGAAATTAATTAATGAGGGGCCCTACATCAATATTAATAAAGATCCATCTAACTCTGAACTTAATAACATAAAATCTGCGGTGAATTCATCCTCCATTATAGCTGATTTTAGTAAATATTCTCTCATACCATTTGTGGCTAACTGTGCTCATTTATATGCTTTTCCTAAGGTTCATAAACCTGATATTCCATTTCGCCCTATCGTTTTTAATGCTTTCCAACAAAGTTGAAAAGTGTTTATGACTTCGGTTTGTCTGTCCGTCTGTCCGTCTCTTCGCGCTCTAACTCCCATAAATATACTCCGATTGCCTAAAATTTTAGAAGGTTATAGACGTTTACCATAGCATGTTCCCTATTTCAAATGAAGTTTGTAGCGTGTTTAGTTCATTTACAGGGACAGTCAAAAGTTTTCCTTTATATTAGGGCCTATGGGAAGAAATCGTTTAAAAGGATTTTTAATGATGTTACACGCATCCAAACATAACAAAATTGATATACATTTATGAAGTGCACTAAAACATGCCTTCTGTATAATATGCGGTGCATAGAATAGTTATCATTCTTTTACAGGGCCACACAAAAGAATTCTGTTGCATAATGATATAGGGAGGAAGGGGGGTATGTTTGCGACGCATTTTAATTATGTTAAACTATTTCACATATAATGAAATTGATAGAGGCCGCTGAGGCTTACTATAAGTTATTTCATGTATATTACGAAGTGCATAGCATTTATAGGGACACACAAAAGTTTTCAGATGGTATATTGTATCTGAAGTACTGTGCATCAGCGGTTATTGGTGGAAATGCATTTTTAATTATGATATGCGCTTTTATGTTTCACTATAGTTATGCATACTCTATGGTGTGCATAAATGATATAATTCATATACAGGGCTACACAAAATAATTCGTAAGGGTTACTGGGTATGAGCGCAAATTGGTTAAAGGTGGGTTTTAAATGAGTTATGCATTTTTACGCTGAACTGCGTGTAGTTTATTAAAAAAAGTTTGTAGAATATAAGATAAAATGATATACATGTTCACGCAAAGAAATGGATATATATCGTCTATGGATGATAATTTCTGGAAATGTGGTTTCAGAGTTTTAAGTGTGTTTTAGTTTGAATTAACTTTTAGCTAAATTGTGGCATGTAAGAAGGGTACTAGGTAAACTACAGGGCTGTACAAAAGTATTCAAGTATTTTTTCAATTAATTGTATAAATTGCTGAAAGAGAAATTTCAACCTGTTATACGTTTTCTTGCTAAACTAAATTTCCTATTATATAGCATATATATCAACATACAGATCAGATACATGGTTGTTCAAAAGAATTGGAATACATATTTGGCTATGGGCGATAACTACTGAAATCAAATTTTTAAATGTTTACTTAGTTATCTTATTTACCTTATTTCCATAAGTAACGAAGTTTTGTTAAAGCTTTCAGGGAGTGTTGGAAAGTGTTTCATAATCTATACTGTACGCAGGATTTTTCTTACTTGTTAATATTGGTACTGCGTCCTATAAGCTTGCAAAACATTTAGTTTCCGGGTTTCCCTCCCTCATGGTTAACAATATTTATACGTCAAAAAATTCAGTTCAGTTTACCAATAGAATTCGTAACTTTAATCCAACAGGTTGTACTATTGTTTCGTTTGATGTCAAATCTACTTTTACAAATGTTACAGTACAAGGTGCTCTAGATTGTGTAAGAAATAGATTGAATGAGTTTCACTATTTTCAATATGAAATTGATAACCTGATTTCTTTAATCAGTATTTGTTTATCTTAAAATACTTTAGTGATTCAAGGGAAATTTATAAAATGTCGGAAGGTTTAGCAATGATTAACTCTTTAAGGCCAGTTTTAAGTGATATATATATATGTATATATATGCATTATTTTGAAGTTAAATTATTTAAATTAATACAGTTTCCATTTTTGTACACGTTACGTAGATGATTCCTTTGCGTTACTTGATTTGTATAAACATAATATTAACGCTGTACTTGATTTATTAAATTTATTGATCCATGTATCAAGTTTACCTTTGAAATTGAAACTCAACAACGTCTTGCTTTTCTGGATGTCTTGGTAGGGGAAAGTAGAGGAATGATGCTGACTTAAAGGAAAACATGAATAGCTAGTCAAATTTACACACACACACAAAAAATATTTTATTAATGAAGTATAACTCCAAAGCATAAAGAACACTTTGCAATCAATTAATCTGCATAAAAGTTTCAGAAATTTTTTTTATCGTTTTATTTAATTAACGATGGATTAGGCGGTAATGTTTTTTTGTTCGTAATTTTTATATATGTAATTGTAATAAATTTTGCATTCATGAATTTTTGCATAAGAGTGCAATAGCTTTTGCACCAAGATCTGAATATCTATAAAACTAGTTGTAGTACGAACGCACCTCATTTACCACGTTTGACGTATTTGTTTATTTTTAAGTGCAATATCATTCGTTTTCCTATCGCTCAATTTTATTATCATCTTTCTATTGTAAAAAAATTAAGGATCTTAGTCAGTCAACTTCCTATTTCCCCTCGCTAAAGTTATACCCATGGTTGTAGAGTGCATTCGTATATTTTAAATATCTCCTGAGGAAATTTTTTAAACGTCTTTTCTCTATGCACCCTTCTTAAAGGCTAGCTCTTTTCTCCTTAGTTGTCAAAATATTTCTAAAATATATCTTTAATTTAATATTTTATGAGTTAAAAGCTGACGAGTTGCGAGTGAGATCTTAACACTTCAAATAAAATTAAGTATATATTTTAGAAATATATTGACAACTAAGAAAAAAAAAAGACATCCTTTCAGAAGAGTACACACAAAAAAGAATTTTAAAATATTAATTTCCCGAGGAGATTTTAAATATACGAATGAATTTCATACCCATAGATTTAGCATTAGTGAGGGGAAATAGGGATTTCACTGACTAACAGCCTTAAGGGAATTATTGTAACAGTTCGGTGATATATATGGATTGTGATGTATATTATGATATATATCCGATATTTATTTTTAAAATATCATGTTGTTTGATATTTTCCATATTTTCATATATTTGATATTTATTTAAATATTGTGTGTGATATTTTTAATATTTCGAGTCAAATCAGGAGTAAATGAATTTTTCAACTATTATTGACTGTGTTTTTCTGTAAATAAAATACTTTTGCCTCTGGCAGTGACGTTTTACCCCCCCCCCCCCCCCCCCCCAACAAAAAACAAAAACAAAAACAAAAAAACAATAACTTTTGCAGGTTTTATGTTTGAAGCTCTATTTTCAAATGCAGAACCATTATCTTAGAAGAGCCATTAAATGATGAACTGTCTAATTTAGATAATCAGTTATTTACAGTTTAATTCGAATGAATCCTTTGTCGTTCGGTTTAAATTTCACAACAGCCTAACCAATGGAAAAGCAGACAAGTTACAATCATGTTCAAATGTTTCAAATTAAAAAAAGAAATATTTTTTATTTAAAATTTTGTTGTAAGGGATAGTAAAAATGTCGTGATACTTGATACTGAATATTAAAATTTGTTTTTTTAATGAAATACATGAGACTGAAAATTTGTCATGTTCATAATATTACAATGTTTGATTATCTTTCTAAAAAAATATAAAAAAAAATGTTTTTAATAACTGCTCCTGTTGAAGTAAATCATGTTTGATTACATTTATGTATATTCATGTTTTATAGATTTATGAAATAAACTAGAATTTACAACCTGATTAAATAATGTCTAATAAAATAGCATTAATGCATCAATAAATATATTGCTCAAATTATCTATATTTAACTGATAATTTGAAATCCCAACAGTTTTGGCAATTACTTGCATGTAAATGCAAAGGTGTCAAAAGTAAACCTTTGTATATAATTTTTAATTAATTTTTCAATTAATTTTCAACAGTGGAATTACGCTTGAAATTACTGAATATTTAATACATGATTTATCACATTGCTAGCTAAGCGTAGAACCAGCAGAGTGAAAAATGTCCAAGCCGAGAATCGAACCCGGAACCCTTGGAATAGCGCTCCAAGTGCTCTACCATTCAAGCTACGAGGACGATACCCAGCTTAGCATCCCTCACTCATATATGTTGGTAAAGCTGCAACTGCAGCACAAGATGGAGCCGTCTTCATGAGCACACAATACTGCGGCGAAACATGAGACCCAAGTACACCCAGCATAGGTGAACACATACATAATTTTTAATTAATTAAAATATTTAAAATTAATTGAAAAATTAATAAAAAATTATATATGTGTTCACCGATGCTGGGTTTACTTGTGTCTCATGTTTCGCCGCAGTATTGTGTGCTCATGAAGACGGCTCCATCTTGTGTTGCAGTTGCAGCCCTACCAACATATATGAGTGAGAGATGCTAAGCTGGGTATCGTCCTCGTAGCTTAATTCGTAGAGCACTTGGAGGAGCGCTATTCCAAGGGTTCCGGGTACGCTTCCCGGCTTCGACATTTTTCACTCTGTTGGTTTTACGCTTAGCTAGCAATTTGAAAATCAGGTATTAAATATTCAGTAACCCTTTGGTTTCTTTTTTATAAAATTTATATTTAAATAATGTTGTTCATTAAATAGTATTAATAATTAAAGAATAGTCAGACATTTAATGTTTGCCTTCGAAACTCTTAATTATTCCAGAAAGAAAGGGTATAAAAATTCTCATGAGATGTCCCTTGAATCATTTCGAAACGAGCTATTCTCACATTATGCAAAGAAATAGTAAAATTATAACATTAAATAAATCCTCGAAAAATCTATATTCAATAACATGATTTCTAGAATTCTACCTCTAAACTGTTTATAGCAACGTGATATTTTAATAAAGAAACTTCAGCTGTTGTCTCATTGACATTTTCTTTTTTGAAAACTATCCAATTTCAGTATAGAAGAAAAAAAAAAGAAAGTCGTATATTAACGTCATCTTGCCTTTATTCGTTAGAGATGAATCGCACTCTGAAATAAAATCTTCCTCTACAAACTTAATTATAGAGAGGATTTATCGTTTAGAGTTTCCAGAAGTGCATTTTACTTTTACTTTTAACTATACTATTCATCAGACAATATAATTTTTGCTTCAATGAAAACAAACTTATTTCCTGAAAAATTATTAGAAAATTTTGTAAGTTTAAATTTTAGTTGTATTATAGATATAAAATTTTATCCAAATACAACCCTTGAAGCTCATCTGAGTAACAATTTACATATTTTAAGTACAATTCTATTTAAAATTACTGAACATATTTTCATTTCATTTTGAATTACCAAACACGAGCGCTAATAAAATATGCCTCAGTTAATACTGCTTGTGCCTATCAATTTAAATCCCCGATCTATCTATATTATAAAGGACAAACATATCTGTGCGTAACTCTGGCGTCACTTTGCGAATGGCAACACTTCACGATCAAATTTCTGTTTTGCAATTTTCGTTACTGTAATTTTTTACATTTTCAATTTTTACACCACCGTATCTCTCTATTCTAAAAAAAAGTAACTACCGCTGTCACCGCCGCCGCCGCCGCCGCCGGTTTTGATTTTTTTTTGTGACCGGAGGCCTTTCTTCGATAATATTAACAAAAATAATGCATAGAAAAATATGAAAATCGGTGGTTTTATACAGAAATGTTTGATAAACACGCTGATGCAGACAGTTTTCAAATCGAAGAATTATTTTAAGAGTTATTTAATGCTAAAATTGGACAAAATCGTTCCACTAAAAAAGTTTTATAGCAGCAAAAACTATACATGGCAGTGTAATCATTTTTAGATCATTTTATGCGTTAGAATTTGCCGGAATGCAGATTGCATTAATTTTTTTATTTTGACTCATTTTTTCAGGTTTTATTTCTATTTTAAATTCAAATTTTCAGCATTTCTAGAAATATTTTTTACAGATTTCAGAAAATTGTACTAATTTAAATTGTTGCCAACTGTATAAAAAGCGCAAGCAATAATGTTTGCTTCAAATTAAAAATTTATTTACACGTGACTATTATAAACAGGAAAAAAACTTTCAAATTAGAATTAAATAATTACGTATAAAAAGCAGGAACTTATTAAAAATTACGTCATAAAAAGTATACACGTGAATTTTAAAAGAGAAAGGATATTGTAAAATAATAAATTCATTAACATGCGTTAGAAGTCTTAGGAGAAATTACGTCATATTTACGTCACATTATAGTTATTACATAAAATGAACACAAAATAATATTGCAAAAAAGTTTAAATTTAGAAATTGCGCTAGACATTTATTTGATATTTTGAGAATTAATTTAAAATGTCTCATTTAAAAGAACTTTCTTTTCGCTTTGTTAAAAAATACCAGGAGACTCTCTTTACTTAATTCCTTTTATATTAGCTTTTTTGAAATGTTGTTACACGTGTATACGTCATCAAGTTATTTTTATTTCGACGTTTTATTTGTGTTTTTATTAATGTTGTACGAATTTATTTGTTCTTTCGTTATTTAAAATAAAAATTATATCAATTTGTATAATTTGGCGAGTGGTTTGGCGATTTATATAATTTGGCGAAATTGGTCGACAGGATAATCAAGTAGTACCGCAGCGGATTTGGCGTTAAAATTCCCCAATCAAAGAGAAATGAATAGAAATTCGTTTATAGGGAGATCGCCACTGTTTTTTAAATTATAATTCAATCTTTCGAAATCTTTTTAAAGCCGATCAAATTAGCGTGCATTTAGAGTCTGCGGTGTCTGGACGGGGGTTGACGAGCGTAGCTCGTAGGGGGCCGAGCCCCCTAGTAGGAAAAAAAAATCTACTTTCAAATGCAATTTGTTTGAAAACTATATCTTATTTGACTGATTTATTATGGTTTTTAAAATAATTTTCAAGCATGCATTTTTGCAGCTATGTCTATCCCGTGCTGGCTTCATTACAAAATAATAGTCTATCCTTCTATATCTCTCTATTCTAAAAAAAAGTAACTACCGCTGTCACCGCCGCCGCCGCCGGTTTTGATTTTTTTGTGACCGGAGGCCTTTCTTCATTAATATTAACAAAAATAATGCATACAAAAATATGAAAATCGGTAGTTTTATACAGAAATGTTTGATAAATACGCTGATGCAGACAGTTTTCAAATCGAAGAATTATTTTAAGAGTTATTTAATGCTAAAATTGGACAAAATCGTTCCACTAAAAAAGTTTTATAGCAGCAAAAACTATACATGGCAGTGTAATCATTTTTAGATCATTTTATGCGTTAGAATTTGCCGGAGTGCAGATTGCATTAATTTTTTTATTTTGACTCATTTTTTTCAGGTTTTATTTCTATTTTAAATTCAAATTTTCAGCATTTCTAGAGATATTTTTTACAGATTTCAGAAAATTGTACTAATTTAAACTGTTGCCAACTGTATAAAAAGCGCAAGCAATAATGTTTGCTTCAAATTAAAAATTTATTTACACGTGACTATTATAAACAGGAAAAAAACTTTCAAATTAGAATTAAATAATTACGTATAAAAAGCAGGAACTTATTAAAAATTACGTCATAAAAAGTATACACGTGAATTTTAAAAGAGAAAGGATATTGTAAAATAATAAATTCATTAACATGCGTTAGAAGTCTTAGGAGAAATTACGTCATATTTACGTCACATTATAGTTATTACATAAAATGTACACAAAATAATATTGCAAAAAAGTTTAAATTTAGAAATTGCGCTAGACATTTATTTGATATTTTGAGAATTAATTTAAAATGTCTCATTTAAAAGAACTTTCTTTTCGCTTTGTTAAAAAATACCAGGAGACAAAGACTCTCTTTACTTAATTCCTTTTATATTAGCTTATTTTGAAATGTTGTTACACGTGTATACGTCATCAAGTTATTTTTATTTCGACGTTTTATTTGTGTTTTTATTAATGTTGTACGAATTTATTTGTTCTTTCGTTATTTAAAATAAAAATTATATCAATTTGTATAATTTGGCGAGTGGTTTGGCGATTTATATAATTTGACGAAATTGGTCGACAGGATAATCAAGTAGTACAGCAGCGGATTTGGCGTTAAAATACAGAAATGAATAGAAATTCGTTTATAGGGTGATCGCCACTGTTTTTTAAATTATAATTCAATCTTTCGAAATCTTTTTAAAGCCGATCAAATTAGCGTGCATTTAGAGTCTGCGGTGTCTGGATGGTGGTTGGCGAGCGTAGCTCGTAGGGGGCCGAGCCTCTAGTATATAAAAAAAAAAATCTGCGTAGATATTCCCGGCAGATCGGCATCCAATTTGAATGCTTAAGCATGGCCTTTCTTCGTTAATATTAAAAAAACTGTTGAATACAAAAATATGAAAATCGGTAGTATTATAAAGAAGTGTTTGATAAACACGCTGAGGCAGACGATTTTCAAATCGAAGAATTATTTTAAGAGATATTTAATGTCAAAGTTGAACAAAATCGTTCCATTAAAAAAGTTTTATAGGAGCAAAAACTGTACATAGGTATTTAATCATTTTTAGATCATTTTATGCGTCAGAATTTCCCGGTGTGCAGATTGCATTTAGTTTTTTAATTTGACGCATTTTTTGAGGTTTTATTTCCATTTTAAATTCAAGTTTTCAGCATTTCGAGAGATATTTTTTAGATATTTTAGAAAATTGTATTAATTTAGACTGTTGCCAGCTGTATAAAGAGCGCAAACAATAATGTTTGCTTCAAATTAAAAATTTATTTTACACGTGACTATTATAAACAGAAAATATAAAAAGCAGGAACTCATTGAAAATTACGTCATAAAAACTATAATTACACGTGAATTTTAAAAGAGAAAGAATATTGTAAAATAATAAATTCATTAACATGCGTTAGAAGTCTTAAATAGGTGAATTTACGTCACATTACACTTATTAGGTAAAATCAACAAAAAAAATATTGCAAAACAGTTTAAGTTTAAAAATTGCGCGAGGCATTTATTTGAAATTTTAAGGTGATCATAATATTTCATTTCTAACAAAAGTATTTTTACGTGAATATTAAAAAGAGAAAGAAAAGTTTGGTGAAAATTACGTCAGATTATAATTGTCAGATTCAAATTATAATTCAATCTTCCGAAATCTTTTTTAAAGGCGATCAAATTAGAGTGCTGTTAGAGTCTGCGGTGTCTGAACGTAGCTCATAGGGGGCAGAGCCCAGGGTTGTAGTGGGTAGCTGCCCGGGTACCCACTCAGCTGCCCACCCGGGCTGGGTTTTTTATAAAAAACCCACTTAAAAAGCCCGGGTTTTTTAAGAGTATTTCTGGAAAGGAACAAATTATGTATTTGTTGTTCATGGTTATTTTATTTTATTTATTCACTTCTTTGAATCTTAGAAAATATATTTGTACTAATTTACTTGCACTTTTAGATTGGGAAACCTTTAATTTTAAAATGTTTTAGCGTTTAATTTAAAACGTAAATTTAAGCTTTTCAGTTAGCTTCAAGAGTATTAAATTTACTAAACTTATTACTGCTGAATCCGAAAATGACCTTCATTTTTAACCATCACATAAGGAAAATAAAATAAAGTTTTACATCTGTTTTAGGGCGATTCCATGCAGAGTGTCACACACGTAACGCTGGCTTTAATTTTCATTTATTCAATTATTTATTAAATTTTAATGTTAATTCTGATTTTAAGTGGTATGGTAAATATGTTATTACCATATTTTTAAATTTAAATGTGTGGCATTAAAACTCACAGAAGTATATCATTTAATTTCAGTACTCTTCAGCTTTTTTCTGAAGTAGGAAAAAAGCACATTTTGAGTAATGAAATTAAATGATATACTTCTGTGAGTTTTATTGCCGCACATTTAAATTTAAAAATATGGTAATAACTTATTTACCATACCACTTAAAATCAGAATTAGCATTAAAATTTAATAAATAATTGAATAAATGCAAATTAAAGCCTGCGTTACGTATGTGACACTCTCCACAGAATCGCCCTTTATAGTATTTTTTACTGCTGAATCTCAAAATGATCTTCATTTTTAACCATCACGTCAGGAAAATTAATTAAAAAAAGTTTTACATCTGTTTTATAGTATCAGATGTTTGCTATATTTTAACTTTGACATTTACGATTTGCAAAAAAATTATAACGTGATGGTTAAAAATGAAAGTCATTTTCAGATTCAGTGCTAGAAAGTACATAGAAATCAATTATCAAAAGTTAAAAAACTCAGCCGTCTCCTATTTTATAGTATTTGATTTTTGTTATTTTTTAACTTTGACAATTTATGATTTGCAAAACATCCTGAGATGATGGTTAAACATTAAGGTAATTCTCAGATTCAGTGCTAAAAAATACGTAAGTTAAAAAACATAACCATCGCAATCTTGTGTTATCTAATCTAAAACTTTTTCTTAAACTTCTTGGCAGTAATCTATCCGAAATTTTTTGTGTTATCCTGTAAAATAAGTATGAATGGTAACCACCGAAAATCATAATAATATTAGATTGTCATCGGATTTACATCAGTATACATGTAAAATTTAGTCTCGATCGGATATTTGAAACTTGAAAGTGAGTTAAATTTCGACTACAAATTTTGAGCTGGGAAAACATACATACGATTGTTGAAGTTAAATAAAATAACATAATATTTGTTAAAAGAAATCATGAAAAGAAATAATCTCAAATCCTTACAAAATAAAATATATGTTAAAATACAATAATTTTAGCCAGTCTGAAACTTAATAAAAGTTAACTCAATCATAACACTTTACTATTTTTTCAAAGCGCTGATACACATGAAAAGTTCTTCGAATACTTTAAGCACTTAGGATATGACCCCTCAAAGCATGGCCAAACTCATTTGTGTTCAGATGCAGAAAAGTGGTATAAGTCATGCATTTTTAAAGTTTCATAACTCAGTCAATTTTAGTGTTATATGAACGAGACTTTTTTTGTCTGTCTTGTCAGTGTAATAGGAAAATTTTACTAAATATAACTTATAGCACCGGGGGCTGTATAAACACTTAAATTTCGTAATTTTTTAAGAAATGTTTTTATTGACCCAAATCGCTTTTAAAATATTTCTTTGCCTCAAATGAAAACATTTTTGTAATATTTAAACTATATGTGTATGACTAACGGTTTAGGAATTAGCCATTGGACACCGTTGAGAGTGGACACCCTGTATATACATAAGAAACATTTTTGTTGTAAGATATTTTTTATCAACATTTGCTAATCTTATGATAATTTCAAAGGAGCAAGTTTTTTTTAAGTTATATTTATATTTTATTATTAAATAACACACAATTGATAGCTTTGCAATTTAAAATTTGTTTGTTATTTAAATTAAAGGGATCATATACAGTAGAAGATCTTTATAACGCAAACCTAAAAACGCAAGGTTGTGCGTTATATAGAATTTTACGTTATATGGATCACATCATTAAATTCACCTTGTAAACATGGCCAATTATGTCTGAAACACATCAAAATACATTAGAATATCTTTATACTGCATTCCTTGTTATCAAGAGTTATCCAAATTATAAATTTTTGCATAATATAGGTCAGAGCTTATTAAATTTACTTTATAAGCATGATCCAAATATAACTGACACAACCATCCCTTATATTAGACATTTTCAAAAATGTTTATTGTAATAATATCATTTTTTCAGTAAAAAGGTCTTAAATTAAAAGATACAGTTGAACTAATGTATAAAATTTAATCCTCTAGGGAGTAGCAATATTTTACACTGTGAAAGTGCAGGTGCTTTTGAGCTGCAAAAATCATTGTTTACATCTGAGAAGTTGTGCATTATATGGAGAATTGCATTATATAGAATTGCGTTATAAAGATCTTCTACTGTAATATATATGTATTTTAAGAACAGAGAAAAATATTGAGATCCTTATTAAGACTATGAAGTCATTCCCATCTATTAGACCATGAAGTGTTTGCTTACAAAGATTGTATTTGAGATCAGGATTGCCACTTGTTTCGGCAATCAAATTTCTAGCGCTTTCCTAAGCAAAAAATTAAATTTTCCCTGAGAATTTTCAAAATTTCAACGGATAAACTTTTGCAAAGTACCAAAATTTAGTAGCCAATTTACCCGGGGAAAATTGCCCATTTAACCCGGTTTTTTTAATAAAACCCGCCCGGGCCGGGTTTTTAACAAAAAACCCGGGTTTTTTACAACCCTGGCAGAGCCCCCTAGTATATATAAGAGAAAGTCTGGATTTTCTATTAATCAACGCGCAGCCCAAACTACTGAACCTAAAATCTTGAAAATTAGGCTAAAAATACTTCTTATAACATCAAGTGCCGCTAAGAAAGGATTTTCTAAAATTCCACCAATAAGGGGTTAAAAAATAGAACGAATTTTTAAAAAATCCCGAAAAATCTGATTTTGTACTTATTTTTTAACTGATAACATATTTAAGTGTATTTTTGTATGCTGAATCGAATGGTACTAACCAAATTCTTTTATGTACAATAGTTCGCGAGATAATTCATATTATTCTAATTTGGCAATGTTTTTGGCGCTAAAACCTCAAATTTTCAAGTGATAATTTCTAAAAATATGTCCGTTACCACAGCAACGGAAAAATTTAAATGGAGCAATTTTGTTAATCAATTATTTTGGTTGAATAATTAAAACAGCTATATGAGTTAGGTAAAAAATTACAAACGCCTCGAAACTAAAATTTTTAAAAATTAGTACTTTTTCGCGATACCAAAACCATGCCAAATTATATGCTATTGCGCCATTTATTTCAACCCTAATCGTGCAAAGGATTTTTATTGCAAACTGTGCTATTTATTGAACGTGAATATTTTTTTATTGGTATTTAATTGTAGAAAGCATCTAAAATTGTTTTTTTTTTTTTCGAAAATTAAAATGTTAATGTCAATAACATTTTTATTTGTACACGACAATTTTTATAATTTGGCGTGTGGTGTGGCGATTTATATAATTTAGCGAAATTGGTCGACGGGATAGCTAAGTAGTAACTTGATTTGTATTGATTTAAAAAAAAAAATAGTTGGTGAAAATCTGTAATTTTCGAAATGTTATAAATTTTAAACGCTTCTTTTTGTATCAACAAAATAATTTTTTTTCAAATGTTTCATTTCATTTAGCGCTAATTATTATAATTGGCGACAACGGTGTAGGTATAACGGAAAAATACCAAAACAGTTACCGATTTTATTTAAATTACAAAGAAAAAAACGTTTAATGAGAAATAAATGCTGTAAAACGGAAATATTTACTTTAAATATGAAAGCAATGTTTGTACTGCTTAAAAAATAGCTGCTTTCATTTCCAAAGCTTTAAATTCAAAAAAAGTTTTGAAATTTGTCATTTGTTCCTGGATAAAAAGAAAAAATGGGAAATTTTATGTTAGCCGTAAACAAATTTCACCAATAGCATTTTTAAAATCGTAAATACCAGCGCTTACAATTTTCCTCATCATCATCTACTATATACATAAAACGCAAATTCTTATTTCATTCAGATTGACTGTAACTCAGGCTCTTGCTGAACGGAATTATGTAGAACTTATACTTTTAGTTAAGTAATTTGGTTTAGAAGTGTTTTAATGTAAAAAAATATTCCTACGTTGCTTAGTGATAGCTATGGAAGTTTTAAAACTAGGTGAACCCGATTATGAAAGATTACCTTTTATTTAAAGTTGTACTGAATGGATTTTGAAGCTTTGTGGAAAAGTTCTCAGTGGTGTCGTAAAAAAACTAGAGGATGTACGCTATATGTAGACAGTAATATACTAGAAAATAAATATGCTATTGCTATGAAAGTTGTGCAGAGTTTCTTAAAAAATCCAGAGGGTATATAACGTAGACCTACCCGTATATCCCTGAGAGTTCTATAATCTGGTTAACACGATTATGAAAGATATATTTAAATTTAACTATCTATAATATATATGAAATGCGAAGGAAAATTTCGTTCCAGCCGCTTAGAACTTGAGTTCTGCTGAATAGATTTTGCATGGGAGTTACTTTGTTAGATATTTTTTCAGAAAAGACTTTAGTATATCATATCGTTCTATGTGGCTTGGTTAAATAATTATGGGGAAAAGTCAAAATCAGATGAACATGATTATGAAAGATTGGCTTTTCTAAAAGTTCTGCTGAATGGATTTTGATGGGAACTGTTAGACGGGGAGGCAACCGAACAGACAATTACCCCATCGAGTTCACGGCTGAAATTCCAGAATTAGTTAAAATTCTATACGAATATTAAAACGCATTTGGCCCGCCAAGTCATATCTTGGTGGAAGACCCTTGAAAACCCGATTTTAGGGGTTGATTCATGGGTTTAGCAATGTGTTTTTCTGCACCCAAAGGAATGAAAACATGGAGGACTGGGAGCAGGAAATCACAAATAGTAAACCCACAAGTCAACCTCTAAAATCAGATTTTCAGGTATTTTCCACCAAGATATGACTCAGCAGACCAATTGCGTTTAAATATGCGGATCGAGTTTTAACTAATTCTGGAACTTCAGCTGTTAACTCGATAAAGTGATTGTCTGTGCTTCCCCCTTCCGGTCTATGTTCAACAGATAATTTTTAGGAAAGGGTATGGTACATTTGATAGTTTAAAAGATTCTGCTAAGTGGAATTCGGTGGAACTTGCTCGGTTAGTTAATTTTTCAGGAAATGTTTTAGTAGAAAAAAACATATCGTTCAAGATTGTTTGGTTATAGTATTTTGGCTGAAAGTTCTAGAATCAGGTGAAGCCAATTATGAGAGATTAGCCTTTTTAATAGGCTCTATTGGACGGATTCTGATGAGAATTGCATTGATAAATTTTCAGAGGAAGGGTTTTAGTATGCTACATACTGTTCTATCGTACTTTACGAAATCCTATAATAAAGGATCAACTAAAGAATTTGGTCCTTAACAGCGCAAATTTTGTCTCTAAATAGAAGATATAATAGCATAATGACGTCCATATCGTTTGTGGTAATTCGGATGGGGCATTCTAGGTAAATGTCCATATTGCTTTCAATCGCATGATCGAATTCACCGATATATTTCGTTTGATTCAAGATTTGTTTAGAAAACAGCCCAGCGTAGCGGGCGAAGGCTGCTAGTACTACATATTTTGCAATAAAAATTGTTCATCATTTATTTTTCACTAATTTTCGATAACGAAATTAAAATTTCCTCTATAAAAAATAAAAGAATAATATTAAAGAAACACCAAATAAATCGCCAGCCTGATAATGAGTTAAAATTTGATAAGCAATAGTAAGTTAGTTAATTTCAAGTTAACTCAAATTAAATCATACAAATATTATTTCAATTCCACAAAAGTGATGTAGGATCAAAATATAAGCGTAAACAAACTGTAATTCCTTGTATTAGCGCTCCAGTATATTTCACTTTCAAAAGTTTCTGTATTTTAAACTTCTATTTCAAATTAAATTCCTTTGTTATATAAAACAACCGGACTTGATAAATGTTGATCTTCTTTGGACATCTGGTGATCAGCAGACACATTAATAACACACACTGTGTAATTAATTACTATCTGGACAGAAAATATCTATTTCTATTTATTGAAATTCCTGATTTCATATTGTGCTGACAAACGTAAAACAGTTAACGTGACATTTGTTATGCAGTTTTATCAGATTGTGAATTTAGTACATTTTTAAATAACAGTTTGTCCATCTTATCAGATGGCATTTTCTGCCTGGTTTAATTTCTTTAGAAGTTGAATGTGTATCTTTTACTCATTACTTTCACAGATTCTTGAATACAATGTTCTTCAATTTACACACTTCGTTGAATTTCACAGCAAACAAGTAGGTTAAATTTAATAAAGGACGTTTTATAATACAATTTTCATTCAGATAGGTGAAGCTTTTAAACATATTTAATTTGCATCGATTTAATTACGCCGTGTGTTGCGAATGTTTGTTAAGAAAAAAATTTTAATTCTAAGAAATCTCTAAATTTTACTTTGTTGGGATCTTTAAATACTTGAGGCAAAATTTTCAAAATCATAATAAAAAAATTAACATGAAGTTTAGAACTTTTAGAAATATGTCATAAGTAAAAAATATAAATATGCACAAAAATAAATAAATATAAAACTCCCAAGCTACATAATATGAACTTTAAAAAGTTTTCTATTTACTTAAAAGGTGGCAGATGATAGTAATACAGATATTACAAGTTTAAAATATGCATTTTACTTAAATTTCCGAATACTTTCGGTCTACAATTCCTCAGCCATCGTTAGGGAATAATTTCATTAATTGCCGTTATATTAATTTCAAACACGTCACTCACATATATCGATAAATTAAAACACACAGGATAAAATAATGATTTCCTTTTTTCAAAACCTCTTATCTGATTTATAAAATTAAATAAGAACATCAGCTGTTTTTTTTTATCAAGACATTGATAAATTTACTAACATTATCTCTCACAAATAAATATATAGGTTTATTGTGTATTTCATATTTCAAAATATAGGCAAGTATAAAAAAAATTCTGTCTTAAGTTCTTAATGAAAAAATCCTAAAGAGAATTCCACTTTCGAACATTTTAAAGGATACCTTGGATTCAGGAATATTTCTGACATAATGTAATCCGCTGGATTTGAACATAAGTCAACAGTATTTGCGAGAAGAAACTAATTCTGTAGTTTTACCATACATGTATTCAAACATTTTTTGACACATTTTAATGTCATGCGACAAAAATATATGTGATAATAATTAAAACATGTTTAATTCCTTACTTAAAAGACATTTTCTGGTTAAAAGAATTGCAGTGTGATATTAAAAATTCGGTAACTTCAAAAATCCGATATCAAAGTCAACTCCCCCCTACGGGAGAAAGAAAATAGCAATTGTTTACCGATTAAAAGCTCATAGGTCGAAAGTCCTGGATTAGCGTTGAGCAAGATCACTGACGCGGAGCTAAATTGAACCGCAGATAACGGTTGCAGAAATTTAGTGTAACGAGGACGAGGAACCGGCAGAACAAAAGGTGTCGCTGGAAAAATGCATAACTTTAACCCTTTATCCCTTTATCTTTACCCTTGCATTATGATCTACTGCAATTTTTTTCATGTAATATTTTTTTTCATTTACTACATTGAAAATTAAAGGATAAACATAAAAAGAATACTCACCCGTGAGAAATTTAATTATTTAGAGGTAATTAATTAAAGTGGTACTTTAAAGTACCGTCAGTACACTAGGACTAAAATATCGTAACAGAAAACTCACAAGGTATTTCAAATGGCATCAGAAAATATTTTCGATTTAATAAGTATGTGAAATATAGGCTTTTTCTTATTTACAATTAAAGATTTTGGCAGATTCTGGCGTCAATAACTTATTTCAACACTTTAGAATGGGGTGTTTCATTTTGTAAGGCAAAAATTAAAATGTAATTTTTTTGCAGACATTGCTTACGCCCCGAGTCTAAGTGATATAAAAAATATATATGCCAAATTTCATCATGATCGGATAATATTTAGGGGATGTACACTTTGATCAGTTTTGTAAAAGTAGACAAAAAATGGTATTTTTTAATGTTAATTGCTTTTATTGAGAAAACTAGAAATCACAAACTTCAAATAATACTAAAACTAGACACTAAGATTAATAGTAAGCATAATACGTAAAACATGTGTTATATTAATCAACTTGAAACGGTGCAATCTCTTCTTTGTTCACTTGGTGATGACTTGTCTGTGATGCTCGACTACCCACAACAATAATTGTTTTTGTTGTTTGTCCTTGAAAAATTCGTTTAATCGGATCAGTTCCTCCTTCTGCTGTATCATTGACCACAATAAGAGCGTTCAAATGGCTTCTTATAGAGTTACTTGCAGTATTCTGTCACATGTGGATCCCAAACTATTCAAAGAACGTCTTTTTTATTAGTAAGGAAATGATTCAGGTCTTTTCCTTCTAAATCGAAGTTTTTACCGCCAATAGTTTCATTTCCTTTTTCTTTACAGGTTTGGTTTCTAAAGTTAGAGTCCTTATTCTGTATATATTAATATATAAAAATATTTCCCTTATTATTATCGAGGAATACGCACGTCCAAAAAAGTCAATCCTACGTTTGTTTCTAAAAGACACCAAAGGTTTCTGCATCAACTTAGCAACTGTGAGAGCACTTTTTTGACACCTGCATCTGGGTAAATGTTCAGAAGCTGTAGAATATCCAAATGCTTCTTTGGAGCCTATTGACTTACAATTGCCTCAAGCCAAAAGTGAACATATATGATGCTGACACAATGAGCAACTCTTTTCATTAATTTCAATTCTCGTTGAGAGAATTGTACTTTTTAGAGAAGAGTACACTTTTTAGTCCATATACTGCCTTTGCCATCCGCCTTGATTGATTCAGAGGCTCAGGGATCCTGAAACTGAAGTCGTTTTTAGACCAACCTTCTAGGTACAGGAGTAAGAATTGTAATAACTCTTTGTAATCTTCTCTTAGATGACCTGTCTTTTAGGGCATTTTGTAGGTAGTTAACCCGTTTGAACCCCTAGTTGTATTTTTTTTTTTTTTTTTTTTTTTTTGAGGCAACAACCCTGTCAACTCCACTAATTGACGAACTCATATCACCTTCTCTTTGTGACCTAAGAAATTCTTTATCTTCTTGTGATATGCTAGTCATGCCCATCATATTTTGCCAGGAAATGTCAAATAACCTGACGAGGTCACCTTTCCAAATTGGTTGTTTTATATTTGCTTTATCCGTGTTTCTCGATTTCTCTTTACTCAGGTTTTGTCACTCTTTGTACATCTTCTGTAAACCAGCACTGATATTCTCCTCCGTCTTAACAGGAATATTTGCTTTCTTCTACACTTCGTGTAGTTTAGGACTGGTAGATTTAGCAGAAACCGAAAGGATTTCTTTCATTTCCTTCTGATGGTAAATAAAACTAAGAGGGCTATTTCCATGCGAAGTTGTCATGTCTGTCACACACTGCGAATTTTGGCTACCGGTATTTTAGAACGGTAAAATGTGACTTATTTTATTGGAGATATCTCATCAATTGAATAAGGGGAGCAAACTTTTCGAAAATAACGGTGGTAAACAAGCATAGCGATTTTCAGCTATGTGACAGACATGACAAGTTCGCATGGAAATAGCCAGAGTACTTGTTCCTTTGCAGGGAATCGAGCTAATAAAAACTCATAGCTAGGCACCTTTCCTAGCCCGCCAAATTCTCCTTAAGGTTCCCATTTTAAAATTCAATTACCTTCAAAAGATGAAAGAAGCACATGAGAAGGCCAATGGTACAAAGTACTTCAATATTAGAAATTTCATTAATTTGAGATAATTTATTTTTGATGATCTCCATTTGTTTTTGAGATATTATTTTTTTGTAGTTTTTAGCGACATTTGTTTCATTTTGGCAACTCAAGTACTCCATTTCTGTAGAAAGTAAAGAGAAAATAGTTGAAAAATAGCAATTATATCTTTTTGTTGCCACTTTCTCATAAAAACCGAAATAAAAAGTAATTAAAATACGTGCTATTTTGAAAAATATTAATGAATTGCTTTCTTTTTGCTGCATTTGTGTATTATTCTGAGATAGTGACGTCCTACCCATACTTTATTGTAGATGTTTATGATTGGAACCTAAATAAGGAATTTTTCAGCCGATTCGGATGACGTCGTTTTATATAAAATAAAATCGTGTGTTTTAAGTCTTAAAACTGAGCTACAGTAGAGTCCCGATTATCCGAGTTCCCCTTAACCGAGTGTCCGCTTTCACCGAGTTATTTTCTTTTGATGGACTGATGGCTTCTATTATTATGAAAAAGCCATTATAAATGAAGTGTTAGGTGAAGATGAAAGAGCAGCCGTAAAAAGTTAGACCTCTGATTTTCTGGTCAGAATGGGAAAAAATTATGGCCATTTTTTTTTCTCATTCTGACCAGAAAATCAGAGGTCTAACTTTTTACGACTGCTCTTTCATCCTCACCTAACACTTCATTTATAATGGCTGTTTCATAATAATAGAAGCCATCAGTCCATCAGAAGAAAATGAAATAATGGAAATGTAGGGGGCGACACTAACAGAATTCCTCTTCTCTAGTTATTATTATTATTTTGTAGCATAAGAAATACCAATTAAGATAAGTTATATATATATATATTTATATATATATTTAGTTTTCTCTTTTTCTCATATAAAAAGATCTAAAATTCACTTGGTTATGAATTAAGTTATGATTAAAGGTACCATGAAGCATACTGGAAGTAATTTTGATTACTCTTTTAAAAATTCGGCTTAGTCTCGGCCGGATTTTTGACGTTATAATGTATATACTTTTAAATCATGTACAATATGTATATATATATATAGAAAAATGTGAAAGATATTTATATTTCTTAATAAATGGTTTTATACACTTGAGACTTCTTCGATTTTGGAAATTTCGGCTGTGAGTTTTTGAAATGGATTAAGAATGTACTTAAATATCATAACTATTTTAGAAAAGCTGCCTACATATTTATTCAATAGCTCTAAGTTTTGAATTAATGAAAAAAGGAAAGTAAATAATAAAATTAGTACAATTTTTAAAAAAATTGAAGAATTTCTTAGCAATTTTCAGGTAGCTATATGCGATTAAACGAACACATTAAGCTGCTTAACACTAGAACCGCCTTAGCGGTCATTTTGACCGCTACCAAATAAAAATATTTTGATTATCACCAGAAATTTCTTTCTAAAATAAGTTTAAAAAGTACCTCGGAGAAATAGGTTAAATAAATATGTTAAGTAGTTTCCATTAAAATTTCCGGTGTAAAATATTTTTTATAACACTTCAGTAAAATTTCCGGCGGTTCTAATGTTAAAAGAGGAAAAACTATTGATGTATAGTTAACAGATCATGACTTTTTAAATTGTAAGTGTATAAAGAAGATCTTATAGATTAACATACTTAAAAAAAAAATAAACTTTTAGGAAAAGTTTTCCTAAAAAGATTCTAAAGTTTTGTTAAAAAATTTCATTGTAAGATTCGCTTTAATTTCCATTTACTCTGCTTGAAGTAGTTTGTTTACAGAAGTCTAGACATGTTAATTATTGTGATCAATTGTCTGTCTTTCTGTCTTTTCTCTTTTATATGAGAAAGTATTTTTTAATTGTTTGACCATTGTAGGCAAGGAGAACGAACGATGTAAAAATCACTGAAAATCATTCAACCAAAGAGAGAAAGTTTAACACAAAAATTCACCTATCTTCTCAAAAAGATTTTAAATCAATATCTTAATGAAAAAAAATTCTTAAACTAACAATCTCCTGTTAGCATGTTTACTTTTCTTAATTAATTTTCCATAGCTGATTGTAATGATTTTTATGTAAAAATTCAATTTGAAAAATATATTTAAGCTTGCATTATGAGAAGATTGCTGTTTACAACTTATCTCTAATGTTTTGATTTAATGAACAACCTTTGGTACAGTAAGTATAATATATATATATATATATGCAGAGTTCTTATAATTAAAGTTACCCTGTTTGGACCTACGTAGAGTCCGCAGACAGATATTGATGAAAATAGGAAAATACGATATAAGGATCATGAGGAAATGAAGTCCGCAATAAAAAATAGTAGTTCAAATTTCGACCACCAGGGGAGAAAAGGGCCCATGAAGACCAAAACATTCAAACTAGAAACACAAAATTTTATTTATTCACAGCATATGTTTAATGTGTATTCCATTTGCGTCAAGCAAATGTTCAAATAAGCGTGTTATAGCGCGTTGAACGGTAGTGCGAATGCTTTCTCGATCAATTGCAGCAACATGATGAGTTATGCTTGCTTATCATATCACTCCGTTTGCTTCCTCCATAGACATGATCTTTCAGGAATTCCCACAACCAGAAGTCACAGGGATTCAGGTTCGGAGGACAAGGAGGCCATGTTGTCGGAAAACTTCTCGAAATTGCTCGATCATCTCCAAAGTGGGTACGAAGCAGTGCCGTCACTGCTCCGGCTATGTGAGGTGGTGCACCATCTTATTCACAAATTATTGCCTTTCTGATAAAAAACAAAAACAAAAAGCTTCATCAGTAACGCTCTTTCTCTTTTCTAACGCATAGTTCAGAATGACTTTACGGCAGCGACTACTGGCATTTTAAACCGCGCCAAATTTGCATACCGTCATTTCTCGTAGATGAAAACCGCCATCTATTGGTCGACATTTGAACTACTATTTTTTATTGCAGATTTCTTTTCCCCATGGTCCATTTAACATATTTCCCAAGTTTCCCAAATGTTATAAATGCTTTTTATATTATAGGCAGCAACAAGATTTTGGCTCTCTACCCTATCAAAGTTTGAGATGAGCTCCTTTCAGATACATATAATTATAAATTTACTATGATTTATATTTTTCGCTAGTCTGTTTTTACACGTTCATGATTATACCTATGAGATATATGCGCATCGTACAAAACATGTGCGTGCTTTTCTAATGTTTCCTATTGCTAGCTTTTTTTAAAAGCTAAAAATTCATTTTTTAAAATATTTTATTTTAAAACCATAGTAACATTTGCATGCTTTTTTATTGTACGCACACTGTTAAAAATTTGCAGTAAACTCAACAGTCCAGACATTTCACCGTTCTTAAAGAAAACGGTTACATAACCGTAATTTAACTCTATTCTGGCCATAATATGAGCAATAATATGGTCAGAATATAGTTTAATCACTGTCATGTTACCGTTTTCAAAACAAAACGGTCAAAAGGCTGGACAGTTTGCAAATATTTAACAGTGCATCATTAAAGTTTTTAGCACCTTATCCTTCCTACAATGTTTTTTGAGATAATCTCCTCTCAGAGATATACAGGATGTATCTGAAATGCTTCAAAAAACTTAGGGGATGGTAGAAGTACTCATCAAGACGAACAGAAAACAGACGAACATGGTGTCGCAAATGACGTTCAAACGGTGAAAATCGCAAAACTAATAAAAATACCGAAATCTCGCATGCTGCTTTTCTGCAGAACTGGCTAGTAGCATTAAGCTGGATTTCCTTTCACTTTGTGCATATCTGGTGAGAAAGAGATAACAAAAACTTGGAAGAAAGCCAAACAAATATGTGAGCAGGAATCCACGTATGCAAATTTTAGCGTGTCCGCCAGTCGTTCCTCCGTAGATGTACTATGTGCAATAATGTCCGCGGTCGACACTTTGAACAATTATAATAATAAAGCACACATACTACAATATATATTAAAACACACATACACACATAAATAACGCCTGCATTCAACAGTTAAAGCTATATATAAATATTTTACAGACATACATTGTATGTATGTCTGTAAAATATTTATATATAGCTTTAACTTTGAACAATTTTTGTAAAATATTCGTTTTCTCTGGACATCACGAGCTGTGTTGTACCTATTCTGTGCAATAAATAATTTTCTGGAGTGTTTCTTTCTTGTCTCAATTTGTCCATTTCCAGACGCATTTTCTCGATTTTCATCCTTTAACCCTTTCAAGGGCGGTGGCTAGAGGGTCTAGCCACCTAATTTTAATTCCAAAACTGACTACTGGCACCAAGAATATTTTATTAAAAAGTTGCTTTAGTCAAGGTTCTTCTACAATAAGGTTGTTCCATTTGAAGGACAGCCAATCAGAGTAGAGCAGGACTGAAACGTCACGTGGCGGACAAGATCGGAGCTCGATCAGCCGTGAGACAGTAAATAGATGCGTAAAAAGATCGAAATACGAAGTAAATAATTTTTTAAAAAGCAAATTTTCGAAAGTAAATTGAACAAAATTACTTTCCTTAAAATAATTTGGACAAATACTGATTGGAGTTAATCAAATATAAAATACATAATGGTTAAATAATATCGCGATACGTTTGTTAACATTCAAATATTTAAGTAAATTCGCGAAAAAAATTACCTTTTTAATGTGCAAAATTACAAATGAAAACTTTTAAACTATTGTAAAATAAAATGAACGAATGAATTATATGAATATGATTACACAGGAGTAGTAATGAAAAGACTAGCATTATCAAACAGAATAAATTAAACAAAACTCACACTTCAAAACTTTTAACAATAATGCATTGTCCAATTACTAGATATAGGTTTTCAAAAATTTTCGAATGTCATTATGCTTATACAGGATGAAAATAATACAAAAATATTACTCTATAATTAAACTAATTCTATTATGCAAAAAATATGTACTATACATATTATTTACATTATATTATTAAAATAACAATATCGTTATTTCATACAGTGTTGAATTCAGACACTTTTCTCCGGGAGGGATTTCTGTGGCTCCGGGGGGGGGGGGGGATTGCACTTTTTGACCATTGAAAACCCAAAATCTCAAATCTTCCGGAGGGGACATCGCATTGCTCCGGGGGAGGGATGTCCTCCCCCCGGGCCACCCCCTGAAATCAACACTGATTTCATGTATACAAAATTTCAGCAAAAACTGAAAAACTTAAAACAACTTCAGTATTAAAATTTCCATGTTATCTTATAAAACACATCAAATATAACATTTCTTCATACAAATAGGAAACAATAGAAAGAAAATTTATGGAAGTACAGTAGAGAGGCGATTATTGGAACCCCAATTAACCGAACTTCCAATTATCCGAACAGCCAATTTCTATAAAAAAATGTTTTTAAACCGAACTTCCAATTATCCAAACAGCCTATTTCTCTCTCTCTCTCTTTTTTTTTTTATTATATTTGTAAAAGGAACTTTGTTCAACTTTTAGCCAAATACAATGAATTTTCTCCTCTTCGAGTTTTGAACTTTGAACTTTTTTTTCCCCATTTCATGGCGATTTGTCTGCATTTGTGAAAGAAATCCGGCTTTAACAGTTTAGTCCAATATAGTAAATGCCTCTTCTTTTTCTTTCATTAAAGTTTATTCGGAATTTCTCGCGATTCTCTTATGCAATTTTTAGAGATTTTCCCGTTCTGCAGAAATTTTTTGACATTCGTAAAAGGAATTCGGTTTTAAAATTGCAGTAAATTTTGTCCTCTGCGATTTTAGTGTTTTTCTTTGCGATTTTCCAGAATAATAATCGCCAGGATGTCGATGCTCGGATTTGAGACTATGTACTGTATTGTTAAATCTGTATACTTGTTCTGTGAGAGTTATTAGAACACGTTGATATAGCGCATTCATTAGATTTTATTCAAAAAGTCTGTTTAAATAATAGAATAATTAAAATCATTCACAGAAAAAATATTCCAACGCAGAACAGTATACAGAATAATACTGAAACGAGCGAAGCGAGGCGAAGTTGTCCGCCACGTGACGTAATGCGCGAGCAGTTAAGAAATCTTTAGAGTTGGCGCATCGCATGAATGGTACCCCCCTGGCTTTAGTAATTAAAGTGCAAAATAGCGTTTTGTTATTTACTAAGAAATTCGTTTGGGTATTCTGGTGTCAGTCAATTATTTTATCAGTTTACGAACAGAATTCCTCTGCCTCTGAAAGGGTTAAACGTCATTTGTGGCCCCATGTTCTATTCCATTTTTTTTTCGTCTTCATGAGTACTATCATCCCCCTAAGTTTGTTGAAGTATTTCAAATACACCCTGTATAACTCTAAATTTACTGTGGTTTATTCTTATATGATCTGCATCACAAAAAACGAGTATATATCGCTGTCACAACCTAAGTGTGAAGACATTTTATGGTTCCAGTCTTGTAAATAATGGCGCCCTTTACTGTTTGAAAAAAGTTAAGCTGCGTCCCTGATAACTGAAAGGTTGGACAGGCCTGGCATAGAGAGATAGACGAATTGAAGATACTCAGATGCGTCATAAAAATTATTATAATTAGAGATCGTTATACCAATTACTTGTGAGTTTTTAAATGTACGTTATGTCACTGCTATGTTTTATAATGCATATTATAGGCAACAACAACAACAAAAATTAAACTCGCAAAAATAAAAAAAATCCCTGCCGGCCCGGCCTACAGGCAGAGGTAGATTTCAAAGTTAAGTAGACTAATTTCACCAACAAAAACTAAATCATTATTAGATATAAATCCACTTTAACAGTTTTATCTGTCTGCTTTTGACGAGTTTTTATTTCCTTTTTATAAAATAGCTGGTTTTATCAGAATCATGTTAAGGCGATATTAAAAAAAATATTTTTCCATACTCAACAACTCGAAATTTTCTGGCACATTTTCAGATTAATTATTAATAAAAAAAAATATGAAACATGCCTGACATGATTTTTGAAAAGATTTATAAGCGACCTGTGTTTTTATTTTTCTTTCAATTAATTAAAACTTGATTAATAAACAATTATTTTCTCAGTAGGGCAATATTTTTCGTTTCTAACACAATCGTTTCGGGAAATTCTGTTCAAAATGCCCACTTTGACATCATTTCTTGAAATATATTCTGCCTCTATCAAAAAATCGATCATTACTGTACATTATATAGTTTCTGAATAAGAGAATCTAGCAATTGGATGCGTTTGAGAGCAAAAATGAACTTAAAAATGAGTAAGAAAATAGACAGTTTGAATTTGAATGCACCCATAATAAGATGATTTTTTTCTTCAACCGCTATGTATTTTTAATTTGTTTTTGCTTTAAGAATTGGCCCTATCAAAAACTTGTCTATAGAAATGTTGAAGAAAATATTAAGAAAATATATGATAAATTCATTGATTCATAGATCAATTCATAGATTCATATGATAAATTCATACAATAGATTTTATATCTTGTGAATTGACGCAGTTATGAAAATTTTTCTACTTCAACCCACCTTTTTTGTTTTCGTTTTTAATTTTTTTGTGGTACGAATTGGTCCTATCAAAAACTTGTGAATATAAAAGTTGTAGATAATATTAAGGAGATGTATAATAAAATTATTGGATTTGATATTTTGAGAATTGACGAAGTAAGGAATTTTTTTCTCCCAAAAACCCTATTTTTTGCGCCCCTTGAGCCTATTTTAAATTTTATCAAAAATCTGTGATGCATGAATTTTTGGCGCTATTTTTACAAGTAATAAAAACTTTAAACTGATTTGATATGTACAAAAACTAAGAAGTTATGGGGGTTTTTCGGTTTTCACAAAACCCCTCCCTATTTCCATCCCCTTTGTCTGCTTTTGCCCATTAACGAACTTGACCGAGATTTTATGTCCCTTGATTTTATATATCAGTTTGGAATAGATTTGTGCAGAATTGCGGAAGTTATCGTGTCCAGAAGAAAGTGATAACATAATTGCTTCGGGAAATTCCGTTCAAAATGCCCACTTTGACATAATTTCTTGAAATATATTCTACCTCTATCAAAAAATCGATCATTGCGGTACATTATATAGTTTCTGAATAAGCGAATCTACCAATTAAATGCGTTTGAGAGCAAAAATGAATTTAAAAATGAGTCAGAAAATAAGCAGTTTGGATTTGAGTACATCCTTAATGCAATGATTTTTCCAACACAATCCGCTTCGGGAAATTCGGTTCAAAATGCCCACTTTAACAGCATTTTTTAAAAATATATTCTGTCTCTATCAAAAAATCGACCATTACAGTACATTATATAGTTTCAGAGTAAGAAAACGTACCAATTGGAAGCCTTTGAGAGCAAAAATGAATTGTAAAATGAGTCAGAAAATACGCAGTTTCGATTTGAATACACCCTTACTTAGATGATTTTTTTCTTCAACCGCTATGTATTTTTGTTTTTGCTGTAAGAATTGGTCCTATACAAAACTTGTCTATATAGATGTTGTAGACAGTATTAAGAAGATATGTGATAAATTCATGGGGGAATCTTTTGAATTGACGGAGTTATGGATTTTTTACTTCTTCAAACCCCCTTTTTGTTTTCGTTTTTAATTTTTTTGCGGTACGAATTGGTCCTATCAAAAACTTGTGAGTATAAAAATTGTAGATAATATCAAGGAGATTTATAATAAAATTAATTGGAATTGATATCTTGAGAATTGACGAAGTTATGAATTTTTTTCTCCCAAAAATCCTATTTTTTGCGCCCCTTGAGCCCATTTTTAACTTTATCAAAAATCTATGATACATAAATTTTTGGCCCTATTTTTAGAAGTAATAAAAACTTTAAACTGATTTGATATGTACAAAAATTAAGAATTTATGGGGGGTTTTCGGTTTTCACAAAACCCCTCCCTATTTCCATCCCCTTGGTCCGATTTTGCCCATTAACGAACTTGACCGAGATTTTATGCTCTTTGATTTTATGTATCAGTTTGGAAGAGATTGGTGCAGAATTACGAAAGTTATCGTGTCCAGAAGAAAGTGATATATATATATATATATATATATATATATATATATATAGATAGATATATATAAAGTTTTTTACTGAGGGTGGTTTTGGGTTCTAGGAGTCATGATCGGTGTAGATCTGCAAAAAAATTTCAGAAATTCCAACATAGGAACGATCCCAATAGGTAGTATTTCATACGAAATCTACCTAAAAATACGACTGCACTTGTATAATTCTTTTATGTTTTTTTTTTACTTTTTGCTATGCTAACAATATTTTTTACACAAAGATTAATAACTATAGTTTTTTCTTATATTAAAAAGAAGAACAGATTGTATTGTACTCATTATCGCCAGTACTAAATATGATTCCAAAAATTGGATTGTGCTTGAAAGATTTGATATTTTTTTCTGTTAAAAAAAAATATAGTCTAACAGGAAATTAATTTTTGTCGGAACGTATTAATAGACAATAAAGCCATGTTTGAACCCGTGTTTATTTTCAGTTATTATATTCCATTCGGCCCGATAAAAACAAAAACAAACTATGAGTTAAAAATCAATACAGTTAAATTTTAATCTAAAGATAGGTAAAAGACACAATTTTTGACAGTAAACATATAAATCAAAGCTCTAAAGTTTATTTACACGATTAGATGTGCATATAAGAGCAGCTCCTACAACATTATACAAATCACATTTAATACACGCGATCAGGCTCTATGCGAATTTTGTCCACTTCTTTGAATCCACTCCTCTTGCCCACTCCTTGCGTCATATCAGGTTCGACTGTAATTTGAATGGCTTCAAAAACATTACATTAAGGGAAAAAAAGTATAAACTGTTTCTAGAAAATCAATGCATATGAAGTACAAAACACAAAAAAATTGATTTTAGTTTTTTTTTTTATTTTATTGTATGTGGGAATAGATAAACATTTAAAAATTTTGTTGTATGAATATTTAATCCTGTATTAAAATGATTGTTGCATTTAAAAAAAAGCAACCAGGATATCTTTTTATCCAATATAATACAGTAAAATAAGAGGGATAAAAATTCATAAAGCAATTAAAATTATATTAAAAATTATTTTGTTTTGCATTAAAACCACGCTAAATTAAATATATATGGATGTATAACAGTATTATTTTAAGAGCTAAAAATTTAGACATAAAACAATTATAATTAAATTTTACTATAATACTTCTTTTGTAATTTACATGCAGTTTATTATATATATAGCTTAGATTTTCTTTTAAATATTAATCTTGATTAATCCATATTTAAACCAATTTCAATTATCAAAATTACTGTTAAAAAAAAGAAAAGAAAATCACAAATTCGTTTTATTTTTCACAGATTACAGAATAGTAAAATTTCGAAAATAAAAAAATAATATTAAATATTTGTTCTGGATTTAATGGCGCTAAATTTATTTTTACGTGTCAGTGTTTGAATTAAGATTCATTTTTAGAACAATAAAAAGAATCGTCTGGAGAGACGCAAAAACTGCTAAACGTGCCCCACAAAAAATGTTAAATGAATATGATTTGTTTTAGATAACGCTTTTGTTTGAAAAGTACAGTAAACCCTCGATTTAACGGACTAATTGGGACTAAGATGTGTCCGTTAAATCGCAAAGTACTATTTATAATATTATTTTGTTATAATTATAGTACATATATATATTATTACGTATTTGTAATTACATATATTATTACAGTGCAAATTACACATATATATATAATGTATACAGTATTACACATATATATATACAATATATACAGTGTATATACATGTACTGTATATATACAATATATGTATATACATAAATATATATTGTACATAGATATATACTACTGTATATATATAAATAAACACAATACATTACTTTTAATAATACAATATTGGTAATGAAATACAAACGAATTAACACATATGCAACTTTTATGGGAATGAAACACTTTTTACACAGAAATAATAATTAATAAACAAGCAATAAACAAATGGAAAAAAAAATTACAATGCCCCCAAAACAACAGGCATCATTTTATATTATTTACATCACATTAAGGTTGCTCCATACTGCTGGATTGAAAAAAGGCGTCTAGTTTTATTTGTTTCCCACTTGAATGCTGTTTTTTTATTATAAGAGCTCGAAATTATCTAAAGTGTTCATAATACGCAAACACTTCGGGATCTGAAGATGCCCCTATTTAAGTAATGACGTCATCCATATGCTCTCGTACTGTAGATAATTTCGGTCGAAATTCGCTTAATTCTTCTTTCTTGTCGTCCTCGACCTCATCTTCATTATCATCATGCAGAATACTTTCTGCAATCTCCTCCTCATTTAGAATCTGGTAGCCTGGAACTGCTTCGTCATTCTCGAGCCACTGTTCTATATCTTTCTCAGGGATATCATCACCAGCCTCCATTATTGCACTCCTAAAATCCGAAATCTCAAACCCTGTAAAATCGTATTCAGGATCTGCGTCGTTGAGTAGTTTTGACCAGCCATTAGCCAGTGTGGATACTTTCATCTCCCTCCACGCAGCAGCAAAGTTAAAGATAGCTGATTTTAAATTGTAGGTGCGCAAATTTTGCAGCGTTCTGGCTCCTCTCAAATCTTCTACTGCATCATTTTCATTTTCCAACATTACCATTACTTCTTCAAGGAATTTCTTCTTATAAATCCTCTTGCAGGCAACAATGACTCCTTGGTCCATCGGTTGAATTAATGAAGTTGTGTTTGGAGGAAGGAAATCACATTTTATTCGTCCATCCCTACTAACTAACTTTTCCGAGTTAGGGTGGCAGGGAGCATTATCAAGGAGTAATAGAGCTTTTACTTCGTGGGAAGGTATTTTCATAACTTCTTCTTGATAGTGACGCACGGCAGGAACAAACTGGTTAAGAAACCAATCAGAAAAAATATCGCCTGTGAACCAAGCATTCTTTGAACTAGAATAGATGACTGGCAGTTGTTGCATACTAATATTTTTTAGAGCACGCGGTTTCCTGGCCTTTCCAACTACCATTGGTTTAAGACTATGACTACCATCAGCATTAGCACAAAGGAGTGCTGAAATACGCTCCTAGTTTAGCTTGCGGCCAGGCGTCTGGGCATCATGTTTTTACGCCAAGGTATTTTCCGGCACAGAACGAAAATAGAGTCCTGTCTCGTCAGCATTGTATAACTGACACAAAAGTAGGCCCTCGGATTCTATCAGTTTCTTTATCTTTTTTCGAAAAGGTTCCACCTGTTCGATGTCGGCGCTTAAAGATTCACCGCATGTTTTCCTGGTAGTGAAACTATGGCGTTTACGAAAGCAACAAAGTCAACCATCACTTGCACGAAATGTCACTAAACCCATATGTTTCGCCAATTTCTCTGCGGCTGCCCGCAACTCAACAGTACGGACGACGACGCCACTTGACCGCTGTTGTACAAACCATTTGTATACTGCCTCCTCCAGGTTTTTATTTTGAGCCACTTTTACATGTTTCCTGTCCGCCACTGAAAAACCGCTTTTCGAATCACCCACGCTGTATTTAAGGGAAAAATAGACTAGTTTTTCCTTATTCTTGCAAATGTCTGAAACGGTTTGTTTTTTAACTCCGTATAGTTCACAAACACGTGCGACCGACACACCACTCTCCAACTTCTCTGTCAACTCAAGTTTCTGTTTTATAGATAAATTAACGCGTTTCCATTTAATATTACAAGCCATTTCAAAAAAGCACTAGTAGCAAAATACACTTATGAACTGAAGCAGAAATGGATCGTGGGTACGCTAGCGGTCGCCAGCATCATTGCGCATGCTTAGAACGAAAACCACGCTGCAGTGAGAATCAAAGCGCGCGCTTTCGGCGTTTCGTGTTCTTTCCCTTTTTTTAAGGTTTCGTTCATTTGATCACGAGACATTGTGTCGCCACAGATATAATAAATATTTTTTTTTATTTTACCGAGAAATCGCTTTTTAAAAATAGTAAAAAGAAATGCTTTGTCGTTGTTCATTGCTTGATTTTTTACATATAAAAGCTTAAAAGAGGGTTGCGTGTTGATTTTCAAGTAGGGGAGGGGGAGGGGGGCAGTAATACTTTTTTTTTCGAAGCGTGTTTCATCGTTTTAGAAGCTGTTTTATCACGGAGGCTTCCAGTGTGATAAATATATATATGATAGTGATAAATAAATATTTGACATTTGTCAAATATAAAAATTTGAAATACAGGCGTTGAATTTCAGGTTAGGGAGAGGGGAATAATTTTAAATTAACGATTCTGATTTGTTAATTTAAGGATAAAGTGTTTTAAAAGGAATATTAAACGAAACCCTCTGTGCGATCTGCGATCACACTTACCCACTTGTTTTACTTTAATTTTTGCTTACTTTTTAATTTTAATTTTTTTTTAAATTAGTCCGTTGAATCCGAAGTCCGTTGAACCGAGGTCCGTTAAATCGAGGGTTTACTGTATTAATATGGATTAATCCCTTCAATGGTAGATTTTCAAAAGAAAAAATACAGAAGCTGAGACACCCATGTGCAATAAAGTAGTTAATATTAAAAATTTGAATTATGCGTCCGCTAAAAATAAAATCGTCAACTAAGCGTAATAGGATTAAAAAGAAAATCTCTTCAATAATGAGAATTAAGCTAGTGAAAGCCAATTTTATCTGTTCGTAATTTTAATTTATTCTCCAATGTTTATTTTAATAAGAATATACGGAGCAATATTACTTGATATAGATAATGAATAAAATATGGTAATCTCAAAGTATACCAGACGAATAATTTTTAAAATACATAATATAGTCAGCTTATTCGGTTATAATAATCTGTTAGTAATTTACATAAAAAAAATATTTAATTAATCTATTGAAAGTAAGTAAACACAGGAAAGTTTTTCACGTTTTAAATTAAAAATAAGTACTCGAACAAATTTTAGGCAATAAAATTTTAAAAGAGATTTTTTATGATGTTGCTTGATCCTAAATATTTTCTTTATAATTAATTCCAGTGGGATTAGTAATAATGATATTTTTGGTATTCAGATATCTTAAGTTCGTAAATAGGTGCGGCAGGTATTTAGGAACACACATTATAGATGAAATACCACTCTATACAACATAGTTACAAATCCTTTTCTGTTGCATGTAAATACGTCAGAACCTAGACTAATTAAGGAAATGAAGAGGCGTGCTGTCATTGGCTGATCGGATGAATAACACTCCGATTTAGAGATTGCCACATTTTAAAACTCGCCCGGCCTTTTTTTAACCCTTTATGCCCCTACGGTACATTAAAGTACCATTAAAATAACTTGTATAAAATTAATTTAATACATTGATTAGCAGTATACAGTTTAGAATGAGTTATAGATACTTTATTTTATCTTGTTCCAAAAACATTATTGGTTGCACAAAACAAAAATATTTTTTAAAAGAAGATTTCTATCTCATTTGCATTTTTCAGCTTTCTTGACGTTGAAAAATTGTGAGAAAAAATCTCATTATCAATCCGCAATCTCATCATTATTAAATTTTTTTTTTGAGATAAATAGGCTGTTCAGTTAAAGGGAAGTTCAGTTGAAATAAATTTTTTTGGGAAGAATAAGCTGTTTGGATAATTGGAAGTTCGGTTAATTGGAGTTCCGATAATCGACGCTCTACTGTACTTATCCCACGGCTCCGTCAAAAAACCGTATCTAAAACGGTAGAAAACTGTACGGTTTTAAGTTTTTTATCGCGCACTCCCCAAAAACATTTTATCGCTCCCCTCAACCCCAAAAAATTTGATGTACCCTCCTTTTTAAAATCTTTATTATGTGTTATAAACTATCTGATAGTTCCAACTCGATCGTTTCGTCAGTTTTCTTAACTTTAACCTAGCCATAGATGTATTAGATTCGCGCATCAACAAAGCATTTCTTTTCTTTTTTGAAAATCGAATTTTTTATAAAACAAAAACTTGCGGATCGATTTTTATAAAATTTAGATATTATTAAACAGCGTTTAAAGATAGGGCTAGATGCATAACTTTAAAATCTGTAAATAGTGTATTTTAAAAAATTTTACGGCGTTCCAAAGAATTCTAGTTCAAAAATCGTTTGGGGATTTTATTCCATAGTCATCTCGTCTGCCTTGCAAACACCTGCTCTCGCTTTAAAAGATTTCTCAAAAATCTGCGTTTCTTTGAATGGAAATAAAAGAGATTTTGCAAAAAGTTTTTTAATGAATATTTTAACTATTTACAAGAGTATAAAATAATTTTTAGAATTTCTGAAAGTGGAATTTTTTTGCGTCTCGCTGTGTAATTTTCGAGTTTTTAAGCCCAGTAAAATTTAAGATACAGCCCTTTATGTAAAAACCTAGCACTTTACTGCCCTGGCAGTGGTGTTTTCTATTAATCACCCCCCCCCCCTCCCTGTTCAACTTTTCGAACAAATATTCTGCGTTTTGATAAAAATCTATGCTTTTGTTGAATTATGAATACTTGGTGATGGTTGTGAAACGATGGTGATAGCCCTCGCTCCAACATAGGCTGTATTTCATTTCGTTGCCACTACCCCAAAGGGGGTGAAGGAGCAAAAAACGATCTACATTGCGTTTTTGTAATACTGCAGGGTCTAGAAACTTGAAACTAGGCATGGTTGTTAAATATAAAATATAAATTATCTCTAAGAACATTTCCTAAATAATTCGAAATTTAAAAGGGGTGAAAATGGTCGAAAAACGTTCTAAAAAACGTTCTAAATTGGGATTTCTACCCAATCTCGGAAAGTACCCAACCGATTTCAAATGTAATGGTTGGAAATTGATGAAGACAGCCCTTGCTCCAATATAGGATCTATTTCATGTCGGCGCCACTACCACCTTGCGGTTGAATTTAAAAAAAATTCTAAATTGTGATACTGAAGGGGCTAGCAACTTGAAAATCGGCATGATACTTACTTATGAGATGTAAATGCTCTCTGAGAAGAGTTCCTTAAAAATTTGAAATTTAAAAGGGGTGAAAATGAACGAAAAGCGTTCTAAAAACGTTCTAAATAGCGATTTCTACTCAATCTCAGGAAATATAAACTGATTTCAGAAGTAATGGTTTCAAATTTATGGTGACAGTCCCCGCTCCAACACATCCCATATTTCACGTTGTTCTCACTATCAGCTGGGGGTTACAGGAGCAAAAAATGTCCTAAATTGCGTTTTTTGGTTACTCAGGGGTCAAACATTTTTATTTCGAAATGGTAATTACTTCAAAGATGCAAATGCTTTCTGAAAACCGACGAAAGAAAATTCCAATTTTAAAAGGATGAAGTGAGCGAAAAGCGTTCTATAACCGTTCTAAATTACAATTTTTATGCAATCGTATGAAATACGAAACCGATTTCAAACATAATGGTTGCAAATTGATGGTGATAGAGACTGCTCAAACATAAGCTACATTTTATGTCGGTGCCATAACCCCTAGAGTGTTGCAGGAGCAAAAAACTTTCTAAATGTCGATTTCTGCGGTACTGAAGAGGCTAGAAACTTTAAATATAGCACGGTAGTTACTTATAAAATATAAATGTCCTCTAAGAAAAGTTGAAATTAAATTCGAAATTAAAAAGGGGTGAAGGGAAGGGAAGGAGCGAAAAGCATTCTAAAAGAGTCCTAAATTACGATTTCTATAAAAATCTCAGGAAATAATAAACCGATTACAGAAGTTATTGATTGCGAATCAAGAGTGATAGTCCCTGATCTTATACGGGCTATATATTATGCCCGTGTCACTACCACCCTGGTTGGCAGGATTAACAAGAAAGTCTTTAAAAACATCTAAATTCCGTTTTCTATAGATTATTAGGAAATACCAACCGATTTCTAGGTTAATGTTGGCAAATTAATGGTGACAGACTCTGTTTCAACATTTTTAAAGACATTCTATTTCAATTCTGTTTCGGCATTTTATGTTAGTGCCACTAACACTAGAGAGGTGATAGACTGTTAGACAAGAAGCTTGGAATTTGATAGTATGGTTGATTTTAAGATGTAAATGTGTTAAGATGGTTTCTAAAAAATTCAAAAATTCAAATGAATACTGAAATGAGCGTATGAAATAAGCATAAAATGTCTGAAAATACTTTCTAAATTATCATTTATTTGGAATTAGTTTTAGTTCTTCTTATTAATTAAAATCTCATTTCTGCCTATTGCAGTTTTATAATGAAGTTCAGTCAAACTGTGGCTTAATTTGTAATTTTTGAATTATTCCAAAAAGTGTTCTTCTAATAAAAAAATGAAATAAATTTGATTAAATGAGATGAAGAATTTAAAATATATTTAAGATAAGTTAAAAATTTAAAATACATAACATATATATGCATTCAAAATTCAAGATATAATCGAGAGACAACGTATTAAGCGGGATAAAGAAGAAATGAGGATTGAAAAATGTGTTACCTTGACTTCTAAAACACTAGCAAAATTAGATTTGCAACATTACCTTTGGTCGTACACTATTAAAACTTTAGGTTTTTATTTGTAACAATTTAACATATATATATTTTTTTACTTCTGTAAAATATAAATAAATAAATGTAAAAAGAAATAATATTCTAAATCACAGGCTTCTTAATTCACGATCGAACCACACTCAATTTTTGTCATTTCAAACATTTCTGCCCCCCTTAAGCCAAAAAAAAAAAGACTGTAACGGCATGAAAGTCTTTACTTTTTATTCGCTTTTATTCTTCTAATAAAGAAAATCTCAGCGTGCAATGCCATATGAGAAAATATTGGAGAAAAATAAAGAGAGGTATAAGCAACCTTTCAAAAATATTACTTTGGAGTTTCCAAATGATTTTTCTTTCTGTATTTAAGAAATCATTCGCTATAGAAAAATTTCCTTCTCTTATTCCCTGATTTAAAAGCATTTCAATAGCTGGACGCAATCCATTTTGTCTTTTATGCCATTTTCACTAGCATGTACTGCTCAAAGAGAGATTGGGAGTAACTTTTTAAGGTTAGATATCAATAAAAACCTTTTTTAAAAATTTACTAGCCCTGCAGCAATGAAACATTTTCGATAAAGCTCTTTATTTTTCTCAGCTTTATAGCGAAATTAAATATTTTTTCTTTAGTTTCATAAGTAAGTATAAAGGTCATTAAAAAAATAAAGAAAACATACAAAACAAAAAACTTTCTTTTATAAGCACCCAGTCTTTATCTTAAAAAATCCCGTCTAATCTCTTCACTTCGATTCCTGCTGTTCCAAAACAAATTTTGTTACAATACTCTAATGGAAATTTTCGTCTGTCCCTATTACGGTAAATTTACCACTTTGATTTACACTTTGTAAAAAGAGAAAACAAATAAATTTTTTAAGCATATATAATTTTTGCTTTGATTCTTTTTTAACAAATGGATACAGGAAAGAAAAGAAATCATTATTTAAACAATCTAGTCTGGATTTATAGTTTTTTAACACTTTCCAACAAAGTTTAAAAGTGTTTATGCATTTGGTTTGTCTGGCCGTCTATCCGTCTGTCCATCAGTCCGTCTGTCCACGCTCTATCTCCCGTAAATATACTCGGATTATCTTGCGATAAAGGTTATTTAGGGTCACCAAAGCATGTTTGGTATTGTGTATGAAGTATGTAGGATTAATAGTTCATTTACAAGGGCACTAAAAAGTATTCCATTACATTATGGTATATGGGAAAAAATCGTTTGCAGAGTATTTTAATGACAATATGTTATTTCAAATATATTGAAACTGATACAAATCACTGAATTTCACTACAATCACGTTAGAATCGGGCATTAATAACATTTTTTAATCATTTACAGGGACACACAAAAGAAATCGGCTACAGTACTGTCTTTGAGTAATAATTGCTGGAGTGTGCGATTTAAAATTCGGTATGCGTTTTTAAATTAAGCTAATTTTCTACTTGTTACTCTTTATATATAAATTCTATACCTCATATACAGGGCTGCACAAAAGTATCCACCTACCATTATCCTTATTAGATGAAATTGCTGAAGGGGGATTTTCAACTGAAGTAGATATATTTCTTTAGTGAACTAAATTTTGCATGCATGTAGTTAATATATATAAATTTATGTATCATATACAGGGCTGCTGAAAAAATTCGGATAATTTTACGAATGTAGATGGGAACAGCTGAAGATTTTTATAAAAACATGTATAAAAATCACTTATAAACAGATTAAGTAAAATAATGCTATAAAAAATCTTTATGAAGATTGACGATCGTTTCGTCGCACCAACGGCGACATTTTCAAAATCATTTATGATAGAAAATATTTTCACATAATTTAAAAACAATAAACATAGGAAACAATGTCACGAGACATGATGCATAATGAAAAACATTGCAAACATAAAAATTAAATTAAAATTAAATTAGCTATTTGTGATCGTGGATTAATTTTCATATAATTTAACAAAACAATAACATGGTAAACAATGTCACGAGACAACATGCATAATGAAAATCATTGCAAAACATAAAATAAAAATAAAATTATCTTGGCTATTTGCGAGTGTGGATTAATTTTTACTATTGTTATTAAAATTACATAGCATCTCTTTCCAAATTTTATGTAAATCAAGGGATACTGAATCATTGCTCTTTGTTATCATTGTTATTTTTATGTTAATTTATACATCAAGATTTTATTTACCCTCCATAATCCGAGAATCAATAGAGTTATTTTTACGAAACAAGAATATATGCAATGATTCAGTGTCCCTTGGTTTACCTAAAATTTGGAAAGAGATGCTATGTCAAAGGTGCCATCTTTTACGCTTTTTTGCTACCACTAAAATTTAATAGAGATTTTTGCCTTGATTAATGGTGAGACTTCGACGATTAATTAACACAACATCTTCTATAAAATTTTAGTGGTAGGAAGAAAGCGTAAAAGTTGACAGCTATGCAATGTAATTGTAATAACAATAGTAAAAGTTAATCCACACACGCAAATAGCCAAGATAATTTTATTTTTATTTTATGTTTTGCAATGATTTTCATTGCGCATGTTGTCTCGTGACATTGTTTACCATGTTATTGTTTTGTTAAATTATATGAAAATTAATCCATGATCACAAATAGCTAATTTAATTTTAATTTAATTTTTATGTTTGCAATGTTTTTCATTATGCATCATGTCTCGTGACATTGTTCACTATGTTTATTTTTTTTTCAATTATGTGAAAATATTTTCTATCATAAATGATTTTGAAAATGACGCCGTTGGTGCGACGGAACGATCGTCAATCTTAATAAAGCTATTTTATCACTTTTTATAGCATTATTTTACTTAAGGTGAAAATGGGTTTTGAAATGTATTATGCGTTTCTATATGGTTGAATTAGACGTAATATTTTAATTTTTTAAACGGTGCAGTTTTGTTACATAATTCTGAATGTGTTGGAAAGTGTTTCATAATCTATGCTTGACGCATGATTTTTTTCTTTCTTGTTAAACATACAGTCATAATTTAATTTAAATTAAACTGTTAATTGATTAAACCTATTTTGAAAATTATGTTAGACTATTTATAATTTGTTTAGATTTTATGGCTTTCAGTCTTTACAGTTTCGCTGGTCTAGTTCCACAGACAGTAGCCATGTTTTGACAAGAGTGGTTTTAATGCAAAAATATATCCATTGTAAATAAAATAATAAGACGAAACGCAATATTTCACATTGATTCAAATATAAAATATGTAATATGAACTTTAAAAAGTTCATTGTTTTACTTAAAAGGCGACTAAAATACTATAAGAGATGTTACAAGTTAAAAAAGTATATATATATATATATATATTTAAAAATTTCTTAGTACTTTCGGGCTTTTCCAAGCCCTTCATCAGATAATATTATAATAACTAATTGCTGTTTATTTATAGAAATATGTCACTTTGTTTTGAAAATGAGAGAGCCAATAATTTTTAGAGTTAATAGTAGAAGTATAGCAGTTTTTTGGATTGAACTTAAGTAGAGTAAATATATTTTGTATAAATACGTCACTTCGTTTTGAAAATGAGGGAGCCAATAATTATTAGAGTTGAAAGTAGAAGTAGCAGTTTCTTGGATTGGCTCTCATTTTTAAAACGAAGTAACGTATTTGTATAAGATATATTTTCTCTAATTGAGTTCAATCCAAGGAACTTCTACTTCTACTTCCAACTCTAATAATTATTGGGCCTGTCATTTTCAAAACGAAGTGACATATTTCTATAAATAAACAACAATTAGTTATTTTAATATTATCTGGTGAAGGGCTTTTGGAAAAAGCTGAAAGTACTAAGAACTTTTTAAATGAAAATGCATATTTTTAACTTGTAAAATTTCTTTCATTAATTTAGTCGCCAGTTATGTGACGGTGAACTTTTTAAAAATCACATTACATATTTTGTATCCATTGTTTTTGGTACTTGTATACAGTTGTAACAGACATAAAAAAATTTGGCATAACGACGTCACGTGACGTCATACCTACGGACAAGACAAAAGAGGAAGTGACATTACCTTGACGTCACAATGAAATTTGGATTGTGATATCTATAATGCACAAATAAAACTTACAACTGATAAAGACAATATGTAGACACCGTAACTCAACCGTTGATCCTAAAATCCTGAATCTTGCAGAAAGTCTGACTTTTGTCACATATTTGTAACGGAAACTTGCGACAAATACATAAAATAACTGCAATTTAGAAATTTTAACGTATTTGCTTATTTTAACAACTGTGGAACACAAATTAAATTTTTTAATAAGACATATTTTTCATTCTTGTATATTTTATGTTATATCTTTACGTCATATCTTTTATCCTTTAACCTGACTGCCTATTATTTGCTTAAATGAAGGCTTTTTTCGGAGTTTATAAATTTTTCATTTCTCAAGATTGGGAAATTTAAAAAGCAACTTTATTTGTGTTTTTCTATCAAGAATTCTAATAAATAAGTTATAATCTTAGCTTGTAGATGTCTTTGAAATACGTATTTTTTTAAATTGTGAAATTATATGTTCAAGCCCATTTTTTATGCATTTTTGTAACGTACAAAAAATAGGGCGCTAGACACGAAAGGGTACGTATTTTTATTAGTCATTTAAGGATCAATTATTTTTGTAAAGTCCTTTTTGAAGATGATTATAAAATAAATAGTTTTTAACCCTCAAATGCGATTATTCATAGTTTATTATTAATAATACTTTTAATGTTATTAGTTTCAGTAAATAAATATAAATTTTTAGTTGTTCATAAAAATACTAATTGTCTGAGCGAAGCGAAGGCTAATACTCAGCGAAATATTACTGTCCGGACACATTACTACTACGATGGATATTAACGCCATGTCCTACTAAAAAAAAAGCCTATTAAAAACCTTTCGTCAAGCATAACTCAAAAAATATTTGTCGGATTTCGTTTCTGATTGCACCAGAAGGTACCTATGAGGGTCGCCTACTGAATGCACCTACTATGAAAAATAAGTTCCAAACCGTTTAAAAATTATATAGAAAAAACTGATAAAAAAGCACAATTTATCTGCATACGTCACAGAAATTTGGTGTGCGTCACTTTCACCGGTTGATGTTTTCGTAGACAACTGGTTTGAACACATGGAGCAAATAAAAAAAAATACGCACGCATTAATATTGAATAGATCAGTTTCAACCACGTGATCACAAACCTTGCAACAACCCGTGGCAACCAGTTTTGGTGAGCAAACAAATAATAATACAACACTCCGTACCACGGTGACCGTTTTTAGCCTGTTGTATAAAATCTGGCCTGTTGTATGACATACAATTGTGGATGATTAAAACAAAAGACATGAGTGTTTATAGCTCCGGGAGGTTATCTTTCTCTGGATGTCTGTCTATCATACAGCATGCAATTTTCTTGTAAAGGATGATATTATTATGCAGTAAAACCTCCATAACGGACACCCCCGATTAGTGGACACCTCTATTTAGTGGGCATTTTTTCGATTACCAACCCTTAAATAACTGTACATTTTTTACTCTCAGTAGCGGACACCTCCAAATAGATGACAAATTCTGCCCTTCCGAGGTGTTCGCTATTCAGAGGATTTACTGATAAAACCTCCATAGCGGACACACCCGATTAGCGGATACCTCTATTTAGCGGACATTTTTTCGATTACCAACTCTTAAATAACTGTACATGTTTTACTCTCAGTAGCAGTCACCTCTAAATAGAGGACAAATTCTGCATTCTCGGGGTGTCCGCTATTCAGAGGTTTTACTGTATATAATATTAATAGTTATTTTACAGGGCCACACAAAAGAATAAGAATATATGAAATGAATATAAACTAAATTCGGGATTGGTAGATAGCTGATGGTAATGTAATTTGAGGGTGTTGTTACAGTCATCCGCAGCATGTTTTTAGAGTTTCGTTCATCTAACGAAACCCTACCTGTCTCACTCCTTTGTCTGTCTGCCTGTCCGTCTGTCACAGAGCCCGTTCTCAGAAACTATATATGTCGGAGACTTGAAAATTTGCATACTTATAGCTGAACGCCACACATCAAACAGCAAATAATAAAATTTTGAAAAAGTCTAATAGTTAACCCTCTGGGCTCTAACTTGTGTATTTTAAGCAATTTTTCTAATTCAGCCCCTAATTTAATTAAGTTGGAGACATGAAATTCTGCATACTTATAGCTGAACATCTCACATCAAACGACAAAAGATAAAATTTTGAAAAAGGTTTAATATTTAACCCTCTGGGCTCTAACTTCTGTATTTTAAGCAATTTTTCTAACTCAGCCCCTAATTAAGTTGGAGACATGACACTTTATATACACATACTTATAGCTGAACACCTCATATCAAACGACAAATAATAAAATTTTGAAAAAGTCTAATATTTAACCCTCTGGGCTCTAACTTATGTATTTTAAACAATTTTTCTAACTCAGCCCCTAATTAAGTTGGAGACATGAAATTTTGCATACTTATAGCCGAACACCTCACATCAAACGGCAAATAATAAAATTTTGAAAAAGACTAATATTTAACCCTCTGGGATCTAACTTGTGTATTTTAAGCAATTTTTCTAACTCAGCCCCTAATTATGTTGGAGACATGAAAATTTGCATACTTATAGCTGAACACCTCACATCAAACGACAAATAATAAAATTTTGAAAAAATCTAATATTTAACCTCTAATATTTTGTCTCGCTCAATTTTTAAATTTAAACTGTTTTGTAATTATTTTTTGTTCATTTTGCATAATAAGTGTAATGTGACGGAATTTCTTCTATTTCAGACTTCTAACGCATGTTAATGAATTTATTTTACAATATCCTATCTCTTTCAAAATTCACTGGTAAATATAGTTTTAATGGCGTAATTTCCAATAAGTGCCTGCTTGTTATACCTAATTATTTAATTCTAATTTGAAGGTTTTTTTCTGTTTATAATAGTAACGTGTAAATATTTTTTTTTTTTATTTGAAGCAAACATCATTGTTTGCGCTGTTTATACAGTTGGCAACAGTTTAAATTAATACCATTTTCTAAAATATGTAAAAAATATCAGTCAAGATGCTGAATATTTGAATTTAAAATAGAAATAAAACCTCAAAAATGAGTCAAATAAAAAAAAAAATTAATGAAATCTGCACACCGGGATTTTCTATTGAATAAAATGATCTAAAAATGATTAAATTCACATGTATATCTTTTGCTCCTATAAATTTTTTTAATGCAACGATTTTGTCCAAATTTAGCATTAAATATCTCTTAAAATAATTATTCGATTTGAAAACTGTATGCATTAGCGTGTTAAACAAACATTTCGCTATAATACCACCGATTTTCATATTTTTGTATGCAATAGTTTTCTTAATATTAACGAAGAAAGACCTCCGGTCACAAAAAATCCAAAACCGGCGGCGGCGGTGACAGCGTAGTTACTTTTTTTAGAATAGAGAGGTATATAAAAATGAAAACTTGTCTATCTGCCTGTTTGTAATTCTATAAAAATCCACAATTTGGAAGCCAAAATTGTGAAAAGATACGTACATGTGTATTAAAACATGGCCGAGGCAACTAAAGTAATCCGGAATCAAAATAATTTATAGTTAATTTTTAATTAATAAAAAACCACCAATTTAACAGCAAATTCTTATCAAATTTAAACATTTTTCGTTATAGCAGTTGCCAACAATTAAAAAACACAATAAAATTATTACTACAACAATTAATTTTCTACTGCAAGATTTCCACGTGAAAAATGAAAATGAAATAAATAGTTCGATGAATTTTTAAAAAAGGTGAATATTGCGTCATAACTTTTCTATTGCAAGATATTCACGTGAAATATGAAAATGAAATAAATGTCATAATGAAGGGTACGAATATTTTTTTTTCAACTGGATTAAATCATATTTAAGGCTGGAGTAGCACAGTTGAAGTTTATTCCAACAGAGCGAAAAATGTCCAGACCAGGGATCGAACCTGGATACTTGGCGTGCCGTGCCAATGCCTTACCTGTTAGGCTATCCGGACCGATACCTGTGAGTGAATTATGTCGACCAGGTATCGGTCCGGATAGCCTAACAGGTAAGGCATTGGCACGGCACGCCAAGTATCCAGGTTCGATCCCTGGTCTGGACATTTTTCGCTCTGTTGGAATAAACTTCACCTGTGCTACTCCAGCCTTAAATATGAAATAAATGGTTTGACGAATTTAAATGAAAGTGAATATAACTTCATAACTTTTCTATTTCAAGGTTTCCACGTGAAAGAGGAAAATATTACGTCATATTGGAATATAAAGGACGTGGTGGATAAAGTATAACGTTATATGAATGTGAAAAATGTATTGAAGCATGATAAAAACCCGATTAGGGAAATATTGGCCTATTTTAACATTATTGCTCCAATTATAAATTGAAATAAGTTCATTTATAGCTGTATTCTTTTGCGTCTGTTATATACATTTATACATTTTCATATAGCGTTTTCATATGATTCATTCATACAAAATTTCGACTGCTTTTTTTAATGTTTGTTTTGTGTTGTATGTTAAATTTTGAAATTGATTTTTCAGAACAAACATCCTTCAAATTCTGGGCAACGCCGGCACTTTAGTTTGTAACAGATAAATGGCTTTTGTATCTGTACATCTAATGCTAATATTATAAAGCGTTATAATATTATAAAGTATATAATATTATTAATGCTTGTACGTTTGTGGGGTGTTATCTCTGAAACTACATAGCCAACTTAAAAAAATGTTGGTGGCCATCTCTGCTCCAAAAAAAAGACTATTTTATGTCAGTGCAAGAACCTACATCGCTGCAGGAGCAAAAAAGTTCTAAAATTGCGATTTCTGTGATATTTATTGGGTTAGAAACTTTAAATTTGGTGCGGTAGTTATTTTTAAGATGTAAATACTCGTAATGAACGCTCTCTAAAAGGTTCAATTTGACGGATAAACGTAAAAATTTCTAGAAAGTTTCTAAACTATGATTTATTTGGAATACTGAAGTTTTTGGGATACTGTTGCGGTTAGAAACTAGAACTTTGGCATGGTAGTAATTAATAAGATGTAAATGCTCGTTGCAGAACGAATTCTAAAAAATAGAAAGACTAAACAAAGCGGAAAAAGATCTAAAGATGATCTAAGTAACGAAGTACACGGAATTTGTAGGAATATAAACATGAAAATTGACATGGCTGTATTTATCATGACGTAAATTCTCGCAATAGAATAATTTCTAAAAATGTCGCTATATAAAACAGTGCAAAAACAAAAAACTTTCAAAAATTTTCTATTTCTGTGTTACTGCTGAGCCCAAATTCTTGAAATTTTGCTTCGGGTTAGTTTTAAAATATACAATTGTCTCTATGAATGGTTTCTAAAAAATTTAAAATTTAAAAAGATGAAATTAACGGAAAGCAATTTCAATTACCATTAATTTGGAATTATTAGGTACAGCAACTTTAAATATTTCATAATGCTGCATTTCCTCCGCAAAACATGCGATTTAAATGCAACAAAACTGATAGATACCCACCTAGCATTAAATAAATTGTGTAAATATTGAATAAAGACCTGTATGAAACAGTGAGTAGGTTTCCCGAAAGTACTTGTTAAAGTGTTCGTTCTCTGGGCATTTCTCTCTCTTGCCAAGGCCACTAACAGAGGGAAGTGCCGTTTTAAATGTGATATGAATTTTTTATGCGATTCATTTTTCTAGACATTTTATCATAAGGTCATATTCTCAATTATCATTAGTAGCTTTTTTATATATTAACTTATTCTGGTGAAATTTTATAATCGGTTTCATATTGGCCTATGTTAGCTTGCATGATTTCCTAAATAAATATGTATGGATTTGTAAATTACTTCAAATGACACTTTGACAGCTCAAAAGTTATGCAGACGATATATTCAGATCTTGTGTCATACTTTATGTTGTAATCATTGCCGATTTCTTTTATTTAATGCATGCTAAATACAGCTCAACTTGTGCAGAATATGTTTGAAAACAAAACAATACAGCGTATGTAGTGGCCAGCATACACTCATCATTTAAATCCGATCGAGCATATCTAAAACACACTATAACGAAGCATTGCATGCCACTGTTGATGTATTCAGTACTTTGATACTATATTAGATTTTGAGGAGAGAATTCCTTAAATGTTATAGACAACCTCATTGCATCCGTGGAAAACAGATATTGTACAATATTAACTATTCCGGGGGAGCACACACCATATAAAGTATAGTCCATTCTTTTTAAACATCATATATTTGTCATTTAAAGTTACTCAAATTGGTGTGGAGCGTCTGATTATGCTCTCGACATCATTTAATACAGTTAAAATTCCGATATAACTAATTTAGTCTTTCATTTTCTATTTTACTTTTAATATATTGCGTACTTTCAATTTTATATCCATGCATGGCTGTCTTGAATGGTTTGATTTCCCATTTTTTTAAACAGTGTATACGAATTTATATATAAGATTTTGTAATTCTACGATTCGTTTATTTTCATCATTTCAGTTTATCGCAGTATATGGACAATTAAAGATAACATCTCATTTTCTTTGCTTCCACATGTTATTATTAAATCTATGTTCTCAGTAATATCGCTCAGACTAATCCCTCTGAGGGAAGTCCTAGTTATAGTATATAACATACAATTTAAAAGCTTAATTTATATGAATTTAGACAAAACGTATAATTATGCATATTATACTATTACAAATATTATACATATTCCCATATTTTGTACGTTTACATTTTATAAACACATACAATAATTTTTTAGTATTTTTCTAGTGATTTACCAACGAATTTGAGAAAACGAAAATGGATTAAGTTTTACTATAGAGTGTTCGGTATTGAAAATGAAGTTTGTAATTCGTTTACAGGGATACACAAAAGAATTTCGCAAAAAATTGTTTGCAGAGTATTTTAACAATGTTACCTTACTTCTTCTATAGATTATATAGTGCGTAATATTTATTGTTCATTAACAGGGACGCAGAAAAGAATTCATTTACAGGACTGAGTATATGCGATAATTGCTGGAATTGCATTTTTAGCTGTCTTATGTACTTTTAAACATCAAATACATGGTGCTTATATTCTATAAATTATATAGAAAACTATGAGAAAGAATTCGCACACATTAGCTCCATATCAACAGCAATTGCTGGAAAACATTTTTTACTGACTTATGTATTTTTTTAAGTTCCTTATTTAGGTATCTCGTTTCATTGTATGAAAAAATGAATTTTTTTAATAGCATTCTGTTATTGTTGGAAAGTGTTGCATAATCTGTGTTTGATGCAATATTTTTCTTTCTCGGTGAAATTAAATTAATATAATATTTTAATATAACGCATAATTAACATTCAATTAAAATGTGTAACATTTTAAACATCTTTATGATAGGTAGAAAATAATCATTTGTCAGTTTTCCGGTGTAATATAAAAAAAAAAAAATCATGTATATATTTAACAGTAATTAAAAATCCTTCTAATTTAGAGGGCAAGTACAGCTAGAATTTACCTTTTTATTGATTTAAAGATTCAAGCATTTTGCAATTCTTATTAGAAATATTTACCAGATTGACAGACGCAAAAATCTAATACCAAGTTAGCATGAACATCAGCAGCAAATTTGATTTTTTCTGATATTATCTTGCCGTGACAAATTTGAATTGAGAAATTCGCAGCAACTCCCCCGCAAGGTATACCATCACTCATTTGCATCAGTACTTTGTTGTGAAACTGATTCTAAGACTGTCTTTAATTAATGAAAGTGACGAAAGCAAAAAATCCCTCTGTTGAGAGAATAGACAATCAGCAGATACGCAGAAATTGCAGAAATTTTATTCGGTTGGCACCGCTTTTTTAAACGCTATACTTATCAAATACCAAAAAAGGGTCAAATTGAAAGTACAAATATTACCCTAACTTGTTTGGTAAAAACGATGCATGCACCTTAACGGTGCGTATGCATCAATAGACCTGATCAGGTCTATGCACCCCTTCGAAGGCGTTAAACTTATAATGTAACAGTTGTAAACAGTTAATGTGGCATGGAAAGATTACTACTTTGCAGTAAGTTTTCAGTATTTTTGATTATTTGTTTGCTGTTAATTTGCAATAGATTTTATACAACATGAATTTAACTTGCACGACAAGTTAGCTGCAAGTTCAAAGTGTGGTGACTTCGGTGTTTGCGTTATCTTGCTGCAGTCTTGTTATGATGAGCTTGCTGCAACTTTGCAGGTTTTCAAAGCAAGACTTATGCAATTTTTCTGCAAACTAAAAATGCTATGTGGGTATAGTTTTAATAGCTTATCAAACGAATATTTATAGTTTCACCAAAATTCAACATGTTCTTCCTTCTCTCCAAATTTATTTTTAGCTGCTTCTATTATTTTATTCTGTCTTTGCAAGAAGAAAGTGTTGGGTTCGTGAAAATTTTCAGTATCCAGTTTTCGACGGATTTACGCGTTTTAAAAGGTCCTGAACACGATTTAACTGTTTTTAGAAAATATCTGTCTCAGAGTCTGTCTGTCGCAAAATGTCGTGGGTCTCTATCTCAAGAACTAACGCACGGAATTTAATAGAACTTTAGATTCAGTTAGACCTTGATATAAATTGGTGCTGATTATTGCGGGTAAATCTACAAACAGGGAGTTGCTATGCTGCATTTTTCACAACTTCGGCAATAGCTTTATCTCAAGGACTAATCCAGGGATTTTCATCAAACTTCAGATTCAGTTAGACAATGACATACGTTGTTAATGACAGGTGGTGTTGCTATGCTGCACTTCTCACGATTTCTGCAATAGCTCTATCTCAAGAACTAATGCACATTATTTCATTAAATATCACGGTACTGAATTGCATGATCATCAGCCGAATAGTTTACGAGGAATAGTGTCTCACATACAAAACTAAAAATTTGAACTGTGCGCATATAAGCTTTGTTTCGTTCATTTGACTAAACATTAATGAAAAAATTCAAATGAATGCATATAAATTTATTTTTTCTTCATAAGAATAAATTTAAATTAATCTGAAGTAGAAAGTAAACTGAGATATAAAGCAATATCAGTTAATTCAGTTTAATCGTTTCAGTTAATCGACAGTTAATTCGTTTCATTAAAAATTGTGTAAAAGAAAAAACTATCTTATTTCGGAAAAAAAAACTAAATGCACACTATAAATGTAATGCGATTTCAATATATCTTTTGAATATAACACAAAAAGACATTGCATACATTTCTGCCCATAAAATGACAATAATTGCTCCTTAAATATAGTTTAATTAAAAAGAAAGAATGTTTCAAAAAACATTCTAAAAGCATATTTTATTTCATTTTATTTCGTTAATAAAAAGACAAAGGATTTGAAACAGTAACTGTACTATCAATATAGTTATCTAGTAGAATTGTTGTTAGATTTATCGTGAATTTCGAAATAGGAAAAAACAGTTTTGAAAAGAATATCTTAATTTCTTTTACGATTTATATTTTATTTTTAACTGTTTCTCAATCATGCAAATAACGAAAAAAAATCTTTAATCTTGATGTGAAATAAATTTTTATTGTCTGTCTTTTTTTTTTTAATTGCATTCAAATATAGAACAATTTGAATGAAAATACTTGTTAGCAAAATATACTATATCATTATTTTTAACAGCAAAATTTCAATAATATGTTAGAGATAGTTGAATTTAATTAGTTAACAGTGTGTTTTACTTTTTATTCAAAAATAGTTAGAATTTAAATGTTGTTTCGAGATTTCGTTAGAGTAGGTATTACTATTTTTTAAGTTACTTCAGTAAAATACTGTATTTATTCGTGTATAACGCGCACCTTGTACTTTACAAGAAAAAATGGCGAATTTTTTTATCTCGTATATAACGCGCACCATAAATTTGATATGCAAGTGAATGAATGTCCAAATGAATTTCAGTAAAGAAAGTGGAAACAAATGTTAACTCCGTTAAAACTCTATTGTGGTTTGATATGCAGGAAGCCACAACCGTTCATCCCGTTGGAGATAGAAGCGTTCAAGTGCGCACAACAGGAGCAGACAAGCAATGATGCATTTCCAGTCGGCATAATTGTAAGAGTACGGAAAAGAGGGTGGATAACGGATGAGCTCGTAAAAAATTGTATTAGCGTTGTGCGGGAACGTCGGCTAAGTGCCTTAGGTCAAGCATCGATGCTGGTCCTGGACAGCTTCCGTAGATGCACGACGCCTGAAGTAAAAGCAAAAATTCGTCGCTCAAGTGATTTGGTTGTGATACTAGGTAGGATGACGAAAGTGTTGCTGCCCTTAGATGTTGTCATCAACCGACCATTTAAGGTTGCATTTCGGCATGGCTACAATCGATGTATGACCACAACACATCACAACCTCACTTCAAGTGGGAGAATGAAGCGTGCGTCACTCCCAACTGTATGCGAGTGGATATGTGAAGTTTGCAGCTGAGATGAGAATAAAGATCTTCAAAGTGACTGGAATTTCCAGTCAGATGGATGTAACTGAAGACGATATGATTTACGAGGATAATTGACTGTGCCAGTGATGACGAGGACAATAGTAGTAGCGACAATGAGAATGACTAATTAGCGTTTAAATAACGTTAGTTGCATTGTCGTATAAAAAAGTGCCAGGAGTGAAGCAGCAATATTTCTATTAAGTAAGATTTTTCCAGCTTTAATTTCTTCTTTGAATATATTTCTGGATTCATATGTATATCGTGTTATTACATCAAGCGGTAAAAAATTATTCCGTGTATAACGCGCACCTAGGGTTTCGTCCTAAATGTTCGAAAAAAAGTGTGCGCGTTATACACGAGTAAATAAGCTGTTATTGTTATGATGTCAATCCATTTGCCAATTTCGAATAACGATTCATGATATCGAAAGACAATTATTTAAAATTTAAATAACTGACAAAAATTATTACATCGAAAACATTCTTGTTCCGATATTGTACTTAAATAACAAAAGTTTTGAACGACTTCAATCGGCTTTCCGTACGCTTGCGTAAGTGTCCAGAAAGAACAAAAACTTTTCTTTTTCTTGGCTGACAAAGTGGAATAGTCAAGATTCGAACACTCCTGCCGTTTCGAAACTGGAAACATTGCACTTCCGCTACTAATGCTTGATTACACTGGCGAAATATTTATCACATCTTCTCTGCGACATTTCCTTGGTGGTGTTCCCGCGAAGAGTTCCGTATACTGGGCTGCTTGGCGCGGTTAACGAAAAAATCCAAAATGACGCCAAAAGCCCATTTTAGAATCCTATCAAAATTTTATTTAAATTACATTTTATTACACTAAATTCCCTATTAGTCGTCACTCTATCAACCATCACCCTCGTTTAACCGCCAACCCATCCCTAAGTATATTTTTAAAATAGGAAACAGATTACGAAAAATCAAATACTCAGTAAACCCTAATATTCCACAATAATAAGAAACGTTTTGTATTCCCCCGTTCCTCCACCCGCATGTTTGTATTTCCTACATTATTTGATAAATCTGAAGCAATTTCGTTTTCAGAAAAATAATTTTTTTATATATATTAACGGTATCTACATGTATTTATATATATTATAAAATTTAGTAAATGAACAGAGAAAAAATAGTAAAATCTGGAGTAGGGAGTTTTCTGAAAATCATATTCTACAAGGTTTAATTCTGTATAAAATAGAAAACATAACACACAGCGCAGTGGTTTTCTGTGCGCATTACTTGCTCCGGTGGTTTCAGAATAATATTTAAATATTCACTAAAAATAAAGAAGTACTGAAGCTGCACTCCTATGGACCTCGGCACAAATTAAGTACCGTGTACAGCTAAAAAGATGATCAGAAAAAATCTTTTAAAAAACACAAGTAAAATGTAGCTTGTAATAACGACAGATACAATTGGGGTTTATTCTGGCATACTTCGTCACCGTTTAGAAAACATTGTAACAGAAAAAATTGAGTCTACACTTCTGAAAGCTACATAGAAGTATGCTCCTATGTGTGCGACATATATGTAAGGGCTTTGGTAGAAAAGAACGTAAAGGATTGGAGATGTGAGGGAAAGAAAAAAAATAGGATTCGGTGTTTTAGAAGTGCTGTTGTGCTGGAGCGCAGTATTTATGAGCTTCGGTGAATTTCGACCAATATTTAAATATTCACTAAAGACAAAGAAGTACCGAAGCTGAGATCTGTCGAAAATTAGCCACTACTTAATGCTCTTATTTATATACACCGGGGTGCAAAATGATTGGAACGATCATGTAATTGTCTAAATAAAAATATAATTACATTAATTCACATATAAACCATATAAATTTAATTTATCTAACAAAATAGCCAATATAAACAAACATAAAGAAAACTTTATAAATCAATTGTTATGAATATAATGTTGCATTTTTACTCGATATGCACCGAGAGCAGAATGATAAGAACGGAACAGATTTTTCTAAATTATAGAAATATTACATGCCAATTGGGCTTCTTTTGTGTTTATTAATTTCAATGCAATAGTATAGCATAGAGTTTACATAGTTTCGAATTTGCCAAGGTGCCAAAACACGACATATCTCTCAAATTTCAGATTATAATTTTGCTTTCGATTTATAGTGCATGATTTGACCATTTTTCGTTATATATTGCCCCATATAATACCCCAAACGTTGTTCATGGTATTTTGGTTCGTACCATTGGCCGCCCAATCAAGTTCGAGAGTCTTATTTATCTTCAAACTACTTCTTTGTGTCTTTTACAAAGTGAATTTAGGCATTGTCTTGTTGAAAATTTCGTTAAAGCCGGTAATTTTTTCCACCAGGTTCAACAAATGGTATTTTAACATGCGAATATAAGTTTGTCTATTTTGTTTATCCATCTAGAAAATCAATTCTAAGCTTACCTAGCAGCCCAAACCATTAGGGAACCCCCACCTAATTGCCGCGTGGAAAATAGTCCTTTCCTTTTGAAGGCCATGCGAATATGAAAGAATACCATCCTGAAAATTGAAATTAAACTTAATTTTAGCACTGACGATAATTTTAGACCAATTTATTTGCTGCTTAAGGTGTTTCTCTGCAAACGGAAGGCGGGCTTTTTTATTGGCAGATGTTGAACGCGAACACCGACGGCTTTACATTTTCAAGAATTCCCGACATTTTTAATGTTCTTCGTACAGTCGATACTGATGCTGTCGTCTTTATCTGGCTTCCAACTACCATTGCTGTCATTCTTTTACTTGGAACCGTGCGAACAATCAAACTTTCGGATAGTTTCGAAAGAATTTTTGGCCTTCCTGTAGATTTTGTTCTAATATATTCTAACATGTTCTAACATATTGGATTCTGTAAAGAAATTAAAAATGACAGTTTTAAATGCTTAATTTTATCAGCAATTCTTTGAAGGGACATTTCGATGTTGTTATAAGCTAGAATTTGCCATCTTTCGAAGTCACAGGGCATTTTGCCTCACGCTGTAATTCAAATATTTTGCGAACTAAACGAATTTGCTCAGAATCCTTTTAAATGCAGATTTAAATGATATGCGAAAATAACCGTATGATGGCGGTCAGTGATAGGGGTGTGTAAAACTCCAACTGTAATTACGGGAACTAAAATTTATTTAAAAAGTTAACATATTAAAACGGTTACAACAAGGGAATTGTATTTTTAGTGGCAATGGAGAGAGAGACCCCACTTAACAATTGCGCCGAAGCGCGGTTATTAGTACTTTTCAACGCAACAGCTAAAATTGAAGTGACACATTTCACAAGAAGTTTATATCTCTTGGCGTTACAATCTATCCCCAATTTAAAGCTTTGGAATACTGTACGAAGAGTGAACAAAGGTTTTGGCAAAAACAATTGATTACCCCACATAATATAGTTTCCCGACGAGACGCGTGACGCAAAGGTTGCCAAAATAACGGTTTTTCATATATACATAACAGCGGCGACATAGTACCTGGCTTCGTTTATCAAACTCTAATGATTAGCTACTTAAAATTGCGCCATGCCGAGAAAATGCAGATGTTTTTATACTACCCATAAATCAAGTTAACATACATGAAGATGATTTCAAAGACCGCATTCGCATAAAATAACTTTTATTTTTTATTTTTTTCACTTTATTGCAATGGTTCAAAATTTAGCATAGATTAAGACTGAATTATTTCCAACGTGGGCATATGCAAATGAAAAATAACTGCCAATCTAATATTACAGACAGCTGCGTTTATCTCTTTTTTTGATTTATTTAATGACCAGAGTGATAACGGAAATTATAATTCCGTGATAATATTTAGCGGGTTTGAATTAAAGACGATAGCAGAAAAGGGGAAAAACATCTAGATAAGCACTGAATTAAATTACAAATTTTAGTTTAACGATGGTGGGAAGAAAACATCTTTTAAAAGTAGAAAGGTATGTTTTAAATTAATTTTGAAGAAAAGGCGATATGTGACAGAAACTCTGTCACAAACCGTCAATCACTTTTCGCGGTTTTAGAAATATTTACTGCGTTCTTATCATTTTGCTTCTTGCGTAAATTTAGAAAACTGCATATTTTAAAATACGATTAAAAATATATATATGCTGTTTTTGTTAACGATTACTTTAATATTAATTGTAATATTATGTATTTAATTTTAACACAAAGATTTGCGCTTTTAACAGCGACAAATAACAGCGAAGTGATTTCCTTGTTTTTGTATCGTTCCTATTATCTTGCAACCCACTGCAGTATCTGATACTTATTAATATACTTTTCAATTTCAATTACTTTTTATAATAAAGGTCAAATGATTTCGAACATTCTAATACATTTTTAAATTTCCAGAATTTCCGTAGCAAATTCTTTTGGATACGACATGCAATAATTTATATTTTTTAAATGTTTAAAAATAATTATAAAAGTACCTCATTTAGCAACGAAAACTGCCATTAAAGCTTTAATTTTCGAAAGCAGTTTAATTATAATAGATATGCTTTAAAACTACTATAAAAGTAAATAAACGAGACAAAATTATTATCTCTTTGCATTGAAGAGAATTCAGTTGCATATATTCGATGTAGTTAACTAAAAATTTTGTAATTATGTATAAATAACCATTTATAAAAGTATATTCTTTTAATTAAAAATATACAACATTCTCGTTTTCAAAAATGACAAAGAAAGTCATTGCTACAGAAATTATCCTTCAGGTACATTATGTTTATTAGAAATTCGTTTTAATAAAATAAATTAAACATAAATGAACGAAATAAAATAAATTTATATTCGACATGTAGCATTTTCAATGAAATATGCAAATAACAGAAAACGATTTCAATCTTTATTTCTACAGATAAGATAATTTTTTTTAGTAAATTACAACTTCTTCGTTTTCAGAATTATATTTAAAAGTAACTCATAATAAACAGGAAGTAAGGAGATAATGTTTTATTTCCCAATATCATCATGACCAATATCATTAAAATAAATATAAAGATGTTAAATACTAAATTCATCAGCATGAAAGTTTTGATAATGCATTTCAAAGAAGAAATACACTGCTAAAAATTTAAGAAAATAATACAATGCGTAATGTAAATATAAAATGATTCCATTTTCTTGTTTTCTTCCATTTCTCAGGCACATTAGGAAAAAAAGAAATTCAATTACGAAAGTATGTAAAAATGCATTTTTATTTATTTTTATAAATAGGTTATAAAAAATATTAATAAGTACCAGAATATTTTATAAAGAATTTGTATCATGAAAAACATCACAAGTATGCCGTTAGAATTGTAAGGTTAATTTGCACTTAAAAAATATGTCAGTAATTGAAATTATATTTCAAATTTTCTTGAATTTTTCCAAAAATAAAATTAAGGAATTGTTTTTTATTGGTAAAGGAGATATTTTCCACTCATGAAACTTTATAATGATGGTAGTGTAAATTAATTATTTTTTTTCATAAATATACTCTTTCCTATGAATCAAACCATACGTGTATCATAGTAGTTATTTTAATTGACTTACTGACATATATTTTACAAACGAGGTCATCTGTTTTCTTTATTATATATTTTTAGCAATACTTGGGGAATTTTTATTCATTTATTTTTAATTACTTCGGTTCAAATAAGCTAAAAAATTTATTTAAAAATTCACAGTCATTTTTCTTTTTTTATTATTTGGTTAATGTTCCATGCATTTTAATATTTCCCCCCCCCCCCCCCAAAAAAAAAAAAACAGCAATAGAATAACAGTATTTTTTTTATAACTTACTAAATATTCCATATGTGAGTGGGATGTAAAAAATGCAGGTTTTCTTTATGCTATTTGTTTAAATTACAATATTTTAACTAATGTAACGTATTATTAAATCGGGATGTATGGTAACGGAAGTACAGATACATATCTTTCACATGGATTTTAGTGAAATAAATATTTATTTCTACATGAAAAAAATTTACATTCTAACGCAGACCACCAATCTTTAAAAAAAGCATACCGAATAATATTGCTATGTAAATACAAATCCAGAGGCCCGAGATGCTGCTGTAGTAATTTAAAATCTAAAGGAGTGAGATGTTCCTGTATACAGCGACGGTCGCCTCGAAAAGTTGGGTCTCCAGCCATATAACTCTCCGTACCTTCTCCAAGATGTAATACGGAATTCATTGTCCTACTGATTTATTGTCCGTGTCTGCGTGAATGCTCTCTCTTCTTCACCTAAATCCAACGAATATCTTGGTCGTCGGAGGGGGTTTCAGTTGACGATCCTCTCGTCCCATATTTATGGTTTTTTCTTTTTCCAGGTCTACGGATCCTTTTGAAGCCGTGGGAAAAAGACATCAGGAATTTTGTTCACCTATTTTCTCGCTAGAGGACTTAGATGTGAAGATTCCACATCATTTACTTCCCCTTCAAGCAACGCTTTCCGAAATTTGAGCAAAATCTGGAAATTGTGAGATAAATAAAACAGGGTTTCATTTGACTACTTCGTGAAGGGGCAATTGCTATTAACATAAAATAAATTAATTGCATTTAAAACCTCCCTAATATATTTAAAATTCAATAGGGAATTACGTTACGTTTGGTATGTTTTTGATTCTCGTCATTCATGATAGTAAATTTATCCTCAGCATCAGCTATATTTTGCTCATAATGATCTTCATTCGATTAAGTAATACCGACATATTTGTTTCTACAATGAATATCTTTTATTCCAATCAAGGTTTTAAAGTACGTAACTCGGATGTTTTGGGTTTTTAATACGTAGAATATGTTCAAATATCACTTAGAACATCCTTGATGGCAAGTTTGAAACACTTAACGGAACATTTGCATTTGATTTCGTCAAGGGGAGATTTTTCAGCAGCTTATAGTTCACAAATATTTCTCCCAGGACTCGTTCTGTCTTTATTGTTTTACGTTTATTATATTCTTTATTGATGACACATTTTTGCTGGAGTTTCTACGTTTGAGCGCGATTAAATGGACGTTTAAAAAAAGTTTATTAAAACAAAATTAAAAACAGTCAGTAGAAACTCTCAAAATAAATTTATGAAACTCAAAAACAAACTTAGAAAAATCCAGAATTTGTACGATATTATCAAAACTATGTTTTAATCAACAAAGTAGTTCGCATAATCAACAACTAATTTAAATATTGTAAACGGCGATGGGTCATTCCATGTAACATGTGGGACAGCTTTTCTACATATTTCTGCTGTTTTAATAATGTTATAATATCCTTAAATTAAAATAACCATGCTAAAATGAAAATCAAGAGCTTTATGTTATTTTTAATGTATAGTTTATATTTCAACATCTTATAAGTCAATAGATATGGGTATTTATGCAAGTTTCGCGCAAGACTTTTTGCCGGTTTTCCATGGAATGACCCTGAAACGGGCCGATTTCTTAGGTCTAGGTTTTAAAATGTGGAGATATTTATTATGTATTCCTTTTATTATTTATTACTTATTAAAAACGGGCAGCTTACTAAGGTCTACGTTTAAAATGTGGAGATTTTTAAACCTATTAAAGAACCATTCCATATCACGTGTGGAACAGCTTTTTTACATATTACTGCTGTTTTAACAATTCTACGAATTGAAACCCGTCGAATTCGGTGAATGAAAAAAAAATGATTTATTGAATTTATACAAAATTCACAAAAATAATTACAATAATTAATCAATCTTATATTGGTGGTCAACACTTAAAACAAATATTATTTTTAACTAAAGTTTAATTTTAATTTTACAAATTATTGAATAATTAGACTTTATTCTTATGTTATCAGTAATATGCAATTAAAATAAGAAATTGTGAAGCTATTAATTGGAGCTTTGACGTTTTGAATTACTTAATAAAAAATCACCGAAAATTGCGTCAATATGACACAATTACATATGTTTTTTAACGAAATCTATATAAAAAAAAAAACTTAGTTTTCACCTTTTCAAAATTTACATGCTTACTTTTAATATTCATATTCAATATTTTATTTTTTTTTTAAAACCTGCAACAGATTGTTAATAAATGTATTCCCAAGCTTGATGTCATGTTTGCCTTTTACAATTCCGCATGTAAACATTCGCACTTTTGACTTTAGATTCTAATCTGCATGCCGGCCAAATCCAGAAGTTTACTTTTAGATGCATTCGTAGTAAAATATTTAGTTTTATCAAAGAAAATACTCATTTCATTTTTAATATGACGCCATTTTCACTCACTGAGCTTCCTGTGATTAGCGTCTCTATCTCACTACAACCGGAATGAAAAAAATATTGAAATGAAACAGCTTTATGAATAAAAATGCGTTTCTTAAATAATGACGTCATTTTCTGTTCAAAAAATTTTAAAAAGTTATTTTTAATTGTATTACGAAAATGGGATCCGTAATTCCCATTGTTTCCCTTCTATCTTTAACAATGGAAGTACCCGATTGCCACCAATGTGATGAAAGTTCATAAAGAGCTTTTAAAAATAAAATTAAAAAAATTTAAATATGATTATTTTAAAAAATAGCGAATGATGGCACATCTACAAATAAACTGCTTTAATTCATAAAAAGATTTATCAAAATCGGTTCAGTAGAAAGCTCAGGCCGATGACTGAAAAATCAGACTTGCCTTTTAAATATATAGATTGTATCCTCAAATTGAAATAACTAGGCTAATATGAAAGTATAGGGCTCTTTTTGTTAATTTTAATGTATAGTTTTTATTTTACCATCTTATAAATTAATAAATATAGGTATTTATGTAAGATAGAAATGTAAAAATAACAACGTTAAAAGCACCAAAAATTTTTAATTTTAAGCATACCAGTTTCGGTAGCATATAGCGTACCTTCCTCAGAGATAAGTATGGTGGAAATTTGCTCACATATATAGGAAAGATGGGGATTAAAGTTAAAGGTTTATTGACCAATAGGAAAACAAAGGCATGCAGGTAACATTCAATAGGAAAATAGATGGAAATGGAACCGAAGTAATGAGAAAATGCTTTTTAAAAAATCGAGCATGACCAATTCGAATCTGGTGAGAATGAGACCTTGGTCTATATGGGGCATTTTCACAATATTTTGACTTTTAAGTCCCTGAATAATAATTTTTATTTTAGTACATATTCTTGTATTTTTTTTAATTTCATAGACTGGGAACATCTCATTGTATGATTGCATAAGAATATTAACGAGATAAATAAGTTTTGGACGATGTTGGGGTCCCAAATACCAGGAAAACTCCTATACCGTCCCGTGTCCCTGATGCTGATTTTTAAGTTTGGAGCTAGCTGTATAAAATTGTTTCAATAAAAGTAATTCGATGTAATTTTTTTCTGAAACTGGGATAATTGTTTTATATAAATATGTCGCAAAAAATGACCATGCACACATTTTTACCGTTGATATTATTTTTTAAACTCTATCTCTGGGTTTTAGATTCCTTACCATCCCTCTTGCTAAACTTATACAGAAAATCACTTCAGATGTAGCCACAGAATTTTTTTTAAGTTTTTTCTCATGCAGAAGTATGCTACAGAAAGAAAGTACGAAATTCTTTGACAAGAAATTTACTGCACAATTTAAATATCAATTTCAAGCTTCGTGACTCTATTGGTAGTCTTACCATCCCCAAGGTTTATTTGTGCACTTTTCGAGGTAAATTAATTTTTTTTTAGTTTAATCCAATGTAAATAACTGTTTCTAAATATCAGTGAACATTGTGCCTATCACTTAGTCTTTACATGATTTGCATAAAAAGAGTGGTAATTTTCCTTACCGCAGAATCCTTACCATCCCTTTTTTTTCCATTACCGTCCCTTTTTTCCTATATATCCCCCTTTTTTTTCCCTTCCGTCCCTTCTCTTAACACCCCTTTAAGACAACGTTATACCAAAATTTTGTACTAAAAATACTACATTGTTATTATTTTTCATTTGAATGTCCTGTGGGTACTATGCAAATTCATTGTAAGAAAAAATTTAGAAGAAAATAGAAAATTATAGTGGTAAAATTGTGAGGAAAATTAAACTCACAAGTTTAACTTAAACCTCAGTTAAATAAAAAAGATTTCGCTGGTAACCTTTTTTTCTTCATTTTGAATCATTAATGCATTCGCCTACCAGATGAAAATAATATTTTAGCAAGTTTAATTTCACCAGATTTTTATTCCCGAAAGTCAAAAGATTGTGAGAATGGCCCATATCTACAGGAACAAGCTCACGTCTACTAAAAACTCTAATAGATACATTTTTCAAAATTTAAAAACTAAAAGCCCTTTTTGTAACCACATTTAATTTTATTCTGTTTTATTTGAAAAAGTTTTGAAATCAAAAGTTATTTGATTTCTTTTATTTCCAATTTCAAAATTGCTTTTAATAACTGTCGATATCCTTTGTCAAAAGCAGTTCTCTTTTTGTATTATAATTTTCCTACAACAAGTTTTCTTCAAAAGTCAATTCAATCGAATGTTAAATAAAGTTATGTGCAAACAACAGACTTTATTAATTCATTTTATTTTGCGTAAAGAAAAAATTAAAAACTTTTTTTTTTCGAACTGTAATGCATTTTCATTATGTTTTAGCCTTTGATGTCTTCTTCTTTTTGTAAAAAAATTAATTTTATTTCATATGAACTTTTTTTATATGTCAAAAATCGCTTATTATTGATATTTAAAAATGTATGTTACATTTTTTAGTTTCCCTTGATTCATATAAACTGCGTCCTGTGGATATACTGTTGTACTTTTATAACTATTTAAGACCGGGAGGTTTTTGGCAGAAATGAAAAGTTTTGACGGTTTCCCTTAGTTAATAGGGTCATATTTGATTGAAAAAATATTTACAAAAGTTAAATTAAAAAAATTAAAAAACCCGACTACGTAAAAAGGGAACTAATTAATTAATTCTCATCAGTGTGAAACTATTTTTTATATTACTTACATATTACTTTTTATTTACTTTTATTGATGACTTTTAAGCTGTGTTTAATTGTTAGTTCGTATCTATAAACACTGTTTTGATCAGACCTATGATGGTCGAGAGTTGCAGTAAAGCTAGAGATCATACCAACACAACTTCCCGGCTGTGTACTATTCTGACTTAAAATAGTCAATGAAACATCGTCTTCATTTTGAAAGACCTATTCAATGTGCCACTCCATAGAGTGCGTAAATCTTTTTTTCGTCTCTACCGCCATTTTGTATTTTACGGCCGCCATTTTGAGTTCATAAAAACAAAATATAGCCTATGACCATAGAACGGTTAAGACGAATCGATAGATACCTCATTCATTTAAATCCATACAGCCTTTGGGATGTTTCGAGGGTATAAAGAAATCCACTTACCCAGATACGCATGAAACACATAATCCTTCTTGTCAGTCGGGTAAAACGTACCTACCAAAGGTGGGTCTACGCAATTATGTGGGTGCAGGGACGACTTTAAATCGCATAAAAAGAAGAAATTGATTTCCTATTTCTTTAAGATCATCTACATAATTATGGAGGTCAGGTCTTAATGTGTTAAAGATGTTAAAATTTATTATGTTGAAGAAAGCTCTAAAAAACTACCTAATTGATTTCACCTCGTATTAACTTTGCTGTCAACAATCGTAGGAAAAATGTGAGTCATACCAACCGATTTGTAATAATGCCAACAAATTAATGCTACATATAAATTATGCTTCGATGGTCGTCTATTATCAAACAAAAAATAAAACAAATTAAAAAAAATCACTTTCAAACCCTCTCGCTGCGTAATTATTATTAATATTATTATTATTATTATTATTTTTAATCGAAATAGGTTTAAAAATTGCGCATTTTTTAAAAATTACATATTTCAAATCTATATATGGGGCATTCTCACAATCTTTTGACTTTCGGGAATAAAATTCTGGTGAAATTAAACTTGCTAAAATTACATTTTAATCTGATAGACGAATGCCTTAATGATTCAAAATAAAGAAAAAATGGTCAGCAGCTAAATATTTTTTATTTAACTGAAGTTTAAGTTAAACTTGCAAGCTGAATTTTCCCTACCATTTTACCACTATAACTTTTTATTTCCTTCTACATTTTTATTTATAATGAATTTGCATAGTACCCACAGGACATTCAAATAAGAAATATTAAAAATGTAGTACTTTTAATACAGAATTTTTGTATAACATTGTCTTAAAAGGGTGTTAAAGAAGGGACGTTAAGGTAAAAAAAGGGGACGGTATAGGAAAAGAGGGACGAAATGGGAATAAAAGGGATGGTAAGGATGAAACGGTAAGGAAAATTACCACCTATTTTTAGGCAAATCATGCTAAGACTAAGTGATATAAAGTTCATTGATTTTTAGAAACAGTTGTTAACATTGGATTAAATTCCCAGCAAAGAGGAAATTGCTGGCCAGCAGCAAGATAGGTGCTGGGAATGATGGATAAGTGCTGGCTAATGGTCTACCACTGCATGATCACTGCTGGACCACTTCAGTCAACTTTGCTATTCGAAATCATCAGATAAAATTGTGGTAGGCTTCCGTTTTATCTCATGCGCTGGCCCACCACTACATGGAAGTGCACGAACTTTTGCAGTATTATTGCTGGGAACCCTTACGCTAGGTGGCGTTGCGAATATCGAAGACATTGAGTATTTGAACACAAATCTGAAATGAATATCTTAACACAATTTAAGCTGTTAAGCTAACTTTTTTTAAAACTGTAAATAATATAGCATCACTGCCAACAACAAAATAAATAAAGAAATTCATTATTTCAACGCACTTTTTTTCTCCTTAAATCTGGTTTTACTAAGTTAAAAAGGATTTCGGTTTTCGTAATTTACACAGTTCAGAGTCAATAATAAAAAAAAGCATATAAAATATATAGGATTTCTATACAATACAATAATTTCTATGCCAGTTTAATGATTGGGAACGTAAATCACAAAAGAAACAAACTTGAAATAGTGTAATGAGAGCTTGAAACTACGAGCGTTCCGTAGCATACGCTGAAAGTACTTATTCATGTCCGATCACGAAAACCAAACAGCATCGAGCGCGATTAGTACTTGGGAGGGTGACCACATGGAAACCGCTGCAAGTTTAGACTATTATATACACTTCTACAGATATTTATATAGCTCTTGGTGAAACTAGCTTATAGAAAAAAGAGCCATAATACATTTTTTATATAGAATTCTATAAGAAATTTTTGGAAGGGAAAGTAATGGGCCAGCAAAGGAATTGCAGTGGGATAGGTGCTAGCACTGCAGGAAAAGTTCCGGATTGAAGTAATGTGATGGCATACCAATGCTGGCCTGCTGTTGCCCATCACTGGTGCCAGCTGCATTCTGCACGGACACATTTGTACTGGTTTAAGTAATGGCACCATTGCACTTTACCGCTGATGGCAGTGCTGGCTGCCATCTTTTTTCCAGCTGCTGGCCCACTGTTTCTTTCTTTGCTGGGTTATTATTGTTTTTTTAATTTACCTCGAAAATTCGCAGGAATAAACCTTTGGGACGCTAAGACTACCAATAAAGCCACGATCTTGAAATTGATATTTAAGTGCTGATTTAAATTCTGCAGTAAATTTCCTGTCGAAGAATTTTAGACATTATTTCTCTAGCATACTTCTGCATGAGAAGAAACTTGAAACAAATTATGTGGCTGCATCTGAAGGGATTTTCTGTATAAGTTTTGCAAGAGGAAGGGTAAGTATGAAAACCCAGAGACAGAGTTCCAAAAATAATATCAACCGCAAAAATGTGTGCAGGTTAATTTTTTTGCTACATATTTATATAAAACAATTGTCTCAGTTTCGGAAAAAAAATTACATCGAATTACTTTTATTGAAACAATTTTATACAGACAGCTCCAAACTTAAAAATCAGCATCAGGGACACGGGGCGGTATGGGAGTTTTCCTGGTATTTGGACCCCAGCATCGTTCAAAATTTATTTATCTCGTTAATATTGTTATGCAATCATGCAATGGGATGTTTGCCAGTATATGAAATAAAAAAAAAGCATAAAAAATGTATACAAATAAAAATTATTATTCAGGGACATAAAAGTCAAAAGATAATGAGAATGTCCCATATATTTTAGAGTTTAAATATGTAAACATTTTTTGTGAAACAGTTCTTTTTAATCCAAACCTGAATCAATAATTAAACATTTAAATCAGGCTAAATCAGGGCTGCCACTGGAGACTATTTTTATATTCTCGCAATATCATTTTAAGAAAATCAGTTTTACAGTACATTTATTTCTGTTGTAAATGTTGTTAAAGTCTATATGGAATTTTTGTATTTAAAAAGTGGTCAGAGTTGAATTAAAAAATAGTCGTCAGTGGAAAAAATGAATCAACGGGGAAATCTCGGGTTGCACAAATTTTGCTACTTTTACGTTGCCCGAGGAAATCTCGGGTTGCGCAGCGAGAGGGTTAATACCTGATTTTAACATCGTATTTATAATTTTCGGGAAATCTTAAGTTCGTATACCTAAGGTGAAGTTATTCAGTTACGTAGTTTAGGAATTATGCTGATATAAAATTTTGAACCTCTAATGTTGGATTCATTTGTTATAGTTGCAGATCGTGTTGCCAGGTTCACTGTCACGAAAAGCGGGAGAAAGAGATAATGAAATCGGAATATTGGTTTCTAAATAGAGACATAAAAACAGTTAATCTTATTTAAATTATTGATACGTGTACGCAGCCAATACTGGCTATCAGACTGTGTATCCGGAAGGACCGCCACAGTGTCCAAGCTATCAAGAGAACTGTAATTCATATCCAAGCGGATCCTTCCACAAAGAGCCGCTAATTCCCTTAGAGCACACGACTAAGATAGTGGCCCACTCAGTGGATGAATCATTTCCTGGTTATGAGACACTCAAGGCAGGGGCCCCCCTTACGCCTTCTTCGGGATTTCACAAGCATCTGGAGGACTACGGTCCAACATGAGCACATGGGTCAATGTGATATCTCTCCAAACCTTACAAACCAACATCTAACCATTACGGCAGTGGTCTCAGCACTTGGCACAAACTGTACATGTCTATAACGGAAATTATTCATGCATATTATTGAAGGAATATTATATAAATATACCTCCTAAGACGAAAACCTGCGTAAAATATAATATGTCTCAGGTCACTTGAAATTCTATCTTTGAAAGTTTTACTGTATTAAATAATTACAATACTTACAGTCCGGTAGCCGGTGGCATCGAAAGCCCCCCTCACCGCGGAATTGCAAAAATGTTTATGTAAATCGATAGTAAAAAGTCGTCCGAACGAAATGAACTAGGTATGACAATGTTTGACAAGCCGAAAATATGTTTAATTAAATTAATTATTATTAAAAATCTATAATATTTTATTAGATGTAAATTTCGAACTGGGCGAAAAATGTCCGGACCAGGATTCGAACCCGGGACCTCCTGGCTGAAGCCGCCAGTGCTCTGCCATCTGAGCTATCCCGGACAATTCTGGTCGAACTTTATCACCCAGCTAACCTTGATGATTAGAATCCTGGTCCGGACATTTTTCGCCCAGTTCGAAATTTACATCTAATATGATTTGTTTACCAATTAGAATAATTTTGTTAATATTAATCTAGTGTAATTTCGTATCCAGCGATTTTTGGAGTTCCATTACCTGAGATTTATTCTGTTGAGCTGAACCAGGTTTCAGACCAGATGCTCTAATCATCAAGGTTAGCTGGGTGATAAAGTTCGACCAGAATCGTCCGGGATAACTCAGATGGCAGAGCGCTGGCGGCTTCAGCCAGGAGGTCCCGCGTTCGAATCCTGGTCCGGACATTTTTCGCCCAGTTCGAAATTTACATCTAATAGGATTTGTTTACCAATTAGAATAATTGTGTTAATATTAGTCTAGTGTAATTTCGTATCCAGCGATTTCTGGAGTTCCATTACCTGAGATTTATTCTGTTGAGCTGAACCAGGTTTCAGACCAGATGCTCTAATCATCAAGGTTAGCTGGGTGATAAAATTCGACCAGAATCGTCCGGGATAGCTCAGATGACAGAGCACTAGCGGCTTCAGCCAGGAGATCCTGGGTTCGAATCCTGGTCCGGACATTTTTCGCCCAGTTCGAAATTTACATATAATATGATTTGTTTACCAGTTAGAATAATTGTGTTAATATTAATCTAGTGTAATTTCGTATCCAGCGATTTCTGGAGTTCCATTACCTGAGATTTATTCTGTTGAGCTGAACCAGGTTTCAGACCAGAATCACCAAGGTTAGCTGGGTGATAAAGTTCGACCAGAATCGTCCGGGATTGCTCAGATGGCAGAGCACTGGCGGTTTCAGCCAGGAGGTCCCGGGTTCGAATCCTGGTCCGGACATTTTTCGCCCAGTTCGAAATTTACATCTAATATGATTTGTTTACCAATTAGAATAATTGTGTTAATATTAATCTAGTCTATAATATTTTATCGTCATCGCGGATATTGATCACTCTTACAGCATTTTGTAGAAAAATTTGTGAACTTTTAGAAAAACTTGGTATGACAAACTTTATTCTGCCGAAAAAGTCCGTTGTACCTATTAAGGAAACAGCCGGTGATAAAATTTCACATTAATTTTGCTTTGAATTTTTACCGGTGGCTCCTTTGTGTCGCGTCTGGATGCTGCTGGCTAAGTGCGGTCTTTCCGCGAAAACGGTAAATCATTACATCATTTTAATAATAATTAATTTAATTAAACTTATTTTCGGTTTGTCACCTTTAGTCATACCTAGCTAATTTTGTTCGTATGACTTTTTGCGATCGATTTACATAAATTTATTTCTAATTCCTTCCGCGAAGACCGGGCTTTCGGTGTCACCGGCTCCCGAATTATTATGTAGTTAAATCTGTGATATCGGAATCGCTAAAAATTCCGTTTTGGGGAGATTTCCGACTGAGCAGTTATAACTGTATGGCATTGATTACATAGGACATTTTGCGTTTCAGGTAGGATTCTGTTATACACAGGTACCATTTTTTCACGTTTTGTTAATCACAATATCATAGGTTTTACACATATAAAAACAAAATAGCTAGTAACCGGAAAAATATTTCGTTTTAGCAGGTAGATTTGTATGCTATTCCTTTCTTCGGAATCATAAAAATGTTCCTTTATAGACATGCTTTATTTTCCCAGCATTTGCTGTATTAAGTTTCACTCAATATAGACTAATGCATTTGTTCCCAAACTTTTAGGCTGAAGTACCACTAAATATAAGTTCATACTTCCGCATACCACCAGGTGACAAACTGAAAGCTAATACAGAAAAACCTGTGTAAACGGAATATGCCTAAAACGAAATATTTGTCCAGTTTTTTTTTTGTTTCCGTCTGAGGAGATTTTACTGATTTACATGATTACATTATTAAATTGGTGCTTATATTGACTTTAATATCTTTTAGTGTATGTAAAGTGTATCATTTTTGGGGTGACAATTGAAGTCGCCTTGATTGCAAATTTTTTGCTATATGAATAGTATCTTTGTATCAATAGTAAAATTCACATAAGAAAATTTAATAAGTGAAATGACCTACATAAGAAATTTACATCCCCTCTGAAAGTAAACTGCTTATTAATGCAAGATCGAAGTTCGTTGAAATAAATAATATACATACATACAGTATAGTAACAGAAGAAAACTTTTTTTGGGGTACATGAAAGGTCAACTCAACATCTACCGAATATTAGTTTCACTTATCTATATCCAAAACGCTGTCAAAGCAGTAAAAAAGAGAAAACAACACGGAGCCGGTGAACTAAGACATCAAGAAAGGAGGGAGGTGCGATTGAGCTGCTTTTTGATTTCACATGCTGTAATTTTTATTTCATTTCAGTACCAGTATCAGACTTTCGCGTACCAGTAAACAGAGTTTCACGTACCAGTACTGGTACGCGTACCATAGTTTGAGAACCCCTGGACTAATAAATAGCAGGGGACTAAAAGGAATTTAGAAAAATTTATGTATCATGAAAAATAGGGACATTTTTCGACCCGCACAGGGGTTCCTCGGGACGGGTCCTAGAGCTTATGAAAATCGGGACATCTGGCAACACTAATTGCAAAACAAATTATAATGCGGGTAGTTTCTCAACGTAACTTAAAATCTGCTACCGAAATGATTTGTAATTTTGCCTTCGCATACCTGAATCTTTTAAAAAGCAATTCCTGTTTAAAATTTTATGGATTACACGTCATATACTTTTTTTCGAATATTAATTTCAAATACATATTTTGAAATTCATAGTTGAGAAAATGTGAATTGCAACCTATGATTTGTTTAATGAGTAACATTCTTAAAAGATTTATCTACCCAAATACAAAAACTACCTACATAGCAATCCTACAATGATTAAAAAATGAATTTAAACATTATGTATTTACAACTTTACATGACCACAATTTATAAACTACTAGCTGGAATGACTCCAAGTTTAGCATCCGAATACGAGGATGTATCAACAAGTTTTTGCCCTCACATAAAAATAATTGAGTGAAATTTATGAAATTGATACATTTTATTAGTCCTTTTCTATATAGTTAGTGTGCACAGTAACACATTCCTGCAAAAGGTATTTGAAAGAGAAAGGGGATGATGTATTCCAGAAGACGCGATAATAGACCCAAAGGGGCATTTTCTTAAATTTTACCGACCCCCCCCCCCCACATGTGACATATTGTTGGAAAGGCCTGTGACCAATTATTTATGTTATGCACTCCTGAGCCCCTCCCCACAAATTTGCCACCCGGACGGCATAAATAATGACCGCAAAATTTAGAAAAGTGTCCCCCGGACGACAAATTTGGGCTCAAGGCTCGGGAGGTGCATAACATGAATAAGTAGTCACAGGCCTTTCCAACAATATGTCACATGTTAGGGTCGGCAAAAATTAGAAAAATGCCCCCCTTTGGGTCTAGTATCGCACCGCCTGGAATACATCCTCCTCCCTCTCTTTGAAATATCGTTTACAGAAATGTGTAACTACGCACACTGACTATATAGAAAAGGACTCATACAATGTAGCAATTTCATAAATTTCACTCAATTATTTCTATGTGAGGGCACATACTTATTGATACACCCTCGTATAAAACTTACCGACGAATCCAAATACGATTTCAAAATCTAATGACGATTTTTGAACAGTGTTGAATTCAGATACTTTTCTTCGTGAGGGATTTCTGTGGCTCCGGAGGGGGGAGGGGGATTGCAGTTTTGACCATTGAAAACACAAAATCTGAAATCTTCCCTGGGGAATATCTCATTACTTCGGGGGGGGGGGATGTCCCCCCTTGACCACCCCCTGTATTCCATACTGTTTTTGAAGCATAATTTAAATATAGCATTAATTAGCAGACATTATTACAATTTGGTTTGTATTAATCCCATTTTTAATGACGATTTATTGCTACTAGGCAAGTATTTTTTTTTTTTTTTTTACACAACTGTTCTTATTATAGGATTTCCTCAAAAGAAAACTTGATATTTAAAATTAAGTAATGCTTGAACAATAGTAAAAATACAGGTGAAATAATTTGTATAGCTTATAAATTTTTATATAATAATTTTTAAATTAGATTAATATTTAAACAATAGGCGGCGCAGCGTTATCAAAAAATGCTCAAAGAAGCGAATAAAGTTTTCAATTGTATCGTAAAGAAAATTCCATTTTTTAATTTTTAGGCCATATACGAACGCAATTTTCGTTCGCAAAACTTAAAACGTTTCGTAAACAACGCACATCACAAAAATTTCATAGTTTTTTTTTTACATTCCATAATATATTAATAAACACATGAATGGCGTCTGAAACGTATGCATCTTTTTAAAATTTGTATTAATGATTATAATTTGTTTTATTGTAATTTTTGAGAAAATAAAGGAAACTTAAAAGAAAAGATTAATTTATTTTGAATTTTTGGTCGTATGGTTACATTTAAAGAAAAATAAATTTTTAATAGGAAAAATAAAAAAAAACTAAGTAATACAATAACAGTTTTGTTAATTTAATTGAAAATTGTTTTAAAATTGATTAGATTTGGAAAAAATGTCGAAAAGAAGATCGGTAATGTTTTGCAATGGCAGTGTAGCTTTTGAATTTAATATAAAAAGACGCATTTTTTATGCTCATAAAAAAGACAATGGATATAAATCGGTAACTGCCTCTTTAATGTAGTTATTAAAAAGAAATGGCGTTGCAGTTATCTTCTTTTTTTTCAAACAGGAAAAAATAATTTCGTAAAAAAACATTTTATTTCCTTTTATTCCGTTCATAAAAAATAATGGATCTGAAACGTAAAACATGAACTGTACTTTTAATATAATTATCAAAAGAAATTGTCGTTACATTTATCCTGAAATCCGAAATAAAAAAAAACAGTTTAGTAAAAGAATATTTTATTTCGTGTTACTTTTTTATAATATTTCTCTTGTATTCTCTCTTAAATGTAATTTAGTCATGCGAGTGACATTTAAAACAAAAATCAATCTAAATGTGAAATAAAGCATTAATTCAAATTATTAAAAAAAAGTAAAGTATATTTTTTAATGATATTCAAATGAAGAACAGTTAGAATAAAAATATTTATTTCTGATTTAATTTCAATTGAATGTATTAAATTAGAATTTCCCTTTTATGCAATTAATGTTATCGCTATTACTATGAATTAAATTTAAATTTTCAGCTGTTTTTAACGAATAATGCAGTTCAAATGAATAATAGTTAAAACCATGGTATTGGTTACAAATTTAAATAGGTTAGATATTATTGCTTTAAAGTTGTCACAACAAAAATCAGCTATTATAAGTGTTACGTTCTTGTTATGAAATACATTATTTTTCAAGTTTATCTTTCATTGAAATAAATAATAATTAGAATGATGATATCGGTTTTAGATTTAACTGAAGTAGATATCACCATTTTAAATTTTAATATTATGACATCAGTTCTGTCTGCGAAAAGGTAAGGTAAAAATTAAGATGTCCAATAATCATTAAGATAAATGTATCTATAGCCACGGGCCAGTAATGGGCCACTAATTTTTAAAATTCATTAAGTGATAAGTTTTTATTTAAAACATTGTTTTTGAAATATTATGTTTTATTTTAAAGTAAAGTACTATTGATATACTATATTATATTGTAAATAACTTGTTGGAGAAGCCTAAAACTTAAAGATTTATACATGAGAAATTTAGAAGGCCCACTATTGGAGCATATAGGAAGGTGAAATATTTTACTTTTCATTATTTTCAAACATATTTTAAACTTTGACTGTTTATTCTGATACATGAAGGTTAGGACTAGCCTAAATATATATATAGCTTTCGGAATTCACGAAAATTCAAATAATAATTATATAAATGTCCTAAAGTGGCCCACTACTGGTGAGTTTAACTTAGTAGCATTTTAAAGTTATAGATTTTTTTTTTTTTTAATAAGCAATAAACTTTTGAAACTTAAATAACATTAATGAGAAAGTAAACTAGAATTTTATGTAAATATTTTTAAATTAATAAATTCACTTTCTGGGGAAGCAAAAGAACATTTATGTAAAGTTAAAAAACATGGATACATGAAATAATTAATAGTTTTATTACTAAAATAGGTGTAAAAACAATTAGAAGGTTTTAAGACATTAAAGCAAATTTACATATGTTAAATATAAAGGAATTCACCGGAGACCCAAGCACTTTCGGCCAAACGCTGGTCATCATCAAGGGGTGAAGTGAGAAAAAATCGGCAAACCTCCCGAATGCACACTGGTTTAAATATTGCAGGGCGAATTTAAAGAAAGTCCATAAAAGAATGTCTTAAGTGTCCTAGAGTGTTGGTTCAAGGTCACAAATAAAGAGAAACTCAAACAGTTTTAGCTAAGCGCATACGCGAGCACTGCTTTGTTATTAACTCGCTTTCAGTGCCACATACGCAAAGTGGCGACTCCTGAGCGTAAAGCGTTATTGATGGACATAAATCAAGCTAATTAGCTGTGATAAAAGTAATTTCCTCAGTTACATAAATAATGCGTCGTTTCAACTCAGCCATAAATCTATTCAAATGAACCTTGAAATAACCTTGAAAACTTTGATAAAGATAATGACTTGTTGAGTGACTCATAGACATTAAACGGATTTATTATTATTATTATGATATTGCTATTACAATTATTATTACTGATTTATTATCTTATAATGTAAATATTTTTTCATTCTGAAAATGTAGTCATTCCAGAGAAGAGGCATGAAAATGCTCTCTCTTTTTTACAATTTAAACAATGTGAATTAAATAGCTTAAAGTATTACCACTGCTTATTTATTTGATATAATAGTCTACAATTTCTTTTGTCAAAGGAGGTTATTAAGAGTGGTTGATTAAAAATATGACAACTAACACATATTGGATTACACAAAGTGTGAATTTACACCGAAATAGATAAGTATCCTGAAGAACGGGTAAGTCCCAATTTTATCTAACTTACTCACGCCTTTTTCACTGGGATTCAAATACTAACAGGATTATGATTACTGATCACTGAATAAAAATAAATAAATTAAATAGCCTCCACTGAAATCTGAAATATCAGATATTTGATAAATAAACTTTTAAACTTTCAAAAAGAAAAGTTGGAAGAACTTTTTACGGTAACACGTAAGTAATCAAAAGTTAAGAAAATGGCAGCTTCTAAAGATAATTTAGCAATTGAAAAACTTACAGCTACGAACTACTCGATTTGGAAATTCAAGGCCGAAATGATGTTAACTAAAGAAGACTTATTTCATGTAATTACGGAAGAACCGCCTAATCCAATTACGGACGCTTGGTCCAAAAGTGATAAGAAAGCCCGTGCTCTAATTAATCTAACAATTGATGATAGTCAGATTACTCATGTTAAAAATTTACAGACAGCCAGACAAACTTGGCAAGCTTTGCGTGAAATCCATGAGCGACATAATTTGTCTAGCAAACTTTATCTCTTAAGAAAACTTTACGGGATTAAATTAGCGGAATGCGGCAACGTTGTTAATCATATTACAAAAATAATGGAATTAGTAGATAAATTAGCGGCCATAGGAGAAGTTATAAATGATAACCACATTTCTGCACTGTTATTATGCTCCCTACCCCAATCTTATGATACTCTTATTACTGCCCTTGAATCGAGAGAAGAAAATCAACTCACACCATCATTTATTAAGTCTAAACTTATTGACGAATATAACCGACGATATGATCATAATGAGATAACAGAAAATCCTGCCAGAGCATTTAAAGCACAGAAAAATTACAACAACAAAACAAGTAATAAATACTGCTCCAATTGTCGGATGAGAAACCTTTATACCCAGGAATGTTGGCGTAATAAAGCCAAAACACAAAATACACCACAAAATCAACACATTAGACCAAACAAAAAACATTACTCTACATCACTAGTTTTTCAAAAGAGTGAAAACAATTTTAGAAGTGGACAAACACCAGAATCAAACCGTAGGTACAGTCACTCTGAAAATGAAAACAATACATGGGGGGCGAGCGAAAATAAAAATTACGCCTTTATAACACAAGGAATAGAAAACAAAACATTTATAGTAGACAGTGGCAGCTCAAGCCATATTGTGTGTTCAGAATCAATGTTTACAGAAATAAGATCACGCGAAAAAACAAATGTAACTATCGCAAACGGGAAAAAACTTATCAGTTACGGGTCAGGTGACGTAAATATAAACACGCGAGCATCAGACAACAAAGTTCATGAAATAACACTTAAAGATGTATTACTAGTACCTGAAACTTAAAGAATTCATCGCGTTAATTAGCAACAAATTTGGAGAAAAACCGAAAGCAATTAGAACAGATAACGGAGGGGAATTCACATCAGATGAAATAGAAAATTACCTCAGGGCTAATGGGATAAAACATCAACACACAGTTCCATATTGCGCAAACCAGAACGGTGTGGCAGAGAGAAAAAAAGATCGTTAGTTGAAATGGCAAGGACAATGTTAAGTGAATCAAATTTACCATTAAAGTTCTGGGGGGAAGCAATTTGCACAGCAAATCATTTGCAAAACAGACTACCGACAAAAGCAAATGAAAAGACGCCATACGAGTTATGGACAAACAGACAGCCAAACTTAAGTTACGTTAGGGTATTTGGCTGCAAAGCCTTCGCATATATCAGTAAAGCCAGAAGACAAAAATTAGACGATAAAGCTATAGAGGGAATTTTCGTCGGATATGATAATGAATCCAAAGGATATAGAATATATGTAGGAGGAAATGAAATAAAGATCGCGAGAACCGTTAAATTTCTCGAAAACAAATTTAAATATAGAAACGAGAAAGTAGAAAACAAACCAAAACAAGATGAAAATCGGGTTAACGAAAATTTTGTAGAAATAGAAATTTCAAACAGCAATGTGACACCATCCACGCCCAATCAACCAGTAGCAGAACTTAGACGATCAGAAAGAATTAATAAAGGTGTACCTCCTGATAGGTTAATATACATGGTTAAGAACGAAAACGCTACTGAACGAAAAAATTATGAGGAAATCGAAAACATGGAAAATTTTAAGGATAAACAAAATTGGATAGATGCAATGAAAAGCGAAATGAACTCCCTTATGAAAAACAAAACTTGGTCAATTGTAGAACCTCCACCAAATAGGAGAATAATAGGTTGCAAATGGACCTACAAACTAAAACGCGACAACACAGGAAAAATCCAAAAATATAAAGGACGTTTAGTTGCAAAAGGATATTCACAAAAATTCGGGGAGGATTATGATGGAACTTATGCACCAGTCGTGTCATATACAACAATAAGAGAATTATTAATAACAGCATTGCATCAAAATTTAAATGTAAAACATATCGATATTAACACCGCGTTCTTACATGGAGAGCTTGAGGAGGAGATATATATGTCACAACCAGAAGGTTTCGCTAAACCAAATGAGGAAAATAAAGTATGTAGGCTAAACAAAGCCATATACGGACTTAAACAAGCCGCGAGAGCGTAGCATAATAAAATCACAGAAACACTAAAAAAGGTGAATTTCAGTCAGAGCAAATTTGACTCATTCCTTTTTACGCGAAAAAGGGGCGATAACACAACATACATAATAACATACGTAGACGACATTTTAATCGCTGGAAAAGACGAAATAATAGAGGAAGTAATCGCGAGCTTAAATAAAGAATACGAGCTAAAAGATTTAGGTGACATCAGTAACTACCTATCTATAAACATTAAAAAAGTAAATAAAAGCTACATGATAAATCAAACTCAGAAAATAGAAGAATTAATCAATAAATTTAATTTGCAAGACGCAAAACCGTGTAGCACACCGATGGAAACAAATTACACACGCTTTAATGATGAGGATAACATTTTACCAAACAACACATATTACAGACAAGCCATAGGAGCACTTCTATATCTAGCAACAATAAGCAGACCTGACATCTGTGCAGCAGTAAACATTCTTAGCAGAAGAAATGAATCACCAAGAATGAAAGACTGGAATGCAGTAAAGAGAGTGATAAGATATTTAAAGACTACAAAAAATTATAGTCTAGTTCTGAGCGGAGAAAAGAAACCGATACTTGAAGTTTATGCGGATGCAGATTGGGGAGGAGATGTAGATTCACGAAAATCAACGAGTGGGAACCTATACATGTTAGGAAGAAATCCCATACAATGGTCGACCAAGAAACAATCCTGCATTGCATTATCATCGGCAGAGCCGAGTATGTGTCAGCAGCAAATGCAGCAATTGAAATAAAGTGGCTAGTCAATCTACTGGAAGAATTAAACCTAAAGCAAACCTTACCTATAGACCTACATGAAGACAACTAGTCCACGATCAAGATGATAGAATTAGAAAAGCACTCAAGTAAGACTAAACATATTGAAATTAGATACCACCTGATAAAACAACTAAAGCAAGAAGGAACTATCAACCTAACGTACTGCCCAACGAAATTGATGATAGCAGACCTGTTTACAAAACCAGTTCCCAAACCTGGTTTTCAAACCCATAGAAGGAACTTAAATTTATGTGAGAATGAAACTTCAGAAATTAAGATGGAGTTGATGGACATAAATCAAGCTAAATAGCTGTGATAAAAGTAATTTCCTCAGTTACATAAATAATGCGTCGTTTCAACTCAGCCATAAATCTATTCAAATGAACCTTGAAATAACCTTGAAAACTTTGATAAAGATAATGACTTGTTGAGTGACTCATAGACATTAAACTGATTTATTATTATTATTATGATATTGCTATTACAATTATTATTACTGATTTATTATCTTATAATGTAAATATTTTTTCATTCTGAAAATGTAGTCATTCCAGAGAAGAGGCATGAAAGTGCTCTCTCTTTTTTACAATTTAAACAATGTGAATTAAATAGCTTAAAGTGTTACCACTGCTTATTTATTTGATATAATAGTCTACAATTTCTTTTGTCAAAGGAGGTTATTAAGAGTGGTTGATTAAAAATATGACAACTAACACATATTGGATTACACAAAGTGTGGATTTTCACCGAAATAGATAAGTATCCTGAAGAACGGGTGAGTCCCAATTTTATCTAACTTACTCACGCCTTTTTCATTGGGATTCAATTACTAACAGTTATTGCTGGGCTGAACATTTAAAAGCCCTTAGAACCATGCAATTTTTTTTCCTTTGGGGATTTATAAAAAATCGTGTCTACGTTCCACCGTTACCTAATGTTTTCCAGAGTTGAGACAGAGCATTGAAGAGGCTACTGCTTCCATTACTCCGGACTTGTTAACCAAAGTGTGAGAATTGGACTATAGGTTGTATGTGATCCGTATAACTAAAATGCACCTGTTGAACATTTGAAAGAAAAACTAGGTTAGTTTACCTTCAATTTGATGTATGATTTGTTGTAAATAGTCTAAATTAAACTGTTGTAATTACCATTGAAACGGGGACATTGTTTTATGGACATCCTGTATACTTATTTCATTGCCATGCACTTTTTATAATTTTTTTGTGTGAAGTATGAATTATGAATATTTAATGTACATATATGTATATATATATATATATATTGTAATGAACAAAAGTTTTAACACAGATTGATATGCATAAAGGTTTCTAATATGCGTACACAAAATATCATAACTTTCTTCCAAGGTATTTTCTGCTACACTTAAAAGATTCATAAACACTAGAGTTTAAAGAACATTATCGGTACTGGCTAGTGGAATAATTCCGTTACTTTTCCTTTGCGATAATTTGTTTTTGAATAGTTTCGGATGTCTCTTTTATATCATCGGTTAGGGGAAAAAAGGGGAAAACAACTGGGTAAGTGTGATCACAGATCGCACAGAGGATTTCGTTTAATATTCCTTTCAAAAAACTTTATCCTTTTGCAAAATCTGTTAGTTTCACATTTCGCTACCAGGGGGCGCACTCTTTCTACACAAACATCTATCGAACGAAACTCCGTTTTACAACCTGTCAGTAGATATATTATTGGAGGGCATCGGGTCCATAGCATCCGAGATAGGTAGGCGCCCCTGGCGGTAAAAATTGGAACTGAAATATGTAAGGCTATGTGTATAATATGAAATAGTGGTCAAAGTGGTGTCGGCAAAAGTTAGAAAAGTACCTACCGGGTGGAATAGGGGGAGGTTAGAAAAATATCTTAAAATACACAAGTTAGAGCCCGGAAGGGTAATTAATATAAGACGTTTTGAAAATTTTATGATTTTTCGTGTGATTGCAAGTGTTCTGCTGTAAGTATGCAAAATTTCAAGTCTCCAACTTAATTAGGGGCTGAGTTAGAAAAAATGCTTTAAATACACAAGTTAGAGCCCGGAGGGCTAAATAATATGACTTTTTGAACATTTTATGATTTATCGTGTGATCGCAAGTGCTCTGCTATAAGTATGCAAAATTTCAAGTCTTCAACTTAAATAGGGGCTCAGTTAGAACAAAAAAGCTTAAAATACACAAGTTAGAACCCAGACGGGTAAATATAAGACTTTTTCAAAATTTTACGATTTGTCGTTTGATGTGAGATGTTCCGCTATAAGTATACAAAATTTCAAGTCTCCAACATATATAGTGTCTGAGAACGGGCTCTGTGACGGACAGACAGACAGACAAAGGAGCGAGACGAATAGGGTTTAGTCAGATGAACGAAACCCTAAAAAGAGTACCCCATATTTTAATGCTTAAATTCAAACGATAAAAAAAAAACTCGTGAAATAACCGTATGATTGGTCATTCTTTCTTTCTTTCATTTTATGTTTAAAGAAATGGTTTAGGTTGATCGTATTCATAGTGAGATGATATCAAACTCTGGAATTTACAACATATTTGGCTTAGGATACCAAATGTGAAGTCATTCGGCCAAGTTTTTAAATAATTAGGAAAGTTTAAAGTTGAGAACCCAATGTTAAATTTAGATTCCAAAGCGGGTTTTTTTTAAACCTTAGATAACACAAATATTTCTTTTGAGAGTATGTTTTCAACACTTTCCAACATTCTTGAAAAGTGCTTATGAATTCGGCTTGTCTGTCGTTCCGTTTGTATGTCTGTCCGCCTCTAATTCGCATAAATATAGTTCGATTGTCATGATATGAATATATGTTATTTGGCTTTACTATGGCATGTTCGGTATTGAAAATGAAGTGCGTAGTAAGTTCGGTTCATTTACAGGGTCACTCAAAAGAATCCCGTTACATTACGGTCTATGGGGGAAAATCGTTTGCCTTGTATTTTAATGATATTACAGTATTTTAAACATGTTGAAAATGATGTACACATCTGAGGTGTACTACAATGTTCTTTGTACAGAATATCGTGTGCATAGAACTTATCGTTTATTTATAGGAACACACAAAAGGATTTGACTATAGAAGAAAATGAGCAATAATTGAACTACTGAAGTCCAAGAACAATAATTGCTGGAAGTACGTTTTCAGTCGTGCGTTTTTAAACTTAACTACTTTTTAAATATTACTTGGTGTGTATAAATTCTATAGACCATATACAGGTCACACAAAAGTTCTCAACAAGATCCGTGTATTAACGGAAATTGTTGAGTGGAAATTTTCAACTGTGCTATGCGTTTAATTGAGCTTACTTCTAGCATACTATGTAGTATGCGTACATATCTGTAGATCATATACAGGGCTGCAAGAAAATCTTATATTTTAACGAATATTCGTGGTAATAGCAGAAATTGGGATTTCAAATGCTTTATGTTTTTTCCAAATTGTTTATTTAGATGTCATCTTTCACCTAGTAAACTCTAGAGTTTTTTTATAATATTCTGAATATGTTGGAAAATGTTTCATAATATATGCTGATATTATGATTTTTTGTTCTTGATTATAACTATATTTAGGTTTGATTACCACAAATTGTATAGAATTGTATTCCTTTTAATTAATAGCAAACTTCCTTGATTATAAAAGTTGAATATTTTTAATTAAATATAGTGGTCCAAAAGAATTGAATTTATTTAAAGAAGGTTAAATTTTAATTAATTAAATGATGCATAACAGCCGTGTAGCGTTAAGCATAACTCAAAAAACTACTCGTAGAATGCGGTGTTGTTTTGGATTCGCATAGTTGTATTGTTGCCAAGCCCCCGATTTTTTGAATAAAAGTAATTTAAAACAGCCAACTCTATTCTCTTTTATTGTAGAATTCTTCAATTTAAACTAACATTTTGTATAAGAACATAGTGATATTAAAAAAGAAGGAGACTTGGCAACTCTATATTTGAAAATTCTAGAAATCGTTTTATATTAAAAGGTTTATAAGTTACAATTGATATTTTTTCGAAAATTAATTTTACGTAAAATGTATGTGTTCTTTTTAACATTTTCCAATATAGTTCTAAAGTGTTCACGAATTCGGTTTGTCTGTCCACGCTCTAACTCACCTAAATATTCTCGGATTTGCATGTAATATATAAGTGTTAATTATCTTTACTATGGTATGTTCGTTATTGAATATGGAAAGTGTGTAGAATAGTTCATTTACAAGGTCACTCAAACGAGTCCCGTTACATTATGGTCTATGGGGAAAAATCGTTTGTAGTGTATTTTAATGGCATTATGTTACTTCAAATGTATTGAAACTGATATAAATTACCGGATTTCACTACAAGATTATTATTACAGAATAGGACATTCATAGCATTTATCGTTAATTTACGGGGACACACAAAATAAATCGGTTACAGTACTGTTTTTGAGCAATAATTTCTGGAAGTGAGTTTTCAATTTCGGTATGTGATTTTAAATTTAACTCATTTTTTGCATGTTACTCATTGTGTTTAAATTCTATACATCGAATACAGTACTGCACAATAGAATTCTTGTACCATTCTACTTACCAGCTGAAAATGCTGAAAGGGAATTTTCGACTGTGGTATATATTCCCCAACTGAAGTAAATTTTTGCATGCATATAGTTTATAGATACAAATCTATATATTATGTACAAGGCTGCTCAAAGAATTAGGATAATTTTCCGATTGTAGATAAGAGTTGATGAAACTGGGTTTTCAAATATGTTATCAGCTTCTAAATTGTTCAATTAGACATCCTATTCAACTTATTAAACCGTGAAGTTATGTTACATTATTTTGAATGTGTTGGAAAGTGTTTCATAATCTATGCTTGATGCATGATTTTTTTTCTTTTTCTTTTTTGGGTCGATTTGATGATTAAAATATATGGTGTCTTCTCTATTCTTTTCGCCTATTAATTGTACTTAAACTACTATAATTGGATGATGATTTAATTTTTTCGATCTTTATACAACTTGAACCAGCATTTTCACAGTAAAAAATCATAAAAACATAACATTGTTAGTCGTGGCATAAATTAAATTATAAAGAGCAATAACTCAATTTATCTAAGTAAATAAATGATGGAATAAAACTACAATTTTTACTCATATTTATTATCAGTATTTAAGATCTTGCAATTGTAAATGAAATAAATTATTCCCATTCAAATTAAGAAACAATAAATTTTAACTTCACATTTATCTGATATAGAATGTATCTTAAAATATAAACAAATATATTCTAAGTCCTATTAGAATTTATCCTGCATTAAGATTTAAAATGATGCAGATTAAATAAAGGATAAGCATTTCTAAAAATGGATATAAATTCTTTATTTTCGAAATACATAAAAAAGCCATTTTACTTTGAATAGAAAAATGTCAAATAATGCGCGTTTTGAAAATATTTAAATCTCTAAAACGAAATGTTTTATATTTTCTCTTTCTTTTCATAAGAATGTCTCGTAATAGAACATGTGTCTGCTCATACGTTGTTAGAAACGTAAGTTTTAGAAGTTTTCGTAAAACTAAATTCTATAAAAGAATATATAAAATTTTTATAAAACCTATATTTTTATATCCAGTTCTAAGATTTATAAAATCTTTAGATTGGAAACTGTATTGCATTTCGTCATAATACTAATATAAACAATTTTGCTTATGTTTATGAAATATTACAATATCTCCTTTGTATATTTTTAAACAAACATAATATCGAAATGTATATCATTTGACTAGACGTAGCATTTGTAGAATTCGTATAAATAGAAATGAAAATTTGTATCGAAATCGAAATAGGAAAAACTTTTTAATATGTATATGAGGACGTGAGTTTAAAAACTCGCCTTATCCAGAAAATCAAATTCTGTGAAATCGCAAAAAACCTCTGATTGCGTCCATTGGTTTCCATTGTAAACAAACATATTACAATGCCAGAAAAACGGGATAAAATTCTTTTTTTTTCAGATTGTCGTGTTTGTTCGGTACATATTTACCAATAGAAGAGATTAATAGAGAAAACCTAATCTTTTAAATTTTGGATAAGTATTTGGAGTATTGAAACTCACGTCCTCAATTATATACAACATTTTATGTTATTTTGACACTGTGCATAATTTATAAGTTACTTCTCTCATCTTTTTAATTTAAATTTTATTATGTTTTCACCACGTTGAAGAAAAATATTTAATGATTATTTTTGTGATATAATACATTTTTTTAAGGATCGCTTTTCCCTTGTGTAAACTAAAAGTTTTTTTTCTTCTAATAATCATATTGAAAAATATATAAAATGCAAAAGTGTCTGCCTAGGTAAACTAAAATGTATAATATTTTATATTTAATTTAAAATGCTTCATTGCTAATATCAATCAATGATACTAATTAATATATAACTTCGTTTGGAGATGAATTGCATATAGATTATAATGAAGTTATTACAAAAGACCAATCTTTCATAAAGTGAAAAGTCTTTTTGCATAATCTATGAAGAACAAAAATTCTTTTGTTTAACCAACATTTCTATGAAAAGAAAATCTGTTTAATTAAAAACTTTTTCAAAAGTTATTTGATTTCTTTTATTACCAGTTTCGAAATTGCTTTTAATATTAATAAAAAGATACTTCGCTGTTTGTTTTTTCCAAGAAAATGTTCCCTTGTGATGTGAATTAAATCGAATGTTTGATAACATCCTCTACAAGGAAGAGATTCTTTTTAAATTAATTTCTTTATCGTTAGAACACTTGGTTCTTTTTTTTTTCGAGTTGTGAAGCAGTTTCATTGTGTGTGTTTAATCATTTGATGTATCCTTGGTTTTGTAAATATTTAGCGTTACTAAATCAAAAGAATTGCAAGTGAAATATTTTATATTAAAGATGTGAATTATCACACTGCTGACATACTTCACATCTTTAATATTCAATAATTAAAGACTAAATCACTAACTGCTTCACATCTTTAATTTTCAATAATTTCAAGCGTAATTTCACTGCTGAAAAGTAGTTGAAAAATTAATTAGAAATATTTTATGTTTAAAAATAGAAATAAAATGATATATTTCATACTATGTTTTTTAGAATTTATAGTATATAAATAATTGTTTACCATATGTATTTTTTAAATCTTTCGTACAGATTTTTTTTAAAGATGTGGGGAATAATTTAGGCTTTAAATTGGTATGTTTAATTCGAATTCTTTAACCCTTTATGTCCCGATGGTACTTTAAATTACTATTAAAATAACTTGCTATAAAATTCATTTAATACATCGATTAGTAGTAACAGAGTTTAGAATGAGTTATACATACTAATTTATCTTATTCCAAAAGCATTATTGGATGAAAAAAACAAAATTATTTTTAAAAGGATGATTTCTTTTTCATTTGCATCTTTTCAGCTTTCTTGATGTTGAAAAATTTCAGTTTGGAATTATTCCTATATATCTATTGTAAGAACATTATACTTGTACATTTCCTAATTTTATAAAATATTAAAAAAATATTTTAAATAAAAGATTTGAGTGAAGTTATAAATATTGCACAAAATACCTATAAATACAAATTTAATTAATTAAATTTGTTTGGCAAAATACTTTTAAAATTTATTAAATGATTGTGTAAATCTTCTAATGTAATTTCAAAAATTCACGAAGAATGCTTTAGAAGATGAAATTTTCATGAAATCCTAATTTGGGACATAAAGGGTTAATTCGGAAATAAAAGCAGTAAGGAATAATAATATTGTTACAATATTCACCTGTAAGATAATTTACTCTTAAATCGTATTCCTAATAACTTTTTATTTAACATATTAGAACTTCTGTATTTTGCATGAAAAGGCATAATCTATTCTAATAGATTAAATTTAAAATTTTTAAATGAAATAATTAACTTATTTCGAGTACATCAGAAAATTTTTAAATGAAAAAAGCAACTTATATCATTTAAAAATTTTCTGATGTACCCTTTGCAGTTTTCCATTCATATAATTGATCAAGACTAGACTTCGTCTCAACTACGCTTTCGTCGCTAGACTTTCCAACATCATATTTATCCTTAAGACGACTGCAGAAACAGTTCGAAACGTTGATATTATGCTTTATAATTAATTTTATTTGTTAAAGTTCATATAAAAGTTCTTGTTTATGTGTACCATTAAGTTTGTGTTCTTAACAAAATCATTAATTTTTTTAAAATAAGAGGTTTTATTAAATACAGCTCATATTCAAAATATTAGAATAATTGAGAAAAAGTAATAAGAAAAATTATTTTTCATTTATTTATTTTGATACTAAGTAAATGTAATAAATTGCTTATAAATTAAATCTGGAATGTTTAGATAAGATTTTAACATTTACAAAACATAAATTACAGTACAATAAATTAGGTATACAGCTTTCTGAAACACATCACAATATTAGAATAAAATTTAGATTGGTTCAAAATATTAGCATATTTTATTTTACTCAACAATATTACCTTATGAATATGAAGTAAATGGTAGTTAATATTTTGTAGCATCCCCTTTAGCTTTCATAACAGCGCACAATCGATCTTGCATACTATATACATGGTGTTTACAAACATTTCTAACAATATTAGCCCGAATACACTTTATACATACATGCCACTAACTAAGTGTTACTTGAAGAAGGATTTTCCTGGAGTTTTTTTGTCATTATACAGCATAAGTCTTTGATGGGATTAAGGTCTGGTGAGTTTGGTAGCCAAAGAAGTACCTTAATGTTGCGTTGGCGGAACAAATTCTTCGTTGACACCGAGGTAGGCGGTGATTCTAAATCTTGTTGAAAGATGAAATCGTCTTCAAATAAATCTTCTGATGATGGACTCAAGTAATATTCCAAAATTTCTTGATATATCTGAGAGTTAACCTTTTCGTAGACGATGCATAATTTTCCAGGTCCTTCTGCACTCATGCAACCCGAAACGATGACACTAGCAGCAAATTTTACGGAATGTTTAAGGCATTCTTTATCAAATGATTCTTGCTTCATTCTCCAAACTCGAATATCTTGATTACCATATGAATCACAAAATATACTTTCATCACTAAATAATATATTTTTCCAATCTTCTTCGCTCCATAAACGTCTTGATTTACACCAATTCAATCTTATTCGCTTTTGTTTTGCAGTCATGAGAGGTTTTCTTTTCGGTACACGAGATTCAAACTTAAATTTTGAAGACGTCTTAATGTTGTCGATGTAGAAACTTCAAAGCTTTCTTCTTTCCATTTTCGGTGCAAGAATCGTACACTTTTAAAACTTTTTTTCTTAATTATATGCTTCAGTTACCTGTCATCTCTAGCAGATTTTTTAAGTTTTCGGCCGCCATTTCGGCGATTATTTTGAAATTTTCCATTTTTTGAATATTGTGTTAGTATTTTACTAACGCTTGATTGCGAACAATGTAAATAATTCGCTATTTAACATTGATTTTTACCGTGCCGATACAAATCAACCATACCAAGTTTAATAGATTCAGGAATATCATTCGCACGACTCATTTTAAGACGAAAAAGCAAACAAACTGCAAAAAGAATATTGATTTTAAATAAAATCGTCTGAATTTAATCAATAATGCCACCAATTATGAATTGGTGACAATTAAAGGAGAATTAATGTGAAATATTCTAATATTTTGAACCACATGAATAAATATTCTAATATTTTGACTTTTCAAAATAATTTTTTTTCAATTAATCTTTTCAAAAATGATATTAATTTTAAGATAATAAATAAGTTTAATCAACAATAAGTTCTTAATAAAAATACCGTTTGCATATTTGCATTAAAATACATTAAATTATCAAACGATATTTTCAATTTGTAAAAGAAATTAATTATTTTAATATTTTGAATATGAGCTCTACAATATGTTAAATAATAGGTTCTAGTCAACATAATGTTATTTTTTAAATTTATTGGTATAAATAAAAACACATAGTTTAGAACATGATGAAACACGAGGATAAGTATACACCACAGGCACCGATATAAAAAACACTTAATTTTTATTATACGACGTAAACATCATCTCTGGTAATCTGGGATGCAGTTTTAAAAAAGAAAATGTTTAATGATTCAAGGTTCATTCGATGTTACTAACTCATTATATTATTGAATTACTACCGTTTTCACCATTTATAAGACTGCTCAAATAAATCTATTTGCGAGCAGAAAATTTATTTCATAAAATGTAATTTTTTTTGGCATTTATTTGATTTTATTTTATGAAAAAAATTTCTTCTTTGAAAGTCTTATTTTAGCCATCCCTTATACGCTGCAAATTACGGTAATAGCTACGTTCTAATCTTAGGTGCGTTTATTTTAATTTTATGGCAAAAGTAATATTTTCAAAAACTAATAACATTATTATTAAAAATAATAAAGTAATATAATAATTCAATTAACTTAAATAATAATGAATTATGTAGTAAAATATGACACAATATAATAAACTTTACCATCGAAGTTCTATATTTGAAAACGCGAGTTTCAAAACTCGCCTTATCCATAATTTAAAAACTCGTATTTTCTCTGTCAACCTATTCTATTGATAAACCTGCACCGAAAAAACACTGGAACGTGGGGGAAAAATTAGTTTTACGTGTATTTCTGGCATTGTAAAATCAGGGTTTACAAAGAAAACAATGGACGCTTTCAGAGAATTTTCGTGATTTCGCAAAATTTCATTTTCTGGATAAGGCGAGTTTTGAAACTCATTTAAACTTTAGAATCAGTCTTATTTATATTAAGGCGCTTCATTGCGCACTTAGTCAATGATGTAAATAAGATAGTTTTATTTACAAATTGAGCACAGTTGTTATTAGAATATCTTTCAAACTATGCCATTTTTTAAAAAACTCAAATTATACATAGGAATGGCAGAAAACAAAAAACTTTCTTAACCAGATATTTTATTTAATTATTTTTACTTTATATGATGTAAAATAAGATATTTTATTTATTTATTTTTTGCTTTATATGATGTAAAATATTTTATTTATTTATTAGCTCCCGGTAAGCCATTTCTTTCCCCCAGCTTATTTTGTGTCGTCTCCAAAAAATAACGTTACGTTGTATCAGCCAGCCGTAAAATAAAGCAGATGTATCATTTACGATTAAATACCCAATAGTAATTTTTTTAACTTCTAAGCATAGCACATTTTCAATTTTTATACCGTCGTATTGGAAAAAAAAGTACTTTTAAATGCAATTTGTATGAAAACTGCGCTTCCATTTATTTTTGAAATATTAATTTTTTTGTAGTTTTTGGAGCCATTTGCTTAATTTGGCCAACGGAAGTACTCCATTTCTGTAGAAAGTAAAGGAAAAATAGAGGTAAAATAGTAATTATGTATTTTTGTTGCCTATTTCTCATAACAACCGAAAGAAAATGTAATTAAAATACGTGCTATTTTGAAAAAATATAAACGAATGATTTCTGTTAAAACATGGAGCTATTATAAACTATATTTAATTTTAAATACCTATATTAATGTTACAAACAAATGAAAGCTTATGAATCATTAGACAGCCTTTTTTGTCGAGTTTCTTTAATGACGGCATCTTTTTGCTACATTTGTGTATTATTTCGCGATAGTGACGTCCTATGCATACTTTACTATAGATGTTTAAGAATGGATCGTAAATGTGGAATTCTTAAGCGGATGCGAATGACGTCATTTTACATAAAATAAAAGCGTGTGCTTAAAATTGCCCGTCTTAAATTTGAAATATTTTTTGTACTGTTTACATATATTTTTTTTTCATCGGGGCGACACTAGAATTCTGAAAAAGCAGAATTCCTGTTTTCTAGTTTGTTTTTTACTTTATTTGAAAATCTAGAGGTGTTTGAGATATTTTACTGCCAGTTTCAAAATTGCTTCTAATAATTTATAAGGGACAATTTCCTTTGCGCAGAAAAATTTCTTTTTTTTTTTGTTTTTATTTTTTCAAAAAGGGAATTTTTGAGACATGAATTCAGTTAACTGTTCGATAAGGTACTGTAAAAACCAGAAGGGTTTTTTTAAGTTATCAACTACTATTTTTTTGTTCGTTAATGATGTAAATAAATATTTGAGGAGGTGAGTTTTAAAATTCACCTTATAAAGAAAATCAAATTTACAGAAATCGCTAAAAACCTTTTACTGCGTCCTTTGGTTTTCATTGTAAAGAAAGATTTCACAATGGCAGAAATATAGGATAAATAGTTTTTTTTGTATATTGTGCTTTTTTAGTGCAGGTTTACCAATAGAATAGACAAATAGAGAAAACACGTTTTTTTTAAATTTTGGATAATGCGAGTATTCAAACTCATGTTCTCATTTTCAAAAATATGGCTTCTTGAGACTTGAATTCTGTCAAATGTCCGATAACGGAGTGTGGAAACAAGAAGGTTTTCTTTTGTTGTAAAATCTTGGATATTTTTTGTAAGAAAACTTGAACACTTTTCGAGTTCGATTGACTTTACATTGAGCATATTTAATCTTTTCACGTATCCTTGGTGTTCATATAAAAAAATAAATTCGATTTGCTATATAACATCTCTAAAAGAAATGATTTAAGTTGAATAATAAGAATAAGGTTATTTTATACTGTTTTCTTTAGAATTTCAATGAAAAATAGAATTTAAAATCGCTAGATTTAAATATTTCAACTCTTGGCTTTGACGCTTTTTCATTATGTTTGGAAATGTTCAACACGCATGATATCTTTATCAATCTCTTTCATTGAGTTATAAATAATAATGTATAACTAAACCAAACGTAACTTGCGCCGCTAAATCTAACTTCTATTTTGAATAACACCTCTGTGAAAGACTAAACAAAAGCACTGCCCCATACGGACACTTCAAGTTGAACTATAATACAGCGTTTACTTACTTAGCGTTAATTACAGTGTTAACCCATTCGGGACCATGGGTGCATATATGCACCCTTAATAAGAGCATACAGAATTTGTTTCAGACAGCAGTAAAAAAGAAAAGAAATATTTGGTTTCTCTAATTAGCGCCTTATCGCGATTGTTTAATTAAGGGTAGCTTAAAAAAAAAAAAAAAAAGTTGTGCCAACCAAATAAAATTTGTGCAAAAGCCTCCGGCCCCAAACGGGTTAAGGGTGTACTCAAATCCAAACTGCTTGGTTTCTGACTCATTTCTAAATTCATTCTTGTTTTGAAACGCATCAAATTGTCAGATTCTCTTGATCAGACTCTATATAATGTCCCGATTTTGTCGATTTTTTAATAAAAGTAGAATATTTTGCAAAAAATGCTGTCAAAGTTGGCGTTTTGAAACGAATTTCCCGAAGCGAGAGAACGGGGAACGAAACAAATGGCCATACTGAGATAATTGTTTATAAATCAAATTATAATTAATTGAGAGAAAAATGAAAATAGACGGCCGCTTATACATCTCTTCAAAAATCACGCCAGCGCAAGTTTCACGTCTTCACCTTTTAAAATGAGTTTTAAAACATGTCCGATAATTTCGAGTTTTTGAGCGTGGAAAAATATTTTTTTGCATAAAACTTTAAGCTTGCTGGAACAATATATCTGCGGGTTTACTCCACAATCTATTGAAGTTAGTGCGTTGCAGTATGTTACAGGTCAAATAGACCAAAAATATAGTAAAATACAACAGCTGATGCCCATTCACAAAAACTTGAGAAAAAATTTGTTTTGACACTAGAAATAAATATTCGATTAGCCCCCAAAACAAAGCTGTTTTACCCCCCACCCTTTTTTTGGGGGGGGGGATTTTACCTCAGGAGGGTGGGGAAAATCAAAATTTTTTAAGTACGCCAAGTGGGGTATTGTTTGTTATGTATTTTTTAATTCTGAATTGAATGATACCATTTGCAAGTCGATACAATCAAATTTTACAAAGTTACTGCAGGTTTTATGAATAATACTCGTACTTTACGCAGGTAAAATAGGTTTTTACAGTAACAACTGATGATCATTCATGAAAATTTGGCAAGAGCATCGTTTTGACACTAGAAATGAAGATCCGATAAGTTCTCAAAAATAAAGTTGTTTTACCGTGTTTTGTGGAGCAAAAAGGTGCAAAGGTGCATTTTAACTCGAGGGGTTTGTGGAAGGGGGGGCGGGGTATTCAACATTTTTTAATTAGGTCAAGTGGGGTAATGTTTAATATGTAATTTTTAATTCTGAATCTAATCACACCCTCCGCAAGTCAATACGATCATTCATTTCAAAGTTAGGCAGAGTTAGGCAAAGTTTTATCTTTTATGAATAAAAAGTCCTGAATGGTTTTATGAATAGAAAATTATGAATACATGGATTTTGACAACTTTAATGACCTTGAAGAAGATTCAGATGATCCTGATTTTGATTATTGGTATTTTGAAGACATTCAATAAGTTTGAGATTATTTGATGATATAGAACATGTTTTAAAAGTAAAATAAATGTAACAAAACTGTGCTCAATAACAAAGTATAATTTTCGACTTTGTATTCATAAAACCAACCATAACTTTGTGATGAATAATCATATCGACTTGCGGAAGGTGTTCTTCGATTCAGAATTTAAAAATACATAAACAGCATGCCACTTGACCTGAATAAAAAAAAGTTGAACTCTTCCCCTCTGTTAAAATGCCCCCCTTTTCTACCCCGAAAACATGGTAAAACAACTTTATTTTTTGGGTACTCAACGGATCTTCATTTCTAGTTTCAAAACGATGCTCTTCCCAAATTTTAGTGAATGGCCACCAGTTGTTACTGTAAAAATCGATATTATTTGCATAAAGTATTAGTGTCGATTTTGTATTCCTAAAACATTCGCAATTTTGTTAAAAATTATCGTATCGACTTGTGGATGGTGTAATTCGATTCAGAATAATAATAAAAAAAAAACATGAAACTGTACCCCACTTGACCTACTTAAAAAAAATTTGAACTTCCCCCTCCCTGGTTTAAAACTTCTTCTCTCTTTTGCCCCCCAAAACATGGTAAAATATATATATATATATATATATATATATATATTTTTTTGGGGGGGGGGGCGACTCATCGGATCTTTATTTCTAGTGCCAAAACAAAGTTCTTCCCAAATTTCGATTGGAACAGATTTCCCAGAGATGTGCTCTATTGTCGTTTTAGCCGTGTCAGTTCATTTTTTATGCGTAGACACCGTGTAAAAACTGAAATTAGTGAGTGTAAATTTAATAAGTTACTAAAGTAAATATTGTAGTACTAAAATAATTTATCTAATGCTTAACTTCTTTCCAATAAATTTAGATAAAATACACCACTGAATTCAAACTTTAATTCATTGTATGCTAAACGTATTCACAATATATATATATAAAAAGAAATACATATTGGAGTCCAAGATATAATTTTAAAATAAATACATTTTCAATATATCTCTTGAAACAGAATAACGGTTTCATATAGTTAATTTATGGATGTTCGTTCAGATACTTTTACGTACGGTATGTCATGCACGATATGCTTGTTTTATGCCGTATCGGTCTGTTATATTTGATACGAACGTTGTTATTTAGGATATAACATTTCAAAAATATAAGACATATTATGTTACACACACATATAATTCACTTTTTGAAAATGATTACAAAATGTAGTGTTGCTTTCTATTACGTGTACTTTTCCAGAGTTATATTGTGTGTAATCGTACTCGGGCTCGTTCTTTGCCGCACATACGTAAACATACTGTAAAGATGTGCACGAATTGATGAGTGTTCTGATGGTACTGTGTTTTACATAGCATAAACGAATGCATATTGTTTTCAGGCTACGTAAAATGATACAGGTTCCTTGATTTAAAATCTTCATCAGTTAACAATGTCATGTATACATATAACTCAGTCAAATTAATTCCATAATTGCATATGTTTTGAAATATATCAGAACAAATTCTCGTGTTTTCTAGATCTAAAATTTCTAATTGATCTATAACACAACGTATAGTCTCAAAACATACGTTCCTGACTACACCAGCTGAACTTAACTGTTTCAAAAATGGCATATTCAAAAACAAGGATTGTATTTGCTTATCTGTAAGATGGTAAATTTCAACAGTCCAATGTGTATAAGGGAAAGTCCATTCGTTACTCTTGTGATAATTAGAGCAAATTTTCATATATAATTCCAATTATTTTATTACAAAATATAATTAAGATAAAAATTGATATAACAAGATAAATACCACCGTGTTCCACACACAAACATATATCTAATTTGTAACAAAAATCTTTTTACTTATGTATATATTAAAATAATCTTGTGACACTCTGGTCACAAGAGTAACAAAATTTTGATAGATTATATGGACGAGGGAAATGCTTTTTGTTACAAATTAGATATATTTTATGCGAGTGGAACATAATCGTATTTAACTGGTTATATCAATTTTTGTTTTAATTATATTTTGTAATAAAATAATGGGAAGTATTTGTGAAAATTTGCTCTAATTGTCACAAGAGTAACAATGGGCGTTCTCATAACAGAAATCCAATACTTCTAACTTAGATATTTCAGAATCGCCATAGTTTTCTGGAGGATCTCCTGTGATAGTACTATCACGCAATACCAATATTCGAATATTCACAGGCAAAAATTTTAATACGTTTAAGCTCGTGTGTTCTTTTCCAGGAAGCGTGAAATTGGCGTTATGAAAAATCAGTGCTCTGATATTAGGACATCTCTCTACGAGTTTACCAAGAAGATTGAAGCTTTCTCCTGTATCAGCAAAATCAATTTTCAGGCGGGAAACAGTCTTTGGAAGTAGCTGAAGAAATTCCTTGGCTATCTCAGACGACCATCTTGAAATGCTGACATCAACGCGATTCCAAAGGATAAGAACTCTTGATATTTCATACTACTTCTTGCACACACTATAATATAAAATATTTATTCTTTAAATCTGAATAATGTGAGCACATAAGATATTATATCGTAACTATACTGCAGAGAATCATTTAATAAAGAAAATTCTGTTTATGTATGTTATATAATGTAATAATAATATTATTATGCAATATTGGTGATGATCTGAACAGTTAACTAACTTCCCGCGTCTACTACAAAAAGTTTTCTGTTTACCCTGCGGTCATATCGTGGGAGGACGATTTTCAGCACATGTTTTTACCGTTTACTTGCTTTTGTATACAACAGATTTAGAACTTATATGCGCAATAATTTTATGAGAGAGTCTCTAATTAAAATTTTCTATTTGAAGAATTTTCCAATGTATTTTATCTTTTTTTTTTATCAGTTTCAAAACAATTCAAGATGAAATGGATCGTAAAGTTTCTTTTTATAAATAATAATAAAATTTATAATTAGAGTTTATTAGATAAAATATTGTTTAAATTTTTTAAATGTGTAAAAATAAATTTAATGGTAATAATAACTTCCTCCTTTTTTTTAAAGTAAAGTTTGTTTCACACGTAATAAATACAAAATATCTTCTTAATAAATAAAAAAGAGTTATCGAGAATAAAAAATTCTTCTTTGTCAATCTGTCATTCTTTTCATATTAATTTTCTGTAGAATAAAACAATGTGAAATAACTTTTTTAAAAATCATATCTCTAAAACACAAATTTGAAATACGAATAATTAATTATATCATGGCTTTTGCATAAATTTTGTATTTTTTTTTTCGGAAAATGCTAATTTTATTTAAAAAGTCTGAAGAAGTAGAATTTTTTTTTTAAATAGTTACTTAAAATAGTTAAACACTAACAGGAAAAAATATGACTTGAATGCAAATTATAAAGCAAGAAATATGACTAAACTATGAAGACTCTTTCTATGTGCTCATTAAAAGCTGAAGACTTAACTGTAATAGAAAATTGTTAGTTTGAAACCACAGAAGTGTTTCGAATACCAGTGGTTGTAAACGAATAAAAAAAAAATTCCTCCCTGCAAACTAAATATCTAAAGAATATAGATTTAATATTCCAAATTCTAAATATGTTATCCAAATTGTTCCAGCACGTATCTTTTTTCCGAGAAACACTTTTATAATAATAACAATTAGTGAAGGATTATTATATTAAATTGCAATGCTAGATAAAGTTGAAATCATGAAAAAAGTATACTTTCACGGTCTTAGATATTAAATTGATAAAATATAGCATGGAAATCTAGTTTGTCGATAGTTGTACCGTGCATTTTCCTTTTTATGCCCCCTCCCTCTTTTTCTTGTCCGAATTTACTGTTTGCTATCCACTAATATATTTTCATTCCTCATGCCGCTTTAACTCGGACCTGTTTAAAATACTGTTAAAATATTTCTCGTCATTTTCAAAGATTTTTGAAGTTCATATTTTTGTCACACTGTGACTTACAATATGGTAGTTTTTTTATCACATATGTGACGCGACGTACGTTACATGCAGTGGCATAATAGTGACGTCACAATTTTTTTAATTGCCAGAAAAATATAATTTTACAGTAAATAGCATGTTTTGCAGATTTTTTGTAATTTTTTAACGTTTTCTAAGAAGTTCACATCTCAGTCACAATGTGACATCACCGAGTAGTGGCATTTTGGTCACAGACTTTTTGATCACAGATTTTGACCACATTGACTTACAGTGACGTCACAACGATGTCACTATGACCATGCATGCTATGAGCGTAGTAGCGTGTTATAAGGGTTGTAGAAAAGTATTCAAGTATGTTTCCATCTATTAGTATATAACTGCTGAAAGAGGAATTTGAACCTGTTATGCGTTTTCTTTCTAAACTAAATTTTCACATTATATAGTATATATATCAACCTACAGATCAAATACAGGGCATTTCAAAAGAATTGGAATACATATTTCACTATGGACGGTAACTGTTGAAATCACTTTTTCAAATGCTTTACGCGTTTTCTAAAATATTTACTTAATTATCTTATTTCCCTAAATAACGAAGTTTTTTCAAAGAAGTCAGGAAGTGTTGGAAAGTGTTTCTTGCTTAACGCCTTCTTTCTTGCTATTATATAAAAAATGAACTGTTATTCACATGGAAGAAGCCTAAAAGAGATAACTGAACATGATAAACCTTTTAACATTCAAAATCATAAAGGATAAAAATTTTATTATAAATATGATTTTAACATAACTCCCTGAATTTCAATGAGGCCCGTACATCTTCGCATTTACATCTAGAAAAAAATTATTGCTCTTTGGCAACTTATCTCAGACCAGTCTGTAGTTTTTATAGTGTGCATTTTTATCTCCATGAGATTTTATGTAGAGACTCTCGCATTTTGCATTACTTTTGATAATATTCATACATTTTACAATTGATTTTTGTACTTCATTAATATAAGGAAGTTTTTAAAACAACGAAATTGTATGAATAACAGAATTCTTAAGTAGTATTTCCAGATTTGCAACTTTATCAACTTTAAGTAGTCGTTTTTCTTTCCTCTTAGAACATACTTATCTGTAGCGGGCTTTCTGTTTCCCATTACCGTTAGTTTAGCACGATATGTTATCCTATTTTAAATTTTTAAATCCGTTTGTCATGTGGTCTGCACAAGATCCATAAGAATTATACTTTTAACCCATTTCCTTCTGCGATGCTCGTTTGGGGATTTATTAGTTTTATAAAATTAGTACATCGTTAACATATTTCACATATTTTTTAGGTTAAATGCGTAATAAAAATATAGTAAATTATAGATATACCCTTAAGTAATGTCATATGTTAAAAATCTTTCATGACACACATTGCACTGTGAATATAAATACAACTTTCAATAAATAGTAAAACAAAGAGATGTGTAACACTAAAATAATATTAAAACCAGAAAAACTGTAAAAGTTATTAAATATATAAACAGTGTCTAAATATAAAATTTCATACAATTATTAAAGTAACAGTTGTGCTTTGAACTTTTAAGTGGGAACTTTTGGAAAATTTATTTTTAGTCAGGTATTTTAACCTCTTAAGTATCGCTCCCTCAATATACCACGCTGAGGTATCTTACTCTATTTCTCGTGCCCGTGATATTGACGGGCTGAAGATTAAGTTACACTGCTGGAAAGAACTTCTGAAACCATTCAATTTAACTGGCATTAACATTGAAGTCTTTGAGAAAAGGCGTTAAATATTTGAATAAATAATGGATTCTGATGTGTCAAACCTTTCTGGTGATAATTGGAATATTAGTGAATCCTGAATGATTCTGGTAAAGCTAATCTTTATGACGGTTCAGATGATGAACCTGATGATACCAATGATGGAGCGTCACTGTTATCTGGCCGTGTATGGCATTGCGATGTACGACGTAAAACAACATTATAGCACAAAATTCACACATGATCACTCTTCTGCAAATGTAAATATATTGAACAACACAATTTTTCCTTCAAACATACATCTAATTGGATATTTTACTTAAAAACATTATAACTACTCAATTTCTGCAATAAAAAATAGGTTATTTTTTTATGATTTTCATAAATATTAAGTGGTTAAAATGTTCATGCATTACTTCTATTTTAAGTCTACAATATCACTTTTATTTAAAAATGACAAAACCCAGAGAGAAAGGGTTAACAACAAATCTGAAATTTCCCACATGTGTGGCATACGCCCCACGTTGGGAACCACTGGTCTAACGTATGGACTTTTTGGCGTAAAAACTGACTTATGTCCTTTGTTCGGAAGATTATCATCGTGGCTAAATGTGTGCCGTATTTTTCAAAAGCTATCTTGAGAGGTATACAACGTAGTTTAAAATGTCAAGGAAAATTAGACGCATGATTGCATAAAGTGTTGGCTATCTGACTGAACTGTGCCCTTCAGAGTTGTTTAGGTGACTCAGTTGGCAGAGAGTTCACGTGGTTCGTAAAAAAGTCCTTGATTAGACACTTGGTTTGGACACTTTTTCAGTAAATTTCGAACTTTTCTTTTATCATTTCATCTTTTTATCGAACTTTGATTATTTCATTATCAATCTCATTTAACTAAGATTAATAATATGTAAGTAAACTAAACCTGCACAGCTGTTGTACATGAAATCTAACTAACGGTTAACAGTGTTAACAAACCTATCGCATATAATGTACACTATGACACAAGTATGACACAAATGTACACAAGTATGACATTTATTTATTTAATGCTAATTTCATTTACAGTATAAAATTGAAGTCGAATATAAAAAGACAAATACATATTGAATTACATTATTATTTTCTTTAAAAAAATTTAAAACCCTTTTACATTATATATTTTGAAACAGGAGATACGTCTCATATGGTTAATTTACGGACGTAAATTCAACTCGTTTTAATTACGGAATATCTTGAATCTTGAATACGGAATATCTTTTTTGCCAAATATGTCCATTATATTTAATAAACGTATTTATTTGGGTACTAATAATTCAAACGGATATGGGAAATTATCTTATAGACGCATGTAATCTACTTTTTGAAAATGATTACAAAATTTAGTATTGTTTTCGATTATGTGCACTTTTTCAGAGTTACATTGCGTGTAATCGTACTCGGGGTCATTCTTTACTGCACATACGTAAACATGCTCCAAAGACGGGCACGAATTGATGAGTCTTCTGATGGTACTGTATTTTACGTAACATAAACGAAGACATATTATTTTCAACCGAGGTAAATATAAAACAGGCTCTTGGAATTTAAAGTCTTTATCCATTAACAATGTTCTACATACATATAATTCAGTCAAATTAATTCCATAATTGCATATGATGTGAAATATATCAGAAGAAATTCTCGTGTCTTCTACATCTAATATTTCTAACTGACTCATAACGCATTCCATAGACTCAAAAAATTTTAGTTTTCTGGCGACACCAGCTAAACGTAACTGTCTCAGTTGCGGCATTTGTAAAAGAAATGATTGTATTTGCTCATATGTCGTGTGAGGTCTTTCACCTTTCCAAAGTGTATAACTGAAATCAAAAACTTCTATCATAGATTTTTCAGAATCAACATATTTTTCTGGAGGATCTCCATTGATAATACAATCATGCAATACCAATATTCGAGTATTCAAAGGCAACAATTTAAACAAGTTTAAGCTATTTTGGTGTCTTCCAGAATGCGTGAAACTAGCATTATGAAAAATCAGTGATTGGATATTAGGACATTTCTCTGCGAGTTTGACTAGAAAATTGAAGCTTTCTCCTGTATTATGAAAACCGATCTTCAGGCGAGAAATAGACTTTGGAAGTAAATGAAGAAATCTCATGACTGTCACAGTCCACCATCCTGACATGCGGACATCAACACGATTCCAAAGGATTGGAACTCTTGATATTTCATACCACTTCTTGCAAACACTGAAATATAAATATAAGGAGATGTTATATAATGGCATATATTAATCAGACAAGAAATTAAAAAATGTTTTGGAGAAAAATAAGGAATTTTCCTGAATATTTTAAGCGTTTTGAACAACTTTTCAAAATGCTCCATGCGCATTCCATATCAATTAAAATTCCCAATATTTTTTGTGTCACTTTGTTTTACATCTATACTAATAAAAGAAATCTCTGTCTCTCTCTCTCTGTGTGTGTGTGTGTGTGTGTGTGACTGTGATGGACAGCAAAATATAGGACACATACTAGGCTGAAATTTTTTGTGAAGAAAGCCGAAGGCATTTCCTAATGCTCCTGAGTATCATTATTCAAAAATTTCAATAATTAGTTGAGTTAATTAACAATCGTAACTGACTCATCAAAGAGTCATTTATTTGGTCTTCGGTCGAGGAAAGTATGTGCGCATGCGTACAAACTCATTTACGCATCAAGAAACATTTTTGACCGTATTTCTGTTCTTTTTTTATTGTTTTGCTTTAATCCAAACTGACCAAATAGCTCGGTACAGTTAAAATTGAAAGACATATTCCAAAAGATAGTACTCTTATGTCTTAAACAGCTCAATCAATTAAAAAAATGTTGCAGTTACCCTTTGAAAGAATATTTTCAAAAAGCGTCGTTTTTTCCCCTTATTGCAACGCCTCTACAGGACGCAATTTTAAAGGTACTGACAAACGAAAATATACTTAAAAAGCTGCAACTTTCTTCTAATCAATAGTGCAATTTGGTTTTAAAAATATGAATTTTACACCTTTCAAATACACCGGCAAACGCAGGTCATTTTGCGTCTGACGGAGAGGATATTTTTTCTACGCTAAAAGTAACTAAACGTCCGTATTTTAACACGGAAACTTTTTAGAGCATCCCAATAGAGCATATAGTAGGAGAGCTGTTGAACATTTTTGAGTAGGTATTTGAGGCACCCTGAAAATTTGTGCAACACTTCTTTTGTAATGCCTGAATACAAAATCGAATGTCTGGCTGAAGGATCGTGGCCCAAAAACTGTGCCAGACACGTGTCAAGTGCCATTTTTTGACTACCCAAAAAAGGTATTTGAGGCACGCTGAGATTGAGACAGAATAATATTTATACTTAGAAAAAAAATATTTTGAAAATGTCAGACACTTTAGTCGGTCCAAAATCTGTGCCAGACAAGTGTCAAGTGCCAGACACGTGTCAAAATGGCACATTTTTGGCAAAATGGCACTTGACACGTGTCTGGCACAGATTTTTGGCCGACTAAAGTATCTGTCATTTTCATAATATTTTTTTCTAAGTATAAATATTATTCTGTCTCAATCTCAGCGTGCCTCAAATACCTTTTTTGGGTAGTCAAAAAATGGCACTTGACACGTGTTTGGCACAAGTTTTGGGCCACGATCCTTCAGCCAGACATTCGATTTTGTATTCAGCCATTACTAAAGAAGTGTTGCACAAATTTTCAGAGCTCCTCAAATACCTTCCCTAAAATGTTTAACAGCTCTTGGACTAATAATTACATCACCTACAAAAACTTCAAAACATTCCGATGGGTAGAAACCTTTTTTAAAAAAATGAAATGTGTGAAAACTTCGAAAAAAAAAAATAAATAAATAAAATTAAAAACAGATTCATTTCGGTGCGGGTTCTCTCGACTTCGGTTAACGTTTTCTTTCTAAATAATGCATATTTTGGTTTTATGAAATTTAAAAAAAGTCTTGTTTAGTTATGTTTACAATCCACTAAAATTTCAGAGAATTCGGACAATAACTATCTATTTTGTGTTGCTAATAAAACGGAGAAAAAACAAAACAACAAAAAAAAAAAAAAACATTTGCGCATTGATAGGGAACAGATACAGAACCTTAATTTACTAAATTTATTGGGATTTCTGTAGCTTAGGAGTTAAACGCATTAGCTTTCCATACGAAAACTTTCTGGTTTGGAACTCGATAGGATTAAATTGAAATTTGGATTCTATTAAAATAAACATCATTTTTTTTTTTTAGATTTTAAGGGTTTCATTCTTTTAAGAGTATCTAAACTAAAAAAAAAAAATTCCACATTTGTATGTCAATGCATTAATATGGCAATAAGTAAAAAAATATATATAGTAATTATTGTTAACATTAAAATATCTGAATTATTAAAAGAAAAAATCTATACACATAAATGAATCGAATTATAAAAAAAATAAACGGTCAAGTGCGAGTATTACTTGCGCACAGAGGATTCCGTAGAATAAATATATGAATTAGTAATTGTATTATTAAAAAACCCGTTGTTAAAAGAATACTAAGACTTTGTATAAAAATTTACAAAGGAGGGTTGGGTATAACAGTATATACTAGAAAAATGTAAATGGATATAACATGAAAGTTCAAAGAGACATGGAACCTATCAAATATAGCTATTCTGTATAACTCATTATTTAAATTATCCTAATCTGTTTATGAACTTAATTCGGTACTGACAATAAAAGCCGTGCATATTTAAACTGCATTTCGCATTTCATAAAATTAAATTCAGCGTAGTAATAATGTTTCTTTCTACAGTGTAGCTAAATCAAAATCTTCGTTCAAAGTTTAAATTCGGCATTGTGCTAAGCGCGCTTCGAAAGAAGGTCGCAAAGTTGCAACCGCGCCTTCGTCCGTGCCGCGTTTTTCCAGATTGGTTTTTAATTAACTTTTAAAGTCACTCGAGGCGTACTGAGAGATCCATTCAATGCAAACTAGTCGCGAATCTCATAGTATTTATGTGATTATTCTAATTAAATTAGTCTGTTTTTAACAATTTGACGTTTATTGCTTTTACACTGCTAAAGGCCATTGCATTACACATATATATCATTAAAAGTTTTTAACCAGGCTTTAAAAGCCGATAATACATATAATACGCCGCCCCTGTCATTCTGTATGTCCAAAACGTCCAATTTTGGGATTTTTCTGTATTTTTAGACTGCAGTTCCATTTTCAAAAAATTGTTTCTCTGGATCTAAAATGCTCTGGATCTTTAAAATATGACTGTAAGTGCATCAAAATATGCATATTTTAATGAAAAATATTTAAAAAATTAATTTTAAATATTTAGGGCCAAAAAATTAAACCAAAGTTGAAAGTTCTGGTTATTTTTTCAAATTTTTGTGACTTTACGAAAAAGGCTCTACACAAAAAGGCAATTTTCGACTTTCTTTTTGTTTTAAATAAAAGTTTATACCTTGGGCTTTCTATTTATGAAATAAAAATGATGTCTTTCTCCTGGCTTATGCAAAAATTTTGACTTATTTTGGGATGCGGTACCTATCAAGAGATAAAAATCTCTAACTTTGCTTATGGCACCTAAATAATTAATGCACTTTTTAAATTTATTAATGATTCTGATTTATTTGCTAAAATGAACCCTTAAAATCAGAGTGATTTATTTCTTTTTATAACAGTAGAAAATTTGTAATGTATAGCATTGGTACATATCACACATTATCTGAAATTGTGTTGTTCTCAATCTCATAGCATATGTTTGTCACATAAGTGTACATCTATCATTGGATTCAGTGGTATATTTCTATAAATACTTTCCCAATGTTAGTATGTAAGGAATATTTACAATATTTAATGGAGGGGGGTGTATATTGCATTCATAGATATTTTCTCATTTTACTCAGAAAAAAACAAAGCAAAAATTTTACTTTGCAAATAAAAAAAAAGAAGGAGTTATTAAATAAATTCAACAAGTCATAGGAACCACAGTAATTATGTAGGTACCACAGCTAAAATTAGGCACAGATTTTTTTTTTTTTTTTCTGGATTGGTGCAATTTCCCAAAACAGGACAAAATGTTTGCATGAGCTAGGAGAAAGACACCATTTTTATTAAAATTGCAATAATCATTAATTAAATCTAATACGTTAAATACAATTACTTATAAACATTTAAAAAAATTAGATTGCTGTAATTTTTTTTTATGTAACAAAGAATTTGTTAAATTATATGCAATTTTTTTTAATTAAAAAATCAGAAGAAACGTTATATTTAAAAGGTTGAAATTCAAAAAAGAAACTGAGCTAAATATATATATATATATATAAATAAACAATGTACTTTTGCAGTATCACTTACACTTACTTTGCAACATTCTTTCTTTGTACATTTTAAATTTATATTTATTATGAATAAGCGACATTGAGACCCTTCTAATATGTATTTCAATTTTCCTATCTTACTGCAACTTCAAACATACTAACATAACAAAACATTGGTATATCGGAAGATCTTCGTATTTAGTATCTAAAACACTATTGCCTTTGTATTTCAAAATCAGTGGCTATCCCCTCTTTCCCTCCCCTAGCCCCCAGAAAAAAATTATTAACTATCTTAAAAGGAAATTCTCTTCATTTTGGTAAAGGTTTATGAAAATTTGCAAATTTTATATTGGCAAGAGCACCCATCACTAAAGTCAAAGACTTTCTTTACATCAGGGAATCAAATGACATCACTTCCTTCTGTATTAAACACACAACAGTGACATCATGATGCGTATCATAAGATAAAATGTGGATATTGCTTGCTGATAATCTAATACTGAGAGATAAAGTGTACAAAAAATTTGGATGAAGAATGCAACTTCTTTGGTCCAATGGTAACTTTAAACCTCATCTTGAATACGAAAAGTAAAGTTTTTGAGGAAATCCAACAAAACGATAGCTTTTTGAGGGCCAAAGTTTGCGTTAGTTTCTTTTCGTAAATTAGATTTAGCTTTAGTTATAAAGGAGTGGAATAACATTTTCCAAATATTTTACTAAGCTTGTCATAAATTCATTTAAAGGAACAGTGCTGTTAATACTGGATTGAATACCTAGAATTATAATCCTCAAGTTTTTCAGAAATTCCTGTTTAAAAAGAGAATACAACTCATGTAGATACACACAATATCAATCACTTTAGTGCATAGTACATTCTTAGTAACTAACTACATTTTTTTCCATTCATGATTCTTCAATATTCATTACAATTATAAAACGTTTCAAGGAGTTCAATTGTTTCTGGACCTGTGGCTATGGCTTTACCTTTTCTTATTTCTGGCATTGACAAGATTCTCTTTTCTCTCAGAAGTTGTCATGACTGTCAATCAGCATTATCGTTTACTTCAAATTCATCTATTATTTTCTTTTGCAGCACAAGGAAAATTAGATCATCCTTCTATTATGAGAAACAGCAGACTAAAAATAATTTGATTAACAGATTCGAAAACACCTGCCTTTACTAAAAAAAATTATCCTTCTTTTGTCAGAATGCGTTTATACAAGGCAGGTGTAAAAATGTTTTATCCTGTAGAAATGAACTTAGCTTTGTTAAATATAAGGTGTTTAAACTATAAAAAACGTATTTAAAATTATTAAAATTATTCAAGATAATAAAATAGAAATTTTTCAAAAAAAAAAATGTTAAATAAAAATAAAGTATTTTAATTCAAACACACACACAGATTGGTAAAAAGTCATTCTTGTATTTTCTTATTCCATACCAACAAAAGACTTTTTGTTTACAGTTATATTGTAAAAACAAAATTAAGAAATTGTTTAAATTTAAAAAATGCTTATAATAAAAGAAAATATATGAATGATTATATAAATGAGACATAAGGATTATGCACAAAATTTAATGGAGGGGGGATAGACAGTCGTAGACTATTTTTCGCTCTTTAACTCAGAAGTAAAAAAACAAAGCAAAAACTTTACTTCGCAAAAAGAAAGGAAGAAAGAAACATCCTTATAATATTATAAATGTCAATGTGTGTCCGAAAGTTTGAACGAATTCAGCGTCTAAACGGATGAATTAATGATTTTATATTTTTGGATATAGATGGATTACAACCCGGAAATGAACATAGGCTATGTTTAATTTATTTTATTCAAATATTTTGCTTAATAATACAAAATTTCATTATTTTTCATACACAATGAATTGACATTTTTGCGATAAAATTTAACCACCTTCCTTCTTTCGTTGCCAAAAAATAAAAACCCAGAATAGTAATTTGATTTCCAATTGAAAGATTAAAGCGGAAAGTTTCAAGTATTTTTAATAATACAAGGTGCATGAATTTTGAGTAAGTGCAGAAAGGAGACAAATGTGACGTCACATATGGAAAATAAAACGGGTATACTTTGATGTTGAAATAAAATGAGATTGTACTATGGTATTAATTCTTATTATTTAAAGAAAATTGTTATCAATGCTTACGGTTTATCGTCTGCGCACGGTTAACATAAAGATTTAAATTTTAATTTAAAATTAAAAAAAAAACTTTTGAAGAGCAAATGGATAGCAAATGTCAGTAATATGCACAGTAAAATTATCAATGTCGAAAATGACGTAATGATTAGCAGGAAATATGTATTTTCATTCTTAAAAAGTAAAAAATTAACTAGGTTACCTGAATAAAACCATTTTTTGCGAGTATTAATTCTTAAATCCGTTCATTTCAGGAAATTTAAATCACTTTATTTTTAAAAGAAATTTTCATTTTCGTTCAAAGAGCATAAATATTCAATACGATTGCTTCGTCAAAGTAAAATTCAGTATAAATATATATATTGGAGAAACGTTTGTAAATCGTAGTGTGGCAGCTGAATTTTAATTCTACATTTCTTTTAGCTTTAGAAGGGTAAAATATTTGTTGACATTTTAAAAAGTAGCTCTTTTTAATGCTGTTTTTTATAATACTTTTTTGTGAAGTATCATAGATTGAGAAAAATATGCCTTAGCTTTTAATACAAAGTCTAACTGAATTTAAAATGTTTATAAAAATTTAAAGATAGGAATGTCATCAAAGAAAAAATAAAATTTATCGAGAAATTCGCGTAATGCAAGAGCATGGAAGATATAAAAAATTAACGAAACTTTTCCTCAAGCAGAATTGCATAGATTTGAACAAGATTATGATACAGCAGCACTTCAGAACTTTGTGACTGCAGTAAAACCGAAACTTCTTTCAAAGCAAAAGCAAGTACTTGAAACAGTTTTAGAGCACTTGAAAAGAGAAGAAGGTGCATTAATTTTCTTAGACACACCAGGTGGTACTGGTAAAAAAATTTTTACTGAATTTATTGCTCGCTGAAATTCGCAAGGATAAAAACATAGCAATCGCCGTCGCGTCATCCGGCGTTGCTGCAACTCTACTGAACGGTGGACGAACTGCACATTCAGTCTTAAAATTACCATTGAATTTGGCAAAAGAAGAAACCCCAATGTGCAACATTACTAAAAACAGCAGCCGAGGTAAAATGTTTCCACATTGTAAACTTTTAGTGTGGGGCGAGTGCACAATGCTGCACAAACATGCAATCGAAGCTCTCGATAGAAGTCTGCAGGACATAAGAAGTAATTCGAAACTTATGGGTGGTATGGTGGTCCTGCTTGCAGGTGACATCCGACAAACATTGCCAGTTATTCCTAGAGGAACCCCGCCGATGAAAATAACGCTGTTTTAAAGCATCTCGACTTTGGCATAATATGCATAAATTGCATTTAAGCACCAACATGCGAGTACCATTATATAATGACACAAAAGCAGGACAATTTGCTGTTACATTGTTATAAACAGGTTTGTTTTTTGTGTGTTAAAGAATTAATAATATTCTAAAAGATCATTTCTTTGCCCACCTTTGATGTCAAGTATGATTGTAAAACATATAAAAAAGTATCATCCGATATTTTTCTTGGCACACATGCTATATACCCACCTGGTTTGGCGCGATCGGTTTTTGACACCAATTTGGCGAAAACATCACTTTCGAATACCAGTTACATGTATATTATTAAATTATGTTCTATTACTTAAAAAAAAAAATAACAATAAATAAAAAAAAGTTTCATTAAAAACTATAGAACAAAGCAATTTATAAAATTTTCAGAGAAAATTAAAGTAAATAAACAATTTATTAATAAATAAACAACAATAGGTGGTGGTACCATGTCATGCAAAATAATCTATTTTGGCGACTATTAGGTACCCCGGTGCGTATATCACATCTATGCCATTTTCTTATTACTTCATGATATAAACAGACATCCTGGTTCAGCGTATAAACCTGAGTCAACGGCCCTATAATAAAAACAAGTAAGAAAAATCACGCGTACAGCATAGATTATGAAACACTTTGCAACACTCCCTGAAAGCTTCAACGGAACTTCGTTACTTAGGGAAATAAGGTAAATAAGATAACTAAGTAAACGTTTAAAAATCTTATTTCAGTAGTTACCGCTCATAGCCAAATATGTATTCTAATTCTTTTGAACAGCCCTGTATTCAATCTGTATGTTGATATGTATACTATATAATGGGAAAATTTATTTTAGCAAGAAAATTCCTAACAGGTTGAAATTCATCTTTGAGCAATTTAAACTAATAGATGGAAACATATTTGAATACTTTTGTACAGCCCTGTAGTTTACCTAGTACCTGTGTTACATGCCACTATTTAGCTAAAATTTAATTCAAACTAAAACAAGCTTAAAACTTAGAAACCACATTTCCTGAAATTATCACCTATAGACGTCTATGTATCCAACTCTTTGCGTGGCCCTATATATCATTTTACCTATAGTCTACAAATATTTCTTAGTACACTAAATTCAGTTCAGCGTAAAAATGCACAACTCCTTTAAAACCCACCTTTAAGCAATTTATGCTCATACTCAGTAACCTTTACGAATTCCTTTGTGTAGCTCTGTATATGAACTATAGCATTTATACGCACTTTATTATATACATAAATATAGTGAACAAGTATGTAAGTGTGATCACAGATCGCACAGAGGGTTTCTTTTAATATTCTTTTCAAAACACTTTATCCCTTTGAAAAATCTGTTAGTTCCACATTTCGCAACCAAGGGCGCACTCCATTCTAAACAAACCTCTGTCCGAATGAAACTCCGTTTTATATACTATTCGTAGATAAAGTAGTCGAGGGGATTGTGACGATAGCACCCGAGATAAGTAGGCGCCACTGGCGGTAAAAATTGGAACTAAAATATGTAAGGCTATGTTGCATAATATGAAAGAATGGTCAAAAGGGTGTCGGCAAAAGTTTGAAAAGTGCCCCTCGGGTGAAAAGAGCGGAGGTTAGAAAAATTGCTTAAAATACACAATTTAGAGCCCGGAGGAGTAAATAATATAAGACTTTTTGAAAATTTTATGATTTGCCGTGTGGTCTGAGGTATTCAGCTATACGCATGCAAAAATTCATGTCTCCTACTTAATTAGGAGCTCTCTTTGAAAGAATTGCTTAAAATACATATGTGGTAGCCCAAAGGGTTAAATGCACGAATTTTTCAAAATTTTATGAATTGTCGTATATGTGGTGTCCAGCTATAAACATGCAAAATTTCACGCCTTTAACCTAAATAGGGGCTCACATAGAAAGAATTGTCTAAAATACACATGTGGGAGCCCAAAGGGTTAAATGTACGACTTTTTCAAAATTTTATTTGTCGTATGATGCGTGGTGTTCAGCTATAAATATGGGAAATTTCATGCCTCCAACAAATGCAGTTTCTGAGAACGTGCTCTGTGACAGACGGACAGACAGACAGACAGAGGAGCGAGACGAATAGGGTTTCGTCAGATGAATGTAACCCTAAAAAAGAGCATATCATAATTAAAAATGCATTGCATTTCGAGCAATCATTACTAATGTACAGTAATTCGGATACAATATAGTACCTAAAATCTTTTCAAATACACCGCAAACAATTTCCCCTATACCTTTATGAACGCAATTCTTTTGTGTAGCCCTGTAAATGAACAATAACTATTCTTTGCACCGCATATTCAGCACAATGCATATTTTAGTGGGCTTCATAAATGAATATCAATTTTACTATGTTTGAAATAGTGTAATACCATTAAAAATCATTTGAAAATATTTTTTCCCATTGGCCGTAATGTAACGGAAAACTTTTGACTGTCCCTGTAAATGAACTAAACATGCTACAAATTTCATTTACATTAGGGATTGTGCTATGGTAGAGGTCACTAACATCCAAAAATTTCAGAACTATCCGAGCATATTTAAGAGAGTTAGAGCGCGGACAGACGGACAGACAAACCGAAGTCATAAACACTTTTCAACTTTGTTGGAAAGTGTTAAAAAATACCTTAAATTACTCATACTAGCCGCACTTGGCGACCAGTTTTGTCTCCCTTAAAATTTATGTTTGGGAAAGCATGCTAAGCATTGTATCATGTTACTTTTATTCATAATTTAATTTACTTGAACTCCCTTAACCCTCTCGCTGCGCAACCCGAGATTTCCTCGGGAAGCGTAAAAGTAGCAAAATTTGCGCAATCCGAGATTTCCTCGGGGATTCATTTTTTCCACTGTCGACTATTTTTCAATTCAACTCGCACAACTTTTAAATAGAAAAAAAATCCATATAGACTTTAAAACATCTGCAAGAGAAATACACTGTAAAACTGATTTTCTTACAATGTGGTGCGAGACTATAAAAATAGTCTCCACTGAGTACCCTGATTTTGCCTAATTTCTAATATCCTATCCCATCTGAGATCCTGAACTCTTTTACAAAAAATGTTTACATATTTAAACTCTAAAATATATATAGATTTGAAATATGTAATAAAAAATGTGCAATTTTTGAACCTATTTTGATTTTTTAAAAATACGCAGCAAGAGGATAAAAATATAATTAATATAATCCCTTAAACCAGTGGTTCCCAAGCTTTTTTTAGCCGCGCCCCACCTAAGCCTCTATAAAATCACGATGTCCCCCCTCACTTCTATATCTTATAAATCTTATTACATAAAAAATAAACTTCTATTTTCCCAAAAGGATAAGAAAATAGCATTAACTTTGATAAATATTTTCAAATTCTTTAATTTATCAAAATCGTATTTTTTTAATTACAAATATGTTTTTAACATAACTCTATGAATGCAATGTGACCATAGATCTTCGCATTTACATCTACAATGTTTTATTGTTTTTGGGCAACTTACCTCAGATTTAAAAGTAATAAATAGCCTACATTTTTATCTTCATAAAATTTCTTGAAATCTCTCTCACATTTTGTATTACATCTGATAGAATTGATACATTTTATAATGGATTTTAGTATGTACTTCACTAAGAACAAGTGATTTTTGTTTATCACTGAGACTGTATGGATAATATAATTCACAAGTAACATTTGCGGATTCGCGGTTTTATCCATTTTAAGTAATTATTTTTCTTTCTACTCATAACATACTTCTTTGATAGCAGACATTCTTTTTCCCATAATTATTATTTGATCACCATGTTTTGTTAGATTTCAAATTTTTAAATGAATATGTCATGAAGTATGTTTATATACTGCGTATGTAGTCTGCAGAAAAACCATAAGAAGTTTACTTTCTCTCCAGGGATGAGAGCGCTCCGACCCAAATGGTTGATTTTCACCACTAAATTTTAATAGTATTCTTTGCTTTCTTAAATCTCGGAAATTCTGAAGTTAAATACGATGAAAAATACTATTAAAATTTAGTAGTAGCAATCGCTCATTTGGGTCGGAGCGCTCTCATCCCTGTTTCTATCCATTTCCTTCCGCGATGCGCGCAGGGATTTATTAATTTCATAAAAGAAGTGCCTCATTTAAATATTTCAAAACTTTTTTAGATTAACCATGTCAAAATAGATTTTAATAAATATAATAAATTTTAGATATACCCTACAAAATTTCATAAGTGAAAGCTCCTTCATGAGACATATTGCACTATGAATAGAAGTTTTTTAAACAATAAATAGTACAAAAAAGATATGTGTTTTACTAAAATAATATTAAAACCAGAAAAAATAGCATGATTTTTTAATACATAAAAGATATCCAAATACAGTGGAACCCGGTTAAGACGCTCACGGTTAATACGCGATCCCGCTTAATACGCGGATTTTTTCCGATCCCATGAACATCGCCCATATGTCTAATGCAAAAATATCACGTTTAATACGCGAACGGTTATTACGCGATCCCGCTTAATACGCGATAGATTTTCGATCCTATGAGGCAAAAAATCACGTTTAAGACGCGAATTCATTGATGAAGATGCGAATTTCCATCTCCAGTATTGCAAATTTTGTAGTTTTTTTTTTGTTCATATAAAAAAACACTGTTTTCCAATAGTAATATTTATTTTATTTAATAACAGATTAATTAAAGCGAACATTACTAATCGGTGATAGTGGTAGAATTTGAATAAAAGAATTCCCGCTAAATTAGCAACACTGCAATTCTTCTTTTATCACGCATTCTAACATTCTTTGTCTCTCGCTTCATGTATGTTTTTACTGTAGAGAGGCAGGAGAATTCAGAATACCCAGATACGTCATAAAAATTATTATGAGTAGTGATGATTATACCTGTTGGTAGTGAAGTTTTAAATGTACTTTATACCACTACTGTTTTATAATGCATATTATAGACAAAATAAATAAATAAATAAAAGATGAAACTTGCAATGATTAAACAAATATGATTGCGGTAGTATAATTCTTTTATGTTTTCATTACTTTCTGCTATACTATCAATACTTTTTTCACAAAAATTAATAAGGATTTTTTTCATATTGAAAAAAACGGCATGTTATAATGGTACTTATTATCACAAGTACTAAATATGATTTTTAACAATTCGATTGTGCTTCAAAAATTAAATTCTTTTTTTCTGTAAAAAAAAAAAGAAAAAGAAAAAAGGGACTAGAAATAAAATTATTTTTGTTGTTTTATAGTAAGTAACCAATTAATTGACAATATAACCATGTTTGAATCCTTATTTATTTTCAGTTATTATTCCAGTGAGTCCTATAAATAAAAACAATAAGTAAAGTTGAATATAATTAAATTTAAATCTAAATATACGTATAAGACACGATTTAAGACAGTAAACATAATGAAAGTCCCTAACTTAAAGTTCATTTTAGAAGGTAAGGTCTATAAATAAGCCCGGTTCCTGCAACTTTATGCAAATCACGTTTAATACGCGATTCCGCTTAATACGCGACTTTTGTCCACTCCCTTGAAACGCGTCTTAACCGGGTTCCACTGTATATAAATAAAAATTTTGATAATTATTCTGGTGTAAGTGTATTTTGATCTTTGAAATGGAAAGGTTTCGAAAATTAATTTTTATTCAGTTATTTTTAATTTTGTCTTCTATTTTTAGACTACGACACTAATGACAGGAAATTTGTTAATAAGAAATCTGAAATTGCCCCCCTGAAAAGTCATATGGCCCCCCTGTGGGGCGTAAGCCCCACATTGGGAACCACTGCCTTAAACTAATATATGTTTTTATTGCATTAAAATATCTCAATTTGCTTATTTTCGATATTCAAATAAACCATATTGGTTTACATAGGAAGTCTATGGGAATTTGGCGAAATATTAGAGATATTGCCAAGTTGGCGTCACTTTTGGCGAGAAACTTGGCATTTGGCGACAGAACAGTGCACACACACCCCCCCTATGGTAACCCCTTATAGGTATTAAATAAACAATAACAATCAGTCAATAACCACTGTTCAATAACCATTGCGTTCAATAACCACTGAGATGCGTTTCATTTGGGCGTTGTCATTACACAATTAACAAATAATTGCGATTTCGGTGCTACGTACGATAGCGTAAGTTATAAATAGATTGTCTACTATAAAATGTGATAAAGAATTGGTTTATTATATATGTTTTTAATTATGGGAAGGGAAATGCTTTGCTTAATTAATTCATTTCTTCTTCTTTTTATGTAACGTGAACGACGTCACGGGTAACAGCTAGTTGAATAATATATTCAACAAGTCATAGAACTACAGTAGTTATTTAGGTATCACAGCTAAAATTAGGCAGAGATATTTTTTCTTGATTGGTGCAGTTTCCCAAACAGAGCAAAATTTTTTCATAAGTCAGTAGAAAGACATCATTTTCATTTAATAACTAGAACGCCCAAAGTGTAAACTGTTATTTAAAACAAAAAGAAATTGGACATTTTATTTGCCTTTTTGTGTAGAGCCCTTTTTCGTAAATAAAAAAAAAAAAATTCGCAAAATAACCATAATTTTCAATTTTGGTTTAATTTTTTGGCCCTAAATATTTAAAATCAATTTTTTACATATTTTTTTCTTCAAATCTGCATCTTTTGATGTACTTATAGGGATATTTTTAAAATGATTTTCAATTTAGATCCAGAGAAACAACTTTTTGAAAATGGAACTGAAGTCTAAAAATAGTGTCAGAAATCTGCAATTTGAGAAAAATCCAAAAAATTGATCTCCCATATCTCACAAACTATAAGGTCTAGGAAGAAAAAAAATTCTGATGGATTCATATAAAGATAAAATTAGTATGTACACAAAGTTTCACACAAATCCCTTCCGGTCGGGTTTCAAACCATAAAAAAATTGGTTGAATTGACATGGAATGACCCAGAAAAGTGTTTTTTTTTTTTTTTTTTTTTTTTTCCCCAAGTAACATAATTTGAGCCTCTACATTTTTACTAAATATATTTATAAATGTTTAATAATCTGAAAATATGTGACCCACATATATTCGAATATGGAAATATCTGAATATATGTGGGTCAATAGTCTTTATTACTTCCTCAATTTAAACTTTTCACGTTCTATAGCTTACGAGTAAAATGGCTGTGACAGACAGACACAGGAGTGATCTTATAATGATTCTGTTTTTACTTTTTAGTACGGAATCCTAAAAAATACTACATTTTATAAATTTCATTGTTTTTAATTAAAAGAAGTTTTGTATTTTTTTTACAGTTTTAAGGGTTTCGAATTATTCTTAATTTTAAAATTATTTAATAAAAGAATTACACATAAATGAATCGCATAATACAAATATTACTACATTTTACAAATTTCATTGTCCAATCGATTTAATTAAAAAAATCTTGGTATTTTTTTTAAATTGTAAGTTTTTTTTAAAATCTATATTAATAAAAACAATTCTTTCACTTATAAAAACACTCGCTAGATGACGCCAAAAAACTGCCTTAAGATATAAATTCATTCAAACACGACCGTAGAAAAAGTCTGCGCGTTCCGTTAATAATTCCAATGCAGGGCCCCACCATAACTAAGATATAATAAAACCAGCTTGGACGGAACTGCAAACGACCAGTGATAAATTCTGTTTTATGCAGGTTATTTTTATTTGAAGGAGCATGTTTTTTTTTCGTTTTTTGAAGGATTCCGTTATAAACAGTCTTTACTGTATTGGAGAATAAATTTGCTGGATAGTACTTTTTTCAAAAGTCTATTTAGTAGTAGAGTATAGCACCGATTATCCGAACAAGGCGTGGCCGAGCCTAGTTCGGATAAATGGACAGATAACTTAAGGGATGTTTCTGACTATACTAAAATTTTCACATGTTATCTTAGGACTGGCAGACCAAGTTAGTGCTGGCATGTTTAAAAATTTGTTTTGTCTTGTTATTTTTTTGTTACATTTTTTTCATTTTTTTCTTCTCCTTTTTATCATTTTCTAAACTCCAGAGATTATAATTTAAGAAAAAAGCTTTGGATTGTTGCTTGCTTCAATGAAGACATTCTTTTCAATGCTGCCATTTCTCTAATTCTCCTTAAATACGTCAGTTGAATAGGATCAGTGTTCTTGTGCCGTTCGAGCCATTTCATAGCTGTTTCCAAACATTCAAAGGCTTCGTTATGTGATGGACCTGGGTTGTTTTCCGAGCATTCGTTTTCATTGTCTTCAGTTTCTTTTTCATCATGAATCTCATCCACAATCTCATCATCATTTAAAATCTGATATCCTGGGTCATGTAATTCAGTACTTAACCCCTCGTTAATTTCATTTTCTTCATAGCTTAGGATTCTTCCCGTCTTCCCTTATTGTTTTTACATTCTTCATTTTCTGATACACTATCAGTTCTTTTCTTTATTTAAAATTTTATTCCCTGCCAATGGATAATTGGGAGTTCGGTTAAATTTTTTGGGGGGAGAAATAGGCTGTTCGGATAATTGGCTCTGCTGTATTTGCTTACAATTTTATTATTTCTTTCGCAGTATTACAGTTCAGGATGTATTTGTAATTGCTTTTTCATCTAAAGATTTTAGATAAAAATTTAAAATATTGAAAACATAATTAAATTTTAATTAAATTCATCAATTGATTTTGATTAAAAAAGCTTACAGTATGCGACAAATAAAATTCAAAACCTTAACCTGTGACCTTAGACAACTTTCCAACTGAAAAAGAGTCGGGCCCTGGTAATTTACACCGCCTCAAACCCCCTCTCTACAGACCTGCGATATTTTGCGATTTCAGGTTCATTTAAGAATATTATCACGGTCCTGGGCAATGCTGGGAGGGTCAGCTAGTATATAAATAAAACTATGCGTAATTTTTTTTTAAATTAAAGATAATTGGAAAAGTTAAGAGGTAGTTAAGTGCACAAATATGATGCGAAAATTTTATAAAAATTAGAATTTTTTTCCTTACTTTTATATTCAAATATATAAAATTTGATTTACATATACAAATAGAACTGTGCATCGAACTGGCATAAAAAATATAGGGATTTTAATTGATTAACGTATGTTGAAGATACGTATAACTTTAGAGATGACAGTGAGTATGTAGAGCAGTGATAAACAATGAATTCAAATGATTTTTCTTTAAAAACTCAGTTTTTTAGATATTTGTTTTTAGTTTTTATAGTCTAACGCTTTACACTTTGTTTATATTTCGATGGACTCAGTATATTCTGTATAACTATAAGATGGTTGCAAAATGTACTATCTACATGACTTGTTATCGAAATTATAAATTTAGCGATTTTAGCAAAATAGACTCTTAAGTTAGCAGCTAACTGTACATAAAGGTCTATATTAACATAATAGTTAAATGTTTTTCAGGAATTTAAAAATTTTTACGTAAAACAGCTGGTATTCAAATCTCCTTAGTACAATAATCCTATGTACTTAAAAAAAATAGTTATAGAAAACATACTTTTTCTTTACGGAGAAGACAACACGTTCATGCAACTTTTAATATGGAAAAGATTTCTTTGCAAATTTATTGATATATTTTCATTTATTGACAAAAAAATTTCTAATATTTTTCACTTTGCAATTTTTTATAACATACTAAATAATGCTTTTCTATCTGTTTTTGTTTAATATTATCTTAGACCGTTTCAAAATTTAAAAAAAATGCACGTTTGCTTGCACTGGTAGTTGATCAAGTAATAACATTTTTCTTTTCGAGCTCTCTGTGTTCTATCGTTTTCACCGAAAAGTTATATTCCAAATTTTCGTTACTTTTTTATACTGAACTAGGGGGCTCTGCCCCCTGCAATCTACGCTCGCCAACCCCCGTTCAGACACCGCAGAATCTAAAAATACGCTAATCTGATTGGTTTTAAAAATATTAGAGAAGATTGAATTATACTGATAAAAGCTGTGCAGATCTCCCTGTAAACGGGTTTACATTCAATTCCCTTTGATTGAAAAAATTTAAGGGCGAATCAGTTGCTGTTAAGACTTCCAATGGTTCTTTTCGTTTTTGATTAAAGAGGATCAGTTAAACATTTGAAAAGAAGCTAAAATAAAATAAATTAAGTATAACAGTCTTTGTCTCTTGGTATTTTAAAACAATCTCTATAACAATAGCCTAAGTCATGTGACTATCATCAACAGTTCCAGGCGGACCACTTCACTATTTATACTCTAGGTGCCATTTTGGTACTTTAATGTTAGCCAGGCACAGGTGATAAGTCGTCTAATATTATTCTATCGCCATCATTTCATCTATATTATAATAGTTCAAGTCGTCAACTGCCATAAACAAATACGGTCTGATCCCTTCGCCGTTGATATGAAAGTTTGGCAAAGATGTCATATAAGTCCCATATCGGCGTGATTTTTTAACGACGCCAATTTGGGGAACGCATCAACAGCATAAACAGCAACATCCAACTCACCATATCATGCAAAATAACGATACTTTGGAGCCAGTTATGTGCCCGTTCCGTATATGTCATTGGCGTCAGAAAAAAATCGCGCCAATGTGGGACCGTAAGTTTTCCATTTTTATTAAAAAATCAAAATTTTTTTTTCGAATAAAACTACATAAAAGTTGCATTTGTCGCAAAGAATTCTAGGTACTGTTACGCTAGCAGGATGCAAATCTCGCCAATAGCTTCTTTTCAACTCGCCAGTTAGCTTTTTTTTTTTTTTTTTTTTCCGAGTCGTAATATTTGGCTAGATACGTACCGCAGGTTTGGCGTAATGTTATTTTTTTTACAAAAATTTGCCGAAAAACTCGTTTTCAAATACCAGTTACATTGCATTTTTGGTATTACTTAGATATCTCGAACCAAAATCTATCGCCAAACTATAAGATTAAATGCCAATAATGGTTGATCGTAAATGTCACATTCACTTGACTTTAAGCAAGTTACACGTGTTTACATCATAAAGTGATTTTTATTTCGACGTTTTATTCGTATATTTATTAATGTTATACTAATTTATTTGTTCTTTCGTTATTTAAAATAAAAATTACGTCAATTTGTGTAATTTAGAGAGTGTTTTGTCGATTTATATAATTTGTCGAAATTGGTCGCCGGAATAACTAAGTAGTACTGTATTTCTTAATTATTTTCTATTATTTTCTAAAGGAAATATAAAAAAAAATAATTAATAATCGTAGAACAAAATAATTTATATAATTTGTAAAAAGAAATAAAAGTAAATAAACATTTATTATTAAATAAACAAGAATAGCCGGGTTACCATGTCAACCTTTTCTGAAATATAGAAAAAAATATTTCTGTTTGATTAAAATTTGAGTTGCCATAATTAGAAAAATGTACATAAAATTAGAAAAAAATTAATATTTCGAAAACTAATTCGAATTTAAAAATTCTAATACCAGTTTTGAAATCTGCGGATCAATATTGAATTTTGGTGTTAATTTCATCGCAAAGTATTCCATATTTTAGGAGAAATCGCCGTGAAACATAATCAGTTGTTTAATCAGTCGATTCATACTTCGTTTCATAAATTCGTTTCATTAGGATTTTATATATATATAGTGTAGATATAAGTATAAAAGCATATCTGTCTGCGCCTTGCTGTTCTCTCTTAATTACATTTTAAGTATAAAATGATGGTTTCTGCTTTAAATGTAAAAAGATTGGTTGATTACCGTCTCCTATTAGAGATGAGTTCGGGCTCACTTTTGGAAGGCCGGGCCCGCCCGAGCCCAAAACATTTTTTGTCATTAGAACCCGTGTCCGCCCGTGCCAGATACCAAAAAAAGTAAACCGACAATAAGTTTAATAAAAATTGCATAAATGTTGTTCTAAATGTAATATCTCCTTAACAACTTCATTTCATCACAATAACTGTTAATCCCTAGCGCATAATTTTATGACATTTACATTCAATCTTATTAAAAGATAATTCCCTAAAAAGATTCTCATATTTTTCTCTTGCAACAAGCAAATCTGACGGAAAAATTCACGAAGTACGTTTTAAAAATAAATGAAATTTACAGAAATTACGATTTATATGACGAAGAATCGAACAACGTTTCCCTATTTCCTATAAAAGGTGTACATCTTTCGTACATTCTCGTGTTCTTGAAAATTATCTTATATTAAAAATTCATCACGGTTACCTGAAAGATCCGATGCTTTTTATAGGAAAAGAGAAAACGTTGATCGATTGTAGAGCTCATTGACTAATAACAGAAGACATTACTTTTTTTTCCGCCTAGATTTTAAAATAAAATAAAATAAACTATCCAATTTAAAAAAATCCTACTAATTTGTCGCGGAGCTTTTTCCGATGGCGCACATTATCAACTACCCAGTGTATCCAGTGAACGTCAATGATATAAATCTGCAAATATTGCGAATTTCTTTTAAAATAGATGTGATGTTGTAACATTAATCAATCATCACTTATAATTAATTATACCCAATTTTAAATCAAAATCTCCTTTTACAAATATATTTAACTGAAACTTCCTTCCCTTTTAAAAACATATTTATCTCTTATACAGCTAATAAATATCACCTTTAATGTTTACCAAATTATCAACTGTTAACAAAACAAAGCAAAAGAAAAAAAAGAAATAAAATCAATCATCACTTATAATTAATTATACCCAATTTTAAACCAAAATCTCCTTTTACAAATATATTTAACTGAAACTTCCTTCCCTTTTAAAAACACGAGTTGGAACCCGTCGAAATTCGACGAACTAAAATGTTAGAAAGGTCTGTCCGATCGAATTTATAATAAACCTACAAAAATAATTGCAATAAAAAATTCATCTTACATTGGTTGTCTAACTCTTAAAACAAATAATATTTTTAACCTAAAATTATTAAAAAGTTATTTCCACAAACTTCAACTGCTTAAATTATTGAAAAATTAAACTGCATTAGAATACGTATTCAAGATAAGTAATTATGATGAAGTTATCGATTGAGGCTCTTATGTTTGTTTTTAAGGGATAAAAAATCAGTAAAAAGGATTTCGCTTTGTCACATCAAAAAACTTTCCCCAATAAAATCTAAACTGTGCGTTATTTTCACATTCTCATAATTTACATACGCACCACTCAAATTCACAATTTGAAAGTATTTTAACGCGCAATAGATTATTAATGAATGTATTTCCAAACTTAAAGTCACGTTTGTCCGATATAACTTTTCATGTGAACATTCGCACAAACTTTTAAGTTCTAATCTCAGTACCCGCGAAAAAAAATTTCAGAAATTTGCCTTTAGTTGTCATACTATTGGCCATTTAGTATTGGTAATATATTTAGTTTTATCATAAAAAAATGATCGTTCTGTTTTAAATATAGCATCATTTTGGCTCACTGAATCATTTTGCCTAGCGTCTCAAACTCGGTATCAGCGTAATGTAAAAATATTGAAATGTAACTGATTTATGAAGAAGAATGCGTGTTTTTTTTAGGTCTGACGTCATTTTCTGTTCAAAAATTATAAAAAAGTTACTTTTATTTGTAATGTGAAAATGGCATCAATAAGGATATAATCGATAAAAATAATAAACCATGACTATTTTCTCTTTACTTTCAATATAAATGGAGTACTTCAGTTGCCACAATTACAAAATCTGTATTAAAAACTACGAAAAAATTAATATCTCAAAAATAAATTGAGATACAGCTTCCAAACAAATTGCATTTAAAAGCATATTTTTTTCCCCGTACAGGGGTGTAAAAATTGAAAATATGCGATGTTTTGAAGTTTAAAAATTTGCTATAACGAAAATTGCAAACCGAAATTTCATTTAAAATTTCAAAGCGTTGCCATTCGCAAAATGACGTATGCGTTACGCACAGATATGTTTGTCCTTTATAATATAGATATTTATATCTTATAAATATTCCTTTTATTGTTTACCAAATTATCAACAGTTAACAAAAAAGAAAGTAAAAAAGAAAAAATCAACTTTCTCACCCTCATTAATGAACAGTAAAATTTAATGCTTTTATTTCCGTTCAAGAATAAATAAAATTATTTTTTTTTTTTATAATTTGCTTTTATTTTGTGCAATAATCTAAACAGTTACTGATTCATCGCCATCAATTTCAGACAATCTGCAAATATCACAAATGTTTTATTATTTATTTATTATTATTTTAAGTAGCATTCTTATACTAGAATAGAAAAACACCATTTCTGTTTTCCTTTCATTCCGATCAAAATAACATCAAAATGATTTCTCATGAAAAGTGTAATTTTCAAAACAGGCGTCTTAAGGACGAGAAGTAGGTGGTAACAGAGAAATGCCTAATTTATTTATTGAAACTACAGGAAGCTGAAAGATTAATGATTATTATGAAAGGAGTAATTAAATTACTTTTACAGGAATAAAAGCTTTTTAACAGAAATAGAAATAAGGAATAGTGATTTTATTTTAGAAATAAATAAATTTTAGATATTAAGACACCTTAAAAAGCATTGACAGAATAATATAGGGAACACAATAAATTTTGATGATTATACAGGGTGCAATATGTTATGTATCGCTGACCTTTAATTTCTCAACCGTTGGTCGTAGACATATAGTTCCAGTTACAAAAACGTTTCAAATGAGGTAAATATTCATGTTGTGGCATTATTTAAAGTAAAATATCAATTTGATAAAAATTACGAAAACTAACTTTTTATACGGTCCCAAAGTTCCTCTAGTTATATTTAGTAAATGTTTACACATATCATAACATATAATACAAGAAATTTGACATCTGTTCTACAAAAATTGACACAGTTATTACATTTCAAAGTTTGAGATTTTTGCACATGATTTTGTCTTTTATCGAGGGATCAGTTAAGAGATGAATTAAAGTAATTCGAGATCAAAATCAGGGTGCAATGTCCTTTTTACGGCGAAACCATCTTTAGCCGGTAGCGTCGGTACGTTTGCATGTTGTTCGAACCATATAATTTATAAACCATAAAATATTGGCATGACTCAGAGAAAATTCAAAGTGAGATGTAAAGAACACATTGCTGACATAAAATTTAATAGAGGTAAAACCGCATTATCTAGGCTAAATAAAATAGAAAACAAATATTTTGTTTAATGAAAGTAGATTAATTTATAGGTCAGATTTTTATTTGCAACTTTTTATTAGAGAATCTATTGAAATTTACGTCAGAAACTCAATGGTCTGCAATGATTCCTCGTCATTTAAATCCCAAATATTTGGACTGAATTGTTAGATAATTTGAAAATAAAATAGGGCAACGTGAAACATGTTGAAATATTACGCGCGTGATTTTTATTTATTTATTTTTAAATTTCATTTGTAATAGTTTATTGTCATTTTCCATCTTAGTGTTTATTTGTTTTTCTGATGGTGATTGAGTAAATTCAATCTTAACATGTCCAATTATTAAGATCTTTTAATGTATTTTATTAACATTTGACGTCCTTTTTAGCAATTAAATGTTTAATGTATATTTTGAGTGTATTTTTAGAATATATATATTTGAAACATAAAATTTAGCTCATTTTTAGATAAAATGACACTGTTTGGTGATTCCCCGATTTGGCGATATCGGCTAAAGGTGGTTTCCCCGTAAAAAAGACGTTACACCCTGATTTTGATCTCGAATTGCTTTAATTCACCTTTTAACTGATCCCTCAGTAAAAGACAAAATGATGTGTAAAAATCTCGAAATTTGAAATTTAATAACTCTGTCAATTTTTCTAGTACTGATGTCCAAACTTTTTGTGTTATAACTGTTATGATATGTGTAAACTTTTACTAAATATAACTATCGAGACTGGGGGACCGTATATAAAGTTAGTTTTCGTAATTTTTATAAAATTGATTTTTTACTTTAAATGATGTCACAACATGAATATTTACCTCATTTGAAACGTTTTTGTAGCTGGAACTATCTGTCTACGACCAATGGTTGAGAAATTAAAGGTCGGCGATAGATAACATATTGCACCCTGTATATTAATATGAATACTTCTTATATTTTTTAAAAGGTTTTTTTTTTTTTTTTTTTTTTTTTTTGTCATGCGTGAATAAATAAAATTTTCAGGTTAAAAAAATCTAACAAAAACATAGCTGTGAAAAAAGGGAGCCAAGTTCTGTAAGGACAATGGCAAGAAAAGAAGTGATATCTAAGTGGGTGCCAAGTTCAAATAAAATTCACTCAAACTTACCTACTGAAGTGTTATAGTATTTTTTAAATTGTTTAGAAATAAAAATTATTGATAGCATATTAATAATAAATCTAGAACTTGGCAAGTTTTTACCCACAAGTCATTTATTTTTATTAATGACATTATTATATCTAAACTTGTTATTTCATGTTTGGAAGCCTTCATTTGAGTGAGCTCCATCCCCTTGAAGGATGGTGAGATAAAATATATCCCACCTAATTTTAACTGCAAAATGCCACATTGACACTAGAATTCAGGAATAAAAAGTTTAATTTTATTAAATACGTGAAAAGAAGCTTTTACACATTTTGAAATAAATTTGTTTTTAAATTCTGGTATGATTTAATCATTTCAGCATGTCACGAATAAAAGCTCTTTGCCCCTGAAGGGTTAAAGGGGTGCAGTCTCTAGAGGGATGACCAAGAACAAGCGTAAAGGTATCTGTCTCTTTCTCAGGCCTTTTAGTCAGTTTGCATTGAGGTTTCGGAAGGGTGGGTTCTAGAGAGATAACCAAAAACGAGCGGGAATGTATTTGTGTATTTATTGGTTTATCAAATCTTTAAAATGAGTCATTTGTTTATAATAATAACTATATTAATTTTTTTATAATGAAATTCTTGTTAATATTAACATCATCATTTTATTAAGACATGAAATTGATAGACATAACATTTATAAAAAACTTGCCAAGTTCTAGATTTATTATTAATATGCTATCAATAATTTTTATTTCTAAAGAATTTAAAAAATGCTATAATACTTCAGTAGGTAAGTTTGAGGGAATTTTATTTGAACTTGGCACCCACTTAGATATCACTTCTTTTCTTGCCATTGTCCTTACAGAACTTGGCTCCCTTTTTTCACAACTATGTTTTTGTTAGATATCATTACTTTTTGTAAAGTTACAATACATTTAGACACTTTACTTAATGCTTTTTAATGTGCTTACATGGGACTATTTTATTCACCAAGCAACATTCAATTTTAATTTAAATTTCCTACAACAAACTATTTGGCTGTCAATTTGCGGCAGAAATCTATATTTTAATACTGCTACACTGAATGCATGTTTTGAAACGAAATGTATTGATTCGAAATTTTTATTGTTTCTGAAACAACAATTCCTTTATTAAATTTTCCAATTAAATATCCTATAGCTGGGCCTGCTTTTTTGTACTGAAAGTGAAAAATAAAGTTATGTGCTTATGCCACACTATGTATCATTCATCCATGGGTGCGGGAGAAAAGGCAGTGCAGAGGAAGGACATTGCCCCTCCCTGGATTTTCAAATTTAATTAACTAAATAAACTTTTCTCTGATGATTTTGAAAATAACAAGTGAGTAGATGTGATCACAGATCGCACAGAGGGTTTCGGTTAATATTCCTTTCAAAACACTTTATCCTTTTGAAAAATCTGTTAGTTCCAAATTTCGCAACCAGGGGCGCACTCTATTCTAAACAAACCTCTATCCAAACAAAACTCCGTTTTACATACTATCCGTAGATATATTAGTCGAGGGGATTGAGCCCATAGCACCCGAGTTAAGTAGGTGCCCCTGGCGATAAAAAGTGGAACTAAAATATGTAAGACTATAGTGCATAATATGAAAGAATGGTGAAAGAGGTGTCGGCAAATGTTGGAAAAGTGCTCCCCGGGTGAAAAGGGCGGAGGTTAGAAAAATTGCTTAAAATACACAAGTTAGAGCCCGGAGGAGTAAATAATATGACTTTTTGAAAATTTTATGATTTGTCGTGTGGTCTGAGGTATTCAGCTATACGTATGCAAAAAGTCATATCTCCAACTTAATTAGGGACTCACTTAGAAAGAATTGCTTAAAATACATATGTGGTAGCTCAAACGGTTAAGCGTAAGACTTTTTCAAGATTTTATGATTTGTCGCCTGGCCTCAGGTATCTGCTATAAGTATGCAAAATTTCAAATCTGCAATTTAATAAGGGGCTCAGTTAGAAAGAATTGTTTAAAATACGCATGTGGAAGCCCAAAGGGTTAAATGTACGACATTTTCAAAATTTTGGGATTTGTCGTTTGATGAGAGGTGTTCAGCTATAAGTATGTACAATTTCACGCCTCCAACCTAATTAGGGGCTCACTTAGAAAGGATTGTTTAAAATACACATGTGAGACCCCAAAGGGTTAAATTTACAACTTTTTCAAATTTTATGATTTGTCATTTATGTGGGGTGTTCAGCTGTAAATATGCAAAATTTCTCGCCTCCAACATGTATAGTTTCTGAGAACGGGCTCTGTGACGGACAGAATATCTCAATTTGTTGATTTTCTGTAAGCAAGTAAACCCAGATAAACCCCCAGTAAGTAGATAGGTTTACAATGGAAGTCTATGGGAATTTGGCGAAATATTAGAGATATCGCCAAGGTGGCGTCACTCTTGCCGACTAATTTTTGCCGCCAAATTTGGCGATATATCGCCATGTTGGCGAGAAACTTGGCGGTATCTGGCGACAGAACAGCGTCCCCTCCTACGGCAAATTAAAATTTCGCCTAATAGACGCAATGGTAAGTAAAAATGGGCACTCCCAGGTGGGTAATTCATCGATTTTCACAATTTTTTATTTTTTTTCCTTAGTTTTATAGTGTAATCGAACTTCGCACCAAATTTGAAGTCTGTAGCTGCAGTAGATATACGAGATCTTTTTGATGAGTGAGTCAGTCAGTCAGTGGTAAAATTATCGATTATCAGACATTTTCAAATGTCATTATCTCGGAAACTAATTATGCGTTATTTATAAAATTTTGGTTTTTAGGTAATTAGGGTGGCCTTACTACACATTTCGCATAACAAGTACGTAGGTTTCATAGATTTTCAGTTGTAGAGCATTGAAATTTGATGAAAACAGCTCGAAATGGTTCGTGTAAATAACACACGGCTATGTCAGGCGAACTTGGCTGACACACTGCCTTGTGTCTAGATGAGCCCGAGCCCGAGCCCGCCCGATCACGAAGGTTGGTATAAAAATTGAGCCTGAGCCCGTCTCATCTCTATCTCCTATTACTTGATAAATCGGGTACTAACTATATGAATGAAACATCTTAACTGCCGTATAACCGCTAATAAAGCAAGCAGTAATAAAAATGCGAATTTTCTGATAAAGTTAAATTTTGACGGTTCAGATGAAGAATCTGATGATACAAGTGATGGAGCAGCACTCTTACCTAGCCTTATATGACTTTGAATTGTTTAGTGTAAAACAACATTAAGGCACAAAATTCACGCATGATGACTCCTCTGCAAATATAAATATATTGAATCTTTTTTTTTTCTTTTCTTTTTTTTAGTCAAACATACAACTGATTTGATATTTTATTTAGAAACCTTATAATTATTCAATTTCTGCAATAAAAAATAGGTTTTTTTATGATTTTCAAAAATATTAAGAGATTAAAATGTTTATGTATTATTTTAAGTCTACGACATCACTTTTATTAAAAAATTACAAAAAAAAAAAAAAAAAAAAAAAAAAAAAAACCTCAGAGAGACCGAGTTAATAACAAATCTGAAATTGCCCCCCTGTCCCTGCGACGTATGCCCTACGTTGGGAATCACTGGTCTAATTGATAGTTATGGACTTTTTGGCGTAAAAACTGATTTATGTCCTTTGTTCGGAAGTTTATCATCGTTGCTAAACATGCGCCTTATTTTCAAAAAGTCATGTTGCGAGGTATAAAACGCATTTATCAAGTCAGGAAAAATCCGAAGCTTCCAAAAGTATTGACTAGGTGACTGAACTGTGCCTTTCAGAGTTATTTAGGTGACTCAGTTGACAGAGCGTTCGCATGGTTTGTAAAAAAGTTCGTGGCTTGAACTCTTTTTCACTAAATTTTGAAAATTTCAAACTTTTATCATTTCATTATCAATCTTATTTAAATACGATAAGTAATGTATAAGAAAACTAAACTTGCACCGCTGTACATCAATTCTAACAGTTAACAGTGTTAACAAATCTATCTCGTATATATATATCAACTTCTAGTTGTAGTAATTTTACTGCCATCTACAGTTTACTTTAGCTGGGTTATAATATCCGTATACCTTTTAAACGCCAATTTCGATCAAAATTTCAATTCAAAAAGTTACTGTTTTAGAAAAAAAAGGGGGAACTTTATGATTCTACGGATTTTTAAAAATTTATATTTCTTACAAACTTTAAAAAAATTAAGTCGAAAGTTGTTTATTAATTTTTCTCAAAAGTGTTTTTTTTTTTTTTTGGTAAAATTGTGTTGAAAAAATTGTCAGAACATAATAAGTTAAAGTTCAATTACCCCCAAAATTTTAAATTATGTTTTACATATATATTCAAATGAAGTAGATTATTCTTATGCTGATTTATTAAAAATTTTAAGAGTTATACACAGTTTTAATTTATGAATTATTAACCGTTTCTTCAGGAATTTTCAGCATTGTTTGTCTTTTTATACTTATAACTTTTTAAATATTCATACTATTTTCAAAGTAAAAATAGTCTAATTCCTGCATAACATTATATTTATTACAAAATTCATAAAGTGTATTTATATTTAATAGTGTTGGATTTAAATAATTTTTAGAAAATAGCACTTTTTCGGTGAATTTTATCATTTTTAAGGTTCCGTAATTAAAAAGTAAAAAGAAACATTTTAGGGTCACTACTGTGTCTGTTTTTCAGTCTGTCACAGCCATTATACTCGTAAACTATGGAACCTGGAAAGTTCAAATTGGCTGAAATAATAAAGGCTATCGACACATATTTATAGATTATTAACCATTCACAAATATATTTAGGAAAAATGTAAAGGGTCTAATTAAGTTACTTGAAAAAAAATTTTTTTGTATATCACGTGGTGTTTCGTGTGAAAGCTTTCGTAACCCCGAACTCAGAAATACATTTATTTTAATTTTAGGGATTATATTTTCAGATATAACGTCGAAAATGTAACGCAAAAATATCCCCCCCCCATCTATTTATGTATCTACTGAAACTAAAAATATGAAAAAAATTAGGAGTAGTAGAAGTTAATTTAACTCTTGCAGGAAAACTATAGCGATTACCCTAGGTCAAACAGTTTTTGAGAAAATCACATTTTCCGTTACACACAAATTATCGTTACACAAATCCGTTACATTTATCGTCGCAGAAGTATAAAAGGATGATTGATAATGATTTTCGAAAACAATTGTCGGTTATTAGCCGAGATATTAACTTTTAAAGACACGGAATTGTTTGGAGATACATAAAGACACGGACGGCGTACTCCATGCGCAATCGGCTTTTAAAGGGAACATAACTTTTAATGATATATCAGGTTGTAACGAAAGTTTTCCGCCACAGCTAATTAGGCCTCTGCAAACAGTTCGCGTTGACGTGTTTGCTCATATTTTGTAAAACGATTTTTGGCATTTGAAAGAAAGAGACTTGTTTTATAACACTGTTCTGAAATTTGTAAAAAAATATCGTTATCATTAAGTACAAGGTGTCTGAAATGGAACTATCACGCTACCAGATTAGAACCATCATTTACTTCCGGCTCTGTTGCAAAAAGTCATCTACAGAATGTCACCGAATAAAGTGTACAGCTTTAGATACTAGTGTTGGGTCATGAGACACTGAAGGTTTGGCGGAATGGTTATTATATATAAAATTACAGTTAATTATATATATTATATTTAGTATTATGTAATGGTGATCTGGCGTAAAACTTTTGTTGCAACCTAATATTTGTGTAATGCAATGCCAAGTTACTACTTCATATATTTATTGTACGGAACCCTCTGTACGCGAGTAATACTGCACTTGACCAATTATTTTAAATAAAAATTTTAAAAGAATTGAATTGTATGAATAACTCACATTTTAAAGATATTTTTAAATAATAATTAGCAATTTAAAACTTAAAATCTATAACAATTCAAAAAGTTGGTTCTGAAGAGATACAGATACCTTAAGATTATTTTATTAATGTCTGCGGGAGTATTTCGTAATGTATTGAAGTTAGCGAGTTGTGGAAAGGCCCAAATGTGTTGAGCTTTAGTTGCAGTTTCCAAATACTATATAAAGTCAATTGAGGGTAGGGTAGGTGTAGATTACCCTTTGATATGAGATAGTCCTTTCAGCTGCCTCCGTTCTTTTTGTACATTTAAAAACAACTCTTTGCATGTAAGTGTAAAATATACAAAAATGCCTATTAACGTAGGACATTTATTTATGTAATGCTAATCTAATATACAATATAATAGGAGAAAATACAAATTGAAGTAAAGATTATTTTATACTAAACTTATTACAATATAAAAAGACAAATACATATTGAATTACATCATCATTTTCTTAAAAGAAAACATTAAAACCCATTTACATCTTTTGAAACAGGAGATACGTCTCATATTGTTAACTTTCGGATGTAAATTCAACTCTTTTTTATTACGGAAAATCGTGAAAGACATACTGGTTTTTTGCCATATACGTCCGTTATATTTAATAAACGTATTTATTTGGGATTTAATATTTCAAAGAGATACGAGAAATGATCTTATAGACGCATGTAATCTACTTTACGAAAATGATTACAAAATTTAGTATTGCTTTCAATTATGTGCACTTTTTCAGAGTTACATTGTGTGTAATCGTACTCGGGGTCATTCTTTACTGCACATACGTAAACATGCTCCAAAGATGGGAACGACTTCATCAGTTCAATGATACCACTGTATTTTACATAACATAAACGAAGGCATATTATTTTCAGCTGACGTAACAATGAAAATGGCTCTTTGAATTTAACATCTTTATCCATTAACAACGTTCTACATACATATAATTCAGTCAAATTAATTCCATAATTGCATATGAAGTGAAATATATCAGAAGAAATTCTCGTGTCTTCTATATCTAATATTTCTAATTGATGCGTAACACATTGTATATCCTCTATCAATGTGTCGATACCAGCTAAACGTAACTGTCTCAACCGCGGCATTTGCAAAAACAGCGATTGCATTTGCTCATTTGTAAGAGGAAATATTTCAGATATCCAAGTTGTATAACTGAAATCAAAAACTTCTATTATAGATATTTCAGAATCAACATATTTTTCTGGAGGATTTCCTGTGATAAAACAATCATGCAATACCAATATTCGAGTTTTCACAGGCAACAATTTAAACAGGTTTAAGCTCTTGTCTTTTCCACAAAGCGTGAATTCAGCATTATGAAAAATCAGCGATTGGATATTAGGACATTTCTGTCCGAGTTTGACTAGAAAATTGAAGCTTTCTCTTTTAACATTAAAACTTATCTTCAGGCGAGAAACAGACAGTGGAAGTAACTGAAGAAATTTCTTGGCTATCCTAGGGCACCATCTTGAAATGCGGACATCTACTCGATTCCAAAGGATTGGATCTCTTGATATTTCATGCCACTTCTTGCAAACACTGTAATGTAAAGAAATGTTTATTTTTTTAATTTTGAATGATGCAATGATATAATGTAGCAGTATATCGTCACTATAATGCATAGAACCGCCTGATCTAGAAACTACTGTTTATGTAACGAGTAATATTTTGTGAAGATGTCATACAAAATCACTTTTGATGCATTTCCTAGCTAATTCGACAGACTTCCATAAACCATTTTACATTCGAAAAATGATATTTATCATAAACTAATAAGGTTTTGTTTTCCTTTTTGTTTTTACAGTCGACAATTCTGCAATATATTGAAGATACGTGTAATTGGAGAAACGCCGGTGGGTATGTAGAGCAGTAATAAACAATGAATTCAAATGATTTTTCTTTAAAAATCCAGTTGTTTAGATATTTTTTTTTAGTTTTTATACTTTAACGCTTTTACATTTTCTTTTATATTTCAATGAACGCAATATATTGTCTATAAGCTGGTTACAAAATGTACTATCTACATATCTTGTTATCGGAATTGTAAATTGAGGTATTTTAGCAAAATTGACTCTTAGATTAACTACTTGTTGTACATAAAGGTCTATATTAACATAATAGTTAAATATCTCTGAGGAAAATTTTATACTTAAAAAGCTGGTATTCAAGTCTCCTCAGATAATAATTTGTACTTTAAAAGTTATAGAAAACATACATTTACTTTATAGACTACACGTACTGTATGGATGACAATACATTTTGTCCAACACTTCAAAACTATTGTCGATTGACAAGAAAGGACCTATTGTCTTTAAATTTAAATTTTTGAAAATCATATTAACAAATTCTGATCATATTAACGAATTCTGCAATATTAAAATTTCTTTTAATACTTTTAAAATTACAACAAATAAATCTGAATAGGTGTCTTGTGAAACTGGGTAATTATAAAAGACAATTTGTGATGATACAAAAGATTAAATAAGAAAATAAGGATTTACATTGCTTTTTATAAGCCAAAAACGTTTTATCGGCAGGATTTATTTTGATGTAAAAACTCATTTTATATATTAATATTTACTTTCTCACTGTAAAATTTCTTTCAAAAACAGCATAATTAATCGTTGTTTTATTAACTGTAATTATAATGGAATTATTTTGCAAATACTTAATGTAATTTAACTCATTTCTATTCAATTTCTCATGGGACAAGCGGGGGAGGGAGTCTGTGCCTTCCCACAGACTGATGAGTTGGTCCATTGCTGGTCAACTGTATTTGAAAGTGTTTCTAATACATTTTTAAAAAATGCACATATATTATTGTTCAATATTTGCATAATAAATATAGTCCAGCCAAATTAGGTTAAAAAAGGGCTTAAGGTGGAAAATTCTGGTATAATTGTTTTTAGTGTCTTACTTTATGTTTTCGGGGGTGCTGAACACGAATCTGAAATTGTCCAACAAAATTTCTCTCGGCAAATATGAAAAATCGTGAAAAAAACCACTAAAAATCGCAGATTTATTTGGTTTTTGGCTTATAACTTGCAAAGTAAGCTTTTTACGCAAAAGGTGAACCTAAATTTAAATACAGACTAGAAAATTACCTAAAATTCATGTTCTTATAATTTTTATTGTACGACATATGGCTTCAGTTGAGGTGTTGAAAAATCGGCGAAAACCAGTAATTTTGGAAAATCGCAAAAAACTTATTCTTACCCTTTCCGTTCATAACACTAAAAGTAAGCATTTCACTGTAAACATTTTCTGACGTACTCACTTATTATTTAGCTATATATTATTATGATGTAGGTATACAGTGCGACCTCGAAAATCTGGCATTCATAGATCCGGCAACTTAAAAAATCCCCCCCCTTTTTTTCACTTCCAACTTACGGGAAGAGCAAAAACTAGCAATTATTTTGGAATTAAAAACCGAGGTAAAAGCGATGCATTAGCGGACAGCGAGATCGCTTACGCTGTGCTAAATAGAATCCTCGATAACACTGGCAGCAGCTCAAGAGGACGAGGACCTAGCAGATGATAAGTTGAAAAAATGCATAAATTTGACAGGAAAATTAACGTCATCTTCAAAGAAACAAGATTGTATTTTCGAAATCGATATTCGTCACTTGTATAAAATCCAAGAAAGAACATAGATATATGACATCGATGCTTGAGAAATTACATGAGAAGACATGACTGCACTACTTATCAAATTTTTTAACATATAAAATATCAAGTAAAGTAAGTTTTTTAAACATTCAGTTTTCTCTTTTTCTCACGTCAATATCATTTGGGTATCTATTAAATTACGAATAAATGTCACTAAGAAGAAATTCGTAAGTACTTTTGATATTTGTTTCAGAAATCTGTAATTTTCAAATATCAATTACAAATTTTCAGTAGCTGACATTCACACAAAACAGGCACGAAAGGATGCGGATACACTTATTGTCACCACAGCAAGGGACCTTGCACTACAACATAACTCTGTAGTTATTGTGGGTGAAGACGTCAATTTGCTAGTTATCATAATTTGTCGCTGTAGAGGTGTACATTCAAATGCATACTTTCTAAAGCCAGGCAAACGGACAGTTTCACCACTAATTTTTTCTTCTGACTGCAAACTCGATCAATCGATTGCTAACATATTATTTTTGCATGCCATGGAAGGCTGTGATACTAATTCAGCCTTGTTAAAAATAGGAAAGATGAGGTTTCTTCAGACTCTCAAGAAAAACCCTGCATTAACTAATACCATTGAGATTTTAAAAGACCCTATGGTAGATGCTGATGTAGTTACTGATTCTGGTAATCGTGTTTTGGTCTCCTTGTATAAATTTGTTGACAAGGAAGCCACGTCATTAAACAAATTGAGGTATTTTTGTTATCTTAGGTCTGGATACAAGACATCAATCCATTTGGCATTCTTACCTCCTATTGAGTATACAGCTCAGCAACATTCCTTTAGCATATATTTTCAAGTTCAACAATGGCTTGGGAATGAAAAAGATCCTGAACAATGGGGTTGAAAGAAAATGAAAGATGGTGTGGAGCCAGTAACCACACTAGAGCCATCAGCACCTTAAGCCGTTTTGAAACTTATTTCTTGCAAATGCAAGAAGACCTGCCAGAAAAACTGTGGATGCAAAAAAGCAGGCCTGAAGTACTCCAATATGTGCGTGAACTGTAAAAGTAGTTGCAATATAACATGCTTCTTACTGAAATCGAGGAAGACGAGGATGATCCGGAATTCCCTGAAATACTTGAAGGTAAATATGCATAAATAATTCTATTTCACCTTTACTTTTTCACTAACTTTTCTATTTTTGTGACCAAAATATTTATCTTAATTCAGTGGTATAACTAGTCAATTTTCAAACAATTAGAAATAAATCATAAATTATTTTTTAAACGGTCATTCGTAATATAATAGGCTAACATGTTTCCTAAATTGAGGTCCAAAAGTAACTTATTCATGACTTGAGTTGTAGAAGGAGTGTAAACAAAAGAAAGATGTAAAAATCATGTTATGATAAAATGTTGCATGAATCATTGCTTATTTATTTAATTACAATTAGTTCCACCGTTTTTAAAAATACTATGTGCACCAGAGCTGTTCAGGAGCCTAAGCTTCGACCCTTGGATGTTTGCAGCCTTCGCCAACGGCTGGGGCAGCAATCTTCTCCCTCGGGACGAAAACGTCTCTTTCGCGCCCAGGTGCTTAAATAAATATTATATTTAATTTTTTTAGGTGTAGAAGAATTGGAAGGCATGCCTGCAATCATGCAACCTTTGGCCAAGAGGGTTCGGTTTTACTAATGAGTGTCATTTCAAGTCAATAATCATTTAATTATAAGTGTTGTATAAAAAGAAATACTTACCTATTTTTTTATACTGTATAACATTAAACACTAACCGATCATTAATCACTTTTTATCTTTTTGTTGTATCTATAAAACCTAACGTTAACGTTTCACATATCTATGCAGACGTCTAATGATGCATTTTGTATGTTTTCATTAAAGAGGCAGCTGTTCATATATTCATCATTGCTTTTCTCATAATTATTCAAGGTCTAGAAAAAATTACTTGCAGATAAATTGTAGAGAATTGTATCAATTTCGGAAATACAGTCATGTTACTTTGAGGATGAAGTTAATTTTTCGGTGAGACCTTATCATCTGCAGGGTCCTCGTTCCTCTGAGCTGTGGCTGTATTTGGCACAGCGTCAGCTATATCGCTGTTAGCTAACGCATCGTTTTATACCTCGGTTTTTAATTCGAAAATAATTGCTATTTTTACTTTTCCCGTAAGTTGGAAGTGAAAAAAAAAGGGAGGGGGAGATGAATTTGATGCCTGATTTTTTAAATTGCCGGATCTCTGAATGCCGGATTTTTGACGTCACACTGCACAGCTACACAATAATAATATATAACATAATAATAAGTGAGTACGTTAGCAAATGTTTCCAGTAAAATGCTTACTTTTAGTGTTATGAACGGAATGGGTGTAAAAGAATATCTTTTTTGCAATTTTCCAAATTTACTGGTTTTCGCCGATCTTTCAACGCCTCTACAGAAGCCATACATCGTACAGAAAATTGATAAAAACATGAATTCTAGGTAATTTTCTCGTCTGTATTTTAATATAGTGTCAAATTTTGCGAAAAAAGCTTATTTGCAAGTTATAAGCCAAAACCCCAAAAAATCTGCGATTTTTTAGTGGTTTTTTCACGATTTTTCATATTTGCCGAGAGAAATTTTGTTGGACAACTTCAGATTCGTGTTCAGCACACCCTAAAACATAAAGTAAGACACTAAAAACAATTACACCAAAATTTTCCACTTCAAACTCTAATTTGACTGGACTAATAAACGTAGGGGAGAGTGGTAATGAATGGGCCAGTTTTTGGTTTTTAATTTTTGTAATTTTTTCTAATACTTTTTTTTTTTTTGCTCAGAATTGGCTCTTCAGTTACTTTACTTATTTGGTTACATAAAAAGTCATAAAAACTGGATTAGAAAATCTCTATAATGAATGATAATAGAAAATAAAATTATAGAAATTTCATAAGTAAAAAAATCAGAGGCCATACGTTCTAAGCAGAGTGTATACGCTCAAGGCAGAGGGTATACCCTAGTGTATATATACTATAGCTTTCTTGAGAAAAAGAGGGTATACGGTGTTCCTTAAAAAAATCCAGAGGGTATACGGCGTATACCCCCGTATACCCTCCACTACATCCCTCTTTCTAAGAAATAACTGATATTTCTTAGGGTGAAAATGTGCAAATTATTTTTTAGACATCACTATAAACCTATTCTAACTAGACAGTAATTTAATCTAAATCTATTACAGTCAGTTATGTTTCATATTAAAGAGAAAATGAGTTTAAAAAAGAAAGAAAAACCATATTTTCACGATCAGGGCAAAGGTGGCTCATTCATGACGATGATATAGTGGCCCATTCAGCCCCACCTATACTTCTGGAGTATATTCAGGTTTTTTTTTATACACTAGGGGGCTCGGCCCCCTACGAGCTACGCTCGCCAACACCCGTCCAGACACCGCAGACTTTAAATGCACGCTAATGTGATCGGCTTTAAAAAGATTTCGAAAGATTGAATTACAATTTAAAAAACAGTGGCGATCTCCCTATAAACGGATTTCTATTCATTTCTCTTTGATTGGGGATATTTTAACGCCAAATCCGCTGCTGTACTACTTGATTATCCCGTCGACTAATTTCCCCAAATTATATAAATCGCCAAACCACTCGCCACATTATACAAATTGACATAATTTTTATTTTAAATAACGAAAGAACAAATAAATTAGTACAACATTAATAAAAATACAAATAAAACGTCGAAATAAAAATAACTTGATGACGTAGACACGTGTAACAACATTTCAAAATAAGCTAATATAAAAGGAATTAAGTAAACAGAATCTTTGTCTCCCGGTATTTTTTAACAAAGCGAAAAGAAAGTTCTTTTAAATGAGACATTTTAAATTAATCGTTTTTAATCTGACGTAATTTTGACCAAACTATTCTTTCTCTTTTTAATATTCACGTGAAAATACATGTGTTAGAAATAAAATATTATTTGCGCTTTCCTAAGAAAAATAGTTGAAAGTATCCTCTCAAAATATCAAATAAATGTCTAGCGCAATTTGTAAATTTAAACCGTTTTGCAATATTATTTTGTGTTCATTTTATGTAATAACTGTAATGTGACGTAAATATGACGTAATTTCTCCTATTTAAGACTTCTAACGCATGTTAATAAATTTATTATTTTACAAATTCCTTTCTCTCTTAAAATTCACGTGTAATTATAGTTTTTATGACGTAATTTTTAATAAGTTCCTGCTTTTTGTACATAATTATTTAATTCTAATTCCATATGTTTTTTTCTGTATATAATAGTCACGTGTAAATAAATTTTTAATTTTTTACACGTATAAATAAATATATATATTTTTAAGCAAACATTATTGTTTTCGCTGTTTATACAGTTGGCAACAGTTTAAATTAATATCACTTTCTAAAATCTGTAAAAAATATCTCTCGAAATGCTGAAAATTTGAATTTAAAATAGATATAAAACCTCGAAAAATGAGTCAAATAAAAAAAAATAAATCAATTCTGCACACCGGGAAATTATAATGTGTAAAATGAACTAAAAAGTATTAAATTCCGATGTATAGTTTTTGCTACTATAAAACTTTTTTAGTGGAACGATTTTGTCCAAATTTAGCATTAAATATCTCTTAAAATAATTCTTCGATTTGAAAACTGTCTGCATCAGCGTATTTATCAAACATTTCTGTATAACACTGCCGATTTTCATATTTTTGTATGCATTATTTTTCTTAATATTAACGAAGAAAGACCTCCGGTCACAAAAAATTCAAAACCGGCGGCGGCGGCGGCGGTGACAGCGGTAGTTATTTTTTTTTAGAATAGAGAGATTAAATTCAAATAACATCTAAATACATCCTAAAATTAGTTTACAGATATGCAAAGACTTGCTAATACACATATATGCAATGAAATAATAGATACTTTTTAGCTTATTTATTTTACTGAAAAGGAAAAAAAAAATTACTTTTCAATCAGATTCTTGAACATCCCTACTCTAGTGGGAAAATGGCTTCTCCCAAACAATGGAAAATTTGATGAGTAAAATAATTTTATGCAAATACTTTTTCATATTTTGTTAATGGCCCATTCATCCACATGGCCCATTCATTACCACTCCCCCCTACTTTTGGATCTCGAAGTATTTTAATTCACGCATGTATTCCAAAATATGATATATGTAAAGATTTAATAATAATAAAGGCTATAAGAAGTTCTGAGATCAATAAGAGCCAACATTAGCTGTTATTAACTCTAACATTTTTATTCACACATCACACCTAGTCTCTACATCTTTAGTTAATGATTATTTTGTGACTTGGGAGTTACGCAGAATAGCGAATTTATTACACTTAAATATGCTCTGGGATGAATTGGATTATTTGATCAAGGTCAATTAGAAAAAATCGTCACATTCAAGTGCTGCGTAACTGTCAAGTCACAAAATAATCATCAACAAAAGATGAAGAGATTAGGAGTAATTTGTGAATGAAAATGTCAGAGGTGTTAAGAGAACTCTACATGAACTCAGAATTTTTTACGGTTAAAGAGTCAAGATACTTGGCTGCATTTTTTTTTTAAATGAAATTCTTTTTGATGGGATTGCACTTCTATGAGGTTCTTTTGGGATCCTGTGAATGCAATAAATTTTATAAATTTCGAATATTATAATACGAGCAAATCTTCTTTGTGTGTGTATGTAAATTTCATCTAAAAACAGTCTAACGATTTTGACTAAATTTTGTATCCTATCGTTTTGGGATAACGGAAAACCATTGTGCTTGGCCAAAGATTCGAGAAAATTCGATTTGTGTGTCATCTTGGGATTACTATAAATCAATGCATTTCAAGGAGAAGGAATTTTAAAATAGTTGCTAAGTTGTTGAACACTTGGCCGTAAGCGAAGTCGCAAAGTTGGAAACATTTCGCCAAATTTGGGAATATGTGACGAAATATTGGCGACAGTGAGAAATTTGGCAGGAAAGCCGACTTTCAAGAATACCAATGCCAAAACACATGCTTGGCTCCAAACAAATGAATGTTGCCAAGTTTGACGATATTTGATGAAAAAATTGGCTTTCAGGATCAGAAGTAATTTTCTAGAAATTCCCAATAGGAGCCGAGATTTATGATTCAACCAACCAGAGTATTTAGGACGTTATCGAAAACAAATTTAACCAGTCAGAGTATATAGAACTTTCTCAATGCATGATTGGTGCCAAATAGTAAATAATACTGTTTTAAAATAAAATTATTTATAGTAATAATGTAGCAAGAATTTATTATTACTAGCGGGCATGACCGAGCTAAGCTCGGTCAAAATTAGCCTTGTGTTCAATTCTATATTTCATTCTCACGGTATAATTCTTGCTGTTTAGAAAAAAATGGCATGATCCTAAGCCATAGGGACCCACTACGAGAAAAATTTCGAACACACGACCGAACCAATGCTTCTCGAACCCGAAAACGATAGAATACAAAATTTAGTCAAAATCGCTAAAGTCATTTTATAGATAAAATCAGCTTGACCCACGGTAACCCTAAAAGGACCTACTAATCTAAATTTATCGAACGTCTGACCTATCCCAATGGTTCTCTCGTGCTAGGAAACGGCGTAGTAAGAAATTTAATCAAAATCGCATGAGCCTTTCTTTAGTTAAAATTAGCTAAACCTTGACCCATAGTGACCCAAAATGACTGGTTAATCGAATTTTCTTGAGCATGCGACCTAGATCAATGGTCTTCTCGAACCCGTAAACGATAGAAAACAAAATTTAATAAAAAACATTGAAGCTTTTTTCTAGATAAAATTAACTTGACCCACGGTGACCCAAAAATGACCCATTAATCGAAATTTCTCGAGCATGTGACCTAACCCAATGATCTTCTCGTGTCCGGAAACAGTATAACACAAAATTTTGTCAAAAAGTATGAGATTTTTTTAAAGATACAATTAGCTTGACCCACAGTGACCCAAAAATGACCCACTAATCAAATTTTCCCGAACATGTGATTTATCTCAACGATATTCTCATGCTCAGAAACGATATAATACAAAATTTTGCCATAATGTTTTGAGCCGTTGTTTTAGATACACTTAGCTTGACCCACAGTGACCCAAAAATGACCCCCTAATTGTATTTTCTCGAACATGTGATTTAGCCTAATGGTCTTCTCATGCCCAGAAACAGTATAATACAAAATTTTGACAAAATTGTTTGAGTCTTTTTTTAGATACAAATAGTTTGGCCCACAGTGACCCAAAAATGACACACTATACGATTTTTCTCGAATATGTGTCTTAGCCCAATGGTCATCTCATGCCCGGAAACGGTATATTACAGAATTTTGTCATAATGTTTTGAGCCTTTTTTTAGATTAAATTAGCTTGACGCTGACCCATTGTGACCCAAAACGACCCACTAATCAAATTTTCTTGAACATGCTACCACGCCCAATGGTATTCTCGTGCACGAAAACGATAAAATGCAAAATTTCGTCGAAATCGTTAGAGCCGTTTTCTAGATAAACTTTGCTTGACCCACAGATACCCAAAAATGACCCACTAATTGAATTTTCTCTAATATGTGACTTAGCCCATTGGTCTTCTAGTAATCCAAAACGAAAAAATACAAAATTTAGTCAAAATTGTTAGAGCCGTTTTTAGATAAATTTGGCTTGATCCATAGGGACCCAAAAATGACCCACTAATCGAAATTTCTAGAACGTGTGGCCTAGCCCAATAGCTTTCTCGTGCCGAAAAATGGTTTGGTATAAAATTTAGTCAAAATCTAATGAGCCGTTTTTTAGATATAATTAGCTTGACCCATTTGACCCAAAATAACCCACTAATCGATTTTTCTCGTACATGTGACTTAGTCCAATGGTTATCTCATGCCCGGAAACGGAAACTGTGTATTACAAAATTTTGTCAAAATGTTTTGGGCCTTTTTTTTGATTCAATTAGCTTGACCCTGACCCACTGTGACCCAAAATGATCCACTAATCGAATTTTTTTTAACATGCGATCAAGCCCAAACGTATTCTGGTGTCCGAAAACGATAGAATAAAACATTTCGTCAAAATCGTTAGAGCCGTTTTCTAGATAAACTTTGCTTGACCCACAGTGACCCAAAAAATGACCCACTAATCAATTTTTCTCTAATATGTGACTTATGCCATTGGCCTTCATGTAATCGAAAACGACAAAATACAAAATTTAGTGAAAATCGTTAGAGCCGTTTTTTAAATAAAATTGGCTTGACCCATAGAGACCCAAAAATGACCCACTAATCGGAATTTCTCGAACATGTGACCTAGCCCAATAGTTTTCTCGTGCCAAAAAACGGTTGGGTATAAAATTCAGTCAAAATCGATTGAGCCGTTTTTTAGATATAATTAGGTTGACCTTGACCCATTATGACCCAAAATGACCCACTAATCGAATTTTATCTAATATGTGACTTAGCCCATTGGTCTTCTCGTAATCCAAAACGACATAATACAAAATTTAGTCAAATTCGTTAGAGCCGTTTTTTAGATAAAAATGGCTTGACCCATAGTGACCCCAAAATGACCCCCTAATCTAAATTTCTCGAACATGTGACCTAGCCCAAAAGTTTTCTCGTGCCGAAAAACGGTTGGATATAAAATTTAGTCAAAATCGATTGAGCCGTTTTTTAGATATAATTAGGTTGACCTTGACCCATTATGACCCAAAATGACCCATTAATCGAATTTTCTCGAGCACGTGACCTAGCCCAATGGTCTTATCGTGCCCGAAAATGGTAAAATTCAAAATTTCGTCAAAATCGTTAGAGCCGTTTTTAAGATAAAATTTACATACATACACACACAATTTTTGCTCGCATTATAGTATAAGATATCGAGAACACAACGCTAATTTAAACCCAGTTCAACTCGGTCTTCACTGTTGGTGTAATGGAATATACACACACATGCACACATATATGTACGTACGTATGTATTTATGTATATATGAATATACTTATTATTTAATAAATTCGTAATTTTTATTTATTTTTTTAATTAAGTTACGTTTATAACTATTTTTTTAATTCAATTAATTTTTAAATGTACTGAATTTTACACTGCATGTTTAAACTATGAGCTATAAAAGAATTAAAGTATATAACTGAGTATTTGTAATAAAGAAAAATTCCCTTTTTTTTTATTCGGATCTCCTAAATTTGTTAACATCGCCTGCCCCTCCCCCCCCCTCCTCCTCCCGTTTCTTTGCAGATCTGTCCGCCGCATATCAAAGTAGAAAGCATAGTTATGAGCTCTCATGAAGGACCTCAGTGGCAGAAAACTACCTTTTTAATATAATACCGCGTCATCTTAGTTTACCTTACAAAACGAGCATTCTGATAATTAAAATTCATATTCAAATAAATCTACAAGAATTACATTCAGTTGCAGACATATAAAATTATTTAAAATACATAAAAAATATCAAAATGCATGAGAAAAACCCAGAATGGTCTCAGCCATCACAAAGCCGTCATCAATGGGATTTAAATGTTATTTTCTGTGCGCTTATTCAAGAATTGTCTAGAAGAAAATCATTGTAATTTAAAAGGTTGTATGTCAGGTGAGATGCCAGATAAAGCTATTAAATTTCTCAACAAAACAAGCATTTCATTTATTATGCAGTAAATCTCTCCATACTCTATGGATATCGTACGACAGTGCATCGTTACAAGCTGTATATTAGCAATTACTTCGATCGATTCTCTTATAATGGCTTCCTGGTAATTATTTGCACGAAATATAATTTTCGATTTAATAATATCTACTTTTATAGGTTAGTTCGAGCTAATTTTGATAATGTAGTATAGGGTCTATTTAATCTGATATCTGCTTTATGCTATTTAATTCTATAACGAAATTTCACGAAAAGTATTTTTTTCTTTTCTCTGTGAGGCTTTTAGCAATTTCTTGGAAAAAGATACCGTAAAGAAAGAAAAGTAAGTCGTAGTAGAAGTGCAAATTTGGATTTTTTTTCATTACGCCTAATGTAGATAATTTGGTTTAACATTTTAGTCCTGAATTTGCTATGTATGATTCTGAGCACGTTGATTGTGATGTGTTTTGATAAGACTAATTGCTAAAACATAACCGTTTCTACCTGAAGAGAAGTGCTACTACCACAGAATAAATGCACCAATAATACAATATCAAACTAGTTTACTTTGACGCAACCCAATGCTCTGAAAATGAATACTCAAAACAAGCACCTTTTTCTCCAGCTATCATTGAAACATACTGCGCTATAAGATACCATCTTTCAATTTCATTGCCAACGATCTACTGCAAGATACGGAAGTGTTTTGTAAGTTGCCATCTACGAAAGTAACCAGAAAGAAGGAGGAATTCAAATTTAAGCGACCGAAAAACTGATTTGGGGTAATTAACTGCATGCCGAAATCTACAGCAAACATTTTCAATTAAGACATAAGGCTAAATTTTGTAAGGAAATACAATATTAAAAAAGTTAAAAGGGATGAAGTTAAAACTTAGAATAATAGTTGTTAATGAAATTTGTAATTTTTAGTAAATATTTTAATGTAATTTTTAATATTCACACATAAATAGTAATAAAAAAAATTCTTACGATCCAATTCGACATGTTTCTTCATTCGTTAGATATCCAAATATTTGTACCATAATTTCCTTGGGCAAATCTTGAATGCTGCAAGTTGTATCCATTTTTTCAGTATCCTATTTTAAAAAAGTTATAAGATCATTTTATGTTATGTAGAAATTAGTAAGGGAGAGTGGGGTGGAACAGGACAGTGGGTTTTTCTTTTTATGTATCATTCTAAACATTTCATGAATCACACATTAGATCAAGCAATAGGGCATCAATCTCCGTTGAAAAAAGTAGCTGATCTGCATAAGCTTGCGATTGTATAAAGAAAAATATTATTTCAAGAATCAAAAGTAAATTTGCTTCATATACTTCTTAAGCTTTCTATATATTAATCACTTGAGTATCACAGCGTAGATGTAATATTTTACTTATTTATCGAACATTATAGTGCATATAATCCATAATTTAATCTATCCCTAAAAGCAGCATTTTTGTTTATACAAGTAATTTAACATAAAAGGTAGAGGGATGAATGGGATATATCAAATTCCTTCTATTTAATAAGATGAATGTAAATTTCTAATCAGCAAATATTTTTAGAAAGTAGTATATTAATTTTAACATTCTAACTAATTTACTTCAAAATGTAAATAAATTGAACTGGTGAATTTTTTAATGTCATCTCTGACTGACAATCTTGAATTTTCCTTCCAGTGATGAAGGTACTGGAATTTGATATTATAGAGCAGACATTATCAACCTACAATCTTTGTTAGACTGTATATATAGCGGACACTAGACTATTTGTGCCTTATCATGGATTGTTTTATAGCTGTCCCATACCTCCCTGGGAAGGTATAGGACATATTTTCAAATTTACAATGTCTTTAATTATAAAATTGTTTCTGCAATTATGTTCAAGGACATTTGAAAGCGTTCCATTTTGTTTTCTATACATGGGAATTTTTGTTTTTGTATCAAACAAAGTTTATATTCTTATTTTTGTAAAAAGTGTCCAATTCCTCCTCACTCTTCTCTATCCACTCCAACTAGGGGAGAGAGGGGCACAAGTGAACAATTTTTACATTTTTGACTATTTCTCAAAATTGGTATGAGCTATTGAATCAAAAATTGATTTATAGGAATATGCAGAATTTGTTTGTACTTTTGGTGAAAGTTTTGGATGCATTTATCTAGATTTTCTAACATATATCATCATTTTAAAATTGTCTAAATTTGTTCACATGTGCCCCGGTGGAGGGGTAGTTGTGAACATAGCTGGGGCACATGTGAACACATGCATAAATAAGATAAAAATATTTTTTTGTGAATAAAAACTGTGATAAAAACTAATTAGATACCCTCTTTCTAGCTGTGATAATAAATCAATAAATGTTTCAATATAGATACAAGAAATTATTCGTAAAATTGCACACTAATATGCCTACCCTTTTTGAGTCACTTTTAATTGTTATCTAACATCCAGTAAATTAAAACTGTGAAGCAATCCTAAAAACACTTAATATATAGCTCAATGTTTGACAAGGGTAATTAAATTTTAAACTAAAAAAAACATGCATTTACAGACTTAAAAAATACACTTGTGAACTGTTCACACCTGCCCCCATATGTTCTGTTCACAAGTTCCCCATCTACCAACTTAAGCTTAACTTATGAAAAAAATATATTTTAAATTGAAGTAAGGAAACAAAACTTTTTGTAGACTTACCTAATTGTTCCCACTATAGAATGCAATGCTGATATTCCTCTTTAAAAAATGTCTTGAATGAATTTTTACTTTAATAACTTAGAAGACTTTTTTACTTCACACCTTGTAAAACAAACAAATTACAACTAGCAGAAATCAAAATGGCCTATTGTTCTGAAAATTCAGCCAAAAGATGGTACCAGTACTACCATCAATTGGTAATTTTTTGAATTTTTTTTATTTCAAATTAACTGAGTGAAATATGTACTGTTCACATGTGCCCTGCTCTCCCCTATATGAAAGTAATGCATAATTTAGAAGTGAGGAACAGGAAAACTAATTTTGTTTAACCTCTTCAATGACGATTTTTTCATGGTGAGAAAAAAAATGACAAATTTTCTTTTTTACGATTTATTCATTTTATATGACTAGGAATTAAAAAAAGAATGGGAACAACAATAAAACTACACAAAAATAATGACATCCAGTTTGTGGCCGCTGAACATTAATGGTGATTTATGATTGAAATGATGCCTTATAAAATACACTGATATACCGAGTGTTCCAAAAATGACTGATGGATTTTAAAATTCAATAACTTGCAAACGGTGACATATATTAAAAAAATTCTTCCAGGAGTGTTATATAAAATGTCAGGAGTTTTTATGCTGCGATTATCAGTTTTAGTTACAAATAGTATCGACAGATGGCGCTGCAAGCAATAACCGCTAAATCCAGGTTCGATTTTTCGGCCGCTCTCTTCTTCTATGAGAAAAAGGGAGATTAAAATGTATTGAATGGATCCCGAAGTACCAAAAATCAGGTCTGGATTGAGCACCTATTGCTCTCAGCGCCATCTATTGTTTGAAATTCGAACTAAAATCAAGAATTACGGTAAAAACACTCCTGACATCATACATAACCCTCCTGCAAGAATTTTTTTTAATATCTATCACCACTTGTAAGTTATCGAATTTTAAAATCCATCAGTCATTTTTGGGACACCGGGTATATTTTTTAATTATTAAAATTTGATATATTTAACATATATCTGATATTATTTTTATCAAATATCAACGATTTTTTAAAATAATTCATCAACACTGACCGCCGAAAAATTACTTCAAACTTTTTCTTTTTATATCTCTAACTGTACATCGGAAATAACATCATCAGTGCAGCCAGAGCATAATATTTTTACTTCTCTTGTTGAGGGATTTTGTAGTGAATAAATTATCAAATTTATGCTCTTTTTATTATTAACAGTAATTATTACTGTAAAAAAAAAAAAAAAAAAAAAAAAAAAAAACTATACGTCCACATTTGTGGCCAAGGACGTGAAGAGGTTAACATCGTCCAGTTTTGTTCATATTGCTAGAAGACGTATGGTTTCAGAAAGAACGAAGGAAAGTTGACCCTAATTATTCTTTTCGTACACGAAATATTCTCAAAAACTTGCACCGTCTCCCTGACCGCACTTTTATATCGAACACACAAACATCGGCCCAAGTTTCTAATTTGTTACCAGAATGCCAACCACTAAAGTGAGAATGAGTGGTCCCTCATTTACAAATTAAAAATTCCATTGAACTGAAATTTAAACAAGTAAAAATTAAATTTAAAAAATTAAAAAACCAACTGCGTAAAAAGCGAACTAATTAATTATTTCATATCAATGTGAAACTATCTTTTATATTACTTACCTATTTTTTTTTATTTACTTGTATTGATGACTTTTAAGTTGTGTTTAATTATTAATTCCTATCTATAGACACTGTTTTGATGAGGCCTATAGATGCTTATGATGGTTAGAGTTTCAGTAAAGTTATGGATTCTACCTACACAACTTCCAGGCTGTGTAGTATTTGAACGGAGCTTCTGAGTGTAAAAATAGTCAATGAAAACATCGTCTTCATTTTGAAAGACCTAACCAATCATATGCCATTTAATAGGGTGCGTAATTTTTTTTTGTCTCTACCTCCATTTTGTATTTTACGGTCGCCACTTTGAATTTATAAAAAGAAAACCTAGCCTATAACAATCGGACGGTTAAGACGAATCAATAGAGACCTCATTCATTAAAATTCATCCAGCCTTTGGGATGTTTCGAGGGTATAAAGAAATCCACATACCCAGATACGCTTGAAACTCATAACCCTTCTTGGCAGTCGGATAAAAAGTTCAAATTGAAGAAAGCGTTGTTAAAGTCGAATGAATCATGCATTTAAGAAACATAATAATTGAACAGATATACAAAAATGAGTTGTCATTTTTATTCATAGACACTGTAGCTGATGCAAAAGTCACTGAAAAATAGTCACCGTAAGCCCTCGTCACATGATATGCAGGGTGTCTCAAAAAGATCTGTATAACTTCAAAATTTTATATAAAAAAGACCTGCAGCAAAACTAATTACAACAATAGATAGAATAACTTAAAAAGTTTTGCCTGCTTAGTAAACCTCAACATAAGATCCTTTCGTAGCACAATGAATATCTAGACGATACGTATTGAATTATTCCAACTGAGCGAAAAAATGCCCAGGCCGGGTATCGAACCCAGATCCTTGTCTTACAGGGCCAATGCTCTACCATTTAAGCTAACTAGGCCGACAGCCGGTGCGCGTATTTCGCTCCTATAACCTTTAGCTTACGCTATAGAGCATTGGACCTATAAGCCAAGCATTTGTGTTCGATTCCCGGTCTGGGCATTTTTTCGCTCAGTTGAAAATATTCAATTCGTATGATAACTTTACCAATTAGTTTAACTGTGTTAAAATAATGGTTTATCCAGACGATATTCCAATTCAGTCCACGAACGTTTTAGCATGCTAACACCAACAGTAGCTACAGCTGTTTGGATACTTTGTTTCAATTGCATGAATTAATTTTGTAGGGCTCCTAGAAAATGTTTAATGTACTCGTTCCAATCATTCTTCAATAGCGCAAGGGCGTTCATTTGGAAATAACGGAATTCTTTAATAGTCATTTATGTATTGTGAAGCGCCATCAACATACTGTAGAAAAAAAACTTCGAGTTATTCTATCTATTGTTGTAACTAGTTTTGCTGTAAGCTTATTCTTTTTGTTATTAATAAAATTTTGAAGTTGTACGCATCTTTAGGGGACACTCTGTATATTAGTTTATTGCTAGAACCCCAAAAACGACATCACCGCAAGTTTGAATATTAGAGGATTTCAAATTGATATTTGAGTGAATGCTTCACTTGTTTTAGCCGTAGATTTGGGTTGGGTTGATTTTTGACGGCCGATTATCTACTCGAGGGATATAGGCCCTAAGGGGAGTTCCATCCGTGGGGGCTCTTTCTAAGGGAACCTAACCCGTATTTACGCAAGTTTTCCCAAGGTTCGAAGAAAACCACGACAATTCCGGTTAGACTGACGGGCTCGATTGGGTTCGAACCAAGCACCACCCGTCTACCAGATTCGAGAGCGGAACCTCTCAGCCACTGGTGGGGATTTTAGCCATAGAGAGCCTACACTAGTCACGGCGTTAAACTAGAACGCTAATGTTAATACTATGGGACCGTCGTTTAGCGTTTTCTCTCTCACGTATTAATATTTTTAAATCACTTTTTTTTGCATAGGATACCTGAGGTCGATATTCTTTTATTTGTGCATTCGTAATTTTTTTATTTTAGTTAATGTTTTTATGTATGAGCATAGTTTCATTTTCAGAGCTGGTTCTAACTAGTTCCAGTGAAAGTATTGCATGTAAAAATTTAACTAAAATTGAAAAAATACAAACACAGTAAAAGTTATCGATCTCAGTTATGGTATGCAATATATATATATGTATATATATATTAAGCAGGGCCGAAACTTGCCTTTTTTTGCACCCGGGGTAAACATGGATTTTGGCGCCCCCCCTCTTCCGCAAAATATATTTACAAAGAGAATTTTATCAGAGTTATTTTCTTCTGGTGGACTGATGGCTTAAATTTTTATGAAACAGCCATTATGAATGAAGTGTTGGGTGAAGATGAAAGAAAAGTCGTAAAAAGTTAGAACTCTGATTTTCTCATTCTGACCAAAAAAATCAGAGTTCTAACTTTTTACGGCTGCTCTTTCATCTTCATTTAACACTTCATTTATAACGGATGTTATATAATAATGGAAGCCACCAGTCCATCAGCAGAAAATGACATTCCAAAGATATAAGTTCGATTAAAAAAAAATTATTTAATACTTTGAGCAGAAAGATGAAGCTACATCTGTAATTTTCATGACTGTAATAGAATCACATAGCTGCCAATATGTACGGTTTAGTTACCTCTAAAATTGAATACAAATTTTTGTCATATTTAATTGTTGAGAATTATCAGACTTTTTAAACTGAATTTCCGGAAGTGATAGCCAATTGTTCTCTTGCGACGACATTTCTGTGGCTGTCAACTAGTTAAACTTGGCTAAAAATGCTAATTTTGACAACACTTTCTGAATGAATCTTTGCCTTTATATGAAAATGGGAAACTCCTTAATTTCTTGGTATCTGAACAAAATCGGTAAATTTTATATTTTTACGAATATTAATGCAATTTCTTTTTGTATTTACGAATGAAAATGACTTCGCGAAAGTATTAGAAAAGTAGTTAGTTTGGATTTGGGAATAGCTTTCAATATAAAAAAATTCTCCCCTCCCCACTCTAAATGGTGAGTTGGACCTGCCCTTGGCTTTGTCAAATAATGATTGATTAAAATCTCGATTAAGGAATCGAAAAGAATCGAAAAAAAAAAAGAATTCCGCTGTATACAGGATCCTTCTGCCATATCATCTTTAGATTCTTCTATGCTTTGTCATACTCAAGACAGGATGCCTTTAATAATACCGTGCTATATATAGATGTGAGAAAAATCGACAAACAGAATCGTCATTTGGCGCCCCTTCGTTCTGGCGCCCAGGGCACATGCCTCCCCCCCTTTAGTTTTGGCCCTGTCTTTAAGGGATCTCATACCTTTTAAAATCTTGTCGCTAGTTCAAAGGGGATGTAATTTCGAGTTCTCATAACTTTCTACATACTTATGCAAATTACATAAATCTCCTTAATATATTTAAATCATACCTACGTATGGCTTTATAAAATGCAAAAATAAACGCTTATAATAAAAAAAAAAAAAATACAATCCATTTAATATTGCAAAATGGCTTCATATGGTATGTTATAATCCGCACAATAACTTAGATGTATAAACACAAAAGGAACTCTAACCTATATTTTATGGAATGTATAAATATTACAAGTAAATATTTTCATTATTTATTAATCATTAATTTTTCAATTTTCCATTTTTCAAATTCAATTTAATTTTTTAAGTAGTTTCCGTCAAAGAATTTATGTATCATTAATTCATTCTATAAAGTATAGTTTAAAGTTTATTTTAACATAAGTTTTATGTTGATATGTCTGTTCTCCGTAAGTTATCGTGCGGGTGGTGGCAAATGTGAAAAACACTTGCAATATTAATTGGTCTGCATTTTTTATTATAAGTGTTTATTTTTATATTTTATAAAGTATGTATGGCTTATTATTTTATGTATGGCTTAAATATATTACAAAGTTTTATGTAATTTCAATAAGTATTTAAAAAGTTATGCGAACTCGAAACCATATCACTTTTGCGCTGGCGAGAGTTTTTTTTTTAAAGGTGTGAGATCCTTTAAAAATATTAAAATGCAAGCGAGAAATCTGTAAACAATGGTCTTATAGCATTAAAATTAGCTTGAGTGTTACTTTCTGGGACTAGTGTAAAATCTTATCCCACAAACCGCTGTTTTTTTAATGTTCACAATTTAACTGGTATCATTCAGTTTAGAAACTAGTCAAATTTTGTACCGTTTTGACTAATTTTACTAGAGCTAAATCTTCTGAATAAATGAATTTTAATTAGAATGCGGTAATCCCTTAACATTCGCGAGTGTTAGGTTAGCGGAAACCTCAGCGAATGTTAAGACTATCTTCCCGTGCATAAAATGGGGTTATGTTTAAATATTTTGTTTTAGTGTAAAAAAGTAATTGAAGCGTACAAATATATTTATTAAGCATTAAAAAATCAATGCTGTAAATAAATTTGAATAATTATAAACATATTGTACAAATTTTAGTTGCTAGTTGATGACTGAAAAAGCAGATTTTTTGCTTATGAATTTTCATATAAGGAAAAGTTGCTGTCTCGATTTTTCTTTTAAATTTGAGATTCCTCACCAGTTAAGAATCGAATTATATTGCTTTCTCAGCAAAATGTTGTTGAAGTTTAAATTTCCCATACAATGTTTGCAGGAAAATTTTCTGATGCAATAAAAATTTTGAATTTTAGAAAATTTAGGAATTTTTTTCAGTTTTAGCATCCAATTTAGGTTTCCGGTTTCTCGGAATTACTGACCTATATTTTGCCTTAATACAAGGGTTGCAGTTCTCGGGACTTAGGATATACAGTACAATGAATCTGTTTAGTGTCAAATAGATTTATTTAATTGGTAAAATAAAGTGAGTTTACTTTGTAAAAAATATGTCTTTATGAAGCAAAATTCGCAAATAACCAAGTATTCGCGAATGTCGACATGGTCTTCATTTTTTATTTCGCGAATAACCAAAACTCGTGAATGTTAAGGGATTACAGTAATGTACTGTACATAAATATAATACAGAAACAATAACCTACAAGTAAATCAAAGTTTTTATTCATCTTATGGTCCTGCGGTCTCAGAGACCGTTCATAGTAGCTATGTGTCAATTTCTGTGACTATAGTTAAAGGTTGTTTTTTTCTTCTAAACACATTTTGTGTATTATTAAATGTGCTTTATTAATTTTTATTTAGTTTATCTGGTATGTCTAAAGTTATTGGTCATCTGAATTTTTTTTCCTCATATGTATTTAAAATCTGTGTGCTCGATTTGTTAATTTTTACTTAATTCCATAATGTCATAAAAATTGACAAACACATGAATATGTAAAAGTGAGGTAAGTTTTATTGATTTTAATGCAGCATAACTGTTGAGTAGATTTTTTCATCCTCTATCCTAAACCTTAATATATGTTATTTCATCGTCTGATGTACCTTACCCTTTCCTTTAAAATGGAATTTTTTCGTTACTTTATTTTATTTTTTATTTGGTTAGATAGTTTTTTGCAATTAGAAGGTTTCTGAAATAAGATATTTAAATAATAAAAGATTTTTATGAAAAATATTTTAATTAGTTTATTGAAATCTGTAATTTGAAACACGGACTGCTGCAATAATTGTTCGGAAAATTATTAATGAAACAAATCAACTAATATGGCGATAACAGTTTATTCATTTCTATGTGAACCTCGGAGCGTAAAAAAAAAGCTCGACACAGGCCCTAATTTACCCTCACTGAAAAGAATATTTAGATACACATAAAATGTTCCAAAGGCTACTTTATGTCTTCAATGTTTCATGATTCATCTCTGAAAGAGAAATCTGTACGTAAAAAAAAGAAGTAAGCATTATTTAGAGGAAGTAAGTATTATTTTAGATGAAAGTACTGCTACCAAACGATTGAAAATAGGGTCCACTTTTAAACGATGTACATAAAATTTTCTTAGGGGACCATCTACAAATGAAAAATAGACCAATGTTGTATTTTCAATAGCAATACCTAAATTTCACACTATAAATAAATTCAACATCCTTCAATTAGTCTAAATACAAATTTTCATGAATTTCGTACGATTAGTTTCAGAGAAATTATTTTAAAATGAGCCTTTTTTAGGGGTTGTATTTAATACGTTTCGACTACTGCCAGCCCAAATGTTTCAATAAAATGAGTAATATATATATATATTTTTAAATTGTGCTTTTCTGCACATCAGACGATCCGCTTAAGCCGTCATTTTCAAGTTTTTTTAATCATAATTCGAAAACTACTTGGACCAAAAATTTGAAATTGAGAATTCTTATAAAGCAGGACATAATAAATATAAATATAAAAAAATTGTAGGTTGCAATTAATATTCTTTTCAAATATTAATGTCATAATGTCATAATTAATGTTATATAATTTTTTAATAATAAATTCAATCTATTTCTGTTTGGGATTTTAGTATTGTAACCACACAAAAAATTATCCCATTGTATAAGATGCAACATGGAAGATTTAATAAAAATAAGAAAATGTAATTTAACATTAGAAGCTCTAAAATTTGAATGTTTATAATTCGAAAACTTATCATCCTAATGATTTGAAATTTCCTTTCTAGGCTTAGTTTGAACTGCAGATTTAAAATATATCGTCAAAATTTGCTGTTGCCATTGAAATAAATGAAGTTTAATCTGGTTTTGATTTGTAGATGGCCCCTAAACAAATTTTATATACATAATTTTAAAAGCAGGCATTATTTCCAATCGTTTGGTACCAGTAACTTTCTTCTATTTTAATTAGTTACAGAGTTAGTAGGGAGGGTGTTTACTTTATTTCCTCGACTGTACATTAGCCCCTCAATATATAGGGGAATGTAGGGTTATGCCGCTAGGGAAAATATGAATAGCTAGTCAAATTTACACAAAAAATGAATATTTTATTAACACAGTATAAGTCCAAAACATAAGGAACATTTTGCAAGCCATTAATTTGCATAAAAATTTTAGAAATTTTTTTTTTACCGTTTTATTTAATTAACCATCGATTAAGCGTTAATGCCCGACATGGTAAGGTAATGACGCTCAAAATTTGAATACAACATTTAAGTACTAGAAACTTCACATATGTAGTTGTGTGGGCTATTCACACCACAGCAGACTTTATGCGACCACTTTTCACATATTGTGTAGTGAAACCACGACCCACCATGCCGGAAAGTGTTAAACAGCTAAGCATTTGTTCGTGGTTTTCATCCTGTAGTACTTCTGGACAGTATTGCCTGTGAGTACCTTTTTCAAATTCAGGTTTTTTAATGTCGCCACTTTTTTGAAATCTTAAAATTGGCCTTGTCTAATGACGTATTAATTAAGAGGAAAGCAGGGGGAATTTTACCATTTTAAAATAGTGGTGTCAATCAAGAAATCTGAATTAAAAAAAAGTAGCACACTGGAAAAACTTTCTGTAATTCCATGTGAGCGCCATTACACTTAATAGCCATGTTGGATTTTAATGCATTATATTCGGCGTAAAAACGCACTACAAAAATAAATAGAAGCATGAACGTTCAGCTATATGTATATATTTTGTAGACATAATGAGTGAATTAACATTTGAAAATAAGAATGTACACTTACCTTCAAGTTAGATGCTCTAGAATTTTATGATAAAACAACTGCAAACTAATTACGTGAGGACATAAAAATACCTTCTTTCCGACGGTTACTATATTCTTACTGGGAACTTAGGATGAAGTTCGCTAGGTGCCGGTACCGATCGCACGTTTTCAGTTCTATTATATTTAGAGACATCTGAGTGAGCCCGATTACCCGCTGAGCAGTGTTACCCTACTTCCCCCTAATGCTTGTCGGGAGACTCGAAAAAAAGTCCATCATATCCGAATGCGCGATATAACAAAGATTAAAACACAAAGATGACTTAAGGAAATCTTTTAGATGCCTAAAAATCGCTAATTTACATGCATATTATTTACTTTTTTTAAATTAACAATGTAGAACTTTCTTCTCCTATTGTCATTTATATGTTCAGTCATTTAAAGAATGCGGTTAAGGAGGTGCTTTTCATTCTTTTGAAAGTGGTTCACGAGAAAAGAGCCATATGTGAATAAGCGAAATAACGAGGAACTACTGTACTATCGATAATGATTAAATTTCGAACTAGTAAATCAGCAAATCCGGGTGATAAGTGTGTTGCAAACTATGGAACTGGCCTTTTTATTTTGTACTTTTTATATTTCATTTAAATTTTCAACAGAAAGATTTCCAATAGTTCCATATATTTAACTATTATGAACTATAACATGATATACAATCAGACGCACTGTATGAACGGCATGAATTTTTGAGATTTTTAATACTTTTTTTATGCTGATGGATGTCGGCCTATAGGGGATACAAGGGGAATGACGCCACCCTGCTTAGTTTTAAAACTAACGGCAGTTTGATATAGTGAATGTGCCTGCACCATAGCGGCCAACAACAGAAACAGTGCCTAGAGTGAGAGTGATTTTGCTGTACGTCGTTCATTTGTTCTAGTGAAAAATTTAGTTTTCATCTAGTTGCTTCTTATTTTGGAGCTTCAAATGAGTCGATGTAAATACCTTTTATTTTAACATTAGGTAATTAAGATAATAGTACACGTAATCTACATGCATTCGCCGACATTTTGATGCAATTTGTTGAACAAATTTGGTTCTTCTTTCGGCTTTGGTGGGGTATTTCCGCTATATTGTCCTCTCGGGGTAATGCCACCACCATGGCAAACGGTGACTTTTCCAATTTGAGTTAAATTGTAAGCTTAGCACATTAATCAATCTAGCTTAAGGAACATTCTAATTATTCCTTATTCTGCTAAATTATTGCTTTCTAAATATTTTTAGTAAGTTATGTGTTTCCTAGTATCCATTTTATGTATTTACTAGATCATTAAAGACTTGCGTCATTACCCCGATACAGTGGCGGAATGACCCCAGTATCCTGGGTAACACCGCCGCTGTACAGAGGTTGAAAGAAAATTTTTTTATGTGTGCTTACTTTACAGTCATAATTACGTTTAAATTTATACAGATACTAAAGATCATGATACAGCTTTAGAATTTTTACTATTAAACAAAGTAATATAAAAATTTTGTTTTTAAAGTCAATTCCTACTTAGGTGATCAAAGAAAAATTTCGTATAATCCCTTAAGCTAATATTAGTTTTTGTTGCATTAAAATATCTCAATTTGTTGATTTTCTATAAGCAAGTAAACCCTATTGGTTTACGATGGAAGTCTATGGAAATTTGGCGAAATATTGGAGAAATCGCCAAGTTGGCGACAAACCTGGCGGTATTTGGCGACAGAACAGGTTTCCCCCTATGGTAACCCCCCTTATGGATATGAAGATGCATTAAATGCTTCAATAACCAATGGCCGCCATTTTGTCTCCCATGCAAAACTAAAATTAATTAATTAAAATTTAATTAATTAATTAATATTTGAAAAACTGTATTAACAGCAGTTGTCATCCAGTACAAGTTTAAAAAAATTTATTTCAACTTGATAGGATGAAAAATATGTATTTTATTAACGATTGAAAATTTGAACACGATATATATATATATATATATATATATATATGTGTGTGTGTGTGTGTGTGTGTGTGTGTGTGTGTGTGTGTGCATGTAAATAAATAAATAAATAAACATAGGGAGAATGTGAACTAATAGTAGGAACTGAAAAATAAACATTTTTTTGAGGTGAAAAAATTTAAAATCCGTTAAGGTGTCACCATTCTCCCGGTCTCCCCTACTCCCTAAGTTCATCGTTGGCTCATGAGTTTGATGATCTTAATTCTGTACAATTTTGGTATGATGAATCTTTCATATGAAAAAACTCAAATACTGATTTCAAGAGAAAGATGTTAACGATTATTTCAACGAAAAATTATTCCTTGAAATATTTTTTTATTTATTGAATATGCTTCTTGTTCGGTTTCTTTAAAAATGTTTACTTGAGGCTCTTGAATGATCTGTGAACTTTGTGTATGGGAGTGGGGGGAGGGATAGGACATGTTTTACAAACATAAGAAAATCAACTTTGATACAAAAACAAAAATTTTGATTTACACAATCTAACAAAGATTGTAGGTTGATAATGTCTGTGCTATAATATCAAATTCCAGTATCTTCATCGCTGGAAGGAAAATTGAGGATTGTCAGTCAGAGATGACATAAAAAAAATATCCAGTTCAATTTATTTACATTTTGAAGTAAATGAATATATTTTCAATGTTATAATTAATATACTACCACCTAAAAATATTTGCGCATTAGCAAGTTACATTAATTTTATTAAAAAAAAAAGTTAGACATGTCCCATTCCTCCCTCTACCTTCTTTTATTTAGAAAAAATCATGCATAAACAAAAATGTTGCTTTTAGGCATAGTTTAAATTATGGATAATATACAGTATAAAGTTCCATAAATAGGAAAACTATTACATTTACTCATAAACAAATCATTAATATACAGAAAGCATATGAAGAAATTTACTTTTGATTCTTGAAGTAATCTTTTTCTTTATACAATTACAAGCTTATGCAGATCAGCTACATATTTCAACTGAAGGTTTGGGTACCATTGCTTCATCTAATGTGTGATTGATGAAATGTTTCGAATGATATATACAGTGAAAAACCTACTGCCCCATTCATCCCACTGTCCCATTGCACCCTCCTCTCCCTTACATAAAGGTAATTCTATCTTTTCTGTACTAGCCACTTGATTATACCTCTAAATCAGAGATAATTAATAATATTAGAGTGAAAAATCAGGCTTCGGATACTTGGTTTTATTTAAAACTACAATTAAAATTTTACTGGTAAACTCTTCAGTCGCTCATTGAAGCTAACCTACAGACAGAATTTATATCAGTTTTAGATATTTATTCAAAATTAATCATGTTTTGTTCATAAAACATGTTTCTAAATTCTACACATCTGGCTCATTGATATGCATCCAGTAACATTTTTAGACTGTTAACAGTAAAAGAGAATTCGCAAATTGTTCACGAGTATGTTGAAGGCGGCCGTCCACTAAAATTATTTTTAAAAATTCGAAATGCCTTAAAATATTTCCTACTGCTTGTTCAATGCAGTCCATGTCCAGTTTTATTTCCCTTGTGTACAAAATATAAATTATGTCTACTTGCATATATATATAGGAGAGAGTAGGGTGGAAGGGGACAGTAGGTTTTTCCCCTTTATTCTAAACATTTCATCAATCACAAACTAGACGAAGCAATGGTAGCCCAATATTAAGTAGAAAAATGTTGATCTGCATAAGCTTGCAATTGTATAAAGAAAAACATTTAAAGAATCAAAAGTAAATTTATTGCATATACTTTTTATGCTTTCTGTATAATAATGACTTGTTTATGCGTAGATGTAATAGTTTCCTTATTTATGGAATATTATACTATATATTAATTTTAATTTAAACTAAGCCTAAAAGTAGAATTTTTGTTTATACAAGAAGTTTAACATAAAAGAAGACAGAGGGGATGAATGAAACATGCCAGCAAAGGGAGGAATGGAACAAGTCCTATTTCTTCTTTTTAATAAGGTGAATGTAAATTGCTAATGTGCTAGTATTTTCAGAGGGTAATATATTAATTATAACATTGATAATGTATTCATTTACTTCAAAATGTAAATAAAACGAACTGATTATTTTTTAATGTCATCTGTGACTGACAATCCTGATGTTTCCTTCCAGTGATAAACTTACTGGAATTTTATATTGTGGCAGAGACATTATCAACCTACAATCTTTGTTAGATTGTATAGTATACGTATCCGACACTAAACTACTTGTGCCTTATCATACTTTGTTTTATAGCTGTCCCATATCTGTCTGTTAGTGGGGAGTTATGGGACATATTTTGAAACTTACAATTTCTTTATTTATAAAATTGTTTCTGCAAATTATGCTTCTATATTGTTCAAGGACATTGAAAGTGTTTCATTTTGTATTCAATAAATTAAAATTTTTGTGAAAACAAATTTGATTTTCTTACTTTTGTAAAAAGTGTTCCATTCCTTCCTACTCTCCCCTATATATACAGGCTGATTCATAAATATCGAAAAAATAGGCTATCTCCTTAAATATTGCCCCTAACACATACTTCCAATTGCAAAGTTTCATAAAAAAGGGTGCAAAATTTGATGAGGTAAGCTTCAACTCCATGGGGGGTCGATATGAGAAAATACAAAAATTAAATTTTTATACGGCCCCCGTACAGTAAAATTCCGAATTAGGAAATTTTACCTAATATTCGCAGAGATATCAAAATCCAAAATTCGTGACTTACACCATTTATCCATGCCTCTGAGCTACGAGCTTTTGACTTATTTTGAATGCAAGATAGGGATCATCCACAAATAGTACATTATTAAAAGTCGATATAAGACAGTGCCTCTCCTTTGGACATAAAATAGGCAGCGTATAAATTTTACGTTAAACTTGTTTTCAAAGTATGCTGGTGGTCTGCACGGGTCGAAATATCTAGGTTCGGTCCCGATCCAACCCATAGGGAAAAAAAAGTTCGTCCCTGCACGGCCTGGAAAAAAGTTCAAATCGTAGCCTGGCCCTGAATTTCTACAGTTTTTTTACATCGATATGGTTAAAAGTTGTTTCGTATGGAGGAGTTATGACCAAAAATATTTATTATATCTTTTCTTTTTTCATGCTTATAATTATTATGTTTAAAGAAGCGCCAAAAGCTGTGATTATTTGTTTTATTAATGAAATATTATTTATGAAATAATTTATATAAAAATTATTAATGAAATGTTATTTATATGTAAATGATTAACTTCTCCTTTAATATCGTTAATCCATATTCCATGTGTTGGAGACAATGAAAAATGCTATAAAGTAAAATCTTTTAAGATGGAATCACATAGGATAGAAAAAAAAAAAAAAGCGTTATAGACAAGTTCCCTTCTTAGGAGTTGTAAATGTAGTCTATTTTTTCTCAGGTATTATAATATTCATTTTCCATGGATCAACAGATTTTTCCGTTTAAGAAAGGATTCCGTCATAGGCAGATTTTTTTCGCTAATTTTTCTGTATTTTAATTTTTTTGCCTTAAAATCTACTATCCTTTAAAAATATGAATTTTAAAGTTTTATTGTAAAATAATGGCCATTTAAAATTTATGCATTTGTTGTTACAGTTTTTGGGCTGAGCCAAATTTTAGTTATTTTTGCACGGATTAGGTGAGTCAGAGATAATGATTTTAATACGGGTTGTCTCAAGACCGGGACTGAAAATGTCGCACAGGGGAGACATAGGAATAAGGAAGCCAAATCCGGTTCCGTATAACCAGTGGCCGTGAGGTTCTGCTCTCAAAGCCGGTAGACGGGAGGTGCTGGGTTCGAACCCAATCGCGCCCTTCGGCCGCATCGTTCGGAGTTTTCAGTGGTTTTCTTCGAACCTTGGATATCTTTGCGTAAATACGGGTTAGGTTTCCTTAGAAAGACCTCCACGGAAGGCACTCCGCCCCCCTTCGGGCCCATATTCTTCGAGTAGATAATTGGCCGTCATAAATCACATCAACACCCGGTTCAGTATGAAAACATACGTTAGATTCGGCCTGGCCGAGTCTTCAGAAAAAAGTCGCCAATCACGTGTCTGGCACGGTCCAGCCCTGCCCCACAATGCAGACTTTTTTAACGGCCTCGCCGGGACGATAAAAAACCTGAATTTGTGATAGCTAAAATATGAAAAATTCCTAATCTTCATGTTAGAAAAAGAATTGTTTCAAATTATATATTTAAATTTATTTATGGACATTTAAATGGTACAAAAAGGAGGTGGAAACGGCAGAAGTAAAACTGAATCGGAAGTTTAAGCTACAGAAAAAAGTTGCTTTTTCACGTGCAATTAAAAAAAAAAGCATTTAAACATTTTATTAGGAGCCAATAAATGTTTAATACTTTAAATGCGTTTTTTCTGTATGATGTATATATTTTTTCTTTTTACCATTTATCGTCTTTAAATTATTATAAGTCAAGAATCGTGGGCCCCACCAGTGGTTGAGAGGTTCTGCTCTCGAATGTGGTAGACGGGAGGTGCTGGGTTCGAACCCAATCACCCCCGTCGACCTTATCGTTCGGAGTTTTCGTGGTTTTCTTCGAGCCCTGGATTTCCATGCGTAAATACGGGTTAGGTTCCCTTAGAAAGACCCGCACGGAGGGCACTCCCGCCTCGGGCCTATATCGCTAGTGTAGATAATCGGCCGTCGAAAATCAACCAACCAATCAAGAATCGTAAATGAAAAAGGTGCAAACTTGGAACATGTCTTTTTGACTATTTTACATTAATTTTATTTCGGCAAATTTGAAAAAAATTTTACTTTTGAAAATATGATTTTTTTTTAAATAAGTTTATTTATAAGTTTATAAGTAAATTTTAAATAAATAATTTTAATATTTTTAAAATTAATATTTAAAAAAATCCTAAAACGAAACTAAAATTATTCTTTCCTCTTTAATTAAATGAAAGAAACAAATGAAATCCGATGAATAATGTTTCGAGTTAAAGATTTTTAATTAAATCCGCTAAAAAAAATATTAATCATTTAAATTTTTTTTTTAACTTTATGAAAGGTATCAGGATGTGATTTTGTTTGCAAATTATATGTTTAACCATCAGAAAAAAGAAAAAAAATCTAAATTCTAACTCAAGAAATATAATTTGTACATGTTTCCTAGAACTCTTAAAGTAACATTGTTTCTTGGATTCCACGCATTTCAATTTGTGTCTAATCCCTTAAAACCTGATGAATTATTTAAACTACCATGACTCTGCGAGTTTTTTTCAAATATGAAGATGCAATTTTTTGTGTTTAATTCAGGAATGGATAAGGAAGGTTTTCCTGATTGGTATTTTTACACTACGGGGGCCGTATAAAAATTTAATTTTCGTATTTTTTCAAATAGACACCCCCCCCCCCATGGAGTTGCAATTTATGTCATTAAAATTTCCATCTTTTTTATGAAATTTTGCAATTGGAAGTATGGGTCTAGAGGCAATATTTAAGGAAATAGCCTATTGTTTCGATATTTATGAATCACCCTGTATATAATATATATATCCAAAAACCAAACCAAAAATTCGGAGCTACGGAACTGATCCAACAATAAATAAACTAAACCAAATGACAACAACAGAATGACTAAAAACAACTAACTTCAAAAACAACATACTTTAAAAACGGCAAACTTTAAAAACATTCAAACTAAAACCAGATGAAATTGAATCCATGGAGACAGGCGGCATGCACTTGCGACATGCAACTGCGGGGTTAAAACATATACCGGGTGTCCCAAAAAGGACTGACTGATTTTAAAATTCAATAACTTGCAAACGGTGACAGATATTTAAAAAATTCTTACAGGAGGGTTATGCATAAGGTCAAAAGTTTTTTTACAGTGATTTTCAATTTTAGTTCGAATTACAAACAATAGATGGCGCTGCGATCACTAGACGCGGAATTCAGGCTCGATTTTTGGTACTTCGTGGCCCGGATAATACATTTCCATCTCCTTTTTCAGCATGGAACAAGAGATAGGACCAGAAATCGAGCCTGTATTTAGCGACTATTGCTTACAGCGCCATCTATTGTTTGTAATTCGAACTAAAATCGAAAATCACTGTAATAAAACTTTTGACCTTATGCATAACCCTCCTGCAAGAATTTTTTAAATATCTGTCACCGTTTGCAAGTTATTGAATTTTAAAATCAGTCAGTCCTTTTTGGGACACCCGGTATATATATATATATATATATATATATATATATATATATATATATATATATATATATATAGTTACGTGTACAATTAATACAGGTTTATACTCTTAGCTGAATATTATGAAACTATTTTCAGCTGCATTTTTATTTAAAATAATATTTAGTAACATCAACTTTTCATTTCTTTTTAAATTATTTTCTTATGATGCGATTATTATGGTAACGCGTAATATTTATTAGCCCCAGGCTTCCCACCTAAGGGGACCATGGAGTTTTATTTGAGCAAAAATCGATCTCAAAATCGATATTTCTGTTTGTGTGTATTATTGTTCTGCAATTTTTAATAGGCCATTCGTGGAAAACCGCATGCAGATGCGATTATTTTACGCAAAGTTACAAGTGTTTTAATTTTGTTCACAAACAATTTTTTTGGCCTTTTAATATACTTTAAATATGTTTTTCTCAATACTGATGCTTCAGTTTCTTTCTCTTTTTAAATGCACCTTGTTAATTAATTTTTGATCAAAATTCCTGAAACTGATAAGGAAGAATCCTGATATTGCTTAAAAAGAAACTGTGTATCCATTTTAAAATTAGAGTTCATTAAAGGGGTCCGGGTCTCAAAATTCTATTTTTTTTTTTTTTTATTTATACAGACTTTGTTATGAATTTTTTTTCTGAAATATGTTTAATGTAATAAGAATATTGCATGTAAACCCTGAAAAATTTTAAATACTTAAAAAAATAAATTTTTAAATTTTAAACATATTTAATATTTGATATAACTCTGGAAGTACTTACTCGATTTACAAAACTTTTACGCTGTGTACAGAAAATGTGTCATTTTATTTTGACTTGAGGATTTTTAAAAATATTGATTTCGATTCAATTTTAAAAATATTGAAAAAATTTAACTAAAAAAATTAAGTTTTTTTTATGAGCGAGTTTTGAATTAATTAGCATATTTTCACAATTATTACTCAAGATTAAAAATCCTGAGGCAATTTATTGAAATATAGCATAGAATCTCTGTTGAAAATTTCATACATATATCATGCAAGGAACATTAGATATATTCTTTTAAATTTGAGAAATCGTGAAAACATTCATTCTGAGATAAATGAAGTTAAAGTGAGTTAAAGTGAAGTTAAAGTGCATTGCTTCTGAAGGCAAAAGAAGGTGTATCTCTGGATCTAATGAAGATAAAAAGCATGCAGTTTGCGGTATTTAACGCTAAAAACTCATTTTTTTTTTTTAAAGCAAATAAAAAAAAATTCATTTTTATTAAAGAATTTTTAGCTTTGGACCGCCTTAAGGCAATTAAATTTGATCTTTAACTTATAAGGCATAATTTTGATGAAAATTGATATGGAATTCAGAAAATTCTCTAAAAAATTATTTAAGGGATTAAAAAACCGATACACAGATTTGTTTGTAATAGAGTTTTATGTTATTTTCGTTTTAAAATTTTAAGTTTTTTAAAAGATCTTAAAATTATAGTAAGATTATACATTTCTTTTAATGTGTTCTGTATACTTATGGTGAAATGTATATTTGCACAAAATTTCAAATCTATATTATGAAAATTAAAAGAAATTATTTTAAACGTCCACAATCTACTTAATAAAGGTTACTTTATAGGTCTATTAGAAATATTCAGGCTTTCGCTGATGTTTCGAAATATTTTAACAGGTCTTAAATGCATCATTATACTTTTCTAAAATTACAAAATTTCAACATTATAGAAGTGTAAAATGTCAAAACATTACTCCGTGTGGGTCTGCAAGATGACCAAGATGTGATTCCCGCCCTCCCCACGTTCTTTTCGAGATTCTGGTTTTATTGACCTCACATCGTAGGATTGAGATTTTTCGTTAACTTAATAAAAAATAACGAGAAATTGTAAGTCGCAAAAATGTAATTTAAATTTTCACGTGAATCTTAAATTACAAATAAAATTCGTTTTATTTTTATAACGTGTTAACATGAATTAACTATTATGATCTGTATTTTTATATTGAAATAAAACTTGTGTTCTTTCTGAAAATGCAGAATTTGGACAAGCACTGCTTTTGATTTGAACCGTTCACACAAATTGCAATTTAGAGAATTGCAATTCGTATTGCAATTTCGAAGGGGAGAGTGGGGAGGAATGGGACACTTTTTACAAAAATTAGAAAATCAATTTTGTTTAAACGAAAATTTCCATATTTAGAATGCAAAATGAAACACTTTCTAATGTCCTTGAACAATATAGAAACATAATTTGCAGAAACAATTTTATAATTAAAGAAATTGTAAATTTCAAAACGAGACCCGTACCTCCCCACTAACAGGGATGAATGGGACAGCTTTAAAACAAAGTATAATAAGTCACAAATAATCTAGTGTCGGCTACATATGCAGTCTAACAAAGATAGTTGATTGATAATATCAGTGCCACAATATCAAATTCTTGTAACTTCATCACTGGAAGGAAAATTTCAGATTGTCAGTCGCAGATGATATAAAAAAATCATTAGTTTAATTTATTTATATTTTGAAGTAAATGAATATGCTATAATTAATATATTACCCTCTTTAAAATATTTTCATATTAGCATTTACATTTATATTATTAAAAAGAAGGAAATGGGCTTGTCCCATTGCTGCCATGTCCTATCCCTCCCCACTACCATATTTTATGTTAAACTTCTTTTATAAACAACAATACTGCTTTTAGACTTAGTTTAAACTCTGAATAATATACAGTATAGTGTTACATAAATAGGGAAACTATTACATCTATGCATAAATAAGTCATTAATATGCAGAAATCATAAAAATTATATGAAACAAATTTACTTTTGATTCTTGCAATAATCTTTTTGATATACTCTTGCAAACTTATGCAGATCAACAGAGTTTTTCAACTGAAGATTGGGGCTAACATTGCTTCATTTAATATGTTGTTGATGATATGTTTAGAACGATACATAAAGAGAAAAACCTACTATCCCATTCATCCCACTGTCCCATTCCACCCCACTCTCGTAATTCGTAATAATTTTATGCTGACAAAATTTACTGTTCTGTACATTGATACAACACTCTTATGTATACAAATAATATGCAAAAATAACTATAAACTTACTTCTTCGGAAGTTCGTTTCCTTCTCTTAGTGTTATTTTCTATAATAACAAAATGATTCTTAGTATATTCAGAGTTTGCAGCGTTCCTAAAACTTTCTACCTTTTGTAAAAGTATTACAAAAAGAAAGTTTTTCTGGTAGATTGCTGTTACAAATTTTAAAGGAATGAATAACAATGATTATCAAAAAAGTGGTAATAGAGGTGAAAAAATGTAAAGAAATTGGGAACCCTATTAAATAAAGCTTTGGATTCTAATATCATTATCCATCTATTCCTACAAACTATCTAAAACTACAAAATGACTATAAACTACTGGTAGATGGTATAGCAAGCTCATTTTGCAATTCCTAATGATTTAAGCATACAAAACTCACTACTCTGTCATTAATAAAACACTCTTACGTATACAAATAATATGCAAAAACAACAATACACTTACTTTTTGGGAAAGCCAATTTTCACTTTTTTCGAATTAATTTCTATAATAACAAAATAATTCTTAGTATGTTTTCCATAAAATCACAACTAACAAACTTTAATCAAGAGGAATATTACTTTAATTTACGCTTGCGCAGAAATCACTCAAGTGTGCTGCAAGCATGTTTACAACATAGATTAACATACAGGATCGGACATTTCCATAGAGCGTAATTGTAATGAGATTGCGATCACAGCGCCTTTAGTGACAATGGGGAAGAAACTTCCCATCCTTGTAATATTTTTTGTTATTGAGCGTCTACCTTATTGTGATCCTTCTTTATTTAATGTTGCATTTTTACGTTTTCAGTAGATGGTTACACCGATAGATTTCATAGAATAAATATTCTATTCTATATAATATCTATTCTATGTTCATGCACGAATATATATATATATATATATATATATTATATGTTTTTTTTTTTTTTTTTTTTTTTTTTTTTTGTACATGATGGTTGAATTATTTAAGTGCAACGAAAAAGAAGCTAAAAATTTCGTCTTGAATATTATAAGTCAAGTAAATGTGATATAATTGGATTTAAAGCTATACATAAAGCGATGCTGTAATGTAAAAATATACGAAATATTGCACTCTACATTCTACAAGTCCCAGAAAATTTTACAAATATTCCCATTTGGTCGGAAAATTTTTATAGCCAATGTTTTATTAATTTATGAAGTTTAATGCATTAAACAATCGTTACAATAATAGTTTAAAATTTATGTATTTTCACTTTCGCACAGATAAAATAAAAATATTGTTTTTAATGTTAATAACAAACAATCAGTTCAATAATATTTATGATATTAACATATAATATTATTGATGTATTGATGATTAATATAATAAAATTACAGATAAGGAAAAATTCCTTTTTACAAATTTTTAGAATTATAAAAGTCTAAAAGTAAAAAAAAAGCAAAACATAGAGGTACTGACATTACGCTTGATAAAATTGTATTCGATGTGAATAAATTAACACAATACCCGAATTTAAAAACTTTTCGTTAAACTTAAAACTTTTCGTTTACGATTTTCAATAGCTATCTTCCAAATTTCGCCGCTAGGGGGCGCTGTTTTCGTTTGCATTAGGTCGGGCGTAGTCGCTTTACTATACCGTTACCTCCCTTCCATAACTGTAGCTCTCTCCATTCGCAAGTATTTTCAGGTTAAAGGGAATTTCCTTTGCAACATGTATATTTTTTTCATGTTCGTGTGACCCGCTGACGCATTACCCACCGCTTTATAATCAGCTGACTTTTTTTTTCCTTCACGATATTGGATTAGCCATAATTTGACAAATTTTCAGCCGGGAAGAAATGACTAATTTTTTTTTTTTTTTTACGTGTTTGGGAGGCTACCGCTGCTCAACCCACCCACGGAACCGCAGCTGACGTTCACATAGCTTCATGGTACATCTCTCTGAAGCATTTTACTAATTATCGGCCGAGAGGAAATTGGTCATCCAAATCTGTTGCTGGCTCGCGAACTATAAGGCTCCTATAATACGGGTTGACTCACGCAGCCATTTAATTGCCGGTAGGAGAAGACCGATTGGCCACACAACGTGGGCAACAATCGCTCATTGGTCTAAGTGGGAAACAAAATGTTTGACGATTCAGCCTGTATTATAACATACAAGATCGGACATTTCCATAGAGCGTAATGGTAATGAGATTGCGATCACAGCGTCTTTAGTGACAATGGGGAAGAAACTTCCCATCCTTGTAATATTTTTGTTATTGAGCGTCTACCTTATTGTGATCTTTCTTTTTTTAATGTTGTATTTTTACGTTTTCAACAAAATGTTACTCCGATAGATTTCATAGAATAGATATTCTATTCTATATATCTAATATCTATTCTTCTATGTTCATGCACGGATATATATATATATATATATACTATATATTTTTTTTCGTACATGATGAGTGAATTATTTAAGTTGAACGAAAAACAAGCTAAAAATTTCTGCTTGAATATTATACGTTAAGTAAATATGATATAATTGGATTTAAAGCTATACATAAAGCGATCGTGTAATGTAAAAATATACGAAATATTGCGCTCTACATGTCCCAGAAAATTTCATAAATATTCCTATTTGGACGGAAAATTTTTATAGCCAATGTTTTATTAATTTATGAACTTTAATGCATTAAACAATCGTTATAATAATCGTTTAAAATTTACATATTTTCACTTTCTCACTGATAAAATAAAAATACTGTTTTTAATATTATTAACAAACAATCAGTTCAATAATATTAATGATATTAACAAATAATATTTTTGATGTATTGATGATTAATATAATAAAATTACAGATAAGGAAAAATTCCTTTTTACAAATTTTTAAAATTATAAAAATCTAAAAGTAAAAAAAAAAAAGCAAAACATAGAGATACTGATATTACACTTGATAAAACTGTATTAGATGTAAATAAATAAACACAATACCCGAATTTAATTTTTTACAATTTTATCTCATTAACTTACATACTTAGGTTTTCAACAAAATTTTCTGGGGCTTTTCGTTTATATTATTACATAATTATCATTTTGTAAGTTAAAGGTGAACGAACAAGTACGATAAAAAACTAAAAAAAAAAAAAAACAGCTGAATGAATCAAACATAAATGGTCTGCCTCTTCTTTGTATAGGAAAGAATATATATTCAAAACATAGAGCGTAAACATATTTCACCAACATAGATAAATTTCGGAAGCTTGTTAATTCTTCCCCCTCATCGGTAGTGACGCTAGTACTGTTGACATTACAGATTTTGCCGTAAATGTCCCATCTTGTATGTTAATCTATGGTGTTATAGGAGCCCTAATTATGGTCTCAATCTAGCAAGCCAATCAAAACGAGTCGGGATCTGAACAGATTCTTATTGTGAATATGCGTGCTTGCAATATCAGATTCTTTTGTTGCGCTTACGATACATCACTCTCATTCGCGATTAACAACGTAATAAGATACACTCAGTGGATCATCTTAACACAGTGATTAGCGCGCCTGTCTTTTTGTGCCAATGGAGGATATTCCATCTATGTTATAATCACGGGGTCAAGGTAAAAACTTCTAGCGTAAAGAAGGGAAGGCTCCGTAGACGTAATGTAAATCCCCCGCCAGCCAGTGAATCAGTTCATGAGGAAAGCAGTAAAAATCTCCCTTCATATCAGTTATAAATTCTTTGGGTAAATTACCGGTATCACGTGACTTTTTTCAGCCTCGAACCCAGATTTGGAATATAGTCCATTGCTGTGTAAAGATGATCCAATCTACAGCGCCTAGAAGATACAGTGGCTACAAAATAGTGCTAAAAAATTGAATCCCATAAATGTACAACGATGCTGAATAACAATATGTCGATCGTAGCGCCATCGTAGTGATTTAAAAACGATAGTCATTCTAAAAGAGACTCTTTAACCTATTTCACGTCATTCCTTAACTAAATTAGCTTATAACAGACCAAAATATCTTATATTTATAGTTTTCGACATTTAACATTCTATAAATTTTGAAAACACAGGGTTTATATTGAAAAGAGTTACGAGATGGCGTTCGTATCAGCATATTGCCGTTGAGCATTGTTGGAGATTTATGGGATAAGAGTTTTTAGCACTTTTTAAAGCATTATAGGAATAGCCGTTTTCCACACTGTATCTTCTAGGCGCTGTAATCCAATCTGTGTGACATTTTAAAAGTCATGAACCTGCCTTGTATTTTGTTGTCGCGCCTCATTAAGCTCTGAACTCAAGCAAAACAATGCTTATGGGAATATCAGTATGGAACGTTCAGTGGTGCTAACCAAAGTGACTGATCTCATAGTTTACTTCACGATCGATTCTGGGAAGGTACGAAATCGAATTTAGATCCCCTCACTTTTCACCAGATGCCAGAATAGGGTATTATACACTATTAAAAATATCGTGAAAAATTACATCTGTTTTTAAAGGCTCTCTATATTCTGACCAATGAGAACGCTGCATTAACAAGTATGAAGCGTTCTCATTGGTCAGAAAATAGATAGCCTTGAAAAACAGAGGTAATTTTTCACGATATTTTTAACAGTGTACGAATGAGTGTTCCGAGTTCGACGAAAAAGACAGGCTCCCACACTAAATTTAACATTAGACCGATGGTGTCAAGTAATGTTGTTTTCGTTCCTCGGCATTCGTCATTAAAGCTTTGTGTAACTCATGCGATTCAAAATAAGAGACACATATAATGCAACGCGGCAGCCTGTCTTTCGTTAGCCTCGGAATGTTTTTGCTGGCCTCACAATTCGCCTTCTTTTCGTTTCGTAATTTGTGACATCAGGATCCTGGACATATTATGGCAACTAACTATACCAATAGTACAGCGCCTAGAATATATAGTGTGGAAATCGGTTATCCCTGTAATACTCAAAGACATTTAAGATACATAGACCGGCAATTCCCATTCAAAAGCATACGAAATCATGGCAGCCATCTGAAATAAATTGAAACACCTGAACCGCGAGGTTTGTACGTGAGCTGTGGTTATTTACCATAAAATGTTATGGCTAGAATGAGCTTAAAAATTAATTTTTATCAATATATATGAAGTTTAGGACATATTTTTTTTTACATGTGCTGGACAGATAGTTACACCTGTTTATTTTCTATTTAATTTACATCCAAAATTGTTAATTGGTCCAAATCATCCAAGCAACCTCATAGCAAATTGGTATATAATTTTATATACCTTAGATAAATTCAAATAACATAAGTGATCGTAATTACATAATTCTAGTAGAAGAGCAAACGCGAAGCATTAATAAAATTAAATTATAATTCGCGTCAAAATGTAATTATTAAATTTAAATAATTACGAATAAAATTAAGAGTTTGCGTTGTGAATTATTTAGACGAACTCTTCCACTTATGAATTAAACTAAAATTTAAGCTGTAAAAATAAATTGACATACCTTAAACATTATCAATTAAATAATTACAGAAACTTTTTAAAACTTGATTAAATATTTTATTTACATTGAACACAACTATATACAGAAATAGATAATATTATTTCAAAAAAAAAGAAAGCAACACCTTTGTTTGCTTCTCATTATTTTAAGTATATTTAATCTTTAAAAAAAAAGACAATATTTTCATTTACTCTAATTATTATATTTTTTTCTTTTTGCTAAAAGAATAATTCTCTTTCATTTTTAAATTACCTTAATTTTATTTAATTATCGGTTTTGTCGGATCTCAGATTACTCTCTACCATAAAATATCAGAAAAGTATATTTATAATTTTTCATATGATTTTAAGTGGTAAAAGAAAAAGTTTAAAGTAGTACCTTTTTTTTAATATACGGGATGGTGGCCTTTATTCATCAAATTCAGAGTTGTCGCGTTGCTTAGGATCATGTTCATATGTCATCAGGAATTCGCTTCGTATCACCGCGGCAACATCGGGATGGCAGGATGCATAGCTACGGACCTCTGTAGAACAATCCTCTTTATTTTAACATCAGGAAGACATCCTCAATTAGGCTTGCTTAGGCTCACTCCGATATGTACATCAGGAAGACATCCTCAATTAGGCTTGATTAGGCTCACTCCGATATGTACATCAGGAAGACATCCTCAATTAGGCTTGATTAGGCTCACTCCGATATGTACATCAGGAAGACATCCTCAATTAGGCTTGATTAGGCTCACTCCGATATGTACATCAGGAAGACATCCTCAATTAGGCTTGATTAGGCTCGCTCCGATATGTCTATTTCGCCTGGGCATTACTGGGGCTTTTTGGATTCATTGCACGGGCTTTCAGGAGAGCTCCTGCGTCCTCTACATCTTTTTTCAGACTCTCCTTTTCAAACCTTATTCTTCTTGCACACCAACTCCTGCAGTGGGTGGAACTATTTTTGTCTAGTCCACTGTTATTGGATGTGAGAAGATTTTGCATTATTCTTCGATAGGCCTATTAGCTAACAGTCTGCAAATGGCCCCTTACATATACTTTAATATTATTATCTGCCTTAAAGTTTGGGTGGTCTGAAAAGCCATAAATTTATCCCAACACTTTTATTGAGGCCATAAATTTATTCCAACGTTTTTATTATTTTACGATTTCTAATTATACACCACTTTCCATTGGCTTGTCATAAAACGACACCATGGCGTCTGGCTATTGTTGTTGTCTGAGATCCGAACTCTATTCAACATTATACATTCATTTTACAATACAACAATTTTTTAAAAATATATATTTAATATTTAAAATCAACTTAATAATTTTTGTATGAACTTACACTCCTATTTTACTTAAATATATAAACATTATAATTTTACACTCATATTTATATTTTATAAAAAATATTTATACAAACAGAAATAACAAATTACGCAATTTTACTTTGATTTAACCAACATGGTGCGGGAACATATCATAGTTATATGTTGCCCAGCATCTCTCCCGGTCGTCAGAAAAAAAAAAAAAAAACTGATTGCTGGTTTTATTTTTTTTTTTTTTGTAAAGCATAAAAGAATGTACGTGTCCATATGACTGTGTATCTACACAGTTTTTGAGCTAAGACTGTAAAGTTCAATTATCACTGGTTCTGGTATATTTTATAAGAAGTTCTTCTATTTTTCATAACAGAAAGTTCAACACATGATAGCATAGTTGTCTGTTGACATTCACATTTATAGAAGACCTCTGTACTGAAAATCTGACGTCTTTCTCGAGGCCTTTTTTCTTTACCACACACATGTTTAATAATTTTGTAACTTTACAGTTTTAAGTGCCCAAAATACATTCAAAGCTATAATTTTGTATGAAACTAATATGCCGAAATAAACCTAATTACAAGAAAAATAATGGCATACACATTTGACATATTATTTCATCACATATAACACATATGACACAGTGTTTCATTTAAAACACATTTTATATTGAATAAAAGTAAATACAATGCTTGTCGTATGACATGTTATTTTTCACATAATTAATCTGATGTATTCAAATTATAATCAGAAAAATATTGTATACAAACTGGTTACATTATTTTATTTATTTATTTGTTACTTCTAACATGTATGATATGTCAAAATATACAAGATATCTCGTCTCCTGTAATATATCATCACGTAATTCTTTCCAACTTTACCCGATACGAGAAAAAAAAAAGAAGAAGGAGGAGAGAATAAAACCAGTTTTTGACCGTCCCCGATCCTTTCGAAACGAGGGGGTTGGTCAAGCTACTAATCACTTTCTGCGAGGTGATTTGTGCTGTGACAAACTTTTACGACTACCAAAAGTATGTATTTAAAACCATTTCATGCTTGTAATTACCTTATTAATTAGTATAATTTCTTGATATACTTTCTTCTTAACTAACTGTGCATGCCTGTATGTAATTTTAAACATAATCTATGCATAAACAGTGTATGTATTTGTATCATATCTAATGTAAACCTTCTGCTTTTTTTTTATTATTTTGTAGGGGAAAATGGCGATTGTAGCATTTGAATTCTCCTGCCTCATACTGCGAATGAAGCGAGCGTGTCTTTTTATGCTGTCAGGTTCAAATCTAAACCAAATTGCCTTTCAGGATTTAAAAAAAAATGCATATAATTTTCTTTAACTGATTACATTGTATATTTTTAGACCTTTCTAACAAACACAAATTTTGATTCATGATATTGTTTACTATTAAAATGTAAACAACACGGAAATATGACTTCTACAGCCTCTCAAAATGCAAAATATGCATTACGCTGACCTTAAAAATGCACCTTCATTTAATACTATTAAATAGTGTTGTCAGAAAATACCATTGACGAAGAAGAGAACAATTTTTTTTGTCTTTAATTATTATTTATTTAGCCAACAATTCTATCTTAAAAGATTGTTAAATTTTCATATTTATTTATTTACTGAATGAAATAAAAATTTATTTATTCAAAATTTTATTTATCATTAACATTCCGTATGTGAATTCTAATGTCTAAACTTTAATGATATGTTTACAAATAAAAGATAATAAATTATTATTATTAATCAAACATTAATAATTATTATTTAATTATAAAAAAAATGTACTTAATACACTTGTATAATAATAAAAAAAAAAGCAAATGATAATTACTACGTAAAATCGTATGCAGCCCTCTATGAGTACCCGGCCGGACCAAAGAACTTCTGCCAGCAGAAAAAATCTTTGTATACTCACAAACAACCACATCCAATTTTTATATAGATCAAGTTTTAAAAAATAATTACTGTATGTACTATAAAAAAAATTAAGTAAATAAATTTATTAAGCCATACTACCTATTTTAATAAAAAATAAGGCCAATATATATAAATATATTTATTTATGTATTTTGTTTTCTTATGTTAAATTGGCCAAATTATATAAAAAAAATTTTATGAACTCACACACTCAAATTTATCAATCCTATGTATATTTATATGTGTTTAATTTAGAATTGCATTTAATTCTAAGGGAAAGTAAAGAGAAGAAAAAAAAATGCTTAAATTCTAAACTAACATAAATTTATAAAATATTTTATCTAAATAAAAAAAAAATCTAATTTCTAGCTGATTTCAGCAAGATGTCATTTAATATTTATATTAAATAATTTTGCTAATACATTTTATTAATTATTAAATTCGCATATTTTTATATATACAATAAAAATATAATAGTCTTACATAAAATTTTACACTACAACAATGTTATTAATTAATTTAACTTGGATTTAAGCCTACTTTAATTCTAATTGAATACCGTTAATAAAAGTAAATTAGCTTATCAAGCTAAATATAATATAAACTGTGTTTGTCTAATGTTAATTTTGCTGAAAATTCCATAAATTTTAACTGTAAATGCTAATTGCTATACCTTTTGTTATTTATTTTGAAAACAACACCAACTTATATTTTTATTTATTATTTTTTTATTAAATCTATGGACTATACACTGAGCTAGACACTCCATAAATGTGTAAAACCTAAAAATCAAAAGTTTTCCTAAATAAAACTCAAAATGCTGCTTTTTACAATATAATATTACTAATTTTATTGTTTCTGAGCATAACATCTAGTAATTATACCATACTTAATTTTTTCTTCGATTCCTTTTTCAGCCAAGAATCCTGAAATTTATAACTAAGTGATGACCTTGATTTACCTTGATGAATTGATAAATTTTCTACAAAAATTTTGTTGGTGTTGGTGCATACCCAGCCGTAGGCCAAAATTGCACCCTATACAGAAAGCCGTTGGCGAGAAAATTTTAATTTTACTTCAATTATTTATTTGTGTAATTTTTTTACTATAATTTTGTGTGCAATCATATTGAAATAACTTGCCTTGTCCATTGTTATACATATATATGTTTTCTTTAAAAACCAATGTGCTACACCAAAATCCTTTTTTTAATTTTTTTTATAACACTTTTGTTCATAAAACTTATCCCTGCTGTCTAAATTCTAGACTTTAGCATATAAGTTGTAATTGAACTACCGGAATAAATCTTAGCACTTTTTGCATATTTTATTATATTTAGGCTTATAGCTGACCGCTATCCTAATATAAAGTGCACTAATAATTTATTCCTTGTCAACCATATATTTATATAAGAAAAAAATATATATATGAGTATGCTAGAAAGCTGTTCTAACTACCCTGAACCTAATAGCTTACACCTACTCATTTTAAAGAGTAATTCTGAAATTCTGTCATCTAAATTGTAAGGCTATTAGCAAAGGCTACCCTTATATAAGACAGAAAAATTTCTCTCTTTTTTTTTTTTTTTTTTTTTTTTTTTTGAAAATTAGTCCAACATTATTCACTATTAAATTAATTAAGCTTTAATGTTATTTGGCTTTGTTAAGATTTTATATTTTCTAATTCATATTCGAAAAGAAAAAAATATATATAACTTTTACCTGGAGAGAAATATTTCACTGCTCCAGTGAAGTTTTGTGAAGCACATTACATAATTTTATAAGTATGTTTTCGGGTGCGCCCTGCACATTTGCTCAATATTGTAACCCTGAGACAAATTGGCGTTCCCATGTTCCTATCCTTTCTTATTATTATTTTGAATTTTAAAAAGGCAAGTTATTAATTTTGTTTCAATTTTTTTTTTACCTAAAAGAGAAAAATTTATTTTTAAATTTTGAAAATTTTAAAATTTTGAAATTCGATTAATTATGTATTTTGATTTATTTTTAATACCAATTCATATCCCATGGATAATACTGGGGAGGGGGGAAAGGGTAATGATCTTGTATAACATCCCCGTATAAGTTTGTATATGGTGTATAACCATATAACGACATATTTTTATCATAATAATCTGTTTGATACTTTAAATATGGATCTACATTCTCAGAATATTTATTATTTTTTTTATAATACTTTATAGTACCTTTGTCACCCTTTTGAATCGTATTTTTGTCTAATTTAAACCAACAATTTTCAGTTGAGTGTGATTTTCTCTGACAAATGTCACATTTATTTTTGTAATTTATATCACCCTTAATTTTTTTCTGAGACCCCTGTAAATTCGTAATTTCCGCCTCTGTATGACCTGTTGCATATTTCGGAGCGTACAGCTGATCCATATGTCGTTTGATCGGCTCTATTGATTTATCTGGAACATATTGTAATAAATAATTAAAGTTTCTAAACTTTTTAGTAACTTCGTAGGGTCCTTGAAATTTTGGCTCTAATGCGCCTGGTTTTCCAATACATTTTAAATATACTGTTTGACCCAAATTTAAATCCTTTACTTTTTCGTATGCCTCTTCATCTATATATTCTTGCATTATTTTCTCCTGGTTTGCAAGGGATTGAATTTTGATTTCCTTCATATGCTGTATTCTGCTTTTAACATAAGAGTGGGTATATATTTCCTCAGAAGGAATATGGGCTGTGAAGGGATTTTTTATTTCCCTTGCGAAAAATAGCAGTGAGGGACTATATCCCGTAGCGCGGTGTTTCGAGGAATTATACGATAGTTTAAAAAAATCCAGTCTTATGTCCCATTCCGTAGTGCGTTTCGACATAGCTACAATTGATGTTTTTAATATTTTATTGGTAACTTCACAAAGTCCATTTCCTTGCGCACGGTATACACTCACAAATTTCCTTTGTATGTTTAAAGATTCCAAATATTCTTTCATAATTTCGCTTCGTAAATATTTTGCGTTATCAAAGATAATTTCTTTACACATCCCATAATTTGCAAAATATTTATTTAGTACATTTAATATAGTCTGTGACTCTACGTTTCGTAGGGGAACAGCTTCCAGGAATCTCGATGTCGAATCAATTATAATTAAAATGTATCTGTTTTTCCTTAACGTGAGGTTTAAAGGTCCAATGACGTCAGCATGCAGGACTGTACCGACTTCGTGATCTTTCACCATTTTTTTAACAGGGACTTTTATTGTCGTGTGTTGTTTAGATGTGAGGCACTGCACACAATTTGCACAATACTGTTTAATGTCTTTGTACATTCCGTGCCAAAAAAGCCTTGTTTTCACATTATCATAAGTTTTTTGAAATCCGAAATGCGCTTTATGAGCTTCTTCTATGGCTGCAATTTTTAATGAATCCGGGGTAATTAAAAGCTCCTTTTTATCTGAACCAGGTTTTAAAATTAATAATTTATTTTGATTTAAAGTAAATCTCTTCGTGCTTCTATTATTTTTGTCTTTTTCGATTTTATTTATTATAATTTTTAATTTTTCGTCTGCGTATTGCTCCGATTTAATATTTTCGTCTGTAAGTGCTATGTTACTTGCAAACAAATTATTTTGGAGTTCTCTGTCTGTTGTAAGATTATCTAAATTCCTGCTCAAATAGTCTGCTGGATTGTTAATTCCTTCGACGAATTCGAAGTCGAAATTAAAGTCTTGTAAATCTGCTACCCATCTGTTTATAATTTCCGATTTATCTTGTAAATGTAAATGCTGAGTTAGTGCTTTCGAATCAGTTAACACAGTAAACCTTCTACCTGAAAGCATATATTTAAAATGCATAATTGCTTCATGCACTGCTAATAACTCAAATTTAATACTCGGATAATTTTTTTCCGGTTCTCTAAGTTTTCTCCCGAAAAATTCAACAGGTAGCAAATGACCATCCTTTTCTTGAGCTAGAACACCTGAAATTGCAACTTTGCTCCCATCCGTGAATAAGAAAAATTCCTTGTTAAAATCGGGGGGTCTGAGTGTTGGTTTTTGTACAATTTCTTCCTGAATTATCAGGAAAGCTTTTTCTGCTTCTGGACTCCACTTGAATTTAACTTTATCTTTAGTCAGCTCTATTAAAGGGTTAACTTTGTCTGAATAGTTGGGTATTAGCGTCCGAAAATAATTCGCTAAGCCCAATAAAGATCTGACCCCCTTTTTCGATTTTGGTCTGACTAAATTTTTCACTTTTTCAATATTCTTTTGTGATGGAGAATATCCCATTTGATTCACCCTAAATCCTAGGAATTCTATTTCTGCTTTGCAAAATTGCATTTTTGAAGGTTCGATTGTCATGTTGTGATTTATTAATACCTGTAGAACTTCTTCTAAGGTTTTCGTCATCTCTGCTATTGTGTTTGCAGATATCAACACATCATCAATGTAGTATGATACTTTGCTTTTGTCAAAATGACCCAGAATTTTATCGATTACTTCTGCAAAAATTGCGCTAGAATTTCGTGTGCCAAAAGCTAAACGAAGTGGCATATGTTTTCCAAATTCCGTAATAAACGCTAATTTTTTGCAATCTTCTGGTTTTAAATTTATTTGGAAAAAAGCACTATGTAAGTCTAGCACCGTATAGTATTTTTTACCGCTTATTTTTTGTAATAAGTCTTTTACGTCCGGCATCGGATAAGTATAAGGTTGTAAAATTTGGTTTAATAGTCTTAGGTCCGTTGCCATTCTAAACTTGGGTTCTGCATTCGGGTTATTACTCGGATTTTTCTTTCTAACGAAAATAACTGGAAAAGCATACTCGGAGTCAGTCTTCTCTATAATTTTAGCCTGTAACAATTGTTCAATTTCCCTTTTCGCATACTGTCTTACTGCCTGCGGCAATTTATATGGCTTAGCTTGTACCGGGAATTCATGATTCAATTGAAAACTTGGTGCGACAAACGCTGATTGCCCCAATGTTTGATAACTTTTTGAAAATGCATGAACATTGCCCATTAAAATTTTTCGAAATTTTTGTTGTACTTCCTCTGATAAATGGCTTAAATCGAAATCCGTCTCTTTAATTTCTGCTTCTCGCAATTTTCTTACATCTTCTATATTTAAATTATTTATTTCATAAAATGTCCCTTTCTCTATATTATCAGTTGAGTCATCTTGCTTGCACTCAAAGTTCTTTATAATTTCCCCCATTTTAGTTCCTTTCTGAATAATTAACTTTTCTAACAGTTTATTCTTTATTATAATATTTATGTTATTATTTTTTTGAACTTCGTGTAACGAAGTCTCGCATGAAAATTTACTATTTTCTTGAATGGGGTCAAAAATAATCACATCTGACATATTTATATCCTCTGGGCATTTTAATTTTACAATTTTTGATTCTTCAGGTTGGAGAAAAATTCTATTTTTAGTAATGGCAAACATACTTTTATTTGAATGTTCCCCTGAATTACATGGCGTAATGTTATTCACTTCATAATTATTTACTTCACTTGCAACGTTTAATTTAATTTGTTGATTTTTAAATTTTAATGTTTTATTGCATAAATCCAAAATCATATGATGTTCTTTGAGATAATCGTACCCTAATAACATTTGGTACTGCCTATCAAAATCATCATTAGTGACATAAAATGTGCCTGTTGTGAATATACCTTTTAATCGAAAAGTTAATTTTACACATTGTTTAAAAAAAATCTTTGAATTCGTTAAAGTTTTAATTTGGATCTGATTGCCCAAATATTTGATTTTGACGTTTGTATCTTTAATTTTTTTGAATAAAGAAGGTGATAAAAGGGAAACAGCAGCTCCAGTATCCAGTAACGCTTGTATTTCGACGCCCTGTATACTTAGTGATATAATTGGCAGACTATCTTTGTCTGCATTTGTTATATTTGCGATTGTTTTATTTATTTTATCGATTTCCGTCTCTGAAAATCCCGAATCTTGATCCGATTTCGCTGTTTTCTTTGCCCATTTTTTTTAGGTAGCTTTCTTTACAAAAAAGCTACCTATTGCAGCCGTTCGGAGGAAAGCGATTTAAAAAAATTTTGGTATATTTTCATCGATCATGACCCCCAGACCCCGAAACCACCCTCCGTTCAAAATTGATATATATATATATATATATATATCTGACCTATGTCACACTGTAACTCCCGTAATTATGAACCGATTTCGATGAAATTTGGTGTGTACATAGTACATACCAATGTCTCGACCGAGTTCGTTGGCCAGCTTCATCCGCCATTTTGTTTCAAAATGGCGGCCATTTAAAATTTTTTAAAAATTTTAAAACTTGAAATGTGGTACCAAAAAATTAAAAATGGAAAAATATTTTTTTCTTATGTATTTGACCTTTATACAAAGATTCCGGGGCAGTTTTTGTTTCGTCTATATCTTAAAAAATGGCTGAGTTATAGCATTTTGAATTTCTAGCATGGCTGACATTTTGAAACGTCCTGAATTTTGTCACGCGATAAAAGGCGTATTTATGAACCGATTTGGATGTAATTCAGTGTGTACATAGTATATACCAATCTCTCGACCGAGTTCGTTGGCCAGCTTCATCCGCCATTTTGTTTCAAAATGGCGGCCATTTAAAATGTTTTTAAAAATTTAAAAATTGGAATGTGGTACCAAAAAATTGAAAATGGAAAAATATTTTTTTTATGTATTTGACCTTTATACAAAGATTTCGGAGCAGTTTTTGTTTCGTCTATATCTTAAAAAATGGCTGAGTTATAGCATTTTGAATTTCTAGCGTGGCTGACATTTTGAAACGTCCTGAATTTTGTCACGCGATAAAAGGCGTATTTATGAACCGATTTGGATGCAACTTCGTTTATACATAGTACATACCAATGTCTCGACCGGGTTCGTTGGCCAGCTTCATCCGCCATCTTGTTTAAAAATGGTGGCCATTTAAATTTTTAAGAAAAATTTAAATTTGAAATGTGGTACCAAAAAATTAAAAATTGAAAAAATATTTTCTTCTTATGTGTTTGACCTTGATAAAAAGATTCGGGAGCAGTTTTTGTTTCGTCTATATCTTAAGAAATGGCTGAGTTATAGCATTTTGAATTTCTAGCGTGGCTGACATTTTGAAACGTCCTGATTTTTCTCACGTAATAACAGGCGTATTTATGAACCGACTTGGATGTACCTTGGTGTGTACATAGTACATACAAATATCTCGACCGAGTTCGTCGGCCGGCTTCATCCGCCATCTTGTTTCAAAATGGCGGCCATAAAAAAAATTAAAAAATAAAAAAATTTAAATGAGATACCAAAAAAATTGGAAAGTGAAAAAGATTTTTTTTGTGTGTGTTTGACCTTAATACAAAGATTCCGGAACAGTTTTTCTTTCGTCTATATCTAAAAAAAAATGGCTGAGTAATAGCATTTTGAGTTTCTCTTGTGGCTGACATTTTAAAACGACCTGATTTTTGTCATGCGACAACAGGCGTAATTATGAACCTATTTGGATGTAACTTGGTCTGTACATAGTACATACCAATGTCTCGACCGAGTTCGTTGGCCAGCTTCATTCGCCATCTTGTTTCAAAAGGTTTGCCATTAAAAAAAAATTAAAATTAAATTTAAAATTCAAAATGAGGTATTAAACAATTGGAAAATGAAAAAGATTTTTTTTATGTGTTTGACCTTGATACAAAGATTCCGGAGCAGTTTTTGTTTCTGAAAATTTGTTCTTTTGTTTATATCTTAAAAAATGGTTGATTTATAGCACTTTGAATTTCTAGTATGGCTAACATTTTGAAACGATCTTGTATTTGTCACGCGATAACACACGTATTCGCCTATTTCGATGTAAGAAGGCATGTGGATAGTATACATCAACACTTCGACCAAGTTCGCTGGCCAGATTCATCAGCCATCTTGTTTCAAAATGGCGACCATTAAATTAAAAAATATATATATATATTTAAAGTAAGGTGCAAAAAAATTAGAAATTGAAAAAGGTTTCTTTCTTAAGTATTTGACCTTGATATAAGGATTCAGGAGCATTTTTTGTTTGTCTTTACCTTAAAAAATGGCTCAGATATAGCAGTTTCAATTTCTATTGTGGGTGACATTTTGAAAAATCTGATTTTTTGCATGCGACAGCACTCCTATATATTAACCGATTCCGATGTGAGTGAGCATGTGCACAGCAATTACTAAGGTCTCGACCGAGTTCACTGCTTAGCCTCATCCACCATGTTGTCTTGAAATGACAGGCACTTTAAGAAATTGCCGAATTTGGCAGCCAAATATATGTTACTTCAAAGAAAAGCAGCTTGGATAAAGCTGACTAATTTCGGGAAATTCTCATTCATTATATTGATAAAAATTTGTATTGGATCTCCTATATTCGGTTTCCACTAAATTGAGCTTCGTGTGTTTGAATGATATAATTTGGCTTTTTTTAAATAAGGATTATGAAAGCTACCTCTTCCTCCCGGCACTGGCCGGAAGGACTTTTTCTTTTTGCGCTTTTCAAATTGATAACCATTTTGATCATAATTCTCAGAAATATATCCAAAATCCCTATTTCCCGAATTCCAGTTAGGTTGTGAATAATCATACATCCCATAATGCGTCGGGTAATTAAAGGAATTGTAGTAATCATTATAATATCGTTCATAATCATTATAATGAAAATTGTTATTGAAATGGGGACCCTGATAATCATTGTGTTTATTAAAGAGTTTCTTATTCCGCGGAACACTATCATCTCTAATTGCATGGTTTTTTTTCTTTGATTTTTTTAGTTTTTCAATCTCCCCTTTTAATTTCTCGATTAGCTCTTTGTTTTGCTTACTTGATTCTATAATGTTCTCATAAAGATCTTTATTTTCTTTATTTATTGCGTTAATTTCCTCAAACTTTGATTCATTATACGCACTTTCCATAAGTTTTGCTAACTCGCATGCCTCCTTGAAGGACCTGGGCGCATTTTTACGAACATCTAGTGCAATATCCTGTCTAATTGAATTTAAAAAATTCGACATTTTTAAGATTTCGATAAAATTCTGTTCCTTATTATCCACATTTTCGCCTGCGCTTTCGATATAAGATTTTACACCCTTTTTAAACTCCAAAATGAAATCCTCTATCGTTTGACTTGTGGCCTGTTTTAAATTTAGGAAATTGCTCTGAGCATTAAGGAAGCTTAGTTTTGTACCAAATAACTCCACCAAATTATTTTTAAATAAATTATAATTGGTCTCGTTATATTTTTCAATCTGTTTACTTAAAATATGTTTTGCGTCCCCAGTAATTTTAGCCTTTAAAATTAATAATTTAGTTTCTTCCTGTATATCTGTCGAATTCAAAATATTATCAAATTCCTCTAAGAAAAATATAATGTTTTTGTTCTTTTTATTGTCAAATGGTGACACTAACTTCATACGTGTATCTATATCCAGCGTCTGAGTCATTTTTAAGAAATATTAGTAATCAATGTATACTTTTTCAAAATATCAATTCAAAATAGATCCTATACCTCTTAAAAGAATATTTTGCATCTCATACTATTTTCTCTATATTACAACATATGTATGAAAATATTCTAAATTGCATAAATACATAAAAACAACAGCACTAAAATTTAAAAAAATTTCTTAGGAGATGAAGATGTTTTGTAGATTATTCTTTTACACACATAAATACCCCTAAAATATTTATAATACACGTATATATAAAAAACAACATAATTTCATTTAACAGAAAAATATCTGTCTTTTTCTACAGAAAAAACAATCTTATTTTTTTTTTTTTTGTAAATATTGTACTACTACTTCGTAGTACGACTCATAAATTTTCTTTTGTATCAAGGTGATACAATTTCAAAAATCATGATCTATTGACATTTCAATCATTTTTATACCAGTCATATTATAAAATTTTACTCATTCTTCTTCTTATTATTATTTATACATTATATTAAAAAAAAAATTATTTTTACAAATGTGTCATCTGTGATGTGAATGCCATTATTTCTCAATGGTAACTGAGATCCAACCAAAATAGAAAAGAGAGAAAAAAAACAAAATTGTAATTTCTAAATTTACCTATTATAAATCCCAGAATTATTTTTTTCATTTCCTTTTTTTTTTTTTTCTAACATATATTATTCATTTTATTTATATAAAATTATTATATGTGTGTCATTATTGTTACAATAATAAAATTAATTTTAATAAAATTTTAATCAATTAAACTTAAATACCTACAATATCTTTAAAATTGTGACATTAAAATAATACTTAAATTTATTTTCCTTTATTATTATTATTATTATTATTATTATTATTTCTAATGACCTCAGATGAACGTTCCTGAGTCATAGCACCATTTTACTATGAAGGAGGGGATGCTGGACAGATAGTTACACCTGTTTATTTTCTATTTAATTTACATCCAAAATTGTTAATTGGTCCAAATCATCCAAGCAACCTCATAGCAAATTGGTATATAATTTTATATACCTTAGATAAATTCAAATAACATAAGTGATCGTAATTACATAATTCTAGTAGAAGAGCAACGCGAAGCATTAATAAAATTAAATTATAATTCGCGTCAAAATGTAATTATTAAATTTAAATAATTACGAATAAAATTAAGAGTTTGCGTTGTGAATTATTTAGACGAACTCTTCCACTTATGAATTAAAATAAAATTTAAGCTGTAAAAATAAATTGACATACCTTAAACATTATCAATTAAATAATTACAGAAACTTTTTAAAACTTGATTAAATATTTTATTTACATTGAACACAACTATATACAGAAATAGATAATATTATTTCAAAAAAAAGAAAGCAACACCTTTGTTTGCTTCTCATTATTTTAAGTATATTTAATCTTTAAAAAATAGACAATATTTTCATTTACTCTAATTATTATATATTTTTCTTTTTGCTAAAAGAATAATTCTCTTTCATTTTTAAATTACCTTAATTTTATTTAATTATCGGTTTTGTCGGATCTCAGATTACTCTCTACCATAAAATATCAGAAAAGTATATTTATAATTTTTCATATGATTTTAAGTGGTAAAAGAAAAAGTTTAAAGTAGTACCTTTTTTTTAATATACGGGATGGTGGCCTTTATTCATCAAATTCAGAGTTGTCGCGTTGCTTAGGATCATGTTCATATGTCATCAGGAATTCGCTTCGTATCAGCGCGGCAACATCGGGATGGCAGGATGCATAGCTACGGACCTCTGTAGAACAATCCTCTTTATTTTAACATCAGGAAGACATCCTCAATTAGGCTTGCTTAGGCTCACTCCGATATGTACATCAGGAAGACATCCTCAATTAGGCTTGATTAGGCTCACTCCGATATGTACATCAGGAAGACATCCTCAATTAGGCTTGATTAGGCTCACTCCGATATGTACATCAGGAAGACATCTTCAATTAGGCTTGATTAGGCTCGCTCCGATATGTCCATTTCGCCTGGGTATTACTGGGGCTTTTTGGATTCATTGCACGGGCTTTCAGGAGAGCTCCTGCGTCCTCTACATCTTTTTTCAGACTCTCTTTTTCAAACCTTATTCTTCTTGCACACCAACTCCTGCAGTGGATGGAACTATTTTTGTCTAGTCCACTGTTATTGGATGTGAGAAGATTTTGCATTATTCTTCGATAGGCCTATTAGCTAACAGTCTGCAAATGGCCCCTTACATATACTTTAATATTATTATCTGCCTTAAAGTTTGGGTTGTCTGAAAAGCCCTAAATTTATCCCAACACTTTTATTGAGGCCATAAATTTATTCCAACGTTTTTATTATTTTACGATTTCTAATTATACACCACTTTCCATTGGCTTGTCATAAAACGACACCATGGCGTCTGGCTATTGTTGTTGTCTGAGATCCGAACTCTATTCAACATTATACATTCATTTTACAATACAACAATATTTTAAAAATATATATTTAATATTTAAAATCAACTTAATAATTTTTGTATGAACTTACACTCCTATTTTACTTAAATATATAAACATTATAATTTTACACTCATATTTATATTTTATAAAAAATATTTATACAAACAGAAATAACAAATTACGCAATTTTACTTTGATTTAACCAACATGGTGCGGGAACATATCATAGTTATATGTTGCCCAGCAACATGAAGCTGTTTTTTATAGCTAAATATGCGTTATAAATGTTGAATTTTCAGAAATAAAGTTGAATAAGGCGATTTATTAATAATTTTATGGAAGGTATGTTTGAAAATGAGTACCTAACATTAACATGCCTTATAAACTTAAATAAAGACGAAATTTATATGGAAACAGATTGTTAAGCATTATAATTCCACCTTATTTAAAGTTTGACTTACAAAAATAACTGGCAGGGAAGTTTAAATTAAAGGTAGCAACTGTAACATAATATAGTAATTTACAGAATTTTAAATTGCTTGTAAAGAAACCTACGCTTTTTAAACTAATTTTTATGCAAAAAAAGTAATTAAAAAATGCATATTAACGAAAATAACACTATATTTTTATCCTTGTAGGATGTTTATTGAAATACTTACTTGCTATACGAAAAAAAAAAAAAAAAAAAAAAAAAATTGATGAATAATAAGGTATTTTTTTTTCAAAAGGCCTAATTGAAATAGGGTAGACTAATACTTGATGATCCACAATGACAAAATATGCTAATAAAAGCATTTTCTTAGGTAAATTAAAATATAAAACATATATACCGCCGTACAACAGCTGTGATTAAAAATCCTCAGTTAAATTGACAGTTTGCAGGTCTATGTATCTTAAAAGTCTTCGGTAATACTTAAAAAAGCGCTAAAATATTGTATCCCTTAAATGTGCAACGATGCTTCTGAAATATGAAGATCGCAGCGACATCTGCAGGATATTTTCTAAAACTGCATGGGCATTGCTAGTCTACACAATGTAATACTAGTAATACAAAACTCCTGCAGATGTCGCTTCGATCGACACTTGAGATTTTAGCAGTATCGTCGCACATTTAAGGGATACAAATTTTTAGCACTGTTTGGATAGCATATTTCCACACTAGGTATTCTAGACGCTGTACCAATAGTGCTTTGAAATCTAAAATACCTAGTGTGGAAATATGCTATCCAAACAACGCCAAAAATTTTTAGCCCTTAAATGCGATACTGCTAAAATCCCAAGTGTCGATCGCAGCGACATCTGCGGGATTTTCGTATTACATTGTATCAACTAGCAATATCTTGCAGTTGTGGAAAATATCCTGCAGATGTCGCTGCTATCTGCATATTTCAGCAGCATTGTTGCAGATTTAAGGGATACAATATTTTAGGGGATAGCCAATTTCCACACTATATATTCTAAGCGCTATACTTTAAAAAAGGCTAAAATACTATATTCCATAAATATTGAACGAAGCTGAAAGACAAATATCGATCGCAACGACATCTGCTAATTCTTCACTGGCCGAAGCGCTTTCTAAATTGAATCGTTATGTAATTTTTACGTTTGAACTACAGCGCCTAGAAGATACAGTGTGGAAAACGGCTACAAAATAGTGCTAAAAAATTGAATCCCATAAATGTACAACGATGCTGAATAACAATATGTCGATCGTAGCGCCATCGTAGTGATTTAAAAACGATAGTCATTCTAAAAGAGACTCTTTAACCTATTTCACGTCATTCCTTAACTAAATTAGCTTATAACAGACCAAAATATCTTATATTTATAGTTTCCGACATTTAACATTCTATAATTTTTGAAAACGCAGTGTTTATATTGAAAAGAGTTACGAGATGGCGCTCGTATCAGCATATTGCCGCTGAGCATTGTTGGAGATTTTTGGGATACAAGTTTTTAGCACTTTTTAAAGCATTATAGGAATAGCCGTTTTCCACACTGTATCTTCTAGGCGCTGTAGTTTGAACTACCAGATGTTGCTGCGATCGCCATTTTTAGTTCTGCGTTGTTCAACATCTATGGGATGAAAATTTTTACTACTTTTTGGTTGACTAATTTCCACACTATATCTTCTATATACTATACTTTGATAGTTCCACTGGAGGTTCCCATTGTCAAGGTTAAGGTTCTCGACTAACGATCGTATTCACCAACTACTTCGACCCCGAGTTATACCGATAACCTCAGTCGAACGTTCAAACGGTATGCACCTATAATCCTGATTGGACGTCTCCTTGATAATGTCCAATTAAGTGTTATCGTGAATTTCATTTGAGCGTTCGACCGAGGTTTTCTAGGTCGAGGTAGATGGTGAATACGAGCATTATATACACTGCTCGAAATCTGCAGCTCTAGATGCATAGACATTCTACCGCTTGTATAGGATACCTCTACTTTGACCAACAAAAATTCTCCATACGTAGTAAAGTAATCGCTTTATATAAAAGCGGTGGAGTGACGATATGCAGCTACAACTGCAGATTTTTAACAGTGTACACAGGTCATGCTCAGATAAAAGATTTTGTCTAAACGATGACAAATATACCTCTATGTATATGAAATCGGTAGATAGGAGTTGGTTAGGTGCCTTGATATGAAAGGGGCGAGATTTTTATTCCTTGATGCAGGATATAAAATTTTATTGATTCAGACAATTCTGAACAAAAGTTAATCGCAAAACATCATCGTAAGCTTCTATTGTCATTAAGCTAATGCTTGGCAACTTGTCTAACTCTTATAAGGGGCCTCGGTGGCCGAGCGGTTAGGACACCGCGCTGCCAACCGCCAAGCATTGAGAACGGCAGAGGTCTGCGAGTTTGACTCTCGCTGGCTCCATTGCACACTCTTTGTGGAGCTCCCGGATGTAATTTCTCTGTGTTGTAAATTTCATTGTGCTATCTCGTCCCTGTATATTGACGATGACTTATAAGCGGACCTAGATGCCAAGCACACAAGTCAGATGTATGTGTTAACAACAATAAATAACTCTTATAATCAATGGAGTTATGAATAAAGAGGAGGAGACATATAGTGTATTGTCTAGCTGTTGCGAGTGAAGTAACTGAGGAGGTTGTCACAAGATGGTTGCTGTTTTTTAATTAGATCCACCGTTTCTGATTACTGCCAGTGAAAACTTCCACCAGTAAACTTGAATAGAAAATTTCGTCTTATTAAAGCGGAAAAATTTCTCATAAATATGGTAAAAAATAGCTATTTCTTTTTACTGGTGTCAGTTTGCTCAAGTATTACAATATTTTACCTGACACAGACAGTAGGTTCTCTTGGATGCAGCAATGTGGTGGAACTCCAACCTCATAAGTAAACTTCCAACCTTAAAAATATATGTCAGTTTTTGTTATAACTTTTGATTGAAAATTTCCATCAATGAGGCGTTTAAATAAAGAGAAATTTTCTACTTAAATTTACTGGTGGAAATTTTCCGCCGTGGTAATGAACCAAAGCGATATAAGTAAGCGTACAAACTTAATACTGGAATCGGGCGTAAATTAACACAGATACGCCATCTTGTGGACGGTGTGATAATCCACATACGCGGGCTTTTAATGTGACGTCATATATGACAGGATATCTACCATCTGCGCATATTTTCTAAATCTTTAGTCACCCATGGAACTGGATTTTGTTTACCACATTTATTGCAAAATAATGGCGTTGCGAGAGGGGTTCCAGATGCACTTGCCACCACAAACTTTTCTTGGCCTTGTCAGAGACATTTCAGCTATTAATTAAGGTGAGAAAAACTTTAAAAGTTTAGTGGTGTGAAGTAAGAAAACAGTTAGCCATCTTCCTGTAGTTTAACCCCGTCCGCTACGTGGCGTGCGACCTTCATTGATGTGACCTCGCCTTTACTCTTGTGGTTACCTCTCCCATTTAAGTTAGGACACTTACTTATATCGCTTTGTAATGAACCCCTGCGAAAGCGGTTACAGTTGAAACTTCACTATTTTAAGGATATGTCAATTCTGTTTTCTTAATAATTCCATGATATAATACAACTCGTTCAGCTAAGTATAGCTAAGTTCTGTAATTTAGATTTGCCATAGTTTGGACAAAGATATCTGTCTAAGTACAGTCTGCACTGTTAAAAATATCTTCAAAAATTAACTCTGTTTTTCAAGGCTATCTATTTTCTGACCAATGTGAACGCTACATAGGTGTTTTGTGTAGCGTTCTCATTGGTCAGAAAATAGAGAGCCTTTAAAAACAGAGATAATTTTTCACAATATTTATAGCAATGTGGGTAAAGTGTCTAGAAGATATAGGCCGCTATCCAGATAGATTTTTCACTGTTAGCGAAACGAGATTGGTCAATCTCGTTTCACCAATAGCAAAAAATCTATCTGGATCCTGACCAATGAGTGGAAATCGACCAACGGAAAAGTGTAAAAAAATTGTATCCCATAAATGTTGAACGATGCTGAACGATAAATTGCAATCGTAGCGAAATCTGCCAGTTTAACGCTGTATAAGAATTCAATGGAGGAAACATTTCGGAAGTTGAAGATCTAGCAGAGATCACGGTGATAGACGTTTGTCGTTCAGCATCGTTCAATATTTATAGAATTAATTTTTTTAGCACTTTTTAAATCATTACTGGAATAGCCGGTTTCCACACCATATCTTCTAGGCGCTGTAGTCTGGATACATGGTCTAGAATAAATAGTGTGGAAATCGGCTATCCGAACTACATCGTCTAGAAGAAATAGGCCGGAATCCAGATACCTTTTGCGCTGTTATCGAAATGAGACTGACCAATCAGAAACCTGCCTTTTTGCAAACTTTTCTCTGTTTTAATGAAACAAATTTTCTGATTGGCCAATCTCGTTTCACTAGCAGTGTAAAATCTAGATCACGGTTACGGAACGCTTCCTCAATTTAAACCTTATACACTGTTTACGTTTGAACTACCAGGTGTCGCAGCAATCGCCATTTATCGTTCTGCATTGTTCAACATTTATGGGATATAATGTTTTAGCAATTTTTGGTTGGCCGATTTCTACACTATATTTTCTTGACATTATGGCCTAGATCCAGATAGATTTTTCTCTGTTACCGAAACTAGATTGGCCAATCAGAAGCCTGCATTTTTGCAAGCAGTTCTCAAAAATGCAGGTTTCCGACTGGTCAATGTCATTTCGCTAACAGCGAAAATTCTACCTGGATCCCTGCCTATAATCCGAACAGTGATAAAAATTTGAATCCTTTAAATGTGCACCAATGCTGAAATCCGAAGAGTCGATTGCAGCGACATCTGTGGGATATTTTCAAATTACGATGTAAATATCGTATTATTACAACGTCTTGACTATGCTGTTAGAAAACTGCAGCTGTAGCTCCATAGTCACTCCACCCCTTACATAGGATATCTCTACTTTGACCAATGAAAATGCTCCATATATATTAAAATAATCGTTTTATATAAAAGCGGTGGAATGACGGTGCAGCTACAGCTGCATATTTTTAACAGTGAGCAATCGTCTTGCAATTTTAGAAAATATACTGCATATGGGGCTGCGATCGACTCTTCGGACTTAGCATCTTTGAACATTTCAAGGATCCAATATTTTAGCACTTTTTTAAGTGTTACTGATATAGGCGATTTCAACACTATTTATCTTAGACGCTGTAGTCTGGGCATGGGTCGTCTGCGTGCGTCGCCATTCTCATTTAGAGGGACCCTATACTCGGCGGTCAGTCGTCTGACAATCGAATTATATCCTCAAGAAGCTGTTCAAGCATGGAGAATAAACAGTACGCGTTTTCAATGTTAAACATATTAGAAATCTCTTTATTAATGCCTGAATTTTTGCTTCTCTAATAAATTAATTCATTAAATCTATTGCATTATTGCAGAATTTTAAATACATTCTATGCATTATTAATAGAGAAAAAACCTATAAAATGTACAACTACTTAAAATTGCTTTTAACCAGTCTGAAATAGGAAAACGCATAAGGCCGAACAATCTTTAAAAAGTTTTAAATCCACAAATGTGTAAGATCAAACAATAGTCTTTAGAATTTTTCAGAGTAAAATATTTAAATAATTGTTAAAGCTATTTTTAAAGATAAATAAGCTGCAAAACTTCTTTAATCCTTCTTGTAGTAAACATATTCTACTATGTTAGTAGAAACTTTGAAAACTTCAAACTATTTTAATCTTTTACCAAGCTTTCATTATTTTTGACATGATGCGCTATTTATATTTTTAACATTACAAATTACTTCTCGTAAACATTTTCGCAGGCAGAAGAAGGATTATTCAAGCATTAGAAAACAGCATACATGGAACAAAGGATTTAAAGAAAGAAACACGTATGTAAGGAATTAAAAAAAGCAATTTAATATATATATATATATATATATATATATTGTATATGAATATATATATATTTAGATAGAGGTCTTTGGTAGTGAATGTGAATATTTTTCATAATAAATCAATATTAATTTTTGGCCTAAGAAAACGTGAGAAATATAAGTTAGTAAAGAAAGCTAGTCAATATGGAGAATAGAAATTTATTTTTCAGAAAAATATATCATTACCAGAAAAAAGAGAGGGAGAAAGAAAGTTTTAAACTAGAAAACAGGAATTCTGCTTTTTCAGAATTTAGTGTCGCCCCCGATGAAAATAAAATACATATGTATATAAATATAGATCGTACAAAACATATTTAAGTTTTAAGATTTAAAACACACGCTTTAATTTTATACAAAATGATGTCATTAGCATCCGCAGAAGAATTCCACATTTACGATCCAGTCTTAAACAATATCGACAGCAAAGTATGCATAGGACGCACACAGCTATCGCTGAATAATACACAAGTCCAAAAAAAGTCATTCAAAAAACTTGGCCATCTAATGACTCATATGCCTACATGTGTTTGTAATATTAATATAGATACTTAAAATTAAATATATTTTAAAATTGCTCCATGTTTTATCAGAATTCATTCATTTATATTTTTTCAAAATAGCACGTATTTTAATTAATATTTTTTCTGTTGTTATTGGAAAATGGTAACAAAAAGATATAATTACTATTTTCCAACTATTTTTCCTTTACTTTCTAGAGAAATGGAGTACTTGCGTTGCCAAAATTAAACAAATGGCGCTAAAAACAACGAGAAAATTAATACCTCAAAAATAAATTGAGACGCAGTTTTTAAACAGATTGCATTTAAAAATACATTTTTCCCAATGCGACGGTACAAAAGTTGACAATGTGCGATACTTAAAAGTTACATTACCTCACTACATCTGCTTTGCTTTACGGTTGGCTTATACAACGGAACGTTATTTTTTGGAGACGACACTTTAATTGCTGGGAGAAAGAAGTAGCATATCGGAGTCTAACTAACTTCAAACAAAGGGGTTATACAAATTGTTTGTATCTATACTGCATCTTTACGCACAGATTTTTAACAAACACTCCATTTTTTTGTAAAAAATATCATTTTGCGGATCGTTCAATATAAATTTACGGAGGATCGACCAAAAAATTACAGACCGGCACTGTCTTCCTCACTGGAGATCAGTAGGTGGGGGAGGAGTCCCCGCCCAGGGGATTTCCCCCCTTCAGATTAGGATAAAAATTGTGGCGATACCTTGAAGCCAAGTCAGACCTCCCTTAGTCCCTGGTTGTCAAATGGTTGCTGTATCACTTCAAATTCCGTTATATGCTAGCTGCATTCTGGAAGGCTTGCTTGTGCTTTTGGGATACGCCTTCCCGTTTCGGTAGGCTGGGAGGCATTCATAATAACAATAACTGGATTCAAAAATTATATGTTTGCCTGTCTATCTGTTTTCTTGGATTTATTTCTAATTTTAATCAAAATTGGCTAATAAATATGAAATTTCAATATATGGTAAAGGTAAACACTATTAATATACATTTGTAAAATAGTCGTTGCAACGTGGATATCAATCGTCTCTCTCTCTCTCTCTCTCTATATATATATATATATATATATATATATGTGTGTGTGATAATAAAAAAAAAATAGCCTTTTTATCTTACTTAATTTTTTTCCAAAATCTTACAATATGTAACTTTTTTACCTGACTTTTAATAAATCTTAAATATCCTTTATATCGTAATCCCTTAATTCAGTGCATTCTTTTATTTCTTATTCCAAAAACCTTAATCTGTTAATAGCTACACTTCTTTGTAAAAAACCCACTAATTTTATTTTATTCTTTAATATTTTGAGACTTTAAATTATTATTTTCTTCGAACGCTACTTAATACAATTTTATCGTTTATAAAAATATTATTCGATATCCCATGGTGCCTTGCGAGTATTTTTCGCTCTAATCATTTTTCCCTTTTAAAGTTTCCGAATTTAAGTAAGGAGTTCTGCCTCTATGCCAAGTATTTCCACGCCTCTTTCCTTGTTTTCGTCCTATCGCTTAGCGCGCCATCTCCTCTCGTTTTTTGGGTTGGTTCGAGCGTAGAACAAATCGGTGTACCTTTCTGCGTTCTTTTAATATTTATACAACTTACACTGACTTGACCGAGAAGATTTGTATGATTTTTGTCTTTCTTAAAAACTCTATTTCACCAGGAGAGCTGCTTCTCTGCAATTCGCAATGTCGCAATTGGCTCCAATCATTTAACACCTTTAAGTCTATTTTAAAAACTTGACACGACTCGAATATGAGTAACTTAATCACTGGCGGAATTATGACACTCTATATGTTGTCTAATAAACTATTTGATGAAGAATGCGGCTTCTTTTATTAACTACGGGAAAACACCCAAGGAATTACGACTGCAAAATATTTAACTCTCGGGTTGGTGATATATGACGTGTGTATTTTCACTGCTTATTTTCGACATGTATATATATGTATATATATATATATATATATATTGCAGAGACATGTGAAATTAATATTGTATCTTCTACTGCGCGTCAACCGTGTATAAGGCTGAAAAGATCGTAATTTAGTGTTAATATGTATCGACAAATGTTAATATGTATCAATAAATGACAGTCACGGAAAATACTATATCGTATCTTAAGATTCTCGCAAAAATGCGTGAACGGAAACAAAATCAGAAAACAACAATAAAAATTAGTCTCCCCCATTAAGTTGATTCCCTAGAAAGAATAAAGATAATTCATGTTTATCCAAGACCGTACATGCAACAAAATTTAAAAAAATAAAAATAAAGTAAACACTTGCCAATATCGCAATAGATAGTAGTCAATTGTGACCAGATATAGCGCCACCACACAGAACATGATTGTGAGTTAAACGATAAAAGCTAAACCCCTTTTTAAAATCCCCTTTTTGCCTCTTTTAAAATTTGAAATCCCCGTTTAAAAAAACAGAAATTTAAATTTAGAAATTAAAATTAAAACTTTTTAAATGCTATAGTAATTGTGTCTCAATTGATTGAATGCCTTTTCCCCTGTTTAATTAGTTTTTCAGCATCGCATCTTATAACTTTCAAAGATCGTTTTGGCCCATTTCATAAGAATACTTTTGCTGGGTAAGTGCGATTTTAAGTGCATGCGGCGACCCGTCGGCCGATCTTGAGCCACCGCCTTTGGCCCGGGCAATCAATCATTCAGCTAACGACCAATTAAATTTTAACCCTCCGACTGTTTTGGAAAAGGGCAAAATTGTAATGTTGTTTTCTCCGCATTTTGTTTTAAAATGCTTAAAAAAATGATTCTTTGAACATTTTATAAAAAAACTTAATTACGAATATGAATGCAATCATTGGAAATATTAATCATTGTTCAATGTATTAAAAATACATTAAATCAATAGAATTATATTACTTTAAATATTGCTTGTATTGCAGTGAAACCTGGAGCTTAGTGAACATATTAACACGGGCTTGTAAGTGAGGGGTTTAAATACGCCTCCTTTGACTTCAACGTCCTTTAGCAGGAATAATGCAAAATACCTCGTACTTATACCACTGCACGGGCGGCAAGAGGGGGCTTTTTACCATCTAAAGAATACTTTAACTTCACGCCACTCTACTCTCCAGGGATCGCTTTGCGATACACCTAAGTTCCCCTGTCTAGAAAGGGTTAAACTAACAGCTCTCATGTCAACGCGCCTGATTTCTCAAAAGGAAGTACCAAAAGATCAATAAATCAGGTCCCCGAAAAAAAATCACCCTGGGTTAAATTCACGAGATAAGATCCACAGGTCTTGCAGGCAAATTCTAGTGCAAAACTTAAATTTAAAAACAATAAAATATTTTTCAAGAACAAAATAAAATGATAAAGAATTCTCTTTTCAGGTTAAACTTTTTGTAGTAGTAAACTTTAAACACAACACAACAATTCCTCAACAAAATCATTCAAGAAACCCAAGCTTGTTTTTAAGACAAGAACATTCTTGCATATTTATCATCAGATAGCATATCGTCAATCATCAAGAAAAGTTATTAAACTTGAGTAGGTGCAATAGATCTTAGCATTAGAAATTTTATCAAAACATGGTGCAAACAAGGTCACTTTACTACATATAATCAATTTTTTTAATTATATTTTAATTGTCAAATCCCAGTAAAAGGTTCACTCAATCCCATCTTTTCTCACTGAATTTATTTAAATTATAAGAAATTGGGGATAAACTAACTTTAACCAGAAATTCAATTCAATAAAAACATAGACACTTAAACAACATAGTTATAATTTTTTAAAGTTAGACTAATTCTTATATAATTCATAAAATTTTTCAAAAATGTTAATTGCATGCTATCTTTTACTTTAATTTACAAAATTTAATTAAATTTAAAATATAATTTATCTGACAAAATTCTAGCACAAGTTTCGCTAATTCCATCTTTTCTTACTGAATTATGTAAATTATAAGAAACTGGGAATTAACATTAACTGCAACCAGAAGTTCTATCAAACAAAACTATAATTTGTTAATTTAGCTTCATATTTACCTTTTTATGAAAATATTTCTCTAATTCATTTAAGTCATTTAACTTTAAAGCTGCAAATTCAGAAAATCTTGGAACATAAATACTAATAAATTTTTCAGTGAGAAGCTCAGAAATTGTTCCAAAACTACTGCACTGCAGACAATCATTTATATAAACCTTCAATGCCTCTCCTTTCAAATATATAGAAATATTATTTAATTTCCAATTTTCAACTTTTTTCTCGGTAATGCAAGATTTCTCAAAATGCATTAACCAAGGTTGTATTTTCATACCGGACTCTGGTCAAAGGGAACAATACTTATTTCACTCATGGTGTTACTCGATTTTTTAACAATTCTAGATCTTAATTGTATATAGGAGGGATAACTCATTTATATAAAAATGCAATAGTATAAACATAATTAAAAAATATATAACTTTAAATTAAATAAACAATGTAAATATATTTTTCTTCTTAATAAATAATAACAACAACTAAACTATAATTCATTTTCTAACAACAACAATAATAATAACAATATTGTAAATAAATAGAAATCTACTAAAATACTATAATAAATAAAATATTCTCACCCACAGAAAGGTGTTTTTTCTCAATATGACTTCTAGCCGGAGAGCTAGAATTTCATTTAAAAAGAAAAATCGTGCATTCAATTTAATGCGAGACCTATTTCCGCCACTTGGAGGTATCAGGAATTTTTAATCATTGTATTAAGTCGTTGAATCGTGTTATTCCACTGTCAGAGTTTTACTGACATTCGTTCATGAAAAACATCTCTCACTGTAATCATACTTATTGATAGTCGATGATAATAATTCACATTGCATAGTCAGAACATTTCTGACATTCTGAAGTTTCAATGAGTTTCTCTACAAATCATTACTTTAGTAAAGCAAGTGATCATCCTGTGCGGCTTATGTAGCATTTTGCTACCAACTTTCAGATATTTAGGCGACACCAGTACACCTCGACATAAAATGTAGTAGAGCAACCAAAACCATCCATCCGTTATATTGAAAATATCGGATTGCAGTCAGGGTGGCGAGAAAAAACAGGCTCGAAAAACATAGATTACGTACGTAATGAATATAGAGAGTCTTCGTCACTTTTTAAACTGTTTTTATTGACAAAAACATAGTAAAACACTTCCAGTAGTTATTCCATCCACTCTCAAAAATCGATCATCACTTCATAAGACTTTAGATGTTATAAGAATAGGATCTACACATTAGAACGTTCACTCCAAGCGACGCAATTTAATTAGACAACCAGAAAAGCGTAAAAATCTTCTCTCCATCGCCGATGTAACGATATTTGTACTCCGAACAACAGCGCGCGGACGGTTACAGAAAGGTAACAGACCAATGCTAGAAGAGAGGTGTGGGAGGATGGGAGATAAAAAAGGTTACGATTCGATGGGAAAGGATGACGTCGGTAAAGAACTCTTTTATACGGCGTCAGAATTAAAGTGCAAATAGCGCAGGCGGACGCATGGAATTGTGGGTATAGAACACGAAAGAATAAATGATATTAAAACATTCGAAAGAAAGATAATTTAGTTTTAGAATAAAATAAAAAAAGTAATTTAATGGGTTTTATAAGATTAGGCGAATGGATTAAGGTTTTTAGAATAATAAAAGAATACGCAACTTTAAATGCATGAAATAAGGTAAAAAAGGAAAAATATTAAGAATTTGGAATAGTTTTACTAAGAAAATGAGGCGAAAATTTTTATTATTACATATCCCCCCATTTAAAAAGACTGGATGAACTGGTAGGTCCTAAGACCCACAAGTTCATAGAAAGGAAATGTTACATAGGGTTGGATTACAATTTCGCCATTTGGAGTAAACCCTGAAGATTTAACTTTTTTTAAAAGTCTTAGTGCTATATTAATTTAAAATTTAGAACGCGAACTACTGGAATTGTTAATTAAATACAATTTAAAGATATTAATCTTGTTTACAAATTACAATGATGTAAAATAGGAAGTTACTATAAATATTGAGAATAATTTTTAACATAGTTTTGTTATTTACATAATAAATTTACGGCCATTCATGCCTCATATTAATGTGCAAAGCATTCATGAATTGAGTTGTAAAGACTTGAACGAGGCATTTTATAATATAAGTGTGCTAATGGAATTCTGAAAAATGCCTTCAAAATATAAGTTCAAATTAGATTCGTAAATATAATGTTCATTTAAATCTACTTATCCTTACATTAGCAACTCAGTTTTTCCAATCTAAGTTCATTTTTAGGTCAATAAATGAAATTAATATATTACAATAAATAAATAATAATAAAATTCATAATAGCAATAATAATAACAAAATTTTTAAATAACCCTATTTACAGTATCTTTGAAGTGTATTGATACACATACATCGATGGTCCTTTTCTTTGCGGGTACCTTTTTACTATTTGTTATTATTTACTATTTACCACATGGTATTTACCTATTACAGTCATCATAGGTTTTTCAGAAACTTCTTTGGAATTCTTCTAAGTTGAAAATTTTTTAATAATCTAAAATTTCTAACTCATAAATTAATTACTCTTAATTAATAAACTCTCTTCACTCATAACAATTAAAACCATTTAAATCAGATATTCTCATAAACTAACAAAAACTCTTAAATCTAAAACTTCATAAGAATTTTTTTTTAAATCTCATATTCTGTCTATTAATTAGTTACACGGTAATTATCTTCCAATTATCTAAAAATAAGCATATTATATCTTATAATATCAATTTCTAGGACTAACTTACAATGAGTAATTGAAATTCATACTAATCGGGTTATCACAATTCATAGCATAAATACTCTCTCAAATACGTCTCCCAAGCTAAGTATTTTCATCTCACTTATTATAGTAATTAATATTCATTATGATCTTTTTCTCTCAATATCAATAATGCATAGTATAATAAATAATAATAACAACTATATTCAACAACACAGTCAATAGTATTCAATAGTATCAAATAAATTTCTTTAACCAATCCTTAAAGTATCTAATTGATATCTCATCCATATCACAGCGAATGAGGCATGAAAATATTAGGCATAACATATATTAGGCTTTCAAAATTTAGGCATAACATAAAATAACAAAAATAAATAAGAAATGTTGTGAAATAACTATCAATTCAGCATGATTATGCTATGATCTTGTTTTCAATCAAACAAGAAACTATAGTTGCTGAATGAAAATGAAACTTTGTAGCATACTCAAGAAAGGTTGATAAAAGATCCAGATTATTGAATTATAGTAATTAACTTTAATCCTAGACTCAAATTCAATTTAAATTTAATTCTAATCCAGTTAATTTTATTTATTTAGTTAATTTAGTTTAAGTTATTAATTCAATTAATTTCGATAAAAGAAATTCTCAACCTAAATCAACCAAGTCACGCCAGCATAAATAGTTAACTCAAGTAAAAAAATATCTCAGCAGTAATATTCCTGTCGCGATTCAAGAACACACTGTTATATAGAAAATAATTGCTTACTAACTTATAAATGTATTTATTTAGTTTAGTTAAATTACTTATTATTAGAAATTTAAGACTCGGCTATGGATTTAACATTAGTTTGCTGGGTTTTTTCATGGGATAACTTTAATTGATCTGGAGAATAATATTTTCGTAATTTAGCTACATGGACAATCTCCGTATTTCGGTTTTGAATTTTCCTATCTATCTCAAAGTTAACATCAGATAATTTATTAAGGATTCGATATGGGACACGTTTTTAGTGGCACTTAAGAATAATTTATAATTATATAATTTCTAGTGCAAAACTTAAATTTAAAAACAATAAAATATTTTTCAAGAACAAAATAAAATGATAAAGAATTCTCTTTTCAGGTTAAACTTTTTGTAGTAGTAAACTTTAAACACAACACAAGAATTCCTCAACAAAATTATTCAAGAAACCCAAGCTTGATTTTAAGACAAGAACATTCTTGCATATTTATCATCAGATAGCATATCGTCAATCATCAAGAAAAGTTATTAAACTTGAGTAGGTGCAATAGATCTTAGCATTAGAAATTTTATCAAAACATGGTGCAAACAAGGTCACTTTACTACATATAATCAATTTTTTTAATTATATTTTAATTGTCAAAATCCCAGTAAAAGGTTCACTCAATCCCATCTTTTCTCACTGAATTTATTTAAATTATAAGAAATTGGGGATAAACTAACTTTAACCAGAAATTCAATTCAATAAAAACATAGACACTTAAACAACATAGTTAAAATTTTTTAAAGTTAGACTAATTCTTATATAATTCATAAAATTTTTCAAAAATGTTAATTGCATGCTATCTTTTACTTTAATTTACAAAATTTAATTAAATTTAAATTATAATTTATGTGACAAAATTCTAGCACAAGTTTCGCTAATTCCATCTTTTCTTACTGAATTATGTAAATTATAAGAAACTGGGAATTAACATTAACTGCAACCAGAAGTTCTATCAAACAAAACTATAATTTGTTAATTTAGCTTCATATTTACCTTTTTATGAAAATATTTCTCTAATTCATTTAAGTCATTTAACTTTAAATCTGCAAATTCAGAAAATCTTGGAACATAAACACTAATAAATTTTTCAGTGAGAAGCTCAGAAATTGTTCCAAAACTACTGCACTGCAGACAATCATTTATATAAACCTTCAATGCCTCTCCTTTCAAATATTTAGAAATATTATTTAATTTCCAATTTCCAACTTTTTTCTCGGTAATGCAAGATTTCTCAAAATGCATTATCCAAGGTTGTATTTTCATACCGGACTCTGGTCAAAGGGAACAATATTTATTTCACTCATGGTGTTACTCGATTTTTTAACAATTCTAGATCTTAATTGTATATAGGAGGGATAACTCATTTATATAAAAATGCAATAGTATAAACATAATTAAAAAATATATAACTTTAAATTAAATAAACAATGTAAATATATTTTTTTTCTTAATAAATAATAACAACAACTAAACTATAATTCATTTTCTAACAACAACAATAATAATAACGATATTGTAAATAAATAGAAATCTACTAAAATACTATAATAAATAATATATTCTCACCCACAGAAAGGTGTTTTTTCTCAACATGACTTCTAGCCGGAGAGCTAGAATTTCATTTAAAAAGAAAAATCGTGCATTCAATTTAATGTGAGACCTATTTCCGCCACTTGGAGGTATCAGGAATTTTTAATCATTGTATTAAGTCGTTGAATCGTGATATTCCACTGTCAGAGTTTTACTGACATTCGTTCATGAAAAACATCTCTCACTGTAATCATACTTATTGATAGTCGATGATAATAATTCACATTGCATAGTCAGAACATTTCTGACATTCTGAAGAGCAATCAAAACCATCCATCCGTTATATTGAAAATATCGGATTGCAGCCAGGGTGGCGAGAAAACACAGGCTCGAAAAACATAGATTACGTACGTAATGAATATAGAGATTCATCGTCACTTTTTAAACTGTTTTTATTGACAAAAACATAGTAAAACACTTCCAGTAGTTATTCCATCCACTCTCAAAAATCGATCATCACTTCATAAGACTTTAGATGTTATAAGAATAGGATCTACACATTAGAACGTTCACTCCAAGCGACGCAACTTAATTAGACAACCAGAAAAGCGTAAAAATCTTCTCTCCATCCCGATGTAACGATATTTGTACTCCGAACAACAGCGCGCGGACGGTTACAGAAAGGTAACAGACTAATGCTAGAAGAGAGGTGTGGGAGGATGGGACATAAAACAGATTACGATTCGATGGGAAAGCATGACGTCGATAAAGAAATCTTTTATACGGCGTCAGAATTAAAGTGCAAATAGCGCTGGCGGACGCATGGAATTGTGGGTATAGAACACGAAAGAATAAATGATATTAAAACATTCGAAAGAAAGATAATTTAGTTTTAGAATAAAATGAAAAAGTAATTTAATGGGTTTTATAAGATTAGGCGAATGGATTAAGGTTTTTAGAATAATTAAAGAATACGCAACTTTAAGTGCATGAAATAAAAGACAAAAGATATTAAGATATTATTAACCCTCTGTCTACCAGAAGGGTCCAATGGACCCGACATGTACATTCAAAATATTTATTCAAACCAGAAATTTCTTCAAAACAAACTAAATTTATAAATCAGACAATAATAAGTTAAATAAACAAATTAAATAGTTTTAAGTAAAAATTCTGGTGTAAAATGAGGCCCCACCAGTGGCCGAGAGGTTCTGCTCTCGAAGCTGGTAGACGGGAGGTGCTGGGTTCGAACCCAATCGCGCCCGTCGGCCTAATTTTTCGGAGTTTTCGTGGTTTTCTTCGAGCCATGGATAACCATGCGTAAATACGGGTTAGATTCCCTAAGAAAGACCCCCACGAAGGGCACTCCCCCCCCTCGGGCCTATATCCCTCGAGCAGATAATTGGCCGTCAAAAATCAACCAATCTGGTGTAAAATGTTTTTATAAAACTTGAGTAAAATTTTCGGTAGTTCTAGGGTTAAAGATAGGTAAAAAAGGAAAAATATTAAGAATTTGGAATAGTTTTCTAAGAAAAAGAGGCGAAAATTTTATTATATATATATATATATATATTGCAGAGACATGTAAAATTAATATTGTATAGTCTACTGCGCGTCAACCGTGTATAAGGCTCGAAAGATCGTAATTTAGTGTTAATATGTATCGAGAAATGTTAATATGTATCAATAAATGACAGTTCCAGAAAATACTGTATTGTATCTTAAGATTCTCGCTTAAGATTCGCGCCTAATCAGAAAAAACCGGTATATCAAATTTGATGCAAATCGAATAGAAAAACCATTTGCCGAAATTAAGGGGGTATTATCCCCCTCGATCCCCCTTTATATTTAAACAATGAACTTCCAAATCTAATCAGAGAAGCGCCTTATCATAATAAACCAGTACACCTAATTTGAAGCAAATCGGATATGAAGGCACTTTTTCTAAATTAAGGAGGCATTACCCCCCGACTCCCTCTTTATACTTAAACAATTATCCTCCAAATCTATTTAGGGAAGCGCCTTATAAGAATTAACCGGTATAGGAAAATTGAAGCAAATCTTATAATTCTGCATGAAAAACCAATTTATCTAAGTTAATGGAGGGTGGGGGCTTAGCCCCCGTACACCCTTTAAATTTAACCAATGAACCCGAAAGCTAATCAGGGAAGCGCCTTATCGTAATAAACCGGTATACTAAATTTGAAGCAAATCGGATAAGAAAACCCACTTTTCTAAATCAAGGAGGTATTACCCCCTCCACGACCCCCCCCCCTTTATACTTAAGCAACGAACCTCCAAATCTAATCAGGGAAGCGTCTTATCAGAATTAACCGGTATACCAAAATTGAAGTATATCTGATAATTTTGCATGAAAAACCCATTTATCTAAGTTAAGGGGGGGAGTACCCATTTTACACTTAAACAATGAACCCACAAAAGTAATCAGGGAAGCGCCTCATGAGAATGAACCTAGTAAAGAATTTGAAGCAAATTGGATATTTCTATCAAGGGTTATCGCGTTACGTACGTACATACATACGTACATACACACAGAACCTGCAGGAACATTGCTAAAAATTATCAAAAATGGCCTATATTTATTTATTTAAAAAAATTGTGGAACAGATGTCATAAGTTCCCTCTCTCGCCATCTTGGAATTTTACTTGGCGTGAAAACCACTTTTTCCGCCAAGTAGTAAATGTCGCCAAGCACCGGTAATACACATGTTTCGCTTAACGAAAATAAAATGTAAATAATAAACAAAATTCGCTAAAGTGGCAATCAGTAATCTTGTACGATCGCTTCGCGCACATTAACCGAAAAAACATCACTGCATTCAGCAGTTCTCCCGGTTTAGCATTCTCAAAATTCAGCAGTTCTCGCTCTCTAGCAATCTCAAAATGTAAAAAACTCTTAAAGCAGCAAAATATACATAAAAAACGAAACTCGTTAAAGTGACAATCAGGTGATTTTGTATGAGCGCTTCGCACACATTTACCGAAAAAAAAAAAAAACATCACTGCTTTCAGCAGTTCTCCCGGTGTTGCATTCTTAAAATTCAGCAGTTCTCGCTTTCTAGTAATCTCAAAATGTAAAAAACTGTTAAAGCAGCAAAATATACATAAAATTATCAACATACCTTAACAGATATGTGCTTTCTTGAAAGCTCCGGCACGAAATCTCTCTCATAACACCACAGTCATTTTCCAAAATAGGCTTATGAATACGCATTGAGACACAATAAACAAACCTACTTTTCTTCTCATAATTTCCTCATATTTCTTAATTACTTCAGCAAAAGCGTTTAAACGGATTACAGAAACCATAGTCAGTCAAATACATCCAATAAATTTAACATAAAAATAAAAAGACAGGACGATACAACACGATATCAAAATACATCCACAAAATCCATCACTTCTCAGGGGTTGCCAGAACACAACACGTCAGAATACACAGGTCACACGGGGTTCCACATATCGAGGTTGCCATAGCTATAAATATTGCCAATACGCGAACAAAAAATCGCCAAACAATTCAAAACAACGGCTGGGGGAACATTAGGCATCTAAGCCAAAATTGTTTGGGAATGCATTTTAAAAAGGAACTACAATTATTTGAATCATCCGAAAAAAAAAAAAAAAAAAAAAAAATGCTCCTTAAAATTATTATTTATTATAAACTTAATCGTCGAAAGGAAAAAAAACTACAATAGTTAATTTAACTTATATTATAATTATAGATTTTAAAATGAATAGCTAAGTTTCTTATTTTACTTAAATCAAATTATTAAAAAGTTTTTTAAATTATTTTACAAGCTATAAAAATATCAAAACATCTACCCATCTTTTTAGTATTGAAAATTTTCGGTAAGATATTTATTTCATTCCATTAAATATTAAATTATTTTTCAAATAAACCCGCATAAGGCAGAGTCTCAGTGGCCGAGCGGTTAAAGTGTTTGTCTTCTGTACTTGGGGTCCACAGATCGAACCACATCGCTGGAATACTTTCATTACAAATAGTTACAAAAATGCAATGCAATGTGTTCATTTGCAGAGCTAACAATTACATATACCAACGCCACTCAATAGATGGCGCATTCAAAGCGGAAGTGTTGTTTCTCTCAAAAATAACTTTAAATTAAATTTTATAATTGTTTCTTTAAGAACTTTTGTTGTTAAAACAAAGAAAATTCAAAAAATTACACATAACAATTGTTCTTAAAACAAAAGTTTTTGTTGCGGAGACTAAAAGGAACTCTTAAAGTAACAGATTCTTAAATTTATTCTTTAGAAACTTTCAACAAATAATTTTGTTAATTTAAACAAAAATGGACCATTTTACTTGAATTAACAAAACGTTTTTTTGTTGCCGATACAAAATTTTTTTGTTGCAGTTGCAAAAAAAATCAACAATATTTTTTTGTTAATTCAAACAAAATTTCCATTGACCTATATTTAAACGAAAAGTTTTGTTGGGCCAACCAAATTTTTGCTGATTTAACAAAACTTTTTTCTGACTGCAATAGCTCTATCTCAAGAACTAAGTTTTGGTGTAAATCTCCCAACAGGTGGCGCTGATATACAGCATTTTTCGCGATTTCACCAATGGCTCTATCTCAAGAACTAATGCTTGGATTTTCAACAAACTTTTGATTCAGGTATACCTGGATATGAATTAGTACTATTTATGTTTTGGTGTAAATTGCTTCGCAGGTGGCTTTTGCCACGATTTCCACAATCTCCAGAACTCATGAACGGATTTTCATCAAACTTCAGAATCAGTTGGTCCTTGACATGAGTTGACGTTATATACATTTTGGTGTAAATCGCTCAATAGGTGGCTCTACTATGCTGCATTTTTTGCGATTTCCGCAATAGTTCTATCTCAGTAACTAATGCACGAAATTTCATCAAACTCCAGATTAAAGTATACCTGATATCAATTAGTGCTGTTTATGTTTTGGTGTAAATCACTCAAAAGTGGTGTTGCTATGCTACATTTTTCAGAATTTTCGCTATAGCTCTATCTCAAGAGCTAATGCAAGAATTTTCATCAAACTTCTAATTCAGATATACTTTGATATGAATTGGTGGTAAATTGATGTAATTTCTTGTACTATTTAAATTATTTAATTGGCGTGATTTACATATAGAAGAAAGTTTTGCGATGGCCACAACATACTAGTTTTTTTAAGTTGTATTGTTTTCACTTTTAGTCTTACGGCTTTCTTTAATTATGTGTATTTTTATTTTAATTTCGCAACATAAAACCATGTTAGTAATAATTCAGGTCCTTGCTAAACATATGCTATTTTCAATAAAAGACAGATTTACGTTGGATAAAATACATTAAAGTTCAAACTTAAAAATGAAAATGTTTAATGAAATGCAAAAAAAAAAAAAAAAAAAAAAAAAAAGATATAAAAGCTGTTCAAAAATTATTTTTCAACATTATACATTAACCTAGCTTAAAAATATTGTTTTTGTTTACAAAAAAAAAAAAAAAAAAAAAGAAAGAAAGAAAGAAAAGAAATAGTCTCAAGAAATGCACATGATAAAGGTCACTAATAGAATTAAAATTATTTTCTAAAATACATAAAATTTTAATTATTTCCAATTAAGTAGTAGGGAGCAAATTCCATGTAAAGTAAGCTTGCAATTGACGTATTTTATTAAGCTCCTGGTAATAATTTAATTTCATTGCTGTAACCTATTTTTTTTTTCAAGATAACACAAAGATATAACAAATTTCAATATTAAATACTAGCAGAACTTCCCGGCTTTGCCCGTGTCAATTATAACGAGCCTTCCAGGTAAAATACATTAAAACGAAATCATACGGCAATCACAATAACTGAAGTTTGTGCATTCCCATCCACAAATCGTTAAAATTACAATCAGAAAAAATGACGCTATTGTCTCGCAACCATAGTAAAATCCCTGAGCTTTAATAACAGAATGCGCGTTTCCTTTGGTGGATGTAAGAGAAAAATATGTGATTTTCCTGACAATACGAAAAATAAAATCCACCAAATCGCGCAGCATTCAGTGAAATCCTCGTTTGTATTGTATATATCTACATTATAAAGTACAAACACTATCAGTGCTTATAAAATTGTGCCTTTCCTGCAATTTTTCTAACTTATAAACATCACACAATTTCATTTTTTTTTTTTTTTTTACAATGTCGAATAGAAAAAAGTTCTTTCAAATGAAATTTGTTTGAAAATTGTATCTCAATTTTCTGATTTTAATGGATTTTAAAGTAATTTTCAAGCATGGATATTTTTAAAGGTGCGTGCAACCCGATTACAAAATATGAACCCGTTTAAACTTAATGGAATAGTATAAAGAAAAGATATGTCTATGAGTAACGCTGGTATCATATTTTCGTTGGTAATAACCTAACACAACAATAAATTTCCCTTTTACTGGAATTTAACTTCTAAACATCACACATTCGATTGTTCCAACGTCTTATAGAAAACAAAAGTACTTTCAGGAATATTTGGTTGTAATGTTTTTCTCAATTTACAGATATTTTATGGATTTTAAAGTAATTTTCAAGAATGAATATTTTTTAAATATGCTTGAAACCCAATTACAAAATATAAACACAATTGTTCAAAAACATTATAAATAATTCAGAATTAGTTTGTTTTCGCGTAATATTCAATAACTAAATGGTCAAATGAAATTTAAACGCCAAAAATAAAATAAGTAAAACATGAATTTAACAGATATGAAATCAAACTACTCAAAATAATCTAATAAGTAAATAAAATGCAAAAGGGAATTTCGTTCCGGGTGCATATAACTTGAATTCTTCAGAACGGATTTCCATGCGACATGCACTATTAGTTTTTTAGGGAAGATTTTAGTGCGTAACATATTGTTTTCCGTTCCTTAGTCATAGAATTATAGGGGAAAGTTATATAGTCATGTAAATCCAATTATGAACGATAAGTCTTCGTACCCGAATGAAAAATGCAGAACTATTTTTATCTCTTTAAGTACTGACTGGTTAGTCTTCAGTAATCGGGCTATGCGCTAGTTGGCGTATTCGTATTTTAATGAATGCGCCTCATACCTTTTATGGCATGCACTTTTGTTTAAAACAATAAAGAAAGGCTTGTATTTTAAGCGAATATCCGGCATGCAACTCGATTACTAAATACAAATCTGCTGAACGTGTATGTAGATTCATTATGGACTGTAACTAGTTCAAATAAATGGAAAATAGTCAAATAATACGAAGAGAGTTAAACAACAAAACAGATCTTTTATACATACATATATACAGGAAATTGTATGGACTGACACCATAGTCAGTTACGGAACATTGCGATGTTGTTTTCGTGGACAATACCACTTGAATCAAAAACATAATCTGTATAATAATGCTACATCTATACTATAATAGCCGTTATTATAAACAATAAAGATCCCATGGTCATTTTTGCTAACGAAATAGCTCAGTAAAATGCGGGTTTTTCTCCATAAAAACATTCGACGTGCGAACAACAGAAAACGATAAAGACTGCCGTTGCCAAACGGCAAACACAAAAGTCTGGTGGAACGCACAAGGGCGCTTTCAAAACAGTGTCAAGGCAAGCCGTAACACCTGCAATAATGCTTAAATTGGTTCTCCAGTTCCCTGCCCAACAACGCGAAACTTTCTGACATTAAACGTAATCTCATTAAATGTAAATGCTTAAAATTTGTAGACCTGACTATTAAAGCGATTTGGAATTGAAATGAGTTTTCCATTTTTTGATAAATAAATTACTTATCGAGTTATGAGCAATTGTGGCCACGTGATGACCGGTTTTTCTCCTTTAGCGCGGTGTTCTGTCCGAAATTCAGTTCAAAACACCAACTGAAAAATCTTATACCTTTACCAAAAAATGGAAACTATCTTTCGATTACATAGTTTTTAAATAAGAGCTCTTGCCAATTTCATGCGTTTCCGAACAAAAATGAATTAAAATATGTGTCAGAAAGTTGCCCCTTTGGATTTGAAAACAGCCTTAACTTGACGTTTATGAAAAAACTAACATTTTTAGTTTTAATTTTGGAACTCGCGAAATTTAAAGTCTGATAAAGGATGTTCTTTCGACACATTATGTTAATTTTTTAAAACTTTTAAAATTAAAATACATATTTTCTTTTGCACGCGTAAAAGAAGTATACGATTTCTCACAATACGATATAATAAATGCATCCAAATAAGGTAGCAGTTACTGAAATTTTATTTGCTTAAAATTAAAACCTTCACTTTACGTTTAATTATAAGTTTTAATTAAAGTATTAGAACAAGAGGATTTCCACTCAAAATAACATCACTCTTAAACGTAAACTTAAATTTTTCACTAATAGAAATTAAATCTACAATGATTAGATGAAATGATGTCATTTTCTACACATTTTAAATCATTGCATCAGTCAAGAATTTTTTTAAAAGAAAAATAACCTCTCTTTTTACTATAAAACACAGAAAATGTTACCACTGAATCTCAACCTTTACAACACTTAGCTATAGCGAATAGCTATAAGCTATGGCTGTAGTATACAATCAAAATACTATACAAAATATAGGAGCCATTTATTTACAGTGAGTTTGATTACACGTTGAAAAGATTTAATAGAATATGACGTCATATCTAGCCTTTTTTTTCTTTTACCTAAATTATTTTCAAGAAATTTGACTGTTTGTATTAAAGTAGATGTTTTAATTAAAAAAAAATAAAGGTGCTATGTCATTTTACCTATACTATAGTTAAAGTTTTTATTTTATATATGAAAAAGTGTACATTTTCATCTTATAATGACGTCTATTTAAAAAGTCCTTCCGGCCAGTGCCGGGAGGAAGAGGTAGCTTTCATATTCCTTATTTTAAAAAAGCCAACTTATATTATTCAAACACACGAAGCTCAATTAAGTGAAAACCGAATGTAGGATATTCAATACTAATTTTTATCAATACTAAATCATTATGAATGAGAATTTCGCGAAATTAGTCAGCTTTATCCAAGCTGCTTTTATTTAAAGTAACTTATATTTGGCTGCCAAATTAGGCGATTTCTTAAAGTGCCTGCCATTTTAAGACAACATGGTGGATGAGGTAACCAGTGAACTTGGTCGAGACCTTAGTAATTGCTGTGCACATGCTCACTCACATCGGAATCGGTTGATATTAACGAGTGCTGTCGCAGGCAAAAAATCAGATTTTTCAAAATGTCACCCACGTTAGAAATTGAAACTGCTATATCTGAGTCATTTTTTAAGATAAATACAAACAAAAAATGCTCCTGAATCCTTATATCAAGGTCAAATACTTTTCAATTTCTAATTTTTTTGCACCTCACTTTAAATATATATATTTTTTAATTTAATGGCCGTCATTTTGAAACAAGATGGCTGATGAAGCTGGCCAGCGAACTTGGTCGAGATATTGATGTATACTATCCACATGCCTTCTTCCATGCAAATAGGCGAATACGTGTGGTATCGCGAGACAAATACAAGATCGTTTCAAAGTGTTAGCCATGATAGAAATTCAAAGTGCTACAATTCAACCACTTTTTAAGATATAAACAAAAGAACAAATTTTCAGAAACAAAAACTGCTCCAGAATCTTTGTATCAAGGCCAAACACATAAAAAAAAATCTTTTTCATTTTCCAATTTTTTAATACCTCATTTTAAATTTTAAATTAATTTTTTTTTAAATGGCAACCCTTTTGAAACAAGATGGCGAATGAAGCTGGCCAACGAACTCGGTCGAGACATTGGTATGTACTATGTACAGACCAAGTTACATTCAAATCGGTTCATAAATACGCCTGTTATCGCGTGACAAAAATCAGGTCGTTTTAAAATGTCAGCCACAATAGAAATTCAAAATGTTATAACTCAGCCATTTTAGGTAGCTTTCTTTACAAAAAGCTACCTATTGCAGCCGTTCGGAGGAAAGCGATTTCAAAAAATTTTGGTATATTTTCATCGATCATGACCCCCAGACCCCGAAACCACCCTCCGTTCAAAATTGATATATATATATATATATATATATATCCATATATATATATATATATATGAATATATATATATATATATATATATCTGACCTATGTCACACTGTAACTCTCGTATTTATGAACCGATTTGGATATAATTCGGTGTGTAAATAGTACATACCAATGTCTCGACCGAGTTCGTTGGCCAGCTTCATCCGCCATTTTGTCTCAAAATGGCGGCCATTTAAAAATTTAAAAAAAATTAAAATTTAAAATGTGGTACCAAAAAATTGAAAATGGAAAAATATTTTTTTCTTATGTATTTCACCTTTATACAAAGACTCCGTAGCAGTTTTTGTTTCGTCTATATCTTAAAAAATGGCTGAGTTATAGCATTTTGAATTTCTAGCGAAGCTGACATTTTGAAACGTCCTGAATTTTGTCACGCGATAAAAGGCGTATTTATGAACCGATCTGCATGAAAGTTCGTTTGTACATAGTACATACCAATGTCTCGACCGAGTTCGTTGGCCAGCTTCATCCGCCATCTTGTTTAAAAATGGCAGCCATTTAAATTTTTAAGAAAAATTTAAATTTGAAATGTGGTAGCAAAAAATTGAAAATTGAAAAAATATTTTTTTCTTATGTGTTTGACCTTGATAAAAAGATTCGGGAGCAGTTTTTGTTTCGTCTATATCTTAAAAAATGGCTGAGTTATAGCATTTTGAATTTCTAGCGTGGCTGACATTTTGAAACGTCCTGATATTTGCCACGTGATAACAGACGTATTTATGAACCGATTTGGATGTACCTTGGTGTGTACATAGTACATACAAATAACTCAACCGAGTTCGTTGACCAGCTTCATTCGCCATCTTGTTTCAAAATGGTGACAATTTAAAAAAATTAAAAAAAAATTAAATTTAAAATGAGATACCAAAAAATTGAAAAATGAAAAAGATTTTTTTGTATGTGTTTGACCTTAATACAAAGATTCCGGAACAGGTTTTGTTTCGTCTACATCTAAAAAAATGGCTGAGTTATAACATTTTGAATTTCTGTTGTGGCTGACATTTTAAAACGACCTGATATTTGTCACGCGATAACAGGCGTATTTATGAACCGATTTGAATGTAACTTGGTCTGTAAATAGTACATACCAATGTCTCGACCGAGTTCGTTGGCCAGCTTCATTCGCCATCTTGTTTCAAAAGGGTTGCCATTTTTTTTTTTAAATGTAATTTAAAATTTAAAATGAGGTATTAAAAAATTGGAAAATGAAAAAGATTTTTTTATGTATTTGGCCTTGATACAAAGATACTGGAGCAGTTTTTGTTTCTGAAAATATGTTTTTGTGTTTATATCTTAAAAAGTGGTTGAATTATAGCACTTTGAATTTCTATCATGGCTAACACTTTGAAACGATCTTGTATTTGTCACACGATACCACACGTATTCGCCTATTTCGATGGAAGAAGGCATGTGGATAGTATACATCAATATCTCGACCAAGTTCGCTGGCCAGATTCATCAGCCATCTTGTTTCAAAATGGCGGCCATTAAACTAAAAAAAATTATATTTAAAGTGAGGTGCAAAAAAATTAGAAATGGAAAAAGGTTTCTTTCTTAAGTATTTGACCTTGATATAAGGATTCAGGAGCATTTTTTGTTTGGCTTTATCTTAAAAAATGGCTTAGATATAGCAGTTTCAATTTCTAAAGTGGGTGACATTTTGAAAAATCTGATTTTTTGCCTGCGACAGCTCTCGTATATATCAACCGATTCCGATATGAGTGAGCATGTGCACAGCAATTACTAAGGTCTCGACCAAGTTCACTGGTTAGCCTCATCTACCATGTTGTCTTAAAATGGCAGGCACTTTAAGAAATCGCCGAATTTGGCAGCCAAATATAAGCCACTTTAAATAAAAGCAGCTTGGATAAAGCTGACTAATTTCGCGAAATTCTCATTCATAATGATTTAGTATTGATAAAAATTAGTATTGAATCTCCTACATTCGGTTTCCACTTAATTGAGCTTCGTGTCTTTGAATAATATAAGTTGGCTTTTTAAAAATAAGGAATATGAAAGCTACCTCTTCCTCCCGGCACTGGCCGGAAGGACTTTTTTTAGATATAGACGAAACAAAACCTGTTCCGGAATCTTTGTATTAAGGTCAAACACATACAAAAAAACTCTTTTTCATTTTCCAATTTTTTGGTATCTCATTTTAAATTTAATTTTTAAAAAATTTTTTTAAATGGCCGCCTTTTTGAAACAAGATGGCGGATGAAGCTGGCGAACATACACGGTTGAGTTATTTGCATGTACTATGTACACACTAAGGTACATCCAAATTGGTTCATAAATACGTCTGTTATCACGTGGCAAATATCAGGGCGTTTCAAAACGTCAGCCACACTAGAAATTCAAAATGCTATAACTCAGCCATTTTTTAAGATATAGACGAAACAAAAACTGCTCCCGAATCTTTTTATCGAGGTCAAACACATAAGAAAAAAATATTTTTTCAATTTTCAATTTTTTGGTACCACATTTCAAATTTAAATTTTTCTTAAAATTTTAAATGGCCGCCATTTTTAAACAAAATGGCGGATGATGCTGGCCAACGAACTCGGTCGAGACATTGGTCTGTACTATGTATAAACGAAGTTACATCCAAATCGGTTCATAAATACGCCTTTTATCGCGTGACAAAATTCAGGACGTTTCAAAATGTCTGCTTCGCTAGAAATTCAAAATGCTATAACTCAGCCATTGTTTAAGATATAGACGAAACAAAAACTGCTACGGAGTCTTTGTATAAAGGTCAAATACATAAGAAAAAAATATTTTTCCATTTTCAATTTTTTGGTACCACATTTCAAATTTTAATTTTTTGTAAAAAATTTTAAATGGCCGCCATTTTGAAACAAAATGGCGGATGAAGCTGGCCAACGAACTCGGTCGAGACATTGGTATGTACTATGTACACACCGAATTACATCCAAATCGGTTCATAAATACGAGAGTTACAGTGTGACATAGGTCAGATATATATATATATATATATATATATATATATATATATATTGATATATATATATATATATATATATCAATTTTGAACGGAGGGTGGTTTCGGGGTCTGGGGGTCATGGTCGATGAAAATATACCAAAATTTTTTGAAATCTCTTTCCTCCGAACGGCTGCAATAGGTAGCTTTTTTGTAAAGAAAGCTACCTAAAAATGCATAAATATAGCAAGAAAATCTGAATTTTTATTGGCAAATAAAAGAAAAGTCCACGTGTTATTGTTATTTTTTTCACATTATTGTGTCATTGTTCAGGGTGTGGCAACGGGAAAGAAGCAATTTAATTACAAAATTTAAAAAGAGATATTTCTATATTGTTAAATTATGGAAGGTGGCAGAAAAAAGGGGATAAATAGTGGTCTGGTGAATTTTTAAAGTAGACAGTGATCTTTTCCATGTTCTAAAACGTATGTACATCAAGTTTCGTGCAAATCGGTCAAAATTGAAAATTTGTATAAAGGACATACACTCGGAGAACGGTTTTTATATATACTAGGGGATCGAACCCGAGCTCCTCGGGTTACAGAGTATAGGTGAAAACCATTCTTTTTTTTATTTTAATTATTTTTTACATGTAATATATATATATATATATTAGATTGCCCACTAACATCAAAAAGAATTTTTATCTGAAAAATATCAATTATTCAATCAAATAAAGTTTTAAAATTTATTAAAAGCGATACTTTCACATGTCACCGCATGCCAAGAGTTATTAGCCCAAGATTTTGCGACTCACGGCAGTCTTTCCTATCATTTCTGTGCTTTAAGCGCGTGGTTCAATCTCATGTCTGTTAAATTTGTTTCTTATTTGCATTACTTTATATTTCTATAGCGGAAGTTTTAATTTTTTATGGAACATTAGACAGAAACTGTTTGTGAACTGTTTACATTGTTTTAAGGGCAAGCGGATTAATCTTTCGTAATTGAGCTACATGTGATAGATAAATTTAAAAATAATTCATGCTTGAAAATCTATATATATTATGCTATCGTACGTGGCACAGAAATCGCGATTATCTCTTAATTGTTTAATGGCAACACCTGAATGAAACGCATCTCATTGGTTATTGTGTAATATTTTTAAAAAAGGAATAACAATAAATAAAAAAAAAGTATAAAAAAATATAGAACAAAACAATTTATATAATAAAGAAAAAGTAAATAAACAATTTATTAATAAATAAACAACATCCGGATTACCATATCAAGCAAAATAACGGCACTTTGGCGCCAATTAAGTACCACGGTGCCCGGTGCATATATGACATTGGCGTCAGAAAAAAATCGCGCCAACGTGGTGCGTAAATGACATCTGTGCCGTCTTTTATTTATCTCATTTGAAATACAATAAATAAATAATTAAAGGTATTTTTCCAGTATGGGTACTTGGCGAAATAGAGAAAAGGTACTCGGAGAGAAAAGAAATTTGGCAACGTATTTTCTGGCATCCTATTTCATCAAAATATTTTTTTCGAATAAAACTACATAAAAATTGCTATGATCGCAAAAAGTTTGTACTTTTATGTTAGCTGGGCGCAATTCTCGCCAATAGCATTTTTTATTTTTCGAAGGGTAAATTAAAACAATGCTTTGATGTTGAAATTAAATGGTTTATGGTATTTATTCTTTTCTTTTTCTTTTTTTAAAGTGAAATTCATGAATTTGAAATGTTTCAGTTTTAAATTAAAGTTATCCATTTTAAAATGAGTGAAAGGGTTATATTTTAATCTAAATTAATGAAATATGAAAAAATGCGACGGGTACAATGTTTGGCGATTTATCACCTATGCCCGACTAACAAAAATACCGAGTTCTTGATTTCTCTATCAGAATTTTCCGATTTGGCGAAGAATTGAGCAAGTAAATTAAATTATGAATAAAAGTAACATGATACAATGCCTAGCATACATTTAAGGGAGACCGAAGTGGTCGCCACGGGCGGTTACTTATTTTAAAAACTGTTATAACTTAGTCAATTAAGTTACAATTTTCAAGCAAATTGCATTTGAAAGTAGATTTTTTTTGTCTATTTGACGGTGTAAAAATTGAAAATGTGCGATATTTGGAAACTTAAATCGCTGACATAGCACGCATTATAATTTCAATATTTTTTTCAGTTTTTATGAGAAAATGGCAACAAAAAGGTACAGTAATATATTATTTTCTTTCTTCCGTGATTATTTTCTCTCTACTTTCAACCCCAATGACTATCAACAGAAATGGAGTACTTCAGTTGCCACAATTACAAAAAATGTTTTAAAAATACAAAAAAATTAATACCTCAAAATTAAACTGAGATACAGCTTTCAAACAAATTGTATTAAAAAGTACATTTTTTTTTCTTTTACGATGGTGTAAAAATTTAAAATGTGCGATATTTAAAAGTTTAAAATTTTGCAGTAAAGAAAATTGCAAAACCAAAATTTCATTTCAAATTTCAAAGTGTTGCCATTCGCTAAATGACGTATGCGTTACGCACAGATATGTTTGTCCTTTATAATATAGATAGATCTATTTTTTAAGTTTGCTACACATTTTAGTTGTTATTTTTCAAAAATATTTACGTTATGATCTAGTGTTTACTGCAGTGTACCCCCCCACACACACACACATACACACGCATATATATGTGTATATGTGTGTGTATGTGTAATACACTTAAAAAAAAAAAAAAAAAAAAAAAAAAAAAAACAGGAAAGAAACATCGTTTGGGGCTGTGCATATATAACGTTATCACTTTTTTGGCAATTTTGAACCCCCTCCCTCCCTTACGATATCATACGTTATCATCCCTCGACCCCCCCCCCCCCCCCCGTAATGATATCTTTATCAATGTCTAAAAATTCTTTTCATTTTTGAATTTTTTTTCTTTTGCTTGGAGTGATATACAAAAATGGTTACATTTATTTTTCGCATACTTCATTGATTCAAATGAAGAGAACAAATATAATTTTATATATGAAACAACTTTATCTCGAATACCACTTAAAAGAAATAGTTACAATTTAAAAGTATTTTATAATAGATTTTTGTTACATAATACATTCAACAGTAATAATGTTTTCTTGCACTTGACCCCGCAAGGGGGGGGGGGGGCAGGGAGAGACAGAGCTTCTTATCACCAAAACAGGTAGACAACATTCTTTCTCTTTTATTTACTAGTAAACACAGGTGTCCTTTGAAACATACTTCGCATATGGTTTCTCGAACAGCGAATTATATATGCATACACATATGACAGAAGAAATAGGAAATTTGGAATTAAATAATTTTCTAATCATTTAATGATTTTAATAATAACATTGTACTTACATAAAAATAGATAGCAGTCTAAAAAAGGATAACATTCTATTTTGATGTAAAGGCCAAGTTATAAATAAAGAGAGAAAATTTTGGTTGGATCAAAAATGATAACGATATCAAAAGATGAACTCCCCCTCCCCCTAGAGATATCTAACGATATCATTTGCCAGACTCCCCCTCCCCCCTAAAATGATAACGTTATATATGCACAGCCCCTTTTGCGTTTAATTGTTTCATATATTTTGAGGGAAATTTATTTTGTTAAAATTAACTGATTTGGAGAAATTAATTACTTAAAAAAAAATTCCCACCTTAACTGATTATTCAAATACAGACACTCCCAGATGGATAACCGCTGTCGTACCCTTCCTATATTTAAAAGTAACACATTATGTATAATATCGTGTTTGTTTGATGCCTAGATTGGCGACATACTCACTTTTGGACCTTTAGTGAAACTAGTCATCTCCTGGTGCATAGTTATCCTTATTCCTTATAATATTATAAATGTCAATGTGTGTACGAAAGTTTGAATGAAGCGTGCGTCTAAACGGATGAATTAATACTTTTGCATTTTTGGATATAGACGGATTACACTCTGGAAATGAACATAGGCTATGTTTAATTTATTTCATTCAAATATTTTGCTTAATAATCCAAAATTTCATTATTTTTTATACGCAATGAATTGACATTTCTTCCGATAAAATTTAACCATCTTCCTTTTTTCATTGCCAAAAAATAAAAACCCAGAATAATAATTTAATTTCTGATTGAAAGATTAAAACGGAAATTTTCAAGTATTTTTAATAATACAAGGTGCATGATTTTGAGTATGTGCGGAATGAAGGCAAATGTGACGTCATACATGGAATATAAAACTGATATGCTTTGATGTTGAAATAAAATGAGATTGTGTTATGGTATTAATTCTTATTATTTAAAGAAAATTGTGATCAATGCTTACCGTTTATCGCCTGCGCACGGTTAACATAAACATTTAGATTTTAATTTAACATTTAAAAATAAAAATAAAAACTTTTGAAGAGCAAATGGATAGCAAATGTCAATAATATGCACAGTAAAATTATCAATGTCGAAAATGACGTAATGATTAGCAGGAAATATGTATTTTCATTCTTAACAAGTAATATAAAAATTTTGTTTTTAAAGTCAATTCCTACTTAGGTCATCAAAGAAAAATTTAAAATAATCCCTTAAGCTAATATTAGTTTTTGTTGCATTAAAATATCTCAATTAGTTGATTTTCTATAAGCAAGTAGGTTTACAATGGAAGTCTATGGGAATTTGTCGAAATGTTAGAGATATCGCCAAGTTGGCGTCACTTTTGGCAACTCATTTTGGTGGCCAAAATTGGCGATATATCGCCAAGTTGGCGACAAACTTGGCGGTATTTTGCGACAGAACAGGGTCCCCATAGCGGGGTTACCATAGGGTAACCCCCCTTACAGATATGAAGATGCAATAAATTCTTCAATGACCAATGGTCGCCATTTAACTCCCATGTAAAACTAAAATTAATTAATTAAAATTTTATTAATGAATTAAAATTTGAAAAAACTGTATTAACATCAATTGTCATCCATTACAAGTTTAAAAAATATTATTTCAACTTAATAGGATGAATAATAAGTATTTTATTAACGATTGAAAATTTGAAGATAAATAAATAAATAAATATAGGGAGAGTGTGAACTAATAGTAGGAATTGAAAAAGTAAAAAATTAACTAGATAGAAAGGTTATGTTCTGTAATCGGGTTCGTAGTCAATTTGCTTTTTTAGGGTTTCGTTCATCTGACGAAACCCTATTCGTCTCGCTCCTCTGTCTGTCTGTCCATCATACAGCCCGGTCTCAGAAACTATACATGTTGGAGACTTGAAATTTTGCATACTTATAGCTGAACACCACAAATCATACGACAAATCATAAGATTTTGAAAAAGTCGTACACTTAACCCTTTGGGCTCCCACACGTGTATTTTAAACAATTATTTCTAAGTGAGCCTTTAATGAGGTTGGAGGCGCGAAATTTTGCGTACTTATAGCTGGATACCTCAGATCAAACGACAAATTAAAATTTTTAAAAAAGTCGCACATTTAATCCTTTGGACTCCCACATGTGTACTTTAAACAATTCTTTCTATGTGAGCCTCTAATTAGGTTGGAGGCGTGAAATTCTGCATACTTATAGCTAAATACCTCACATCAAACGACAATTCATAAAATTTTGGAAAAGTTGTAAATTTAACCCTTTGGGGTCTCATATGTGTATTTTAAACAATCCTTTCTAAGTGAGCTCCTAATTAGGTTGGAGGCGTGAAATTTTACATACTTATAGCTGAACACCTGACATCAAACAACAAACTATAAAATTTTGAAAAAGTTGTACATTTAATCCTTTGGGCTCCAACATGTGTATTTTAAACAATTCTTTATAAGTGAGCCCCTAATTAGGTTATTGGAATGAAATTTTGCTTACTTATAGCTGAACACCACATATCATACGACAAATCATAAAATTTTCAAAAAGTCGTACATTTAACCCATTGAGCTCCCACATGTGTATTTTAAACAATTCTTTCTAAGTGATCCCCTATTTAGGTTGGAGGCGTGGAATTTTGCATACTTATAGCTGAACACCTCACATCAAATGACAAAACATAAAATTTTGAAAAAGTCGTACATTTAACCGTTTGGGCTCCCACATGTGTATTTTAAACAATTCTTTCTAAGTGAGCCCATAATGAGGTTGGAGGCGTGAAATTTTGCATACTTATAGTTGAGCACATCACATTAAAAGACAAATCATAAAATTTTGAAAAAGTCATACATTTAACCTTTTGGGCTCCCACATGTGTGTATAAAACAATTCTTTCTAAGTGAGACCCTATTTAGGTTGGAGGCGTGAAATTTTGCATACTTATAACTGAACACCATCATGCGACAAATCATAAAATTTTGAAGAAGTCGTATATTTAACCGTTTGGGCTCCCACATGCATATTTTAAGCAATTCTTTCTAACTGAGCCACTTATTAAATTGGAGATTTAAAATGTTGCATACTTATAGCAGAACACCTGAGGCCAGGCGACAAATCATAAAATCTTGAAAAAGTCTTACTTTTAACCCTTTGAGCTACCACATATGTATTTTAAGCGATTCTTTCTAAGAGAGCCCCTAATTAAGTTGGAGACATGAATTTTTGCATATGTACAGCTGAATACCTCAGACCACACGACACATCATAAAATTTTCAAAAAGTTTTATATTATTTACTCTTCTGGGCTCTAACTTGTGTATTTTAAGCAATTTTTCTAACCTCCGCTCTTTTCACCTGTGGAACACTTTTCTAGCTTTTGCCGGCACACCTTTGACCATTTTTTCATATTATGCACCATAGCCTTACATATTTTAGTTCCAATTTTACCGCCAAGGGCGCCTATTTATCTTGGGTGCTATGGGACCAATCCCCTCGACTAATATATCTACGGATAGTATGTAAAACGGAGTTTCGTTCGGATAGAGGTTTGTTTCGAATAGAATGCGTCCCTGGTTGCAAATTGTGGAACTAACAGATTTTTCAAAAGGATAAAGCGTTTTGAGAGGAATACTATACGAAACCCTCTGTGCGATCTGTGATCACATTTACCCACTTGTTTTGAGAAAGACATTTGTTGCAAAAATAAATACATTTTTGTAAACAGGTTTGTTTTTTGTGTAGTAAAGACTTAATAATATTCTAGATGATCATTTCTTCGTCCACCTTTGATGCCAAGTATGATTTTAAAACATATAAAAAAGTATCGTCTGGTAATTTTCTTTCCGCAGATGCCATACACGCACCTGGTTTGGTGCGATCTGTTTTTGACGCCAATTTGGCGAAAACATCGTTTTCGAATACTAATTACATGTATATTTTTAAATTATGTTCTATTACTTAAAAAAGGAAATAGGAATAAATAAAAAAAAAGTTTCATTGATTTATCTAATTTTAAAAGAAAATTAAAGTAAATAAACAATTTATTAATAAACAAACAACAATAGCCCGGCTTTTATGTCATGCAAAATAATCTATTTTGGCAACAATTAGGTACACCGTATATGCGTATATGACATCTGTGCCATTTTCGTATTACTTCATAATGTAAAAAGACATTCTGGTTCAGCGTATAAACCTGAGTTATGTCAATGATCCTATAATAAAGAAATACCTTAAGTTACTCATACTAGCCGCCCTTGGCGACCAGTTTGGTCTCCCTTAAAATTTATTTTCATGCTAAGCATTGCATCATGTTACTTTTATTAATAATTTAATTTACTTGGACTCCCTTAACCCTCGGGGATTCATTTTTTTCACTGGCGACTATTTTTTAATTACACTGGGATCACTTTTTAAGTACAAAAATTCCATATAGACTTTAACAACATCTACAAGATAACTGTACTACAAAATTGATTTTTTTACAATAGTGGTGCGAGACTATAAAAACAGTCTCCAGTGACAGCCCTGATTCCGCCTAATTTCTAATATTCTATCCCATCTAAGATCCTGAACTCTTTTACAAAAAATGTTTACATATTTAAACTCTAAGCTTCTAAGCTATACATAGATTTGAAACATGTAATAAAAAAGGGGATATTTTTTAACCTATTTAGATTAAAAAAAAATAATAATACGCAGAGGGAGGGTTAAATATAATTAATATAATCCCTTAAGCTAATATCAGTTTTTGTTGCATTAAAATACGTCAATTTGTTGATTTTCTGTAAGCAAGTAAAACCTATTGGTTTACAATGGAAGTCTATGGGAATTTGGTGAAATATTAGAGATACCACCAAGTTGGCGTCACTTTTGGCGACAAACTTGGCGGTATTTAGCGACAGAACAGGGTGCCCTATGGTAACCCCCTTATAGGTATGGGGATGATTTAATTGTTGTTCAATAACCAATGAGATGTGTTTCATTTGGGCGTTGCCATTAAACAATTAACAAATAATTGCGCTTTCTATGCCACGTGCGATAGCGTAATATATATATGGAGAGATTCTCTCCTATAAAATGTGATAAAGAATTGGTTTATTATATATGTTTTTAATTATCGGAAGGGAAATGCTTTGCTTAATTAATTAATTTCTCCTTTTTATGTTACGTGAACGAAGTCTCGGGTAACAGGTAGTCTTTAATAGGAATCGAATTTTTACGGTAGTATGCGCTCTTTTAATATTAGAACACAGTCTATTATTTTATGTTTGTAAATAACGGTTCCTTGACCAGATATAGAAGCGTTCTCATTCACTGTTAAAAGTCTGCATCAAACTGTCCAGTCAATCAATCATTTTGAATAGAAAGGGGTTGCATGAACGCAATTATCTTTATTCTAGACAATGAGAACGCTTCATAATATGCTCTAATAACAGTCATTCATACATGGTTGCAAATGAAGTAATGGCAACATAGTCCAGAAAGTCGCAGAAGATCAAGCATATGCAAACAGGATATGGTAGCAGTGAGGTAGCGTTGTTGGCGATGCGTCGAATGCACAAAATGATCGATCGTCGATCCAGTTAGAATGGGTAGTTGCTGTGCGTAGTTGAAGTAGACTATGTCGTTTTTACCGTCTAAAGCTTGTTTGCGAAAGATGGTCAGCAGTCGTGGATTAAATTAGAGTTTGCCCGTGGCAAAAATGCCTCTGAATGTTATCGAGTATTAGGTGAAACTGTGGCGAGAATGCGTTACCCCGCAGAACGGTTGCACGATAGATGATAGTGTTTCGTGCGGGTCGAAATTAGAGTTTGTATTTGGACCGTACAGGTCACCGTCCAATCCTAGATCCAATATCTATTCCAATCCAATCTAGTCCAATCCCTAGTCCAATCCAAGATCAGATTGACACCATGGGTGGTCACCTTTCCATACACCATCGATAGACTGTCTGGGAATTGTCTGTAGAAGTTTGTCTCAGTCGAGTGTTAGGGCGATCCGTTGCTTTCATCAACAAGAAACACCTTGCCAAGACTTTCCAGCATTCGGCAAAAGGTTAAAAAAAATTATTGGTAATTATATTGAAGGAATGTGATGCAAATGTATTTGCAAGTCCATTAATTTTTTTTTATGTATGTTGCCACTACTTCATTTACAACCCTCGTAAAAAGTGGTTGAATGACAGGACAGTTTGACGAAGATTTTCAATAGTCGATTTTTAACAGAAAGAAGTTTTTAATAGGATGGATTGGAATTACGATTAAGTAATATTTATCTTTAAAAACAGTTTGCTGGAAATTTTACCTGTACAATCACGAGAATTTTGTCTAACCATCCGTTTGTTTAATTTTCTATGTTTTTTAAAACTTTTTAATTTTTTGTTCTGCATTGTGGTAGAACTTTTATTAAAGTAATACGCAATAAAATATTATGGGTTGTGAATAATCCACACCTTATTCGAAAAACCCTAAATCGAAATCTCTCAGTCTAGGTCGTGTCGAGCTTGCTAGTCTAATTCTTTATGTTACTCCTGTGTGAGGTATATTGCAGTCATTATGAACTTCAAATTGTGATTGTGTCAGTATTGTCTTAGTTCACCTTCTTTGTAGGCAAAATTTCCGGAAATTATGTAACATCTTATGTTTTCTGTTACACATTATGTTCCACAATTTTTCATTAAAGACAGAGAAATTTTATAAACTGTGGTTTCTTAAACTTTCTGCACTGTTAAATCATTTTCCCTTATGCATGTTGCTTCAGTTTTGATTTTTGCTTCGCCCACCGCCACTGTTCTCAAGTATAGTTGCTATAAAATTACTTTTATACCATGCAATGTTGGTAATTCAGCATAACAGTGTTGAAAATATAACCATCCTCATATGATAAATAAATCACGCATACAGTTAATTGGGACATTAATCATTCTTCGCAAGAACTTTGTGAAATATCGAACGAAATACACCAGACTACAAATCAAAAACATTATTATCAAGTATTGCAACCGCGAAAGAAACAGTGGGTTTGCGATCACACACAATAATTAGGAGGAAAACATGAAAGAGTATTTTTCCCATAGAAGATGCAACCAATGTCACGTGACTTCTGAAAAGGACTTAACTTTTAACTAATGTTAGTGGTCTCACAGACCGCTGCTTTTTCCAATTTTTATAGTTTAACTTGTAGCTTTCTGTTTAACTACAAACACTACCGAAATTTTGTTTCGTTTGGAACTTTAGTACTATCACCAGAGACTTCTGACTTGGCAAATTTCAATTATAATAGTGCAGTACAAAAAGTTTAGTACAAAAACACCACCTTATGAGTTAATCGCACCTGTTATTTATCTTGCGATAGAGTGATCTCACAGACCGCTTCATAGTACTTATGTGACAATTTCTGTCACATCAGTTAAAGGGTAGAAGAACTCTAATAACTTTTTAATATTATACTCTCTGTTACCAAAATAGAAACATGTAGAATTAGACGCTGCCATAAGCGCAGCTTAATCTGCAATTTCTTAAACCTTTAATATAATTTACTCATAGCTACACATCACCTCAAGAGGATAATCCTTCCTGTGTCTCAAAGTTTTCTTAAGACTGCTCGTCACTCAGTTTCCGAATTTCCCTCGGTAATGTTAAGTCTATGGGCATTTGATGCATTCTTATATTTAAAATATCTCCTCAGGATATTAATATTTTTTATTTCTGTTTTCTGTGTACTCTTCTTAAAGGATGTCTCTTTTTTCCTTAGTTGCCAAAATATTTCTAAAATCTATGCTTAATTAATATTTTATGTGTTAAAAGCGGACGAACTGGGAATAAAATTTTAACACTTCATATAAAATTAAGCATAGATTTTAGAAATGTTTTGAGAACTAAGAAAAAAAGAAACATCCTTTAAGAAGAGTACACAGAAAAAAAGTTAAAAATATTAATTTCCCGAGGAGGTATTTTAAATATAAGAATGCATGAAATGCCCATAGACTTAACATTACGGAGGAGAATTCGGAAATTGAGTGACGAACAGACTTAACTAACAAATTACTTTTCTCACAGTTCCAGTACAGATATGTAACCAAATAAAAAACTGGATTAATACGAAATGAAAAATACGAAACCAACGTGGATTTTTATTTCGGGCATGGACACGAGAAATTGACTGAATGGAAATGAACAGGTAAAAACTTTAACTTACCTATACTTTAAATGTTATATCTATACTAATATTATAAAGAGGTAAAAATTGTTTGTTTGTAGGAGGTAAGCTCTGAAACTACCGAACCGATTCCAAAAGTAATGGTACAAAATGATGGTGTTAGTCCAACTTAGAACATAGGCTATATTTTATGTCGGTGCCACTACCCCAAAGGGGGTGCAGGAGCAAAACACGTTCTAAAAATGCGATTTTTGCGTTACTGAAGGACCTAGAAATATGAAATTTGGAATATTAGTTACTTATAAGATATAAATGATGTCTAAGAACAGTTGTTAAACAATTCGAAATTTAAAAGGGGTGAAAATGCACAAAAAGCGTTCTAAAAAACGTTCTAAATGGTAGTTTCTACTCAATATCAGGAAATACCAAACTGATTTTAAAAATATTGGTATCTAAATGATGGTAATAACGCTTCCTGTAAGATAGGCTATGTTTTATGTCGGTGCCACTACCCCAAAGGGGGTGCAGGAACAGAAAACGTTCTAAAATGCGATTTTTGCGTTAGTGAAGGGCCTAGAAAAATGAAATTTGAAATATTAGCTACTTATTAGATATAAATGATTTCTAAGAACAGTTGTTAAACAATTCGAAATTTAAAAGGGGTGAAAATGCGCGAAAAGAGTTCTAAAAAACGTTCTACATGGTGGTTTCTACACAATCTCAGGAAATACCAAACCGATCTAAAAAAAAATTGCGCCAAAATGAGGGTGACAACTCTTACTCCAACATAGGCTATGTTTTATGTCGGTGCCACTACCCGAAAAGGGTGCAGGAGCAAAAAACGTTCTAAAAATGCGATTTTTGCGTTACTGAAGGGCCTAGAAATATGAAATTTCTAGGTGTACTTTACGATTTTTTTTTCATGAAATTACTAGGTGCATGAAATTTCTTATGGTGACAACCCTTGCTCCGACATAGGCTATGTTTTATGTCGGTGCCACTACCCCAAAGGGGGTGCAGAGAAAAACTTTCTAAATTGCAGTTTTTGCGTTACGGAAGGGCCTAGAATCGTGAAATTTGGAATGGTAGTTAGTTATAAGATATCAATGATCTCTAAAGACATTTCCTAAAAAAATCGAAATCTAAAAGGTGGTCAAAATGCGCAAAAAGCGTTGTAAAAAACGTTCTAAATTGCAATTTCTATGCAATCTCAGGAAGTACTGAACCGATTTCAAATATAATGGTGTAAAAATGATGGTGACAGATCTTGCTCCAATATAGGCTATATTTTATATCTGTTTCCACTGCCCCAGGTGAGATGTAGGAGCAAAATGCGCGAAAAGCGTTCTGAAAACGTTCTAAATGCCGAGTTGTCAGCACTATCTCAGGAAGAATCAAACTGATTTCAAACGCAATGGTAGGAAACTGATGCTTAATTGCTTACAGCCTCTGCTCTAACATAGATGCTATTTTATGTCGGTATCACTATCACCTAGACGTTTTAGGATCAAAAAAGCGTTCTGAATTTCGATTTTTGTGATCGGTAGGGGCTAGCAACTTAAACTTAGGCAAGGTACATATTTATTAGATATAAATGATCTTTAAGAACAGTTTCAAAAAAAATTGGAAGTTTAAAAAGGGGTGAAAATGCGCGAAAAGCGTTCTAAGAACGTTCTAAATTGCGATTTCTGCTCAATCTCAGGAAATACCAAAACTATTTCAAAAGTAATGGTTGCAAATCAATGGTGACAGTCCCTGCTATAACATAGGTTATATTTTATGTTGCTGTCACTACCATCAGAGGGTTGCAAAAGCAAAACATGTTCTAATTTGCGTTTTTTGCACAACTGAGGGGTCTAACACTTTGAAGTATGACATGGTATTTACTTACAAGATGCAACTGCTTTCTAAGAACTGTAGAAAGAAAATTCCAAATTTAAAAAGATGAAGTGAGCGAAAAGCGTTATAAATTACAATTTTTAAGCAAACTTTTAAAATACCAAACCGATTAAAAAAATAACGATCACAAATTGTTGGTGATAGAACCTGCTCAAACATAAGCTATATATTATGCTCAAACATAATATGCTTTATATGCTCAAACATAAGCTATATTTGTCTGTGCCACTACCACCAGAGGGTTGCAAGAGCTAAAAACTTTCTAAATTGCGATCTCTGTGATACAGAAAACTCTAGAACTTTAAATATGGCATGGTAGTTACTTATAAAATATAAATGCCCTCAAGGACTGTCGAAAATAAATTCGAATTATAACGGGGTGAAGCGAAGGGGAGGAGCGAAAAGCATTCTAAAAAAAGTCCTAAATTACGATTTCTATGCAATTTCAGGGAATATAAACCGATTATAAAAGTATTAGTTGCGAATCAATGGTAACAGTCTCTGATCCTACACAGGCTATATTTTATGCCGATGATTCTACCACCTGGGATTCACAGAACAACAAACGTTCTAAAAAAGGCCTTTAAAAGTTTTCTAAAACACTTTTCTGTGGAATATTAGGAAATAACAAACCGATTTCAAAATTAATGTTGGCAAATTAATGGTGACAGTTCCTATTTCAACATAGCCCTGTATGTTGAGAGAGGTGGTAGGACTTGGAATTTGACATGATGGTTAATTTTAAGATGTAAGAAGATGTTTTCTAAAAAATTCAAAACTTCAAATGAATACTGAAATGAGTGTATTAACTGAGCATAAAAGTTTCAAAATATTTTCTAAATTATCATTTATTTAGTTTTATTTCGTTTTATTAATTTAAGTCTCATTTCTGCCTAATGCAGTGTAATAATGATGTTTAATCAAACTGTGTTTTAAATAGTAATTTTTGAATTATTCCTAAAAGTAATAAGTACCTTTTAATAAAAAAAAATTTAATAAAATAAAAATTTAGTTAGTACCTTTTAAATAAATTAGACATATAAATATCAATTGACATATTTCAAATAATACGCGAGCAAAGCCGCGGGGTTTGCTAGTATAATATATTTGTCCTAAAGACAATTTAAAAAACAAGGCCAGAGTTCATAAATGAATTAACTATTTTCCTTGGTCTAAATGTGCGTGCGCAAAACCTTCTGTGCACCAGACATGACACAATTATTAACTAACTTTCGGCAACAAAGTTTTAACAGACCTACGTATTAATTGACCGATTAACTTTATAGGAATCCTATTATTTAAATTTGAAACTAAATAGTATTACAAATAAAAATACTAATTAATCCTAAGTGCTGTAAAAGTTTTCACTTCTTTCTTTTCATTACGAAAATCTACCAAGTATTCTTCAATTTCCATTCTTAAAATAATTCCTTTAAAAAATATATGCATTTTTATACAATCATAGCAATTGAAATATTATCGTATAATTTGAAGGAAAAATTAATCAAATAAATATTTCATATATATATTTATTTGTGAATACCATTATAACGAATTCTATTAAATTACCTTAATGCTTATCTAATAATTTTATTTCGTTTTGAACCGAATGATGGCAATGAATAAAATTTCTAAAAAACGTAATTGGATTTTATATTAAACTTACCCCAGACTTGGTGATACAATACATATTTTTGATAAGAATATGCTTATCTGAAATTTATTTTTTAAGCGTGAATAAATTTAATTTGCAGTAATGTATTTTAAAAGTTGGGACTTAAAGACCTTTTTAAATTACTTTTAGCTGTATTTAATTTGATGTATTTGATTTGATTTAACTAAAAGTCATGTGCGTTTAAAATAAATAGCCTTTTCAGTTTAAAACTTTTCAAATAGAGGCCTTAATTAAATTCTCTCACGGACATTAAGTCAGTTGAGAGGCTTTTCAACATTACATTGATTTTTAAGTTAATTAAATTAAGTAAATTTTTATCTCTGGTTTCAGTTAGTGAAAGTAAAGGAAAGTTTATGAAATTTTCTTTTATAAAAAAATTGTTGAAAGATTTCTTTTTCTTCCGTTTAAGAAAATATCGCAGTAAATTTTAAATATTCTTGATTTTTTAAACTATTTTATATTAAAAAAAATATTATTGGAATTTATTTATTCCCAACATTCTTCTACTAAAAATGCTTTTTAATAATTTCTTCAGCATATGGATGACTAAAATATTGGTAGTGTCACATTGCTAAAATTCTGAAAGCTGCTTTTATTGCATCAAAATTTAAAACTATGCCTCTTTATTGAAGTTAAGATAAATTTCGGGTTCCTATTTTTGATGTATTTTATAGATTTCGGATAACCTTAATCATTTTTTCCATTTTTGTATCCTTATCTGCAGGTCCTGACTAATGCAGGGGCATGCCGGTCAGCTGCTAGGTGTCGGCAATTGAAGATATAAGTTTTTGGTAATGGGGAGCAAATTGATAAAAAAACGGCGAAATTGATCATAATTCTACTTTTTCAGATTTAAGAGCGCTCTCTTCTCCTTCCCCCTCTGTTTCTGTGTTCCATGCCCCCCTGAAGGTACCAGTTACATCATCAAAAAAGCTAATGATTAAAATTTCATAGTAACAACTTAGTAGTCCATTGTTTTCAGCTTAAGTTTTTGCATACCATTTCAACTAGCATTAGGGATAACAAGTGTGCATACGAAAGAGAGGGGCAACATACTCGCAGAGCGCATGTTGCCCCTCATATTCAAATCGAAGTTTTATCCTAAGTAAGAAATCCTCTACATCATTCCAAAACTTTGTGATGACTGCCTGGACATGTATGAAAACAAAGAAGATCTTGGTGATAATGAGAGGCTCGCTGGGTAATTCGTTTCTGCTTAAAATGTATATTGTGTTTAAGACTTGAACACTAATAATTTTTTAAAAATTATTATAATTAAAAGAATTCTTCTAATTAAAAAACAAACAAACAAACAATAAGATTGTTAGTTGATATTGTTTCTTTAACTGAAATGCTATCTTATGTTTTTTTTTTTTATCCCTTTAATTGTTCAAAAAGTTTATGTTGTTAATCAAGCCTTTCAATTGATTTTCTTATTTACAAAGCAAATTTCACAGATTCTAATTTAAAGTGTTTTACATTTTGTGATATTTAATTTCATCCTTCGCGATTTCCTATTTTTTAATATATAAATTTAATTAAAAAGTTACTGTAATCTCAAAAAAAAAAATTCTCCCCTTATTTTTTCAAAAAGTTTATGTTGTTAACCAAGCCTTACAACTGATTTTCTTATTCAGAAACAAAAAATAAAAAATTACATATTCTAATTTAAGGTGTTTTTCCTTTTTTTGATATTTAATTTCTTCCTACGTGATTTCATAATTTTTTTAATACATAAATTTAATTAAAAATTTACTGTAATCTCATACATTTTTTTTCCTCCTTATTTGTTCAAAAAGTTTATGTTGTTAATCAAGCCTTTCAATTGATTTTCTTATTTACAAAAGCAAATTTCACAGATTCTAATTTAAAGTGATTTTTATTTTGTGATGCAGTCAAACCTCGTTATAGCGAACCCGGTATATAACGAACCCATGGACATAACGAACAAAAACTTTAGTACCGCCGGTTTCCTATTGTATTTCATATTAATTTGTCATTTTATAGCGAACCTCCAAAATTTTAAGGATCGGCTATAACGAGCCTTTTTTCAGTTGACCACTGAATTTTCTTTTTAATTTTCCGCAGTTGTGAAAACAGCACTTCGACTCTAATTTCATAAGAAAGTGTATGCCGGTGAGTGAAACACGGTGCAAATCGGCGATAAGACTGTTCATTAAAGGGTAGAAACAACTGCATAATTTCCTTTTACGATAGCCACTCTGTAGGTGTGATTAAAAATTAAAGCAACAATTAAAGATAAATTATTTTCATAATGAGAATTTATTTTCATTTGTCTTCATTTTCAGTTAATTTAATTAGTATTGTGTCTGTTTAATGTAATCGAATTTAGTCAATTTAACTAATTAATGATCTTTTTTTCATAGATTTTATCAGTTTTAATACATTGTTATTGAATACACATAGCAACTAATGAGCTATGCATTTTATAACTATAACATTTTTCTTAACGGTTCGGATATGATGAGGGGTTCATCTTCCGGTCCCAGGCCCTTTTCAGGCCCATTTGTCGACGCAAGGAACCACCCGTGAAGCAAGCCCCGCGGCGCGTCCCGAAGGTCGCCGCCAGACAAGCTCCAACAGAGCGGAACCCCACGCAAACTCCGATCAGGTCGACGCACTGCCCAGCGCACGTCACGCCGACTATTCCCAAGTTGGTGAACAATCGCTACGATAGTCCTCACCACCCAGCTAGAAAAACCAAGTGGTCCCTAAACTTGGTTACTCGAGCCGGTAGACCCCGCAAGCCATCGCAGGAACCAGACGCCTATAAAGACGCTGGGCCCACGGACTGAACCGAGGCTTCCCGACCCGAATTTGATTTACGGAAGGCCCCCAAGATCAGATACCATTTTCCAGCAGAGACATTTTTGTGGGCCAGCCGATAGGAAAGTTATTGAAGAGCCCCTAACTTGAAGACCAGGGAGGACGGGGAAAGTCCCTCCGGCCGTAAAGCGACCCAGCTCCTGGCTTTTCGCCCAAACCACCCGGCTCAACCGACGGAACCCCTCGCGGATCACGCCGGGAACCAGTTGGCCCAGACTAGGTGCCGTTAGCGACCCCAGGCGGGCAAGGAAAGCTCCACCTAGACGGAATAGACTCCGCCTCGCTAGGGGGTCGGACGGAACGGAGTCCCGCCAGCCCCCACCGACTCGACCCCATCCTAGGACAGAGAAGCCAGTGGAGGCCGACAGAAGCCCGCCCGCCACTACCTTACCTCACGGCCGTCGAGGGTACCCAGGCCCGAAGGCCCCTGACCCCGTGCAGTGACCGACTGCTACCTTTGTTAGTGCGTTCGAAAGTTAGGTGGAGACACCTCTAGGTCCTCATCTGTTGGGTGGTTTTCTCTTCTTCTAATTACACTCCACTTTTAATTTACTCAATTAACTGTCACTAATGATATTAGCCTGACCTTAAATTTTTAAACAAGGTGTGAACAGTTTACCAACACCTGGATGTTGTTACAAAAAGAGGAAAAATAAAAATAAGCAATATGCTTAGAAAGATACTAATTTGATTTTAAAAAAACTCATAGAATAATTACCAATAGAAAAAAAAAAACAAAACAAAGAGGAAATGCATAAACTAACTTAAAGTAAATCAAAAAATTACTATTAGAAATGTGAAATTAAACCTTAATTATTTAACAGTAACAACATCCTCAACCATTCACAACTTATGAAGAGAAAACTACCAACACTTCTGAATTTGAGAATACAATGCATTCACAATAAAATAAGAAAAGCTAAATTGATTACCACAGAACTTCACAACCGAAAGGCAAACTCTTGAGTCCGCATTATATCAAATAATATGTTTTGATAATTTAAAAGGATTTAATATCAAGATTGTGACTGCACTTATACTCTCAAATCCAGGGGCCACATAATCGTATAGTAGATCATTAGCATTGAAAATCATTAAATCTAACTGATGTTTTACACTGCAAACAAAATTACTTCTTGAATTCTTTTCCTTTTTTTATATATTTTAGGAGTTGCCCTGAACATTCTAGCAATTATATCAATTTCAGTTTTTTTTTTTAAATTTAATGAACAATACATACTCTTTTCAGAAGTTAATTACTTATATATAATACTTTATTTATTTATTTTTTTTTTCACTGAGGGAACATATGTGCGACTGAATTTCCGTCTAAAATGAATCTTGTTACCATATTACCTAACTCCTTAATTTAAAGACTTAAGAACCAGCATAAGTATAACCAGAAAAGTAAGTTAATAAGAGGGGTAACACACATTAAAATTAATCCACATAACACTCATAAAATGAAAGGGAAATGCATAGTAAGTATAAAAGCCATTAATAAAAAAAAAGGTAACAAAACCCTCAATTCATTTCGCACAGTATTCCTCCTTTAATACTTAATCTTACTACTGATACAGAGTTAAAAGATCTTAAGATTCTTTGGTATTTATTTGATTTACTAATGAGATTAAAACCTTTTTTTTTATTTTAGAGATTAATTTAGTTGAAAGAGAAGTGAGCAAAGCAGAGCAATACATTTGACATCATTTTATTAAACTTCAGATCTTATTAAGAATTTAATATTATTTTTGCCAATATTTTGCAGTGAAATTTCAGTATAAAAAAATCAATTAGATACATGACAGGGTTTAACTCAAAATAGTTTTTAATTTAAAAGACTCGCTTAACTATTATCATATTGCAGAAAATTTTCAATACAACAAAAACGCAATTAAATATTTAGCAAAGAATATCTCAAAATAGTTTTCACTTTAAAATAGCCATTTTAACACAACAAATTGCGAGGGTATTTCGATTCCTTGTAATACTTTTGACATAAATAAGTATGTAAGAGATAATCAAAACAGCGCAGAAAATTCTACTTACATTAAAGGCAATTCAAGAGAAGGTGTAGGCTATAACATCATTTTACTCTTCTTTATTTTTTTTAAATCTATTTGGCAGTCCTTCTAATAGGGTGGAGACAAGGTCGATCGGTGTAGTCTTTTCTTTAGACGAATGGATGTTGGTATTCTCCCATCGAAGCTATTTTTGTCCATATTAACTCTTTCTTTAACCCCAGGGTAGCCACGGATATCACAGACAGTTCATAAAAGAAAAAAACGTTCAAGGGATCACCTATCAACTTTCAGTGAAGATGCACTAAATCATCATTTCCTCGACGATTTCATTACACACACAAATCCAATTTCTGTGCTGCGAATCTCTTCAGACGTACCTGAATTCTGAAATCAAGGCGATGATAAGCACATGGTGATTGTGTTTCGTTAATTTCGGAGAATGCCCATAGGTTTTTTTTTTCTCTTAGTTTCTTAAGACAACATGAGCTTCTAAATCTTCAATGTTAAAGAATCTTGTTCCAACGGTGTGAGTGGGATCAATCATGGTTGCTGCTGTACCCACGCTTGGTAAAAAAAAATTCTTTTAAAGATAGCAGGACCATCTGACACGTCCGTTTTCTTGAGAGACCATCTTCTTCTCTCCTAGTTTTAACAAATCCGAAACATAGTCTGCCCACTGGTCAGGGGGAGGGCTAAAAGAAAGCCTCCTTTCCCCCTACCCCCACTCACTAAAAGAAAAATATCACATCCTTTTTGTCCGAAAACTCCTGCCTTAACTAACTTTTTCCCCGTATCGTGTAATAAAATTTCACACGTGCACTCTTACTTGCTGACGTCAGACGCTCCTATTCGCTAACCTGGTAGGGTTCAACCACTTATGTAAAAGAGGGTGTAATCCACTTTCCACCCTACACATTTTTCTAATGGGCCACCCATCTTTAAATGCCAAGCAAACTATCTATTTCCCACGGCAGTTTCCCATAAAATCGCCCAAATTGTCTGTTTGACAATAACTTTTAAAAGGAGGGTTTTAAAATTGCACCAAGCATTTTACTTAAAAGGCTCATAAAATTTTATATATATGGTTGGCCACCCAAGCAGGCTTTTAGGCTGTGATAACGAACGTAGTAAAAGAAGTGTATGAAATTCACATGGAAAACATGTTTTTACTGCATCCTATGTGACATTACAAAGGCAGACTGAGGGGGTTTTGATTTTACGAGCTGGCGTTGCTATAGTAACACCGCTCTATAGTGGGGGAAATACTTGACCGTTTCCAACAGCTGCCCAAATCCAAGGTTAAGCGAGGAGTTTCGCATTTTTTCTTGGAAAAAGAAGGGAAGGGACATCTTGCTTGTGTTTACGTTCTTAGATAAAAGATTACACGTACCCTAGTATTTGTTTCCACTGAAATAATACGTGTTTTTCTAGATCTGAAACTGAGAAAAAGGAATTCTCTGGCATTAAGTAATATTCTTAAACTATGAAAATTTTGTCTGACATTTTCTTTGAAAAAGGGGGGATATAATTGAAGAAAATTAATAATTTTAAGATGAAAGCATACAATGTTATATATATATATAAAGAGGGGGGGATTTTAATAACACCAGAATTTGTCAAAATAAGGATATTGTTAAATATTCTACAACATGGCTCCCCTATCTTGAAGAAAAAAACAAAAAAAATTTCTAAAACACATTTTTTTTTTTTTGGAAAGGTAAACGAAAACTAAACTCCCAGCGGAGAACTCAATTTTTCCACTCAAAGTAAGTTAACTAAGGATATTAAATTAAAAATTGGGAGAAGCGAAAATATTAGTATGTCCATTGCAATGCTGGGGTATCATCGACATGAGCGCTTGATACTCGAACAAATCAAACAGCGACTCGAAGAGTCTCGAAGCACTACGTACCTGACACACCACTCTGCACAGTCCGGAATGTGCAATATGAGCTGCTTACAACGAATCGATTACCTGAATACTTCCTTAACAGACAGGAACTTTAAGTTGAATAAACCAAAAAAAGTTAAATATTAAGCCATAAAAGTAATCCACAGCCAGCTGAATCCCAATCCCAGCCGTCACACTAGCACAAAGTTATCTGCACAACATAATATTTATCTATAATTTTACCTATTTATACTTTTGATCTAAACATGTAGACAGTGAACTCTCATTTTAGTACTACTAGTACTCTTACTGAATGAACACCACACCTGACCATACATGCCCATTACATCTGCAATTGAGCCTAAAAAAATTCTAAAATAGAGAAATTTAAATTAATGTGGAGGAATAAATATATGAAGGACTGCCAACCGGTACTTACACATATGCATAAACATCAATTAGACACTGGCTGGAGATGCAGATGCATACACATAAAGAAAAAAATCAAATCTTTTGCAAAACACATAACAGTATCTGATTCATAACTTAAAAAAAGATCATTGAAACTAACTTACAGCATTAACATGATATTATATACATACATATGTTTAAATAGAAAAGCATCAATAACATTACAGGGTGTGTAAAATTTGTACTGTGAAAAAAAAATTTTGTAACCCCTATCGTGAAAAAGTTCATTGTCCAAAGGGTGGGGTTTTAACTTGAAATTTACAAATGCACTTACAGACCATTTGTGCAAACAGTGTATGTCTGCAGTTCTGTACTACTAGGAATACACTACCCATAGCTTAGAAAAATTTAGAAAAAGGCAAAAATAAACTACACAAACAATGCAAGGATGGTGATGTATTGTCTACAATCATCCAATAAACATGCCTACCAAATTTAATCAAAGAAGAAAAAAGATTAACAGGAAAGAATAATAATAATAATAAAATAAATAAGGAGAATTTATACATTTACTCATATTTACAGCTAAAGAAAGTAAAACATGTAAAGCATAAAGAACATGAGCGTGTGCTAGTATGGCAGTAGATAACTCACATCAAAAACACAGAGAAGTATAAACATAATACCATTCCGAAAATTTTGCAAAATACCCCAAAATTTATTTATTTCAGAGAGAAAAAAAAAGGATATCTATGTCAAAGATATTGGATACACAATACAAAATACACTTAACTAAACGTAAGTAGACATTTAAACATATCGCTTCAGTTGCAGCACCTAATTTTCGAAACACACCTGAAAATTTCAAACTCCCCAAAATTAGCTTAAATTTTGGCTAAAATTGGCTAAAAACTTTTTAGAAAACTGGTGCGGAACGGTATGCAGGCCATAATATAACACAAAATATGAGAATTTTTCCAAATAGGACATATAAAGCTCCAAAAACTGCTACTAATATTTACGGACGACAAATCAAAACAAACCCATTTTGAAGCTTCAACATTTTCGATATTGAGTTTTAAATTAAATACATTTACCTAGAAACAGATTAAAACACATATAAATACAAATTAATTAAAATATATGTACAGAAAACATTAAAAAAAACAACAAATAAAATCGTTACTCCCTATAATCTGGTCGCACACTTCTATCCCGAAACGAATATTCGGTTCGTGTAGTCGACCTGGATCGACTGACGCGTTTCGATGTCGCGACAGTTCGTATCGAATCACCCGACGTCCCTGCATTGTTGCTATCTGGATGATCAATTTCGTCCCTGACCCTTTCAGCAACGCTAGATGCATCTGGTGAGCAACCTAAACATTCCCCTCCCGGTGCAATCTCTGGTTGCGATTCTATTCCTCCCGGAGCTTCCTGCGGTTGCGGGGAAAGAGCAACAATTTCCGTTGGATCCCTACGTGCGTCATCGGGAGTACTGCCTCTATTTTTATTAGTTTCGATTTCCCTGGTGCTTTCACTTACATTATGTTGCATTACAGGGGGCGGTACCCATGCATAGCATCTCCTACGTCTACTAGTGCGGGGGTGGGTTGCTCGCTCGCTACTCTGAATCGGTTCTGTTTCATCGATGGTCGGACTGTGAATCGAATCCCCATTAGTCGTTTGTTGTTGTTGTGGATTGTTTTGGTCTGAAATCGTTCTGTTTTTGAATAAAGTGAGCCTGTCAATATGCACAACTTGAGTATTTTTCGGGTTAGCAACTAGCGCGATTTTAAAATTAACATCATTTAACTGCTCTATTATAGTGAAAGGACCATTATTTAACTTACTTAATTTTTTTGTATGACCTGGCTCAATTTTAGGTGTGTAAAGCCACACAAGATCACCCACTTTTAGATTTTTACAAACTGCTGTTTTCTCTCTGTACTTTTCTTGCTTCTCAGCTACTGAAATAAGATTGTTGTGAACACTTTGTGCATACACTTTTTGAAGGGCGGGGATTATGAGTTCACAAAAAGATGGTGCATCGTTGTAATTGATTCTAGGTGGTTGTGAAAATAGACTATAGGGAAGGTTTAGGTTTCTTCCATACATTACGGCTGCCGGAGTAAGTTTTGTTGAAGAGTGTACAGCAGTACGCATTGCAAGAAGGGCAAATTTGAGCTTAGTATCCCAGTCAGATTGATTTTCATTCACAATATGAGAGAGTGCATTTTTTAATGTACGATTTTGGCGTTCGATCTGGCCATTGCTAGAAGCATGATAGGAAGTTGTTCTGATATGCTTTATGCCAAACATATTGTACACATGTTCAATTGCTTCTGATATTAAGTTTTTACCATTATCTGTTGTAATATAACACGGTGCTCCATATCGCGATATGAAATCAGCCAAAGTGTCTGCTATCACATCAGATGTGACCGAACTGACAGCATATGCTTCTGGCCACTTTGTAAACGAGTCAATGTAGGTAATTATATACTTATTTTCAGAAAAGGTCAGTGGCAAGACTCCAATTATATCTAAGTGTACTTTATTAAGAGGGAATTGGGGGGTGGGAAGACGTTGCAGTGGTGCAAGATGGTTTGCCTTATGGGCTCTTTTTTCTTGGCAGCTAATACATGATTCCACTAGGTGCTTGACATCTGACGACATCCCCGGCCAGTAAAAATGCTCACGGATGCGGTCAATCGTTTTTTGGAACCCCTGATGACAGGCAGCTAGAGAGTCATGTGTTAGAGTGAATACTTGTAAAATTAATGCTTTAGGAACAACTAATTTGATAGGATTATTTACAATTAAAGAATCTCTCGTATCTTCACATACTAGGATATCATCTCTAAAAAAAAACTTCATGTATTTAGGTGAAATTTCCAAACCTTGCTCTAATTTCTTTACAATCTCACAACACTTCTTGTCCGCTTTTTGTCATTCACTAATTTTTTCTATAAGGTTGGAGTATGGTTCAAAGGATGTCTCTTTAGCAACTTGAATATTGAAATTGCAGCTGACTGCACATGTAGGCTCGTTTACCTTAACAAAACGGGATAAAAAGTCTGCCACACTATTACATTTACCACGGACGTAACTTATAGTAAAGTTATAGTCTGATAGAGTACAAATCCATTTTGCCATTCGTGACGTCGGGTCTTGAATCTTTAACATGAAAGTTAGTGGTGCATGATCTGTATAAATGGTGAAATGAGTGTTGGCAAGGTAGCATTTAAAATGGGCAGTGGCCCAGACAAGAGCAAGAAGCTCCCTCTCAGTGGCCGAATATCTTACCTCAGCATCTTTGAGTCTCCTGCTAGCAAAGGCAACAGGGTGTATCATCTTGTTCTCGTCAAGTTGTGAAAGGACTGCCCCTAGAGATTCACTACTTGCATCTGTATATATAATGAATTCTTTGTTAAAATCTGGCAAGGTGAGACATGGTTTTGAGATAAGCGCTTGCTTAAGATCCTCAAATTCCTTTTGGGCTGCCTCATTCCAGACAAAATGCCCAGTTTCTTTAGTTAAATCTATTAAATTAATTGCTCTTTTAGTAAAATCTGGGATAAAACGTCTGTAAAAAGAAAGTGTGCCGATAAAAGATCTGACACCTTTACGAGTAGTAGGAGGTTGCAATTTTTCAATAATTTCAATATTTTTATTAATGGGAGACACTTTGCCACTATGAATTTCAAAACCAAGATATTGAATTTTATCTGTTAAAAATTTACATTTGCTAGGTTTAAGTTTCAGTTTGTGTTGGCGAAGCCTTTCAAATACAAGATTGAGTTTCTTGATGTGAGACTCAATGTCTTTCGACGAGACCACTATATCATCAATGTAGACCAAAATACCCAAGTTTCCTAGGTCCCCAAAAATGGCATTCATAAGTCTTTGGAACGAATTACCAGAATTCGCCAAACCGAAGCAGTTGCGGGACCACTCAAATAATCCTTTATGTGTTATAATGGCTGTCTTATGCTTGTCCTCAGGTCTAATAATTTGTTGAAAAAACCCACTCGTGAGATCAAGAGTTGAAAATATTTAGCACCTGACAAAGAATCTACAGAGTCTGTGATATTAGGAATAGGGTACGCATCTTTTACCAAATTCTTGTTAAGCTTTCGAAAATCGACAGCTAGGCGATAACTACCATCTGTTTTTTCCACTAAGATGACAGGAGAGGCAAATTCTGACATTGAAGGTGACAAAATATTAGCTTCTAACAAAATATTCAATTGATCCTCCATTTCCTGGCGCAGTTTGTAGGGAACTCTATAAGCTTTGCAGCGAACCGGTTTGTCAGAAGTTAAGTTTATAGTATGGGGAATTGTGTTACATCCGGGTAAATCGAGTACAGAGGCTGCAAACACATCTTTATTTTTATCAAGGAATTCTTGCATTTGAGTTTTTAAAGGAGGTGTTAAGTGATCCAAATTAATTTCTGAACTCCACTTTAAATCAGCGTGATCAAAATCTGCTATTGGGGTGTCAAAATTTACATTATAGGTTAAGTTACATTTACTTGGAGTTGAATTACATTTACTTGAAGTTAAATTACATTCATCATGAGTTAAATTTAAGTTATCTGTACATTTAAGAATTTTAGCTACAAACGTTCCTTTATTTAAGTGAATCATATTGTCTGAAAAATTAGCAAAAGATAAAAATAAACCATGCTCTTGTGTGCAAATGGTTCTGGAAATAAGGAGGCCTTGATGCAAACTCCTAGCAAGGGGTTCTAACATTATAGGATCATTTACTCTTACATTTAATTCTTTACTACACTTAACATTTGTCAAAATTTTAGTTTGGGGAGGGATTGTTATTTTATCACATAATGCGGCTATACCTATGATGGTTTTGTCATTACTCTCATTTTCATTAACTTTATTTTCACTTTCACTATTCTCATTGTCACCACTTAAATCCTCCTCAATATCAGCAATTTGCACCGCATCAGGTTTCTTTTTATCTACTCCTTGCTGTATCCTACCTGTGTCTTGCGAAATAAGGTTTACTTGGTGAACATGAGTAGTTTGTGGTATATTGTGGTTATCTATGGTACTCTCAACTTCCTCGGTGATTTTCTCCCTTTGCAAGTCACTATTACTTTCATTTAGTAACTTCTTTTGCCCTCTATTACCTAATTCTTCCTTCTCATTACTTATGGTACCCTGAACTGCCTCTATACCACTACTACAGGCTACTTTTTGTTCACTATTAGCTTTGTTTACACTTTCGCACTGGTAGTTCTCACAAGTAAATTTCCCACAATTTGTACACATTTTTGCTATATTACATTTACATTTACAATTACATTTACTTGAATTATTTACAGCATTATTTACAAAGTTTTGACACAATTTGGTACTATTCTGACACTTTTCTACATCCTCGGTTACTGTGCTAATACTATGGCAACCTGAATTTCCCTCAACTTTGGAATGATCCTGGTCTTCAGTTGTTTGTTTACTTTGTGTTTGTTCAGAGCTTTTAAGACTGACAGTATTATTTGAACAATCAATGGTAACTCTGTACTTTTTTAAAAGAGGCATTCCTAAAATGGCAGAAAATTCATCCGCCAGTTTCCCTGGGACAACAAAAAATTTAGCACTGCACAGAATATCATTAATTTTAAACGTTGCTACCACACATTGATTTAGATTCATTTTCTCGCCAGTTACAGTCACAATGGGTGTGCAACATTCCTCTACGTTACTCTCCAAAAAAAAATTTAGCATAGCACTACTCAAAAGATTTATCGCAGATCCAGAATCGCATAATACAGTGATAGTTTTATTATTTACAATCATACTCGTCACTGGGAGACTGTACACTTGTGGGGAAAAAACACTATATACTGGGGTGGAGTCGTTCGGCTTCTGGGGGATCAGTCCGACCATTTCAGATCCAGCCTTATTTAGTTTAAAGGTACTTTAGGAGCACCCTGTGTATTGCTGTCACTACTAGGTTGATTTACATTTACATTATTCGTTTGATCCCTATTACTATTCCCTTGATTATCAGTATCCCTATTGCTATAATCATTCCTATCCCTATCACTATAATCATTTCTGCCCCTATTGTTATTACCACTTCTACCCCTAGTTCCCCTATAGTTAAAGTCCTGTCTATCTCTACCATTATAATTATAATCATTTCTGTCTCTATTTTCCCTAAAATAAGTATTATCAGGCTGGCCAGGATACCCTCGATAATTGTTGCCATAGCCCTCACGGCCCCTATAGTTACTAAACCTGCCCCTACCATAATTGTTTTGATACCTAGCTTGCGGGCAATCTCGTGCAAAGTGGCCTATCTCAGAACAGATGTAATACGAAAAATTACGCATATTTGTTCTTTCCTGGCTCTGCACCTCGCTCCGTTTATCATTACTTTGCACTAAACTTTCGATTTTCGCTGTGAGTAATTCCACTTGTTCCCTTAGTTTATTTATTTCCTGCTGTGACTGTTTCGATTCGCTTTTTGGGTGCACAGCGGCACACGCTACACTTTGTTGTATACACTGAGGTGTAAAAGGGGTACTAACGTCATTTTGCAGATTGTAGAAAGGGTTTACACTAACACTCCTACATGCTTTTTCTTCTAAAAGCGCAACTCTGAGGATTTCTTCGGGTGTCTGTGGATTTTTTGTGATAACCCCCCTCCTAATTTCAGGGGAAAGGTTACCAAGGAGCATCGAGTGCAAAATAGCATTCCTATTTTTTTCTACTACATCACCCTGCAGCCCATCAATATCCAACGCTTTAAGCGACATATCATATGCCCTATCATAGAAATCCTGCACAGACATATGGGGTGTTTGCTTGAAACTGAAAAAAATCGAGAGTGCCACATCCGGAGTGATATGGTGGGTATATCTTTCCTTAAAAATTTTTATAATATCATCTACTGTTTTTCCCTTATTAAGCTTATATAATCTAGCTGCTCCCCCATTTACTCTACTAAACAAAGCAAACTTTTTTTCTTCCTCTTCCCATTTGAAAAAATTAGCCAAACTATCAAATTTTTCAAAAAATTCATTGAAGTGCACTGAATTTGCCTCAGCGCTAAAAGGTGGAATGGAGGAAATATTTTCCATAAGTGCATTCTTCTTTTGGACCAGTGCAAAATCTTTGATGTGCTCGTCAGTAGCCATAATTAGTACAAGAAAATTTCAAGAGGGGTGTAACTATTCACAGAAAAGTAAATTCATAAAAATAAATACCAAGAAAACTCTTAAAATTACACCAGTATGGAAAAAAAAATATCCACAGCAATCCTTAATCAGTAGTACAGAACCACACACTTACCTTTCACATATGTTTATATAAAACTGCAACAAAATTTCAAAAACAACAAACCAGGACTAAATGTCGCGGTACCATTCTTGTTGGGTGGTTTTCTCTTCTTCTAATTACACTCCACTTTTAATTTACTCAATTAACTGTCACTAATGATATTAGCCTGACCTTAAATTTTTAAACAAGGTGTGAACAGTTTACCAACACCTGGATGTTGTTACAAAAAGAGGAAAAATAAAAATAAGCAATATGCTTAGAAAGATACTAATTTGATTTTAAAAAAACTCATAGAATAATTACCAATAGAAAAAAAACAAAACAAAGAGGAAATGCATAAACTAACTTAAAGTAAATCGAAAAATTACTATTAGTAATGTGAAATTAAACCTTAATTATTTAACATTAACAACATCCTCAACCATTCACAACTTATGAAGAGAAAACTACCAACACTTCTGAATTTGAGAATACAATGCATTCACAATAAAATAAGAAAAGCTAAATTGATTACCACAGAACTTCACAACCGAAAGGCAAACTCTTGAGTCCGCATTATACCAAATAATATGTTTTGATAATTTAAAAGGATTTAATATCAAGATTGTGACTGCACTTATACTCTCAAATCCAGGGGCCACATAATCGTATAGTAGATCATTAGCATTGAAAATCATTAAATCTAACTGATGTTTTACACTGCAAACAAAATTACTTCTTGAATTCTTTTCCTTTTTTTTATATTTTAGGAGTTGCCCTGAACATTCTAGCAATTATATCAATTTCAGTTTTTTTTTTTAATTTAATGAACAATACATACTCTTTTCAGAAGTTAATTACTTATATATAATACTTTATTTATTTATTTATTTTTTTTACTGAGGGAACATATGTGCGACTGAATTTCCGTCTAAAATGAATCTTGTTACCATATTACCTAACTCCTTAATTTAAAGACTTAAGAACCAGCATAAGTATAACCAGAAAAGTAAGTTAATAAGAGGGGTAACACACATTAAAATTAATCCACATAACACTCATAAAATGAAAGGGAAATGCATAGTAAGTATAAAAGCCATTAATCAAAAAAAAAGGTAACACATCACCAGGCGAGGAAAACTCCGGTACCGCATAGACACGGAGGACCTGGATCGGACCAAGAGTTCACTTGAGGCACGATGAGCCGCCGCGTTACCGGCGAGTATCCGGCCCGTTTCCATGCGGGAATAGCGTTCGATGGTGGACCTGCCGGCCGACCCCCTCCATGGGTCACGGCACGACATGGAGCAACCAGAACCATACTGGCCTCCCCACGCGACCGCTCCTTGGTCAACGGGGGCACCGCCAAACCCTACCACCCTTAGGGTCGGCTCACAACTGCTCCAGCTGAGGTCCTCGGAGGGATGAGCCACCCAAGTCATAAAGTAACCTGGGCGCTGTCCGTAACCCTCGCCCTTCGGTTGCTCCGGGAGTCCCTGCATGGCATTCCCGCGAGCCCCGTCGTCACTAGCTAGCACCGAGGACTTTCCACTACAAAGCCCTCACTCACACTTCAGGCTCCCTCTTAGTCAATTGGTGGATGGGGTCCTATCGCCTTAGCTATCCTTTGCCCAGAGTCACCACCCGGCCACCGCCGGCTCTGGGATCAGACTATGGAGTGTCGCTACCCGGCTTGGCCAGAGAACCCGGCTGCCGGGGGTGGATGCACGTCAACATCAAAACCGTGTCCACCCATGCACGACCTCCGCTAACCGTGGCCACCGTGCTCAACGCCTGTCGGAGATGAGCCTCTCGAGGAGGTGGCGAATCGTCCCCATCCGGCCCCCTCGCATTCGTACACAACGAACTCTGCCGAGCTTCCGGTCACCTCCCCCACTCAAGGGGTCGGGTCGGAACCACCCGGAGGGGCGGCCACTAACGGTTCGGATATAGCGAACAAAAGCTTTGGTCCCTTGGAGTCCATTATAACGGGGTTGTATTGCATTTGTTCCTTCCTGATTTCATTATTTTTTTTATTAATTAAAATATTACTGTTATCTCGCACATCTATTATTTGTCGATTTCTGTTTAAAAGAATTAATCACAATAGGAAATTTTATACCAAATTACTTTAGGGCATCACGAGAAATGCACTAAGAACATAGCAAGTATTGAAATTTGTTGCTATTATTATTAAATGCATGCCACCACTTGCCTTTCCATATGGAGATCAAATGCATGTTGATTGAATACAAAGATTAATTTAAGTAGAAAAGTATTAGCGCAAATAGACAATAATGCCTGATAGAACTGTATTTACATTTTAACTGCTCACACTTACCCTTATATTCCTATAACTGAAAAAAAAGGTGTATTCTATACTTTCTTAAAGTTGTCTTTTTCTGCTAATCGGTATATAGGTGTGTATAGTACTTGGTACAAATTTTATGTATACATACAATAGGTATGAAAGTTTTAGTCACTTCAGCATAATTCACGAAAAATTTCAAAACATAGAAGGGGACCCCCCCCCCCCCGATAAATGTTTGCACCTGGGCCTCGCACAGTCTAAGTCGGTCCCTCATTATCTGCATGTCAGCGTGTTACACACATTTTTTTATGATCGCTGTAACTCAACAGCGAAAGAAATGTGTTTTGGGAAAAGTACGCTTTTTCATCAGGCGCAAAAGAAAGACCTACCATTAGGAGAGCAGAAAGATTTTTTTTTTCACTCTCGCAATGGTAATAGGTACTACAGGTCGTACGTACACATCAGTTGTAGCACTTTGTAGAAAAAATATAACGGCTTATTCCAGAATCAGAAAAATGCTGTTTTTAGGCTCAGTCTGCTGACAAGAAAACTTGACTATATCGGTAGGCAGAGAACGGAAGAACAAGAAGGAATGCTGCGATACACAGGTGCATGAAAGAACCAATAGGTCTCATTAAATGATTATATTAAGACAAAATGAAGCTGATCTATTTATATAACGCTGAACATTAACGGGTTAATGGCAAGATTTTCTTCCAATCAATGCAATCGTTTAAACTAATTACTACAAGCTACATTTCTTTTGAAAACTGCTTTTACTTCATTAACAAGAACGTAAAAGGAAGCATAGATTGTGAAACACTTTCCAGCCCAATCAGAATACTATAATAAAGCTTCACAGTTTAATAATGTAAAAAAGAATGTCTAAATAAACAATTTATAAAACGTATAACACATTTGAAAACAACAATTCAGCAATTCCCATAAAAAATCGAAAAAAAAAATTCTGAATTTTTTTGAGCAGCCCTGTATAGGAACTATAGATTTATCATACAAAACAAAGGATACCAAATTTAGTTCAGTTAATAAACGCATAGCACATCTAGAAATTCCTCTTTAGCTATTTCTACCAATAAACGGCAGTGTACTTTAGATATTTTGTACAGCCCTGTATATGATCTACAGAAACACACTAAGTAAAATGCACTACAGCCTAAGTAATATGCAGCAAAAAAAAAAAAAAAAAAAAAAAAAAAAAACGGGTACTATAAAGGAAAACGCGCTCCCAGCAAATATTATTCTTAGAGAGTACCATAACCAAATTATTTAGTGCGTACCTGTATCTGAATGATTAATATTATGAACGCCATATTCTATAGTAACTATCTTGCAGTGCGCCACAGATATATATATCAATTTAAATATATTTCAAATAGTGTAACATGAATGAAATGCGCCTGAAAAGATTTTTTCCCCATAGACCGTTAGGTAATGGAATTCTTTTGAGTGTCTCTGTAAAGGAACTATAGCAGAAATACGTCTTATTTTCATTAGGAAACTTTCCATAGTGAATATCAATAACATATATCAATTTTATGGCGATGTGATTATATTTACGTATGAGTTAGAACACGGACATTCAGATGCGAGACCGACAGACAAACCGAATTTCATAAACACTTTTCAACTATGTTGGAAAGTGTTAAAAACTATATCAATATTTATACCATTTTAAATGACTAATTTTTGACTTCGAAATTGAGAAAAATTAATTTCATAGGAAAGAAAAATTTCGGTCTATAACTGTATCATATGCGTCTTTTCAACATAGAGAAATTATGTTATCATTTCTTCACGATATGATCAATGAATTGATTTTACTATTAAAACAATCTTTAGAATAAGACATATGATAGACGTTAAAGATACCTAAAAGTTTTTTCAATATTTTTACACCTCTTAACTTACAATAAAATATATTGAGGTTCGTTATCTGTACTTAATGAGAGTGAGTACTAAATGAGTAATGAGAAACCTGTACTTCAGCATTCTGTAGATATTTTAGAAAATGTTATTTCTTATTTCTATCATATATTTCCGGATGTGAAAACTAATTGCAATAACCGCATGTATTGAAACTACATCAACATTTATATCATTTTAAATGACCAATTTTTGACTTCGAAAATCAAAGAAATTAATTTGGTAGGAAAAAGACATTTCTGTATATGGCTGAACCATATCCGCCTTTTTAAATTACAGAAATTATTTTTTCATTCCTTCACGATATGATCAATGAACAGATATTATTATTAAAAACAATCTTTAGAATAATACAGATGATAGATGTTAAAGATACCTAAAGTTTTTTTTCAATATTTTTACACCTCTTAACTTACAATAAAATATATTGAAGTTCGTTATCTGTATTTGAGTTATGAGAAACCTATACTCTTTCATCATTCTTCAGATATTTTAGAATACGTTATTTCGTCTTTATATCATATATTTTATGGATGTGAAAACTGATTACAATGACTGCATATATTGAAAATAGATCAATATTTATACCATTTTAAATGCGTAATTTTTGACATCGAAAATGAAAAAAAAATATGAATTTTGTGGGAAAGAAAAATCTTTTTATATGGCTGTACCATATTCGTCTTTAGAAGATACAGAAATTATTTTTTCATTCCTTCAAGATATGATCAATGAATTGATTTTACCATCTTTAGAATAATACAGATGATATATGGTAAATATATATAAAAGTTTTTCAATATTTTTACACCTTTTCACTTACAATAAAATATATTGAGGTTCGTTATCTGTATTTGAGTAATGAGAAATCTATACTCGTTCATCATTCTTCAGACATTTTAGTAAACTTCATTCCGTATTTCTATCATATATTTCCGGATGTGAAAACTGATTACAATAACAGCAGATATTGGAAATATATCACTATTTATACAAATTTAAATGACTAATTTTTGTCTTCGAAAATGAAGAAAATTAATTTTGTAGGAAAGAGAAATTTCCGTATACGGCTGTACAATATCCGTCTATTTAAGACACATAAATTATTTTTTCATTCCCTCCCGATATGATCAATGGATTGATTTTACTATTAAAACCAATCTATAGAATAAGATATATGATATATGTTAAAGATACCTAAAAGTTTTTTCAATATTTTTACACCTCTTAACTTATAGTAAAATATATTGTGGTTCGTTATCTGTACTTGAGTAATGAGAAACCTATACTCATTCATCATTCTGCAGATATTTTAGAAAAGGTTATTTCGTATTTCTATGATATGTTTCTGGATGTGAAAACTGATTACAAAAATTGCATATATTGGATAGAGCACAGTTTCGGTGAGTTAGCAGAACTTTTTTTCATTTTCAAGAAAAGGAATATAGTATATATTTCAAGAATTACGTTCAGGAACTAAACAAACTTCTTTTTAATGTAAAATATCCAATTAATTCAATTTCTGTAACATTTTAGCTTTATTTTTTTTGTTAATACAAATAAGATATTTTCCCAAGAAGAAAAACAATACTGATCCAATATTGTTTGTATTACACTGTAAAAAAAAAAAATAAATAAAATAAAAATAAAAAATAAATCTGTAAAGTTACTAAAGTTTTTCTAGGAAACTGGGATTCCTAGAACTTTTTATGTAACGACAACAAGAAAAATTCCTGTAACAGACGCTGTTACAGGAATTTTTGTTGTCGACATTACATAAAAAGTTCTAGGAATCCCAGTTTCTAAGAAAAAGTTTAGTAACTTTACAGATTTTTTTTTTTACAGTGTAGCTATATCTTACCCGCTATTGGCAAACCTGGCATGACATATTGCCCCCAAATGAAGATGCCAATACTGCACATCATAAGATTTACAATATTCACCCACCATTTACTTATATTGCAAAGATATTGTTAAAATATATATAGCTATTTCATTGGCGATATTTTTAGCACAAAAACATTATTTTACCAATATTTATATTTCATTTTAAGAAGTTCAGACGAATGCAATATTAAAAAAACGTTTGGCCCTAATATAACCAATATTGACTTCTTACTGGGGATTTATCTGCATGTTATAATTTTGAGATATTTTTACCAAAAAACATTCGTTTATTCATCATTGCTTTTATGAAAATACTTTCGTTGTCTTACCTTCTAATAATTTTTTTTTAATGGCTCTTATTTTTTTTCATTTTACACAATGATTTACCTCTTTGTAAATGCATAAACTGAAATTATTGACTTATAAAATAAGAAAAAATAAATTATCTCTCAAAAAAAAAAAAAAAAAAGTTACTAGACTGTAAAAAAAACTAAGGTTACTAAGAATTTTGTAGAAAACTCGGATTCCTAGAACTTTTTATGTGACGGCAACAATATAAAATTATGTAACAGATACACTTTTGCAACGTAAATCATCTGTAGGGTTATTAAGAATTTTTTAGAAAACTTGGATACTTAGAACTTTTTATGTAACAGCAACTCGGGTTACAGATGAAATTTTAGGAAGATTACTATAATTTTAGTAGATTCTTTTGTAAAGCTATAGATTTCTGTAGATTTACAAGAACCAGTTTTGTAGGTTTACATCTTTTTTTGTACACTGTACAGATAAAATTTGAGTAAGCATACAGATTTCTGTAACTTGATATATGTAGAATTACAGATTATTTTTACAGTGTATATGAATGTGGCATATGCCGCTTTTAAAGATAGTGCAACACATTACTTTATCTCCATTTCACGACATGACTAATGAATTCATTTTATTATTAAAAGTAGTTTACCGGTTTTAATTAGAGATCGACCGCACTGCAAATAAAGGCGTCTTAAATTCAAACACATATGTGACTGAAAAAGTAATTCAGGCACTTAAGTGTCTGAATATGAAATTTCAGACATCACAGGCGTCTGAAATTAAGACACTTAAGTGTCTAACTATGATCATAGTATAAATACTGTAAACGAAATGTCTGAAATTTAGACACATAAGTGACTTAAAATAAAGTGTTCAATTTTCAGACATTTTAAAGTGTCTAAATTTTTAAGACACGTGTATGTGTCTGAATTTAAGACATTTCAAACGTCTGAATCGCATCCATCTTTGATCAACCTGCATGTTCGGCAATAGGCATAGGCAGCCGTTTTTTCACTTTTTTGTTTTTGTAAGCTTTATACACTGTCAGGACTGAAGCTAGCCTTTTTTGCACCCGGGACAAACATGGATTAGCATCCCCCCCCCTCTCCTCCGCAAAGTATACTTACAAAGAGAATTTTACTAATTTTCTAATAGCCTACTTATTTTAAAATTTAGAATATGTAATCATAAAATATGTAATACTGAACTACGTAATCTGCTTTGTCAAATATTTATTCATTAAAATCTTGAAAACGGAATCGAAAAAAATTCCGCTTTATACAGGATTCTTATGCCATATCATATCATCTTTAGATTCTTCTATGCTTTGGCATACCCCAGACAGATGATTTTAACAATACTGTGCTACATAAATGTGCGAAAAATCGGCAGACAATACCTTTGCCCGGGGCAACATGCTCCCTCTGCCCCCCCCCCCTTAGTTTCGACCTTCTAACACTGTGAAAAAATATCCGTTTAAAATATAGAAATTGTACTGCCAGTCGAGACGCAAATTTACGAAAAGAAAAAATTACATTAAAAAATGTAATTTTTTCTTTTCGTAAATTCCAATAAAATTTCCATTTTTTGCATATTTCTGTATTTAGAAGGTTCCGTTTAAAAGTAAAATATAATCTTTCAAAGACGAACCCATACAGACATGATATTAGACATAATTTATTTATTTGTACTCAAACTTCAAATTTTTGTTAATCGCTTATAATTCGATATGTAATTTATTCATCAAAAATTGTCATACATGCTTCATAAGAATCTCTTTGGATTTGAAAATAATCATACTAGTATACTCTTAAGATATGAATGTGGCGCCATCTACTTTTAAAGAATTTATTTAATTATCTATTTCTCTTATTTATTATATTTAAGTATTTGTTTAATTATTTATATAATTAAAAAACTCAAAGTACTTATTTAATTTTTTGGAATTATTTACAATATCTCTGAAATTTTGTACACTAACCTTTTAGCTAAAGATTGAGTTCAGAAGTAATCGCATTTCATTGTCAGAAAAATTACTCTGAAAATCAAAAATATTTACTCTGGATTTCTACTGATGTATGTTATATGCGTAAAACAAGGATTTTTATAACTAAATGTCAATATTTTGACAGAAAAATTATACACAATATTTAAAACTGAGAAATTTGGTTCAGAATATGCAGCACAGGAAGGAATTAATCAGTCCAATTTCAAAAATTTTGCCATATATTCAATCATCAGAAGAAAAAAAGAAAGAAAGAAAACAGAGCCCTCAATACTTTTCCGTTAAATTTATACGCTGTCTTTGGGCAATAAAAAATTCATTTTTTTAATGAAAGATTTTTTTTTTCACCGCTAAACGGTACAGGTCCCGAATTAAATGTTTTCACAATGCATATGTAATATGTACACTTTTAAAACAATAAAAATATTTTTCCACCCTCAACAGCTTGAAATTTTCTGAGATATTTTCAGGCTCATTTTTAAAAGTAAAAACATGAAACCTGCTGAGGTTATTTTTGAAGAGATGTATAAGAGGCCATGTGATTTCATTTTTAGCTCAATTATTTACAATTTAATTTTTAAACAATTGTTTTCTCAGAATAACCATTTTTTTTATTCCCTGATCTCGCGCCTCTGAAAATTCGATTTAAAACACCAACTTTGACAACATTTTTTACGATATTTTGTGCATTTATCAAAAAATCGAGAAGCACGGCACATTGTGTAGTTTCCAAATAAGAAAATTTTTTAGTTTGATGCGATTGAGAGCAAAAATGAATTTAAAAATGAATCAGAAAATAAATAGTTTAGATTAAAATACATCCTTAATATTTCAAAAATAAAGTTTCCTCTGTATAAAACGATAATATTTTTGTTCTAAAAAATTTTTTCCGCTAGAAGAAAAAACCTTTTTGCTGGTTTTTAACGCATGAAACTAAACAAATATTCAAAATACGTGTGTAAAACGTTAACTGGATCAGAAAAATATCTACCACTACCGTTTCATTGAGTAGCATAATAAGTAACAATATTTGAGCTTGAAGCTAACGCAGTCGTGGCCGAGTGGATAAAGCGACAGTTTGGAAGCCAGCAGGTCCCGGGTTCGAATCCTGTCAAGGGTAAGTTTGATATTCTGATGTAATGTGAGTTAATAAATCCTGTGAAATGTAATGGACTTTGGTGTTTCCCCAGTCAGTTAAATATGCAGTTTCCCTTTCCATAAAAGATTAATTTTTTTTTTTTTTTTTTTTTTTTTTTTTAAATACAGAAATTTCCAAAAAAAAAAAATAAATTTTTCAACGGAAGAAAATTCCCATTAAAATACGTAAATTGATGTAAATTGTACTGGTGTTTTGATTGGCGGTACAATTTCCATATTATAATAGATTTTTTTAAAAGTGTATAATGCTTATTTAAAAAAAAAAAAAAAAAAAAAAAAAAAAAAAAAAAAAGTAAAAAAGAAAAAAAAAGAAAAAGACTGCTTTTGCATAGAAATGAAAGGTGGTCAAAGATGGATGCAATTCAGACGTTTGAAATGTCTTAAATTCAGATGCATACAAGCGTCTTAAAAATTCAGACACTTTAAAATGTCTGAAAATTGAACACTCCGTTTCAGACGCTTATGTGTCTGCATTTCAGACATTTCAGTTTACAGTGCGAAAATTCGTTTCCGTTTTCGTTTTTGTTTTCGACCCAAAATCTGAGTTTTGCCGAAAATTTGGCCGGACGGAAACTATCTGTATTCCAAAAATCTCGTTTATTCCTTCGGAAATTTTCCACATTACTCAACATCGCTCCATATTTTCCACATTGATTTGAGCTGTATCGGCTCAAATGAGACACTCTCTATTTATTGCTTCGAACTTCACTGATTATAATTATCAGTCATGACCGACTCAAGACGTTAGTTGCAAAAGTCTCATAAAGCAAGCGATGAATAAAAGACTAAACTTTGAAGACTCTTTTCACTTGCTCATTAATAGTTGCAGATTTAACAATAACATTTTTTTAGTTTCAAACCGCAGAAGGGATTCGTATACCCTTTGAAAAAGTTCTAGAATAATAGATGATTATTTACAAAAATTATTATAAAGATAAATCGAGGTATTTATACCTAAAATATTTTTTTATTAGGTGAAATTTCTATAATTTGAAAATCATCCCTTGTCGTTGATGAATTAATTACATTTTGTTTTACATGAAAATAAAAAGTTTTGGTCAGAGTCACAGAGAGCCAACTTGGGCCACACGTATAATTAATTAATAATTATGTATATTTATGAATGTATTAACTATTTAAAAAACTTTTTGGACATTTTCGCTTTTGTTTGCGGCAGAAAATAGAAAGATTACCTAAATGCCATTTCGGTTTTAAAAACCTCTTTCGGTCAGTCCTTAGTTATAATAGAGATGATTTATCTCATGAATATCTACAAAAACAAAACAATGGATAGAAAAGTTTGTACTATAATTCAAAAATCAAACAGAATATTGTTTGTCTGATTTCATAGAAAATTTTTGCTTAGGTATTTATTTTCATTTAAGACTTCTTTTAAAATATCTTCAGTAAGTAACATTTCGTGAAAATCGCTTTTACTTTCTTAACTATACATCAATATTTATATTCTAGTAAATTATTAAAAGTTGACTTGGAAAATTAGAACATTACGAGTTTTTTTTTTTCGAAGCAAAGATAAAAAAATCTCTATGTGACTGTACTATATGCTCCTTATGTATTGTTGTGCTTAATTTATTTATGCGTATAGCTAAGCAAATTGGCTATATTATTAACTTTCATGACCGGTCCTCTTATTAGTTGCGTTCGTAATTATATAAACATGTAGCACCTATAGTCTTCGTCTGGTCTGTCTGTCTGTCGCTCTCTCCGCGTTAAGCAGCCCAAAAACTACCCAACTGAAAAATGAAATTTAATATATATAATGGTTGCAGTATTCTGTCTAGTCATTTAAAAGTTTATGAAAATCGAATCAAAACTTAAAAAGATATTAATCAAAGTTTTCTCCATTCTATTAAATCACATTATACATAATTAATTCAATGATGTCCCAAGATAGGAAATAATGATAGATTTCTATGGTGATTAGTCCAATAAATCCTATCATACGTAATTAATTCAATGATATCTCATGATAGATAATGATTCTAGGTTGTCACCGTGATTACGTCCTGTTAAAGATGGAGTCATACTATTTTCGTATTATTGAATATAATATTCGTATATGTAATCGTAATAAATTTTGTATTAATGCAGTTTTGAAAAATAGTGCAACATATATTGCACCAAGTTCTGAATATGTATAACTCTAGTTATAGTATGAATGCACCGCATTTGCCACGTTTGACGTACAATTTCTTGTTTTAGTATTTGGAATATTGTATGAATAGTGAATGAATTGCATGAATTATATGTTTGGAATATGGTATGTAATACATTAATCACACTTTCCTCAACAGAGTGCAGTAAAATTTGCAATAATGTATGTAACACACATACATCATACTTTCCTCAAAAGAGTGAATTAAAATTTAAACTATACAAACATTCAACAAAAATACTTCTCCGATTTTGCAGGGTTTTTTTTATGAAAGTGATTTTTATTTTAACCTTTTTTCATACTTTTTATACGAAACTTTTCTTAAAAACGCTGTTATTTCTTTAAACATCAACATTTACATCATTGTAAATGACTAATGGTCGACTTGGACAATAAGAAAAATAAATTGCTTTTCGAAGAAAAGGAAAAAAAAATCAATGTTATCTGAACCATACGCTTCGTTTAAAGATACTGCATCGCATTACTTTTTCATTCTTTCGCGATATGATTAATGAATTGATTTTTCTATTAAAAGCTATATTTACAAGTTATAAGATAGAGGGCTTATATTATGGATATCTGAAAGTTTTTTCAATATTTTCTACACCTCTCAGCTTGCGATTTTATGCATTGGGGATCGTTATCAGTAGTTGACTAATGGGAAACCTATAGTGATTCATCATTCTACAGATATTTTCGAAAACGTTATTTAATACTTCTATGAGATATTTCCAATTTTGAAAAGGGTTTATAGTAATTGCATATTGAATAGGTCACATTTTCAGTAATAAAACAAAGCATTTTCCTTTTCTCTTTTTTTTTGTTATATAAAAAATGAGGTCATGGCATTTCTTTCAAAAATTATACTCCGTGAATCGATTTTTTATGTTTTTGCCCAGGAAAAAGTATACAGTAAAGAAGACTGGTGAGGGTTGACCCACCCTTCAGTTTTCATATTTAAAAGATTTTCCAAGTTTTTCCAATAAGTAGCAACCAAAGCTACTGAAATGCTCAAACAATTGTCTTTGTTTCATGAAGGTAATTGAAACAGGAATGGAAAATCCATTATGAAGTGTTTCAGCTTAAAAAATGCATTTTTTTAGAAAGGTTTTGCAAGATTTTTTCAAACAAAATATATCATAGAAATTTAAGTAAGTAGGTTTTAAGTAAAGTAGAAATATTAAGCCTTCATTCCAGGCATAAAGACCGTACACTAAATTAGGTTAAACATAACCATGTGCTATACTTTGATTTGTGGCTATGTAGGGAGGCTTGACCCAATCATTGTGGGCAGGGTTGACCAGATGGCCAAAGCTCATTAAATGCTTAGGGAAATTTTTTTATTATACACTGTACATAATGAAGGGTTAATGGCTATATTTCCAAAATAATGTTAATTTATTCTGTACAGTAAAATGGAGTAATAGAAAGGGAAATTTTAAAATTATAAATGAGAAAGTTGGTAGGAACTTTTATAGTACGGAATAGTTGGTAAATATACAGTGTGTCCACGTATAACCTGACCGACCTTTATTTTCGCAACCGTTGGTCCTAGATGCATACTTCCAATTACAAAAATGGTCAAAATTAGGTGCAGGGTTAAGATAAAAAAAGTTTGAAGCGAAAAAACAATGTAGTGAAGAATTACAGAATCTTAATTTTTATACGGTCCCCTGGTCCTATAAGTTATATTTAGTAAAATTTCCCTGTTACACTGTCAAGTAAGGCAAAAAAAGTCCTGTTATTCTACGATTAAAATTGACCGAGTAATAGCTGTTTAAAGTTGGAGTACATTTTTTGCTGCATATTAGGGGTCATTCACAAATTTAGTAGAAATATAATTTCGTCAGATATATTAAAGAAATGGTTCAGAGTAAAATTAGCATTGCAATATAAATTTGAAATCTTTAATCATTCTGACATATTACTGCAAAATGTACAATTTGTAACGAATATTATAAGAGGATAAAATAACAGATTTTTTGTTAAATAAAAGGATGAAAAACAACAGCCTCAATTCTTTACAAAATGATACATACTATTTTTAAATGGTGTTAGATTACACTGTCTTTCAAATTTCGGCATGTTTTTTAGCTTTTAAAAATTGATTCTTATGTATTTTTTAGCAATGAATCCGAAAAAGACCTTCATTTTAAACTATCACGTCAAATTTTTTTTTCAAATCACAAATTTCAAAGTTAAAAAGCTAAAAGTTAAAATTGATACCCCCTCCCCTCCCAATCTCATCGAACACCCGAGCTGTTTAGCGGTAAGAAACCCAGTATAAGCCAAAAAATCTAATAAATTATTGAATTAAATAAAATTAAACTGAATAAAAAAGTCTTACATCTATTTTATATTATCAGATTTTTCGCTATTTTTTTAACTTGAAACTTACGATTTGCGAAAAATCTTGACATGGTGGTTAAAAGAGAAGGTAAGTTTTTGATTCAGTGTTAAAAAATACATAAAATGTAATTACAAAAGTTAAAAATCACAACCATCGCAGGTTTATGTTATCTAATCTAAAACTCTTTCTTAAACTTCTTGACGGTAATCTATCCAAATTTTTTTGTGTTATCCTCTAATATAAGTATGTATAAGATAGTAAGAATTTAAAATCATAATAATCTTGCATTGTCATCGGATTTGAGTCAGTATGTAAAATTTAACTTCCATCGGACATTTCAAAGTAAGTTAAAGTTCGAGTAAAAATTTTAAACTGGAAAGACGACCATTGTAAGTTAAATAAAACCTTATGAAAATAACATAATTTTAGTTAAAAGAAATCATAGCCTCAAATCCTTACAAAATAAAACAGATGTTAAAATACAATTATTTTAACTAATCTGAAACTTAACAAATACAAGTTAATCGTAATATTTGTACGATTTCTTTCAAAGCGCAGATACCTTGAAATAAGTTTAAGTACTTTATACAAGAACCCTGAAAGCATGGACGAAATCATATGTTTTGATATGCAAAAAAGTGGTATAAGTCATGCATTTCAAAGTTTCATAACTCTGTCAATTTTAATGTGAGATAAATGGGACTTTTTTTGTCTTACTTGTCAGTGCAATAGGATATTTTTACTAAATATCACCTATAGGACCTGGGGACCGTATAAAAATTTAAATTTCGTAATTTTTTGATAAACGTTTTTCTTGACCCAAATCGTTTTAAAAATAATTCTTTACCTTATTTAAACCATTTTTCTAATTGGAAGTATACATCTAGGACCAACGGTTGCGAAAATAAAGGTCGGTCAGGTTATACGTGGACACACTGTAGAGAGAAGGGAATAGACTAAAAAGGATGAAAGCAGCAGTCTTAAGAAATGTTAGGTATGCATTCCTCTGCAAAAGAGCATAACATTGATCAAAGCACTTTGTATGTAGACAAAGAATACAAAAGAAAATTAAAATGTAAGTTCAAAATGGAGAATCGCTTTCTATATTTTTTATTGTCAGAAGGTGTTAAAAGATTTAATTGTTATTCTCAGGTATAAACCTAAGGCATTTCCGGTCCTCTCAAAGTGTACTCACCAGAAAGAGAACCTCTAGTATTCAACTCTCTCAATGCAAGATGTATGACGCTTCCACCAAGCTTTTTTTTTTAAAACAAAGACAAAATTGCATAAGATAACTTTATTTTGAAATTCAGATCTCAAACATCTCCTTCAAGAAACCGTCTAGGTTTCTTTACTTCCATGAAACATCCAGAAAAGTAAAATTTTCACCTTGAAAGGCATTACGATAAGGTACTGTATAAAGACTAAGAACCATGGCCATCTTCAAATTTGTGGAAGTGTATTTCGGAAGATTCTTGGAATATCAAAATTCACAGTGTAAAAGTTGTGCTAAAGGCATCTAAAAACAGGACTTTCTTTTTAAAAAGAAAGGGGAGGGATCCCCAGTGAAGCAAGGGAAACTTAAGGATGTCCATGGATTGTTAAAAAAACATTTTGATGAAAACTGGTCAGAAATGGAGGTGCTTACTTTCTATAAAAATATTATTTCTAAGGAACCAGAACAGAAAAAGATGGTGTATATACATAATATTACATAGATTATATTATATGACATTCTTTAAAAAAAACTTATTTTAATTATAAGCTATTTATGATAAGTTTTATTTGATTATTGATAAGTTTGCTTTTTTATAATAAAACGTAATACTAAATTTTAATCATACTTATTGCTCTCGTAAGATTTATTTTTTAATCCAAAATATTATCATCCGATGACCAAAGATAGAAACTATTAATTTCTTTCAGCAAGTATGATACACGATTGGCAACAAAACTCTTCTTATCCATAGGTTGGCAACAAAACTCCTCTTATCTAAAACTTTTTTGCAATTAATTAATTAAATGAATTAAAGTTGATTTTCCAACTTAACACAATGATATCATAGAGCAACTAGCTATAAGTATACAAAAACATGGAGGTATTCGATGCACTGGGTCGCAGTTACAGGTTTTTCGCGATTTCCCAAAATTTGATTTTTTGGATAAGGTGAGTTTTGAAACTCACGTCCTTATATGTATCATATGTTATATGCTTAAGTACCCAGCTTTTACTGCTTTACTTGTCAAGGCATAGAGAAAATATCTTATAACATCCGAGGAAAGAATAAAAAAATAAAATTATAACTTATTTAAAATTAATGGAAGGATTATTTCATCCAATGTATTCTTAATTCCTATCTTATATTGAATACTGTTGCAATTTCATTTGCTTATGTATCTCCAACAGGTAAAAAACTACAGCGTACTCCAATCTTTGTAGTAGAAACTGTAGCCACATACGAATCTGATTCATCTGCTATTTACCATATTCGAAGTGGAATCTCAAAAACAAAGTGTATCGTCAAAGTTTTAGTCAAGGTTGATTCCTCAAGGTTAAACTGGGTTAATTCAGAACATTTTAAATGATGTTGGATGTCTATTTATACATATGTTTACAATAATTGATCATGGATACTCCTATCACTATTGTGACGAGGAGAATGAAAACAAAAACGCTTTAAAGTGGTTTTATTAGAAGCTTGTGTTCCGAGTAAGGCCATGTTTTTTCTAAATACATGATTTTACTTTAATTAACAGACATTTTCCATGTGTTACACCAAATCAGAACAAAATAAAGAGTTCTTCTTGAAGTACAGTATTTTGTATTAGCTCTCGGGTATGCCATTTCGAACAGACAATTGCTTATATCATTTACCCTTCACTCTATTGAGCTCTTTTTACCACCACTTTCAAAGATTCCACAGTTTTTTACAAATATTAATACAGAAAGTGTTTCTTAGCTTTGATAACGATAATATAAGATGAAAATGAAGTGACTTTTTAAAAAGACCAAACCTTATACTGCCTGGTCTTATAAGGGGATATGTTTTATATATAGTTCTCTTTAAAATACAAACAAAATTAAAGAGGCAGAATATTTCAATATAGAGGGTGACCATAAAAGATTGTACCAATTATACATTTTAATAGTATTAACTGTAAGCCTTGTAGAGTGTTGGTTCAAGGTCACAAATAAAAAGTAAGTCAAACAGTTTTAGATAAGGGTATGCGCGAGTACTGTATTGTTATTGATTCGCTTGCAGTTCCACATACGCAAAATGGTTACCCCTGACCGTAAAGCGTTATCACTGGGCTGAAGTTTTAAAAGCTGTTAAAGTCATGCGATTTTTTCCTTGAGGATTTTATAAAAGCTCGTGTCTACGTTCCGCCACTACCTAATGATTTTCCAGAGTTGAGACACAGAATTGAAGAGGCTACTGCTTCCATTACTTCGGATTTGTTGACCGCAGTGTTGGAAGAATTCGACTATAGGTTGGACGTGTGGCGTATAACTAAAGAACATTGAACATTGGTCAGAAAAACTAGGTTAATTTATCTTCAATTTCATGTTTAATTTGTTGTAAATGGTCTAAATTATACTGTTATAATATACCTTTGAAACTGGGACATTTTTTATGGACACCCTCTATATTCTAAAAGATCCTTTATTGTATCAAAAATCATGAAAGAGTGTAAGAATCAATGAGGAATTTACTATTGTGTGTAAACCGTGTAATGCAGTCTACATAGGTGAAACCAGCCGTACACTTGAAACAAGACTTAAGGAGCATAAGCATGCTTTTAGAAATAAAAATTTAAATTCTAAAATTGTTGACCACGCCTTGAAAACTGATCATTTTCCGAGTTTTGAGAATGCTTATATAATTAGATCAGGCTGCAGCATTTATGCAAGTCGTGTGTTTTTGGAAGCTTGGTAGACGAGAACTGCTGATTTAGCAATTAACGAGGCTGCATCTCTACCAATAGAATATTCAGTTTTGTTTTAACTATAAATTTTTGGCAACTTGATGTAATGTTTTTCTACTTGTTGAACTTTAAAATCTAGTATGACTTTTACGTTAGGAATTAGCTGATGAGGGATTCAGAATGAATCCGAAACGTCCTTTTATATTATTTTTATCTTGTAATGTAATGTAATGTCTGTTATTTTGAAAAGTTTTTATAAATAGGAATTTGCTATGATTTCATATGAATGTTTACTTACTATTTTTAATGAGACATGTTGAAAGACTCAGGAAATAATTGTAAAAATGATGGTACTTATGATTTACATGTTATATGTTTATTTGTGATTTTTGAGTTCACTTTTGTTGCCAAACAATTTGATTTTAAGCCAAAAAGACGTAAGCGTGGTTGGGTTCAAGCGATGTTTACAATAAAGGTGATTTTGCAAGTGTACGAAAGCATATTTTAAATATATTTTTTAATTCAAATGTACAATATATAAATAGCAATTAATATTTTAAAAAGGGAGTCAAATATTTTAATTTTAGTATGAATGTCTCCCACACACGCACATACATATTGTAAGATAATTTAATTTTAGACATTTAAAAATTTCTCATCATACTTTACTGCGAAAGCATGTCAGTTTGTCTTCCCCAAATTTGTGACTTTTATAACATCGAAGCCACATTAGCTAATATTGTCCATTCTTTTTTTAATAAAAATTATATCGCCAATTTCCCTTATACAAACGTTCAATGTTTGCAATGTTAGGTAGTAAAGATTATTCTTAAGAAAATGTAAGCAATTATGCTTTATTTCTATCACGAAAAAAGACATTTTGCAATAAAAATTGCTTTCTGAAATCACTTTTCGATATTCCATTCCATTCGTCATTTTTTTTTTATCTTCCCTTCTTTTAGAAATGTTATAAAAAGATATTGGATGAATCTTCCATAATCAGCTACCTTACAATTGGCGAATTTACTATATAGTGTTGGAAGATTCGTTTATATTTGAAAGGAACCGTGGACGGTAAATCCGATTTCAGAAGATTAAGCGAAATTTGTACTTTTAGTAATTAGCGATTAGTAAATTTATGTTTTTTTTATTATGGAGCAAACGGACAAAAGAAGATTTACTAATAGATATTTTTCATGTGCAGTTATTTTACTGTCACTTAAAAAGCATTAATTTGAATGCACAAAAAAAAAAAAAAAAAAAAAAAAAAAAAAAAAAAAAAATCAAATGCCAATGGTAGCTAACGGAACAATATTTGTTCATTTAGCCTAGGTTTTTTAAAATAAAGTACCTCAAATTCAATTAAAATTTCAATCATTATAAAATTTTGGCTGATTCACAGCCCGAGCACCTGATCGTAGTGACAAATTTTAGGTTTATTTTACTATCACTAAAAATGCATTACTTTGAATGTATATAAAAAAAAAACTTTCAAATGCCAAAGGTGGCCAATGGAACAATATTGGTTCATTTACCCTAGGTTTTTAAAATGTACCTCGGATTCAAATAAAATTTCAATCATTATAAAGAAATTTTGGCTGATGCACAGCCCGAGCAGCTGATCATAGTCACAAATTAACGTTTTCAGTTTTATTTAGGCAACAAACTGATGAATAATGACGTCTTGAAAATAAAAGCATGTTTATTTCTCCGTCTTATTACGCTCATTAGAGAAATGCGAAAAAAATCTTCGGTTTGCCAAAAAAGATCACAACTTAAATTTTGCATAACTTTATTTATCATTTGCAAAGATTTTCTATAGTGAAAAATCTAAAATTCAATCAACAGCAATTTGACATTATTTAATGGAATGTAGTTTGGAACGTAATTAACTCTGTTTTGTAGCTAACTCTGGTACATTTTTAGCCATACTGTTACAAACATTTCTAACGTTGCACATCAAACTTGGTTGTGGATCCGATTACGGATGATTGGGAAGATTTTATTGAATGAAAACTAGAGGTATAGTTTTCTATTTGAATTAGTGATCGAGGGTATTTTCCTAGGTTAATAGTTGCATGATTAAAAGTGGTATGTAAAAAGAAACGGCAGTTAAAATGATATTATTTTAATTTTATTCACACAATTCCGCTTTAAATAACCACTTTTACATGATTCTCATATTTTAAAATATAAAAGTTAAATACTGTTTTGATTGTATTTACTCTACTGGAAATCGAAGATAAGAAACTGTAGAGAAAACCTGGCAAAAGAAGACGTATATTACCAAATATAATGTAACGTAGAGAGAGATTGTACTTATGTTATCAGATCCGCACAAAGTACCAAGCTGAGTAGCCCGGAGTAAAAGAACTAACAAACGAAAGTGAATAATCCGAACATTCTTTAAGTTAAATGGCCAATCTCTGCCGTCATTGTAATTCTCTCTTTTTTAGTAGTGTGGTGATATGATCGTAATGGTCGCATTTTCCTCCCAAACTCTACATGTGTACTAAAGAGTTGCTTCTGAATTGCCCGTATTTCGTCTAACGCATCAGATAATATAATAGCGCAATTGCGTCCGATGCGTATTCAGAAGATGCGGAAGGACCTTCCAGGTGAAGGTCCGTATTAATTTAAAATACAGGGTCGGATTTTCCATTTCGTTTGGTTGAAGGTTTATTTGAAAAATGGTCCAGCGCAGCGGGCTCAGCCTGCTAGTATATATATATATATATATATATATATATGTATATATACACACATATAAACTTTCTGTACAATTAAACCATTTAAACATATGAACTTGACCAAAAATTATTTAATCACTATTTATACACAAAATAAACAAACTACCAGTTAAATTATGCAGTACTATGAAATGACTTATGAAAATACAAATGGAAGAGCAAGTGGATGGATACAGAAGAAAGCTTATATTGTAATATACATATATACATATATATAAATAATCCCTAATAGTAATTTCAGCAAATTCTTAAATTACGTTCCTGGCTTAGATACCAGTTCAAAGTTTAACTGAAGACTCCAGTACCCATAAGGATCCTGTCTATTCAGGCGAACACAATCGCGATAAAATGCTAAATCTATGGAGAGGTTTCTTTTGCCAATATCTCGTTTACATTTCGACATTTTAAAATATTTTACCAAGGGCAAGGGCTACAGTACTCTTAATTAATCCTTTGCCAAAAAGCACTTGCATCTCCCCTCCCCCTCCACCCCTTTTCGCCACCGGAGAATTTTCTTCTATTTGCGTGCTCACTCCCTCAACTAACGTATCTCCAGATAGGTTGAATAACGAAGTTTTGTTTGGATTGAGATTTGTTTAGAACAGAGGCCCCAGGTGGAAACAGGATAGGTGGAAAGTGAAACTAGCAGATTTTGGATTTTAGCTATATTACGGAGGGGTCAGCTAGTAATTTATATTACAGAAACTTAAAAAAAATTGTATGTGCGGTATGTGTGTGTGTTTATAAAGTAACACAAAAACTGAAGTTTGATGTAATATACAAATTATTCTTCGAGTTATGCCAAAATAAAGCACGTTAGATTAAACAATGATTGGTTAATTTTTGAATAATTTATTTGTCGCTATTTTATTTTTAAAAAATGAATTACAGTTTGTTGTACTACATTTATTAGCATGTGGTAGTTAAATTTGCAATATAATTATAGTGTTGTTATTAAACTTTTAAGAGTTCGGGTGAGTTTTATTAAAAGAGATGACCTCTCATGGCAAGATAAATGGCCCACAATTATCTTTTATGTTTTTTTTTTTTTTTTTTTTTTTTTTTTTTTTGCTTGAAATAGAACTGAAGTTACAGCTGACTTTTTTTTAACGTACTGTACACCTTATATTACAATATATCTTATTAAAGATGCATATATTCTTTTTATCATTTTTAATAGATTTTATAAAACAGCGGCTTTGCATGTGAAAGAACAATCGATTTTCACATAATAATTGAAAAAGTGAAAAAAATATATTGTGTTTCACATATATTTAACATATTTCATCTACGTGTAATGACAATTAAATTCTTTTCTATTTTACTCACACACACGCCATTAAAACAAATGTATATTAGTATAAAATGACGAATTCAAATGATATAAAATAAGTCATACGAATTATTTCTTTTGCGTATTGATTTATAATATAAATTTAAACATTTTTTCCCGGATTAGTACTTAAGTCCAACTCAAGTTCGGAACATTCTTTTTCATGTATTTATAAAAACTTCTTCTATTGTCAAGGCTCGTTCTAAAATAAAACTTTGAAGTTTTTCAGATAAACTCTTCTTTTCTTTAACGAGATATCGATTTTACAATTAGACGACGCCAATCGTAAAACTTTTAACGACTTCTTTTGATTGTTGTACAAGACACCACGCTATTTAAAGAAAAATCAAGACTATAAATATTTATGTGATAGTGTATATTTGTGATTCATTAATATAGTGTACATGTGTGATGTATTAAAGCCACATGATCGCCCATTTTTTTCATAAATGGTTTTTAATGACTTGTAAAAGTTCAATTTCAACAATCATGTCTAACATGCAATTACAAACACAATAGCATTTTTAAATAAACATTTGATATTTGTTCTGTAAGTATTATATTTTTAGTTAATATATTTTTTAATAATTTTAATGGGTTCTACTAATTATTATACTCTATTTAACTTTTTGATTTTTTTATTGTTAATCATTGCACAAGAAAACTTCATGCCGTAACTTTGTACCGTAAGTATGCAGGAAATAAAAGTTCCAATAAAAATTTGTTATAAAAGATATACATTAGTTTCAATACATTTTATGAGAAATTCTAAATATTTTACTTTATCTTGATCCAAAAAAAGTTTGTTGTACAAAGCGAGCAAATTTTTTAAACGGATAATTGAAGAGTTCATATGATAAAGGGGGTATGTGACAAATTAAAAAAGTCCTTCCGGCCAGTGCCGGGAGGAAGAGGTAGCTTTCATAATCCTTATTTTAAAAAAAACCAACTTATATCATGCAAACACACGAAGCTCAATTTAGTGGAAACCGAATATAGGAGATTCAATACTAATTTTTATCAATATAATGAATGAGAATTTCGCGAAATTAGTCAGCTTTATGCAAGCTGCTTTTCTTTAAAGTAACATATTTGGCTGCCAAATTCGGCCATTTCTTAAAGTGCCTGTCATTTTAATACAACATGGTGCATGAGGCTAAGCAGTGAACTTGGTCGAGACCTTAGTAATTGCTGTGCACATGCTCACTCACATCGGAATCGGTTAATATATAGGAGTGCTGTCGCATGCAAAAAATCAGATTTTTCAAAATGTCACCCACAATAGAAATTGAAACTGCTATATCTGAGCCATTTTTTAAGGTAAAGACAAACAAAAAATGCTCCTGAATCCTTATATCAAGATCAAATACTTAAGAAAGAAACCTTTTTCAATTTCTAATATTTTTGCACCTCACTTTAAATATATATATTTTTTTTAATTTAATGGTCGCCATTTTGAAACAAGATGGCTGATGAATCTGGCCAGCGAATTTGGTCGAGGTGTTGATGTATACTATCCACATGCCTTCTTACATCGAAATAGGCGAATACGTGTGTTATCGCATGACAAATACAAGATCGTTTCAAAATGTTAGCCATGCTAGAAATTCAAAGTGCTATAAATCAACCATTTTTTAAGATATCAACAAAAGAACAAATTTTCAGAAACAAAAACTGCTCCGGAATCTTTGTATCAAGGACAAACCCATAAAAAAAATCTTTTTCATTTTCCAATTTTTTAATACCTCATTTTGAATTTTAAATTTAATTTTTTTTAAATGGCAACCCTTTTGAAACAAGATGGCGAATGAAGCTGGCCAACGAACTCGGTCGAGACATTGGTATGTACTATGTACAGACCAAGTTACATGCAAATAGGTTCATAAATACGCCTGTTATCGCGTGACAAAAATCAGGTCGTTTTAAAATGTTAGCCACAAGAGAAATTCAAAATGCTATTACTCAGCCATTTTTTTTTAGATATAGACGAAAGAAAAACTGTTCCGGAATCTTTGTATTAAGGTCAAACACATACAAAAAAAAATCTTTTTCATTTTCCAGTTTTTTGGTATCTCATTTAAATTTTTTAATTTTTTAATTTTTTTAAATGAAACAAGATGGCGGATGAAGCTGGCCAACGAACTCGGTCGAGATATTTGTATGTACTCTGTACTCACCAAGGTACATCCAAATCGGTTCATTAATATGCCTGTTATTACGTGAGAAAAATCAGGACGTTTCAAAATGTCAGCCACGCTAGAAATTCAAAATGCTATAACTCAGCCATTTCTTAAGATATAGACGAAACAAAAACTGCTCCCGAATCTTTTTATCAAGGTCAAACACATAAGAAGAAAATATTTTTTCAATTTTCAATTTTTGGTACCACATTTCAAATTTAAATTTTTCTTAAAAATTTAAATGGCCGCCATTTTGAAACAAAATGGCGGATGAAGCTGGTCAACGAACTCGATCGAGAGATTGGTATGTACTATGTACACACCGAATTACATGCAAATCGGTTCATAAATACGCCTTTTATCGCGTGACAAAATTCAGGACGTTTCAAAATGTCAGCCACGCTAGAAATTCAAAATGCTATAACTCAGCCATTTTTTAAGATATAGACGAAACAAAAACTGCTCCGAAATCTTTGTATAAAGGTCAAATACATAAGAAAAAAATATTTTTCCATTTTCAATTTTTTGGCACCACATTTCAAATTTTAAATTTTTTTAAAAATTTTAAATGGCCGCCATTTTGAAACAAAATGGCGGATGAAGCTGGCCACCGAACTCGGTCGAGAGATTGATATGTACTATGTACACACCGAATTACATGCAAATCGGTTCATAAATACGCCTTTTATCGCGTGACAAAATTCAGGACGTTTCAAAATGTCAGCCACGCTAGAAATTCAAAATGTTATAACTCAGCCAATTTTTAAGATATAGACGAAACAAAAACTGCTACGGAATCTTTGTATAAAGGTCAAATACATAAGAAAAAAATATTTTTCCATTTTTAATTTTTTGTTACCACATTTCAAGTTTTAAATTTTTAAAAAAATTTTAAATGGCCGCCATTTTGAAACAAAACGGCAGATGAAGCTGGCCAACGAACTCGGTCGAGACATTGGTATGTACTATGTACACACCGAATTACATCGAAATCGGTTCATAATTACGGGAGTTACAGTGTGACATAGGTCAGATATATATATATATATATATATATATATATATCAATTTTGAACGGAGGGTGGTTTCGGGGTCTGGGGGTCATGATCGATGAAAATATACCAAAATTTTTTGAAATCGCTTTCCTCCGAACGGCTGCAATAGGTAGCTTTTTTGTAAAGAAAGCTACCTAAAATAAATATAGCTGTAAAAACAAACAAACAATGCTTTCATTAAAATTCACAAAAATGTCGAAAAAAAAATATGTTTTTTACATGCACTAAAAAGCAGAAAAAACTTGAAAAACAACCCTTAAATATGCGGAGTTTAAATTAAATTGCGATGAGCTCGATTAAGGATGATTAATGTATTAAAATGAAAATTCGCCAAATTAGCCAAATACCGTCAAGTTTATTTAATATATGGCAACTTATTTTTGTCACCAAATTTGGCAATATTGCACTAAGTTGGTCAAACTTTCGCGCTGTTTTGGTATCCCTGCATTAGTACTTTTCAGCGAATACTCATTTTTGAAGCGGATACTGATTTCTCCATAAGAAATCAAACTATAATTGTGTAACCATTAAGTAAATTACTCTCCCCCCCCCCCTTTTAGAGTTCAAATAAAAAAAAATAATAATAATGTCGAATTCTTGTATTGACACTAGGAATACACATATATTCCAAATTTTAAATCTCTATGTCAACAGGAAGTAAGTAAAAAATGAGTAACAAGATTAGATTGCCACATACAAGCATAATTGTAAGTTAAAAGAAAGCATGTAAAAACCTGTCAATCCTATGATTGAAAATAATCTCTGATCCTCTACCATCTGTTAAATTACTATTTGAAAACAACTTAATACTCATAGATATTTCAGTTGATAAAGTAGTCATTTGACATTAAAAAATTATAATTTTAGCTGATAAGAGTGGTTCAAAATGTGTTTTCTCAAAATGATGATTGTGTCACTTACCACCTTTGTCATCCGAATTCTTCAATTATTTCCCTGTCATAAATCTTAAAAGGCGTGAAGTAGAAACATTAAATCCTGAAATAAGTCATACTTATATTTGTAAGTATGTAAGTATTTACAAGTATAGATACTTATCAAGTTTGTACATTTTCGTATTCTTTAAAATACTAAAAAAATTATCTTCAAGAAATTATTTCGGTTGAGTATTAAATATTCCTTGAACCGCTTCACAAATACCATGTATATATATGAGGGGTTCATAACCATAGTAGACCAAGTCCATTTTGAAAAAAAAAGTGATTCCATTTAGAAGGTCAATAAAGTCTGTTTTATCCACTCTTACAGTGAACAGAGTCTGTTTTCACATACTTTCTCATATAAGGTTAGTTGGGGCAACTGGGCCATGATTTTACAATGTGACTCTGGAGCTTCTGACAATTCAGCTTCAAAAAGCTAATGTTCATTTGAATTAAAGTCTGAACTTCTGTATATGTGTTCAGTTAGGTTCCCTCTATCAGACAGAAATGCTCAAAATTAAATTTTAATATTTAAAAATATAAAAAATATGCATATTTCATATTTCTTTCCTCATGGGTCCAGTTGCCCCAAAAAATGGGGTAACTGGACCAGGGGGGTCTATGTTCCACACGCGTTTATTTTTTTTTTTTTTCATATCGGATATCAGGTCCTGTTTGAAAAAGTGTAAAGAACTTCAAAAAAATTTAAACCATCAGATCATGTAAATTATATGTCAATAAACAGCGTTGTAAGAGAAACCTTTGCTGTCAATGTGTCTAAAAAAAGCACTAAAAGTGAAAATATTAGATTTATTTATACCAAAAACATAAAACTTAAGTAAGTACTTATGTACTTTAGTATAGGTAATAAGTATAAAAGTCACATGGTTATTTTAAGGAAAAAAATAGCAAGGTAAATCTATGAACAAACGGCTACGTAAGTACTTTATCTGTATCCAGGGGTCGCATTATATAGGGAAAATTTTATTGTTCCTATCAGAACCCTTCATAAGTTACCTTCATGATAATTTTATTTAACATATTCTAAAGAAGGTGCGATGAAGATATTATTTTCAAAATAGTGGTAGGAACGATAAAAGTTTCCCTATAGAATGCGACCCCTGTGTATATTAGAATTTCAAGGTCTGGCTATCTCGCTTTCGGGGCCAGGGTACTTGGATTCGCAAAATGCTGAAATAATTTAATGACAATATTTACAAGAGAATCTATTTGAAAACAAGTAAAAGTATATTTTCGCGTAATAAAGGTGAAATTTTCATTATAAAATTCAGGTGCCAATGTGGCAATTAGGAATTAAAATTAAGTCATGCCATAACGGCATCACCGCTTCTCAAGGGATCAAGAAATTTGGTTTGAAACCACTCAATATGCTTTTTTAAATTTTATTACGTAATTTTAATAAGATATTCTATCATTTTCTTTATTTTGAGGAAAAAAAAAAAAATGGAGAATTTCACTTCTTGTAGTAAGAGAAACTCAAAAATGTATTTATAACTATTGGGGTAACTGGATCCAGCATGGTCCAGTTACCCCATTTCTGAAAAATTTATGGGGTAACTGGGACACCGGGCTTACATTTGAAACATCAAGTAAATATGTATAGATACGTAATAATATTAATGCAGTTGTATGTCTAATCTTAAAAATAAAGAAGATTGATTAATAAAAGTACTTACAGTACTTTAATAAAAAGCCGAGGAAGTTCAACCATATTGACGTTGTTTTATAAAACAGAAAGCGTAAATTTTTGACAGCCTATCACAGCAAAGTGAGAGTTATTATTGAGTTGACAGACGTTGTTTTAGGGAGTAGAGATTAAGGGGCATTGCTCACAAAAGCTAAAACTTAAAAAACGCCAACAGTTTTTTTATAAAATAGCCTATGGTCGAGTTACCTCGTGGGTCTAGTTACCCCAACTAACCTTATGTCATTTATTTACAGACTTGGTTTACTGTGGGAGTGGATAAAACAGATTTTATGCATCTTCTAAATGAACTATCACATTTTTTTTTCAAAGTGGACTGGGTCTAATATGTTTGCGAGCCCCTCATATATATTTTAATTTTAATAGACGGATTGATTTAAATATTTATTTAGTGATAGTACAAATCTTTTTACCTATTTTCAAAAAATCAGAAAAAATGCTTTGGAAGATGAGAATTTGAATAATTCATCGTTTGGGCCATAATGAGTTAAAACACGAAATAAATTTACATAATATAATGACAATTTAGTTTGGTATACAATGTTACAAACAATATTTAATTAGTCTATAAAAATGATGTTTTCAAATTCATTTTCATGAAGAGATTAAGTGAAAGAATAATATTGCACGGCAAGACGAGAAACATATTAAAAAGAAAATGTGGTTTGTATGAAATGTATATTATACAGCGAAAACATGTTCTTGAGTAACTCTGACGTCATATTAACGATGGCAACGTTTGACTAACAGCTTTCGCTTTCAATGCAATAGTTTTTAATATCTAAACATGACACAATTTCAATTTTCATGCCATCGAATAGGAAAAAATATTCTTTCAAATACATGTATGTCATTTACTGAATTTTTACGCTTTTAAATATAATTGCCGATCATGAATTACATGTAAATCTCTCTCTATCGCATGGACTCCGATTACAAAAAAAAAAAAAAAAAAAAAAAAAAAAAAAAAAAAAATAACCCGCCAGTTCTTAAAACAATATAAATAATTGCCCATTTGTTTCCAGTTAATATTCCAATTATGAATAAATAAATAAATAAGTATAATAATATAAATCAATCACAAATTTAACAGACATATAATCTAATTACATGCTTAAATCATTAGAATTATCAGAATAAAAAGGCTACTGTTAGTAGTGAAATCTTTGTAGATTTCTTATAGATAGAGTCCTGCAGTTATACTCTGACCCAAACGCAAAAAATCTTTTTGATGTCAACTAGAGACCGAGAAAAAAATAAATCCACAACAAGAAATGAAAAAACAAAAATTCCATATTTCATCCCTTGATGCAGCAGAAATACAGGTAAATGCATGAAGAAAAATAACATTAAAATAAGCATGTCGGCGTATTAAAATGCAGAAAAGAATTCATACATAAGCTATACATTATCCTGAAAATATCTAAAACTCCATCAAAAAATAAAATTTAAACGTAATATATCAAAACACAGTGTTTTTCAATACCGTGGATCTGTATGTTATTCCCAAGCAGAAGGAGTTTTTTAACCTCGCACCCATAGGAAGAATTATCCATAGTGTCGTTATAAAAGTCAGAGTCCATTTTTAACCTAAACATTTTATACAAACTGATTTTCTAATGGGTAATTGATCTTACTTATCAATTCGAAAATAGAGTTCAGCTGTCGCGACAGAGGTAAATAAGATCATGGTAACCTAAAAATACCCCACTGAAACCGAAAAGCATGGCAAACCAATTACAGAAAATAGTCGTTGTTCGTGATAATATTATTCAATCTTCCGTAACCTGGTAATATTTTTAAAACAGGGCACATTACCTTGATTTTAAGTGGCTAGCTCACAGAGGCAGATTCCTCTAGTGAATAAAAAATAAAATGCATGGAACATCTGCAAATGTATAGACAACAGACAATTCGTTTTGAGAAAACTGCATTAGAAATATGTATTATCTTCATTAATCACTTTCCTAAGAAATATAAAAATATAATTTCTACAAAATGCGAGGATGACGTTGAAATTTTTGAGGTGTAGCTAAATGATATAGGTAGCATAATTACTGAATCATTTCACCGTATTTTAAAAATTCGAAGAAAAAAAATTACTTGAAATCAAACAAAAAAATATTAAGTTAATCCATGAAAATAAAATTCTATGAATATAAAATCATTCAACGCATCGAATACTGCTTATTAAATTTATCTTATTCGGATTTATTGCAACGTTTTTACAATATTTCTTTATGAATTCTTGCATATTTTTCGCGGATGTACAGATGTGGCAGATTTCGTACTCATCGGATTGAATAATAGAATAAAGCTCACTCCGTATATTTAAAATCGTCGGTTGGAACAAAATTGTATAAAATATATATATTTTTTCTTGATGACGCTCCAATTAACCTCAGAGCTATCTATCTCTTAAAGTCGGAACTGAAACCAGGAACACTGCTGTAGAATTTCCTGAGATCATACAGTTCTCTCCTGCAAGAATTTTCTCAACAGCTGTCACTTTTTACAAGATTATAAATTTTAAAAACCGTTCCATTTTAAGATAACGTGCATCAGGTTAAAATAGCTTACTTATTCATCAAATAATTTGCAACGTCTACATATTTTATATATTTGCTACCTGTCTTTCAAAACAGTTATCGATTGTACATGTTACATAAATTTACTTTAAAGATAATTGTTTGGAAGTATCGGTAGCAAAAAAAAAAAAAAAAAAAAAAAAAAAAAAGAAAAAGAAAAAAGAAAAAAAAATAACAGGGCGTTTCGACCTCTGATAGATAGAACGGTAATGTTTAATGAGTGACTCAATTTCTAAGAATACTTGAAACAATGTTGCGAATTGTGAAAATGAAAATACATTTAAATACAACAGTATAAGCGACATACTAGGAAAGGGAATTTGTAAGTCGAATGGGTGAAAACATTAATTAACGATATCAAAAATGTAGAAAAAGTAGAATATTAGTAATAAGAATATACAGTGCAAATGCACTTACGCAGCTATTAACAAAGCATACGTAAAAGACCGTTTATTAAATAAGCATAATCATTTTTAAATATAAATTGTAGAAAAAACTCTAAGCAAATTAGAGGTGACATTTTTTAAAAGTTAACCAAATACTTTATTAGTTTGAAAATAAATCCTCTTACTACTTAAGTGATTCTTAAGAGATTCAAAAAGGTTTTTATATTAAGCTATTATCTGACTTAAAAGAAAAACAAAACTTGATATTTCGTAATGGCTTTATTATGTATAATTTTTGACTTTTGATTTTTACTTGAAAAAATTTATAATCAAGGATATATTTTATCTTAGTGTCAAATAAAATTATGTTTCTGTAACTTTATTTTAGAGTTTGGATAAAAGTATTTCTTTAAGAATCATTTTTAAATAAGGCAATAAAAAATATATAAAAAAATAAATCTAAATCTTATTGACTAATTTGAGATACCTTTTGCAATTTGTATTTTGAAAATAACAAGTAACACGCAATAAAAATTCATTTCATATCTAAAAATATATTTCCTTGTAATCAAATTAACAGAAAAGATGAAAACTAATCAGCAGATAAAATCATACATAGAAGCTTTTTTTGTGAGACATTCTTGAATGGACTTTGGACAACATCTTTATGAGTTCTAGCTGTAATCTGCCATCATAACTATATCCCAAATTCCATTGGTAGCGGTCTTCAATTCTTTTAATGTCCTGGTAAAATCTTTTACATTGCTCTTCGCTCTTATCACGCAAATATTTTGAGAAATGGTCTAAGTGTAAGTGATGGAAATTTCTGCATATATTACATCCAAGATCTCTGAAATTAATGAAAGTTTTGTTTACTAGCTCAGCTTAATTTTGAGTTTTCAGGTTACCCAGAAAGTTACTGACAACTAAGCAAGACGAATGACATCCACGTATTAAGATAAATAAGCATTGTTTAACGTCTGATATACGATTTAAAAATAGAAAATATATTACAATTCTTGAGACATACAAGTAAAAATTACATATGCACATTTAATACAATTAAAAAGCAAATGTTTTGAGCTAAAGTTTAGCCTCTCATCAGTGCAATAAATGATATTCAAATGACCAGAAAACTAGTTTTTTGGTTTGTAAATAGTCTTCTGGTCATTTGAATGTTATTTATTGTACTGATGAGGGGCTAAAATTGAGCTCGAAACGTTTGCTTTTTAATTGTATTAAATATATTTATGTAATATTTACTTGTATGTCTGAAGAATTGTAATATATTTTTTATTTTGACATCCACGTACTGTTTACCCGTAACGAGAAAGACCCTGAGAAATATCTTCCTCCCCGTGGTCACTATAGAGACGGACTCGTCCACTTCATTTTCAGGTGACCGTAGTATTGTTGGCTTCTTTTGTATATACTAGGCGCGAAAACAAGGGGAGAAAAACGCAGTATGCTTTGTTCTTGCCATCGCCAGACGGTTATATTCTTCTCTCCTCATTATTGCACATTTAATTTTATATTTTCCCACTGATTTAACTTTTAATCATTGCTATCTGAGACTGTATACCACTGTCAGATTCCCTATTGTTAAAATAACATCCACTTTTAAGAAAGGGAAAACACTGCATTCCCAAGCACGTGGAATAGTAAGTAACGTGAATAGTTTCTTGAAAGCGGAGGCTGCTGCGAAATCTTTGAAAATACCGATTTCCCAAGCTACTAAAAGAGCAGCTGAAGCAACAGGAGTGTCCGAATCTACTGTGAAAAAGTTAAACGTGAAGTGAGTAAATTGGAGCAGAGTGATAATATTTTGTCTACTCCAGGAAAAGACCGGAAATTCGGAACTGTATTATTGATGATTTTAATAAATTTTCTATAAGACAAATCATCCAGGACTTTTATATTGATAAAATATAAAATATGAAAAAAAGAATTACACCAACACACCTAATTCCTTCTGTAATTTTACATCCATAGCATATTTATTCTATAAAACATATACGCAATTTATGATTTTTTTGCATTGTTAAGAAGGCATTCATTTTTTTTTGCGTTTCCCCTAAGCAGTTTCAGGCACCCTAATTGCCATTTTGGTTTAAGAAATATCCCCATTTGCCCCTCCCCCAAAAATATGCCCTTCTTGCCCCTAAGTAAAAAAATGGCACCTTTACTGTCGTTTGGATCTAGGGAAAACCGTGCTTTATTCGGTAGAAAATTAAATCCCATAATACAAAGTAACTAGTCGGATGTGCAATTCCAAAACTTTTTTCTATCTCATACATGTTAATACAGCACGACTGTTCTTAACTGCTCTGCTCAACAAGCGCAAAACGTTTTGACACATTTACAAATTCGTTTTTTAATGGTAAGATATAAAATTGGAAAGCTTGGCCATGGAAGCGATTTGGAATTGAACTGTTTTCCATTTTTTGATCAATAAATTACCTATTGAGTTATAAGCGATTTCGATCACGTGACAAACACATTTTTCGACCTTTCGTGAGTGTTATTCTACTTTCGCGTGGAAATTCGGTTTAAAACGTCCATTTTGACACTATTTTCTGAAAGATCTATTGCGTTTGAAAAAAACGGAAAAAAACAGTTTCTGAACAACAACAACTGCTATGCATTTTTTCATGCATTTTCCAACAAAAATGAATTAAAACTTATGTCACAAAGTTTCCCTTTTGGATTTGAGAACACCCTTAATAATAAATTGGCGTAGCCTAATCAGAACAAACTTACGTCAACAGAATATGAAATTTGAGGAAATTATGTGCATTAAGTTCTTAAGATATGAGTATCATTAAAATTTTGTCAGAAATTTGAAAACACTGTTTGATTCCATAGCTTCTTAAAAAGAAAATTTGCCAGTGTTATGCGTTTACGAATAAACACTAATTCAGGAATGTGTCAGAAAGTAGCTAGATTGTTAATATAAATAAAATACAAATTTAACAGACATGTAATTGAACTACTCGCTTAAAGCACTGAAAAGATCAGAATCAAAAAGACTGTCGTGCGTAGCACAATCTTCGGCTAATAATTCCTGGCATGCGACTAATACAAAAGCTTTTAATAATTTTCGGAACTTTATTTGATTGCATAATAACATTCCTCAGATAAAAATGCATTTCGGTGTTAGTGGGCAAACTTAAAAATATAATACATGTAAAAAAAGTATTAGACTTATTAGAGAAAAAGGTTTTCTCCTATGCAAAAAAGGAGAGCATCAAACGAATGCTAATCACGCCGAGACTGTAACCTCCTCTGATTCCAACACACCTCTCCCAGTTGGTATCTTCTGAAGAAGCAACCCCTCTCAGGGTTTTTCTCCTTACGGTAGATCAGTACTTCGCTCCCTCTCACGTTGATCGCTTATGAGATGTCCGATTTCAGGGTTGTTAAATACACCAGCTTTCAGTTTTTCTATACTTAGCCCAGGCATTTTTTGTTTAATATACCGAAATCATGGTAAATGCTGACTAAGTGCCTTCACATACTGTTATATATGCCCTAGTTTTATATGCAGACGCTAGATGATTTTGTCTCGCAGGAAAAATGGTTCTCGGAAGCATAGACGCTGATTTCACGCAGGCAAAATAGGCAATCAGGCATACTTCTAACACGAATATTAAAAAGCTTTTTGTCCTATTTAATTACTGGTATTAATTGAGACAAAAATAACATTTTAAAATATGTCGTGAAAGTTTGCCTGATTTGTCCCCGTTAAGTCGGTGCCTGTGCACCAACGACACGTTTTGTCTTAGAGCCATGTTCCCTCTCAATAGGCCATTCGCTTTTCACCCAGTGGCGTTGCTCTGCTTTGCTCTGCCAGAGGCATAATAAATGATATTTTGTATAGCCAATTACTTTACTGACTTTTTTTAAGTGAACATAAATTACCCACTAATGCTCATAAAACTTTATCTCCTCTTTGAACAAAGCCGTGGTATTATATACTTTTTTTATGATCCATTGGGCAACTAGTGTTCAGCCATATTTGTTGCCATTTTGAAAAAGAACACTTTTTGACCTCTGTATAAATCTGTGAATAAATAGTAATAGCTACACATAATTGAAGAAAAGAAATTGGTGTCTGTTTCTGATGTCGTGAATCTGCTGCAAGCGAAAAAAAAATTAGAATTCGTACGGTTTTAACTTTTAATGCTCCTATTTTGAAATAATTATTTGAACGTTAAATAATCGTACATTTTTGTAACTAAATAAGGCAAGTATTACATCTCAAAAGAAATTTTATGAACCCTGAAATCTATGCTGACAGGAAATCTAACTAAGCGGTTAGTAACCGATGCATTACAAAAAAGTCCTTCCGGCCAGTGCCGGGAGGAAGAGGTACCTTTCAAATACCTTATTTTAAAAAAGCCAACTTATATTATTCGAACACACGAAGCTCAATTTAGTGGAAACCGAATATAGGAGATTCAATACTAATTTTTATCAATACTAAATCATTATGAATGAGAATTTCACGAAATTAGTCAGCTTTATCCAAGCTGCTTTTATTTAAAGTAACTTATATCTGGCTGAGATGTTGATGTATACTATCTACATGCTTTCTCACATGGAAATAGGCGAATACGTGTGTTATCGCGTGACAAATACAAGATCGTTTCAAAATGTTAGCCATACTAGAAATTCAAAGTGCTAAAATTCAACCATTTTTTAAGATATAAACAAAAGAACAAATTTTCAAAAACAAAATCTGCTCCGGAATCTTTGTATCAAGGCCAAACACATAAAAAAATCTTTTTCATTTTCCAATTTTTTAATGCCTCATTTTAAATTTTAAATTTAATTTTTTTTATATGGCAACCCTTTTGAAACAAGATGGCGAATAAAGCTGGCCAACGAACTCGGTCGAGACATTGGTATGTACTATGTACAGACCAAGTAACATCCAAATCGGTTCATAAATACGCTTGTTATCGCGTGACAAAAATCAGGTCGTTTTAAAATGTCAGCCACAATAGAAATTTAAAACGCTATAACTCAGCCATTTGTTTAGATATAGACGAAACAAAAACTGTTCTGGGATCTTTGTATTAAGGTCAAACACATACAAAAAAAATCTTTTTCATTTTCTAATATTTTGGTATCTCATTTTAAATTTTAATTTTTTTTTTATTTTTTTAAATGGCCGCCATTTTGAAACAAGATGGCGGATTAAGCTGGCCAACGAACTCGGTCGAGATAATTGTATGTACTATGTACACACCAAAATACATCCAAATCGGTTCATAAATACGCCTGTTATCACGTAACAAATATCAGGACGTTTCAAAATGTCAGCCACGCTAGAAATTCAAAATGCTATAACTCAGCCATTTTTTGAGATATAGACGAAACAAAAACTGCTCCCGAATCTTTGTATCAAGGTCAAATACATAAAAAAAAAATTTTTCAATTTTCAATTTTTTGGTACCACATTTCAAATTTAAATTTTTCTTAAAAATTTAAATGGCTGCCATTTTTAAACAAGATGGCGGATGAAGCTGGCCAACGAACTCGGTCGAGACATTGGTATGTACTATGTACAAACGAAGTTACATCCAAATCGGCTCATAAATACGCCTTTTATCGCGTGACAAAATTCAGGACGTTTCAAAATGTCAGCCACGCTAGAAATTCAAAATGCTATAACTCAGCCATTTTTTAAGAAATAGACGAAACAAAAACTGCTTCGGAATCTTTGTATAAAGGTCAAATACATAAGAAAAAAATATTTTTCCATTTTAATTCTTTGGTACCACATTTCAAATTTAAAATTTTTAAGAAAAGTTTAAATGGCCGCCATTTTGAAACAAAATGGCGGATGAAGCTGGCCAACGAACTCGGTCGAGACATTGGTATGTACTATGTACATACTGAATTACATCCAAATCGGTTCATAAATTCGAGAGTTACAGTATGACAAAGGTCAGATATATATATATATATATATATATGGATATATATATATATATATATATATATCAACTTTTGAACGGAGGGTGGTTTCGGGGTCTGGGGGTCATGATCGATGAAAATATACCAAAATTTTTTGAAATCGCTTTCCTCCGAACGGCTGCAATAGGTAGCTTTTTGTAATGAAAGCTACCTAAAATGCATCAAACCGTACTATTAAACAGCCGATTTTAAAGAAATTTGTTATTAGTGCAATGTGTTTGCCTCTAAAATTGTCATTTTTATAAAATGTATTGTGTGTATAGGTTGTACCAAGGAAAATGACCCCATGTGTGAGGGGACCCACGAGCATAGAAGACCAAGTACATTTCGAAAAAAAAAAAGGGATAGTCCATTTAGAAGATGTATAAAATTTGTTTTATCCATTCCCACAGTAAACGAAGTCTGTAAACAGATGACATATATGAGAAAGTATGTGAAAACAGACTTGATTCTCTGTGAGATTGCATAAAACAGACCTAATGCACCTTCTAAATGGACTATCTCATTTTTTTAAATGGACTTGTTGTACTATGGGTGTGAACCCCTTATGTAATAGGTGATGATACACGTCAAGTCAAACAATTTTTGCGTACGAAACTACGATTACTATATAATTAGGGGTCATGCCCAATAGCGATTAGCGTTGGATAGGAGAGTGTTGAGAGTCAATGGAATTTACAGAAATTTTTCGGTTTTTGAGCAATGGTGTGAATAAGTTGTCATTCAGCTAAACTGCAAAATGTTTCACTACAGCTCCTAACCTGGATATTCGTCGCGTAACTTAATTATAATAAAGATATCGTAACGATGTTTTCAACAGACTTACTTTTTATTTTGTGAATTGTGATGCTGTTACTAAAAGTACTGGAAATTTTCTTCATATCCATCCAAAAAATATTGGTTTAATGCGGTTCTTGATTTCTCACCCCCGCCTCCCTGTTCAACAGCGCGATGCTTTCTGACATATTTTTTAACTTTTTTTTAAAGAGTAAAATCATAATATTATCAGGTATGATTATTAAAGTAATTTTTATTAGAACAGGCTTGTTTTTGTTATATTAGTTAAAGTATATTTTATTATATAAAGTATATTATTATTAAAGTATTTTTCTCATGACAGTAGTTTTCTCACTCCGGCGCTTTCATGTCCTGGAATGCGATCTGAAACGCTAACTGCGACAACAATTTTTGGAGGATCTTCTTTCTTTGCCGGAAAACGAAAAATTCTGTTTGATTACATAGTTCCTTAATAAGTGTACTACCCAGTGCTATACGTTTGTGAATAAAACTGAACTAAAAAATGCGTCATAAAACAAGTTTAGGTTTGAGAACTGCTTTTTAAATGCAAAAATGAGAATGGAGAATACAGTACATAATGTGTCACTGACTGAATTAAAATGTACTTTTAGTACTTCTCGTGATGCATTACATTTTTATTCATTACATTTTCGGCCAATCAAATTTCGTCTGTTATAAAAAACGCCGAACTGCTGGTACTACAATGCTGAACTTTTCATGATCCTTGCAATAGCTCAATCTCAAAAACTATTGCATAGATTTTTACGAAAAATCAGATTCAGTTAGTTGTTAGCATAAGTTGTTGCTGATTATGTTTTGGCGTAACTCATCCAACAGGTATCGCTGATGTGCTGCATTTTTCAGGATTTACACGATTAAAGTTATAGTCAGATGGCAAGAAAGTTATCCATGGAATTTTTTCAACTTTATATTCATTTAGACCTTGGCATAAGTTGGTGCTGATTAGGTTTTTATGTAACTCATATAACAAGTGGCTCTGCTCGGCTGCAAATTTCACGATTTTCTAAAATAGCTATATCTCAAAAACACGGAATTTAATCAAACACGGAATTTAATCAAACTTTATATTCTGTTACATTTTCACATAAATAGGTCCTTACGAGGCTTGCGTTTATACTGCCCAACAGGTGTCAATCTTATGCTCTTTGGGTTGGGAACATTGATTGCAGACACCTAATAGGGTGGGTGCCGAAATTCAATAATTTGTTGAGAAATACGACGCTTATATATCCTTTTTAAATGCACACAATTCAACGAATCTATACTTTTAGAATACTCAGTATGGCATAGATTGTCATTTAATTTTAGCACTCCAAAAATTGAAGTATTAACATGTATGAGATAGAAGACAGTTTTGGTATTGGTACATCCGACTAGTTTATAAGTGTACTGTGACTCTGGTTTCAAATGGACAACTGCTTTTTAAGTTGACGTCTATTCTTTTTTTAAAATTGTGACCATTCTTTTATTGTTACATGATATTTAAAATAATTTCAATGACCTTAATACCTTTTAAAAATAATTTAACCCAATAGCGCTTAATTGTACTAGCTATTGAAAACCAATTTTGTAATCATCAGCATTTCATAGCACAGACTGAAATCTAAAATTAAGGAAATAGATTTTCTTTAATAAATAAAACAAGGGAAATGTACTGTCACTTCCCTTGTTTGCCTGTAATTACTTTCTATTTCAGTTCTGAAATTGGAGAAGCCATAATTTATTGAACGAAAAGATTCTATCTTTAGGAATAATGTTATAAATTGTTTTCTGTTAACTACGTATAAAATACATGTAAAATACTTGTAAAATTTATCCCTGATTCGTTTGAATGCTAAAAACACAATTAACCTTCTGAGATTATTTTTATTTATGTTACTTTATTAACGTTTATTTAATTTAATTATAATAAAAAATAATTTCTTTAACTTTACGGTTATTAACCCATTAACCACCGAAACTGTAAGATAAATATTTTCAACTTATTCCCTGAAAAATGTTTGACACCACAAATTTTGAAAGATTATTTTTGCTTTATTTAATGCAAAATGGTTCTGTTATAAGATAAGTTAGATTTTTTAATTAAAAATTAGGGGTAGCTTGATAGTAAATTTAAGCATACGAATTTATTTTTACTGTTGCACCAGCATCAGTAGCGCAACACCAGCGGGTAATGAGATAGAGTTTATTAATAGAGTTTTTTTTAAAATATGTCCAACGGTGTTAAAATTGTTTATATAAAAATGTGTGCATTGATATGCATTGATTTTTATGCAATGTCCCCTAAATGCATGCACGTCCTGGTGATATAGACGTAACCATCCGTACTTGAAAACAGCCTTGTTGTGAAAATATAATATCGACACTCATTCTCATAATACTCTGTTTTATACATTGCATATTTAGTAGTAATATTATTCGTAATTCTACTAATAATTGACATTACTTATAAAAATAACAGCAGTACGACAATGAATAAAATGCTTTTGAGAATTTCAGTTTATAATTAATTTAAGAATTATCTTTAAAATATAGCTATGAAACGGTGATATGAAAAGTTAAAGTATAAAATTATATTTAGGTGTACCGCATAAAGATATGTAAACGCATTTTGAAATATTGTTTCTGATCTAATGCAATTCCTTCTGTTTAAAAACTTATTAATGGCCGATCAGTCGCAGTTATACAACTGTTCTTTACAATAACGCAATACAAGAAAGAAAAAGTAATAATGCAAAGTGATTATCAAATAGTAATATCGAAATTTTACTTTACCAGCTTAAAACTAGTATGTTGTGGCCATCACAAAACTTTCTTCTATATAAATCACGTCAGTTAAATAATTTAAATAGTACAAGCAATTACATCAATTTAGAACCAATCCATATCAAAGTATATCTGAATTTGAAGTTTGTTAAAAATTAGTTCTTGAGATAGAGCTATGGTGGAAATTCTGGAAAATGTAGCTTAGCAGCGCCACCTGTTGAATGATTTACACCAATACATAAACAGGAATAATTGATATCCGGGTATACATGGATCTGAAGTTCGTTGAAAATCTAAGCATTAGTTCTTGAGATAGAGCTAATGCGGAAATCACAAAAACAGCATAGCAGCGCCACCTATTGAGCGATTTACACCAAACTGTAAAAAATGTCAATTCATGTCAAGGACTAACTGATTCTAAAATTTGATGAAATTTCGTACATTAGTTCTTGAGATACACCTATAGTGGAAATTCTGAAAAATACAGCATAACAGCGCCACCTGTTGAGCGATTTACACCAAAATGTACAAAATGTCAATTCATGTCAAGGATTAACTGATTCTGAAGTTTGGTGAAAATTATTGCATTAGTTCTTGAGATACAGCTATAATGGAAATTCTGAAAAGTGCAGCATAGCAGTGCCACCTGTCGAGCGATTTGCACCAAAACACAAACTGCACTAATTCATATCAAAGTATACTTGAATCTGAAGTTTGATGAAAATCCAAGCATTAGTTGTTGAGATAGAGCTATTGCGGAAATCGTACAAAATGCAGTATAGCAGCGCCACCTGTTGAGCGATTTACACCAAAATGTACAAAACTTCTACTCCTGTCAAGGACTAACTGAATCTTAAGTTTGATGAAAATCCGTGCATTAATTGTGGAGATTGAGCTATTGCGGAAATCGTGAAAAAGGCTGCATAGCAGCGCCACCTGTTGAGCGATTTATACCAAAAACTAATCAACACCAATTTATATTAAGGGCTAACAGAATATAAATTTTTATTAAATTCCGTGTATTTGTTCTTGAGATAGAGCGCCCACAAAATTTGTGTCACAGACAGACAGACTCAAAGATGCACAGATGCACAGACTCACAGACAGACATTTTGTAAAAACATGTTTTTCGGAATCCCTGACCCCTAAAACGTGTAAATCCATCGAAAACCGAAAGTCGAAAATTTTCACGAATCCAATACATTCTTCTTGTAAAGATAGAAGAAAGTAAAAAAAAAATATTTTGTTTGTCAATAGTTAGATGGCATCATTACCCTATCGATTATTATTCTGAATATAATTGATGTACAAACTGTAAAAGGCTAAAAATAAGAATTCAGTCATTAACAACAACCAATAATAATGAAAATATAATACTTAAATTATCAGACATTAATGAAACTAATCGCACAACTTTCTTCAATCGTATACATGTCACTACTTCAAAATTTGCTATCACAGTGCCATAAATGAATGCCAATCTATGCCGATCAGGAGTATTCTAAAGGTATGAAATCCCGTGCATTAGTGCTTGAGATATGATTATCGCTAAAATCGTGTAAATCCTGCAAATTGCAAGATAGCAGCACCACCTGTTGGGTGATTTTTACCAAAACCTAATCAGCAACAACTTAAGTCAACGTCTAACTGAATCTGAAGTTGGGTGAAAATCCATGCATTACTTTTTGAGACAGACTATTGCGGATATCGTGAAAAATCCAGCATAGCAGCGCTGCCAGGTGGGTGATTAACACCAAAACCTAATCAGCAACAAGTTCTGTAAACGTCTAACTGAATATCAAGTTAGAAGAAAATTCGTGCATTAGTTCTTAAAGTAGAATCGGAACTATTTCGGAAATCGGGAAAAATGCAGCATAGCAGAGCTACCTGTAGGGCGATTTACACCAAAATGCAATCAGCACAAGTATTTATCAAAGTATATATGAACCTAAAGTTTGATGAAAATTCTTGCATTACTTCTTGAGATTCAGCTATTGCGGAAATCATTAAAAATGCAGCATAGCAGTCCCACCTGTTGTGCGATTTACACTAAAACGTAATCAGCAACATTTCATATCAAGGTCAAGTTGAATCAGAAGTTTGATGAAAATCCGTTCATTAATTATTGAGATAGAGCTATTGCGGGAATCGGGAAAAAGGCAGCGTAGCAGCGCCACCTGTTAGGCGATTTACACCAAATACTAATCAGCACCAATTTACATAAGGAAATAACTGAATGCAAATTTTTGTTAAATTCCGTGCATTAGTTTTTGAGATAGAGCGCCCACAAAATTTGTGTCACATACAGACAGACAGTCAGAGTCACAGTCTCAGAGACAGACATTTTGTTAAAACATGGCTTTCGGGATCTCTGGGCCCTAAAACGTGTAAATCCGTCAAAAAACGGAAGTCAAAAATTTGCAAGAATCCAATACTTTCTTCTTGTAAAGATAGAAGAAAGTAAAAATACAACGTAATAAAATATTTATTTCCGAAACTTTTTTACTACGTTTTCAATCTAAAAATTCGCAATCTATATCTAATAAGGAGCATTTTGAATCTCTTATGTTGAAATCTTGCGATCTGTTTGTGAAATACAACTACTTTCAGTAGAGCATCGAACACAGTGCAATGAAATTAACACCATTTATCCACATGGATAGGAGAAAGCCATATAAACTCTCAGAAATAATTTAAGTTAGGTTATGAGATATTGAGGTTTTTTGCAATTTTTAATGAAGAGTATCTACAGGGGGCTCCAAGATTACCTCATTTTTGTCAGAAAAAAGGGGAAGAAAACAATAATAATGGGATATCGTCTACTATCTGAATTAGGCTGGGGGGGGGGGATTTTTTTTTAGTTTGAAAATGCGGACTTAATTATTTTAATTTTACATTGTTTTAAAATATGTAATGTAAATATATTCATGTAATTTACACCTACATTTACTAAAAGTATTATAAAAAAGGTGAACGATTTTGTTATTACAAATCCGTATGAAGTCATTTCTCCAAATCACTTTAAAATATAAATGAATGGACTATAATAGAATATAGAGTTTTGAGCATGGAGTCAGCCTGAATATATAGTCAAACTTTCCTTTAAAAGGTCCCTATTTTAACGAAGTTTTCTATTGAACAAAATTATCTGCTGAACCTTGACTTTGAACACCATTAACATGCAAATTAATCCCCATATAACGAAATATACCTTCTATATAACAAAATTTATTCCATTTTCGTACATATACAACATTCAAACGGAGAGGTCGCTGTTGCGATGGATGTATGAATTTATTTCAGCGGATTGTATGAAAATGAATTAATTGCTCTTGGGAGAACGATAGTTCGGGTCAGTTTCCCTTAAAAACTTCTCCCTGAAGGCATCACGTCTGCAGCAATGTTGCCAAATCTGTCCGATGTTGAAGAAGATGCATCAAGAACATCCAGTTTTCTTTCTTCTTTTAATTTAAAAGTTTAAACACGAGAAGAAGTTTTCTGTTTGAAATTTAGAAATTAATTTGGAATTTTGATAAGTTGACATAGTACAGCACCATCTGTTGACGAAAATGTAAACAATTTTTAAGTAATGTAACGCATACAAAATTTATGAGTTACAACAATCAGTTACCTATCTCTAAATTCATTATAGTTAGTGAATTTTAATGTTCAAGCCTCCATTTTGGAGCTATATTCTGAAATATAGTGCCAAAAATTTATAACAATAAAGTTCTATTACAACGAAAGCCATTATTTCTCTTGACGAATATATTTTTCTTTATATTATATTAATAAAGCGCAAATAATAACCTATATAGAATGAATGTTTTTTTTTTTTACGTATAAATGACAGAAATTTACCTAAATCAGGAGTATTTTATGTTTAACAACGTGACAAATAACAGTCGTAGTAAGAAGCATTAATGAAATCGGAGGTTGATTTAGCTTGGAAATATTAGCTTGTTTTACCGTAAGTAGACTGGAATGGCAACCGTTAATTAGGGAAATCAAGCAAAGAGTAAGTGAGTTAGAAATCATTAGATAGAGCGCAGATTTAATGACTTAAGTAAACGGAAATTACAGGTTATGCATCACTTGAAATGCAAGAAATAAATAAGATAGACGTAATAGAAATGGAATTATTTTTATGTAAGAAGTAAGATCTATCTTATGGTTACTTTCAAGAGATTAAAAACATACTTGTGTCCATTTATTTACATTATATTAATTGCTATATTTTTAAAAACTAGGATATCTCTGATTTATGATTGATAAATATTTATAAATGAGTACTTATGTTTTTATTATCCTATGTATGTAAAATAAATGTACCCAGATAAATACATAGATGGAGATTCATGCTTTTTCTCTCTCTCTCACACACATACACAGAGAAGACATACATAAATATTATTTAGACATATATTATTTAAAGATGCATATTGGATTTTCGTCGATATTGTTGCTTTCTATTTATCTCTTTTTATAAGTAGAATTGTTATACTAGGGTTGGTCGAAAAAAAGAAATTTTTTATTTTCGGAACGCTTTAGTGCGGAAAAGTTGCCTATTGTAATAAAAAGAAAAACGGCATAATTTTTTTAAAAATCGGTTAACATCTTCCATTCGCGCATCGTACTTAAATTTGATGAAAAATTGCAAAATTCGAGCCCTTTTTTTTAAGTTAATTAAAACTTTAAAAATAAACACGTTTTAGCTTTTTATGATTGTTTCATAGCTTACATAACCTAAATAAATTAAATTCTGATCAATAAACCAGTTTTTTTTGTTCCGCAAGAACTTAGAAAAAACATAAATTTACCAATCTTTCGCAATTTTCACCGACCAACTCTTAGTTCGTTTTGCTAAAACAAAACGACACAGAACTCCCTACGTGGTGGTGGTTGCACGTTGAGTTCCACCCACATCCCACCTAACCAAACTTCCAGTAGTTGGGTGTGGTATTTATATTACATTAAAAAGACCACATGATGTCAGTGTGTAATTATAATTAAATGCTTATGCAAAAATATACAAAGAAAATTTGTGTCTTTAAGTTGAGGTTCATGATTCTTCAAAGTAATTACAATTTGGGGTAAATTCGGGTGTATTTACAAAACAGTTACAAAAAAATTAAATCTGAAGGCCGAGCGGAAAGCTCGTGATCTTCAGCAAGCACTGGGAGGTTACTCAAATAGTTTTAAAGTTCCTAAAGTGACAGTGCACTATGAAATTGATGACCACAAACACACTTCTTTTGAAGAGTCGGAGTATGAGGAAGATAAATACATACCGAATACATCGACTAATAGCCAAATGGCAGATGAGAATTAAAATTAACTCAACAGCACTAAACAGCGATCGTTTCGGAGTTTCTGATTGGCCAAAAGCTGTTATAGCGTCAAGTGTTCTGGATAACCGACAGAGATTCTCTTGACGTGGTTGATAAGTGTAAAATAAAAAGAGACAAAAGTTGTTTGAGGACGGATTTGGAAAGCCGATTCTCACCCCATGAGGAAAGTTAAGGTCTTTTTTTGACGGAAAAAAAATGAGATACTTTGTTCGTCGAAAAATTTAATGCCAAGCAATTTCACAGGACTGTGAAATAAGAACACTATTCTCTTATCCAGGAATCCAGATAAACTTATATTGGACATGTATCTCCTTCCTCCAGTTCATCAAATGATATTAGTTAAAGCATTATTTCTTGTTTGTCTGGACTATCAATATCACTGGAAAAACTAGAAGTAGTAGGATGTGATGGTACTGTAACAAACACTGGATGGAATAACGGTGCTTTCCACCGACTAGAAAATCATAAAATGTGGAGCATATACATTCGACATTTTAATGAGCTTTCTTATCGCCAAATTTTCCAACATTCACGGTAAAACTAAAGCACCTAAATGTTTTAAAGCGCCAATTGGGTAGCAGCTCACTTGTTGTGAATAAGGTCCTGTGGTTGATGGTGAACCCGCAGATTGTCCGATCCCTGACATAGACAGGAGTTTTTTGAGCGAGAACAACAGTATTTTTGTGCAATTTTGAATGCAATCACTTTCAGACATTGTCCAGAAGGCTTGGCGAATCGGAACCCTGGTACTTTGTCCGATTTCAGATGACTAACTGCGGCCAACCGAGTCCTTAGATTGTAGCAGATTCATCCGAAAACTTGAAATAAATTGTTGGCTTCATCATAAAATCATACATGCCTGTTACAGTAGGATAGTAAAAGCAATACAAATCGTCCCAAAGAAGAAGACTGTTAGAAATGTAATGCCACCGAATGGAAACTTTCAAGCTTCCGATTACATAGAAATTATTAATTGGAATTCTTGTATGGTGTATCGTTCCCTAATGCCGCGGGACCTAAGTGAAGATGTTGTAAAATTGTTCATCACTTTTGACACTATTCTTATCAAAGAAATACAAATGTTTCCCTGTCACACCGAGACTGTTAAGATGTGCGTCAAACTTGTTACAGAAACCTCGAATAAAGTATAAAGGCATGAAGCTAGAGATGGCTATATACAAAAAACACTGAAGTCTAAATCGGTTATGCCTCATTTCTCCAAAAAATCAGACTTTAAATGTGCAGTAGGTATAAAAAAAGAAAACTTAAAAACACAATAATAAACTTATATTGGACATGTATCTCCTTCCTCCAGTTCATCAAATGAAATAAGCCAAAGAATTCTACGCTATGGAAAACCTTTATAAATAATTGCAAATATAACGTAAATGCCACATCCAACAATTGGATGGTTGGTTGGGTAGGGTGAAGGTGGAACTCTACGTGTAACCACCTCCATGTGGTGAGTTCTGGGTCGTTATGTTCTAGCAAAACAAGCGAAGAGTTGCACGGTGAAAATTACGAAAAATTGCTAAATTTATGTTTTTTCTAAGATATTGCGCGAACGAAAAATTAGATTATTGATTCAAATTTAATTTATTTATGTTATGTAAACCATGAAACAAGCATAAAATCTAAAACGTGTTTATTTTTAAAGTTTTAATTAACTTAAAGATAAGGCGCGATTTTTGCAATTTTTCATCAACTTTAAGTACGATGCGCGAATGAATGATGTTAAAAGATTTTTAAAAAAATTATGCCGTTTTTCTTCTAATTACAATAGGCTACTTTTCCGCACTAAAGCGTTCCGAAAATAAAAAATTTCTTTTTTTTTTCGACCCACCCTGTTGTATACCTAAAAGACTATGAGATACTTTTTACTTTGATAATTATATATGATTATCGTGCATATTATTTCCAATTTATGTAATCATTTTTCATGTTGGAATTCGTCAGTAAAGTATTAACCTTTATTTAGTTTTATAATTCTTTTTAAATATTTTTAATTTTAATAATTTTTGACAATTTCTTAATGTTATGAACGATACCTTTGAAATAAGGATAAATTTATTTAAAACCATTATTAGTATTGTCATTCAAATAATTAACATATCTCATGGAAAAAAAACATATTTTAAAAGATATCAAACTAGGAATTTTAAAATATTAAAATTTAATTTTCAAATTTAAGGGATCTGTTTTTCATTCATAATTAAATAGGAAAAATAAGAGACCCCACATCCATTAAAATGGATGTTTTGTTTTAACCTACTAATCCCACCAAATATTTCTTTGGAAGCAAGTCCTGATACTCCAATATAATATACACTTCAAAAATTACTCTTAAGTTTTAGAATCTGGCAACGGCTTCTCGTTTGTTTGTAACATGGCGAAGTTCGTGAGTCAACGTGGTATTCGACCAGGTGTTTGTAAGTTCCAATTTTTCTTTACTCATTTTATTTTTTAAGCACATTTTAGAGTGTATATGTGAATTTTAATGTTTTTGTAGTATCCTAGCTGGTTTTTATCTGTAATTTGGCTATATTTAATGCTTTAAGTATCAATTTAAAATCATCCATTATAATGGATGTTGGGTCTTACTTGAGTAAAGTTATATAGCCAGTTTTAATATTAGTTCTGGATTTAATCATGTCCAAGATTTGCAAGTTTTTGATTTTTTTTTTAATCTCTCTGCAATGTTTTAATTACTTTTTATAAAAATACATATATATGTAATATTTTCATAAAATATTACATATTTTTGTGTTTTATTTTAACCAAAAGATTATCAACATTAGAAATAATAGTAAATGGGATCTTGATTCCGATCTTAATTTTAGTGATTCTAGTGATGAGTTATTTAATATTAATAAAATTTATGCAGAATCTTCTGAAGCTGAAAATAAGACTACTAAAAAATCAGTCCATAATTTTGCTGATGGCTCAGTTAGTTAAACTAACAGAAGTGAAACAGCGAAATATTAAAAGTCCAATATTTGATTTGAAAGAGATATTTGCAGTAAGTTCAAGTTATGATTTATGTACATATAATTTTTACTTTCTCCTATCTTTACAAGAAGAAAGTATTGGTTTCATGAAAATTTTCGAATTCCAGTTTTCGACGGATTTACACGTTTTTACAAAATGTCTGTCTGTGAGTCTGTCTGTCTGTCCGTCTGTCTGTCCGTCTGTCTGTCCGTCCGTCTGTCTGTCTGTATGTGACACAAATTTTGTGGGCGCTCTATCTCAAGAACTAATGGACGAAATTTCACAAAACTTCATATTTAGTTAGACCTTGATAGAAACTGGAACTGATTAGTTTTTGGTGAAAATCGCCCAACAGGTGGCGCTGCTATGCGGCATTTTTAACGATTTCTGCAATAGCTGTATCTCAAGAACTACTGCACGGATTTTCATAAAACTTCAGATTTAGTTAGTCCAGGATATAGTTTGGTGCTGATTACTTTTTTGTGAAAATCGCCCAACAGGTGGCGCTGGTATGCTGCATTGCTCATGATTATCGCAATAGCTCTAACTCAAGAAAAAATGCACGGATTTTCATCAAACTTCAGATTCAGTTAGTCCCTGATATAAATTAGTGCTGCTTAATTTTTGGTGCAAATCGCCCAACAGGTGGCGCTGCTGTGCTGCATTTTTCACGATTTCCACAAGAGGTGTATCTCAAGAACTATTGCACGGATTTTCATCAAACTTCAGATTTAGTTAGTCCTTGACATGAATTGATGTATAAATTAGTGCCGTTTAATTTTTAGTGTAAATCGCTCAACAGGTGGCGCTTCTATGCTGTATTTTTGCGATTTCCACAATAGCTTTATCTCAAGAACTAATGCTTGGATTTTCAACAAACTTCAGATTCAGGTATACCTTGATATCGTTTAGTGCTGTTTACTTTTGGTGTAAATCGCTCAACAGGTGGCGCTGCTATGCTACATTTTTTCAGAATTTCCGCTATAGCTCTATCTCAAGAACTAATGCGCGAATTTTCATCCAACTTCAAATTCAGATATACTTTGATATGAATTGGTGCTAAATCGTTATTTCTTGTACTATTTAAATGATTTAATTGACGTGATTTATATAGAAGAAAGTTTTGTGATGGCCGCAACATACTAGTTTTAATATGTAATTTAAGACAATTATTTCGGCTAACTTTTTCTTTTGTTAGAAATTCGTAAATATAAAGAAAAAATTAAATTAATACAAAAAAGTATATTTTTCACAAGCATCATGAAATCTGGTTTTATTTATATTTCCTTTTAGGTTCGCTCAAGTATTCCAAATTTTCCTGATATTTCACAACAGCTAGAACAAGAAGCAAAAGGGCACATAATCTTTAAAGCACATCATTATTGTAGACATTACATTAATAATAATATGTTTTTAAAAGAAAACTAAACTTAGATGTTCAAGTTGCAATAGGTTTTTGTGCATTACCAGTGAAAGAAATTGTTTCAAAGATTTATATCCGGCTTAATTATGTGTAAAATAATTCAGTGTTGTTCATTAAATTAATAATAAATAAATAAATATATATATATATGTTTCAATTTATTGTTAATTTAGTGCTTTTCAGTATCACTTTACATGTGAAAAGTTGAAATGAACTGTGATTACATTTCTTCCTATTTAAAACCTGAACATCCATTAAAATGGATATGGTCCTTACCAAATTTTTAAAAAAAAATTAAAAATTTTTAAAAATAATATTTTTTTACCCTTTTGATAAAAATAAAGTAGTAAAGACAAAGATAAAGTGTTTCAAATTTTCTTGGGTCTCAGGAGGTTAAAATGTTTAATTAGTAAACTAAAATTTAATATGTTTAAAAGACAAATTATTAAAAAGAGCAAGAGAATAAACGCTTTCAACAAAACATAATTATATAAAAAGAAACATTTTAGTACGAATAATTATAAATTTACTACGGTTATATTTACCAAATAATACACCATTCTAAGTAGTAAATGCTCCTTTTGCTAGGTGAGTTCATTTACGTTTCAATTGTTCCCTACAAGCAATTCACAGAATTTAGATTCTGATGTCTTTCCAGACAAAGAGGCAATAATTTTATAAGTTACAGTAGAGTCTTGATTATCCGAGTTAATATGGACCAAGGTCACCGCGGATAAGCAAAAAACTCGGATAAACTGTATTTACAATAAATCGTCACCAAATAAGGAGATGAAATATACATTTTCACTTAATTCATGCATTTTTATGGTACTAGCAACATTTCTTTGATGTACATTTCCGTTGCTTTTAAGAAAAACGGGGAATGAAATTGTATATTTGAAAAAGACCTTGACAGTTTTTTGATTGTTGAATGTCAATTTTGCGGCAGTTTTTTTTCCTGCAGTATTACACTACTGCATAGCTACCAATTTCTAAGATTTTTTTCTTACCACTAAAACTTACCAGTAAATTGCCTAATTCAATCGCCGAAATCTAACAATTGTCAATGATTAAATATGGCAAAAAGTTGTATTAAACTTCAGAGGTAACAAACCGTGCAAATTGGCAGCTATGTGATTCTATTAGAGTCATGGAAAATTACAGGTGTAACCTCTACCTTCTGCTCAAAGTATTAAATAGTTTTTTTAATCGAACTTATACCTTTGAAATGCATCATTTTCTTCTAATGGACAAATGGATTCCATTATTATGAAACAGCAATTATAAATTAAGTGTTAGGTGAAGATAAAAGAGAGTTCGTAAAAAGTTACAACTCTGATTTTCTGGTCAGAATGGGGAAAAATTATCATAAATGTTAAAAAAAAAAAAAAAAAAAAAAAAAAAAAGCTTAAAGAGCTTTCGTGTATGCGAAGAGAATCCGTGGTAATGCAAGCGGACAAAGGTTTTTTTTTTTTTTTCATTTTGAAACTACCGTGTCCGTGCCCTACATCGCAGTTAAATAAGAAAGAAAAATCATGCGTCAAGCATAGATTATGAAGTACTTTCCAACACATTCAGAATAATTTAACAAAACTTCACCGTTTAAAAAGTTGAAATAAGATGCCTAATTGAACCATTTGTAAACACATAACTCATTTGGAAACCCGCCATCTACAGTCGGAAAATTATCCGAATTCTTTGAGCAGACCTGTATATGATATATGCATTTGTATCTATAAACTACATACATGCAAAAATTTACTTCAATTAGGAAATAGGTACCACACTTGAAAATTCCCCTTCAGCAATAAGGGGAATGGTGCGTGAATTCTTTTGCGTTGCCTGTGTACGAGGTATGGAATTTATACACAACTAATAACATTCAAAAAATTAGTTAAATGTAAAAACTCATAGAGAAATTGAAAACGAATTTCCAGCAGTTATTACCCAGAAACAGTGCTGTAACCGATTTCTTTTGTGTGTCCGTGTAAATGATCGGCAAATGCTATGAATGCTCTATTCTATCGTAATCATCTTGTTGTGAAATTCAGTGATTTATATCAATCTCAAAACATTTGAAAAAGCGTAATATCATTTAAACACTCTGCAAAAGATTTTTCCCCGTTGACCATAATGTAACGGAATTCTTTATGAGTACACCTATAAATGAACCATTAAAGCTACACACTTCATATTCAATTCCGAACATGTCATGGTGAACATCATAAACGTGTATCAATTGCATGAAAATCCAACTACATGTACGTGAATTAGGGCATGGACAGGCAAACAGACGGATAGACAAACCAAATTCATAAACACTTTTCACCTTTGTAGATTCTTTTGTTTAGGTGTGTTAATATTTACTATTATTAAAATAATATATTTTCTAGAAGTCGTTTATGGGAATCCCCGCCGTTTATTTCTCACCCACTGTCTTCGACATTGCGTAGGGTTTTTTTCCTTTTTCTATTTTAACACTCGTAGGAATCATTTCGCGTTAAAAAAAATGGTAAGTGATTGAGCAGTTGGATTTGTTGTTGTTGTTGTTTTTAGATATAAAAATGAAATCACACAAATCCGAGGTTTGTTTGCAAAAACAGACTGGAGCATTCATTATATGACCGGATGTACGGTACTGAAAGAAGTGGGACCAACAACTCCAGGTTAGTTTGAATAGATTTTTGTTTAAAAATATAAAATAATGAAAATACAAAATGCCGATATGAAAACGTATATCATCACATACATCTTGAACTATATCGAAATAAAATTAAAATGAAAGAACTTGCTGAAAAGGTGCCATTTAATATGTTAAAATGTCACAAATATAAAAGATGTTTCAAGTATAAAAAGATGTTATTACATATTAAAATAGTTTTTAAAAACTTAAAATTTTCAAAATTTCTAGCCCAGCGCTTTCGATCAGACATTGATCGTCATCAGGGCAGCTTTGATTGTGTACTGAAAATTTCTAATTGTACACCGTCCTCGGCTGGACAATCAATTGAAAGACACGTAAGTAATATTAAGTTTAATAGACAAACCGCAGTGTTAGCAAGACTTAATCTACAGCAAAATTTAAACACTGGTTTTAATGAAGCAAAGGAGGAATCATTATATCAACCTCCCATTATCACATTTCGTTAATAAAAGAATCCATTGAAATTTTAATGAATGATAAAAAGGCTATTAATGATAATATGCCATAATAACATTCCGGGCGTATGTTTAAAGTTTATAAAATAGAAGATGCATTGTTAAGCTTGGATAGAAATGTTCAGTTTACTGTCTCCTCTCCTCCTTCTTCCCCTCCAGTGTAAAGTAGACTCACCTGGTTGTCCAGCCGAAGACCGTGTACGATTACAAATTTTCAGTGCACAATCAAAGCTACCTTGATGACGATCAAAGTCTGATCGAAAGCGCCCGGCGCGAAATTTTGAAAGTTTTTAAATTTTTTAAAAATATGTTATTATGTAATAACATCTTTTTATATTTGTAACATTTTAACATGTTAAATAGCACCATTTTAGCATGTTCTTTAATTTTAATTTTATAATGAAAGTACAATTAAAAAATATTTTGTTGGTACTTTGGAACGTTATAAATTAATTATTCGCCGACTAACAGCTTGAGAAAAGATTTTTGAGAATTTAATTTCAGACCGTATAGTGTTGTACATTGCATTATGGAAAATTAAGAATTCTTATTGAATGAACAAACAAACAAACAAAAAAAAAACACTCTATCTAAGTACATCGTTCTAAGCACAACGGTCAAAATAATTGAGGAGAAAACAGAATTAATATGCTTGCTTAAAAATTAAGAATTCAGTAATTTCGTTAAGCTAGAATAAAAACTGTTGAGTTTGGTTAAAATCTTGAACATTGTAAATTCAAAATAGGAAGTTATCTATTCTCCTTTGGCCACACATCTTAAAAGTTTAAATGCTGGATTCTGTTCTGTAATTCCCAAAGGAATTTCATCCAGTTTCTCGGCGAACCTCTTTAAAATTTAAAATTTTTAAAATACGGTATCTTCTTGATAAAACCGTAGTACCACGCGATCACAATATACCTGAAACTTTTAATGCGGAATATTTAATCAGAGAATAATGACATACTCTAAAGCTATTCATCAAACTAAATTCTCAATAAATTTTGACAGACATATTGTTAAATAGTAGGAAATGGGGCCAAGAAATGTATGGAAAAGGAATCTAAAATTATTTGTTAACTATAAACAATGGCGAATTTTCGAATATAAAATAAACAGGCCAAAACTAATACTAACTTTTAATAAGCAAATAAGATACGAGCGTCAATAGAAAAAAACATGCCCAGAGAGTATAAGTATGGACAACCAAGTTCTCCGATAGAAGAAGTGAACCGATGACGGAAGATGTAAACAAACATCGCGAAAGGAAAAATCGAGAATCCGAAGAACCCGAAATGGCGATTGGTTCAGGCTTCGTGCGAGATCATAATCGAACCGATGATAAACTAGTTGGATGTGCCAATCCCAAAACTTTCTTCTATCTTATACATAATATTTCAAATATTAGTTACGCATGTTAATACTTCAATATTATTAGTTCAATACTATCCCAACTTTGATTTTCATCTTAAATTTCTGCTTCAGTCAATTAAATGGACTAAAAACGAGTTAATCGATATCATGATATTTGTTAAAATTAATAGTTTTTGATTATACTGTTGTTATCAGATGTTTGCGAATAGCCGGCTTAGCAAAAAGCGAGTTTCCTCTTCTGCATGCGCCGCCGATGGATAACAGAACTAAGAAAAATCAAGAAAAGGATACAAAAATCGCTATCACAGAGCCTCTTTACCGGGAAATATTTCCAAATTCAAGGAGGACCTGTTGGCCAAACCCAAAAACATGAACGAAAAAATTTGATTCAATTGTATGCATAATTTTATACACTTTTCAATGGTACAATGAAGAAAATTGCACAAATATCGCTATTACAACGCCCCCCTTCCGGCAGATTTTTTTCAAATTCAGGGAAGACTTGTTTGCCATAGCCAGAAAAGTACACAAACAATTTTGTTCAATTCTATGCATACCTTCATACAATTTTCGATGGTACAATAATAAAAATGGTACAGACATCCCAATTATAGCGCACCCTTCGGCGGAGTTTTTCCAAATTCAGGGAGGGCCTTCATGCCATTACCAAAAACAAACACAAAATATTTGGCTCAATTCTATGTATAACTTCATACACTTTTCGATGGTACAATATTCAAAATCGCACAAAAATCGCGCCCCCTAGCGGCGATTTTTTTCCAAATTCAGGGAGGACCTGCTTGTTATAGTCAAAAACATAAAATAAATATTTGGTTCAATTCTATGCATAACTTCATACACTTTTAGATGGAAAAATATTCAAAATTGCGCAAAAATCGCTATTACAGCGCCCCCTACCGGCAATTTTTTCCCAAATTCAGGGAGGACCTGCTTGCTACAGTCAAAAACTTCAAATAAAAATTTGGTTCAATTGTAAGCATAACTTCATACACTTTTGGATGGTACAATATTCAAAATCGCTGTTACAGCGCCCCTACAGGCAATTTTTTCAAAATTCAGAGAGGATCTGCTTGCCATAGCCAAAATCTTAAAATAAAAATTTTGCTCAATTTTACGCATAACTTCATACACTTTTAGATGGTACAATATTCAAAATCACACAAAAATCGTTGTTACAGCGCCCCCTACCAGCGATTTTTTTCCAAATTCAGGGAGGACCTACTTGCCATATCCAAAAACTTAAAATAAAAATTTTGTTCAATTCTATGCATAACTTCATACACTTTTGGATGATACAATATTCAAAATCGCACAAAATTCGCTATTACAGCGTCCCCTACCGGCGATTTTATTCCAAATTCAGGGAAGATCTGCTTGCCATAGCCAAAAACTTAAGATAAAAATTTGGATCAATTCTATGCATAACTTCATACACTTTTTGATGGTACAATATTCAAAATCGCACAAAAATCACTGTTACAGCGCCTCCTACCGGAGAATTTTTTCCAAATTCTGGGAGAACCTGCTTGCTATAGCCAAAAACTTAAAATAAAATTTTGGATCAATTATATGCATAACTTCATACACTTTTCGATGGTACAATATTCAAATTCGCACAAAAATCGCTATTACAGCGCCCCCTATCTGCGAATTCTTTCCAAATTCAGGGAGGTTTTGCTTGCCATAGCCAAAAACTTAAAATAAAAATTTGGTTCAATTTTATGCATAACTTCATACACTTTTTGAAGGTACAATGGCGACAGACAGACGGACAGACGGACGCACGGACAGACAGACATTTTCTATAAACATGTTTTTTGGGATCTCTGACCCCTAAAACGTGTAAATCCGTTGAAAACTGGAAGTCGAAAAAAATTTCGATTACAATACTTTCTTCTATTCAAGATAGAAGAAAGTAAAAAGGAAATTCACAAAAAAAGTAGCAATTTGAGATTTTTGGATTCTCAACATTAAATCTTTCAAGGAGAGAAATGTCTAATTAAAAAACTGATTTTAGCTATGTCTAATGTTATTTTTCCGAGCCGAGACAATGCTGGGCGGATCAGCTAGTAGAATGTAAAATATATATACCTTTTCTCTAAAAAAATATACCATTGAAAATAAAACGAATGAAAAGAACGTGAAACTAATGACTTTTGTGAGCTTTGTTTAAGTCAGAAAATCAGTCGAATTTTTTTTTATAAGGAATGCTCTCTTAAACATAGAAAAACACTTCATCCGAAAACTAAACTAGTTGGATGTGCCAATCCCAAAACTTTCTTCTACCTTATACATCTTAATATTTCAAAAACTAGTTACACATGTTAATACTCCAATATTATTAGTTCAATACTATACCAACTTTCATCTTAAATTTCTGCTTCAGTCAATTAAATAAACTAAAAACGAGTTAATCTATATCATGATATTTGTTAAAATTAATAGTTTTTCCTTATTATGTTGTTATCAGATGTTTGCGAATAGCCGGCTTAGCAGGAAGCGAGTTCCCGCCTTTGCACGAGCCGCCGACGGACAATAGAACTACGAAAAATCAAGAAAATTATATAAAAATCGCAATCACAGAGCCACTTTACCGCGCGAGATTTCCAAATTCAAGGAGGAATGTTGGCCAAAGCCAAAAACATGCACAAAAAATTTGGTTCAATTGTATGCTTAATTTTATACACTTTTCAATTGTACAATTAAGAAAATGTCACAAACATATTTATTACAGCGCCCCCCTTCCGGCAGATTTTTTTCAAATTCAGGGAGGACTTGTTTGCCAGAGCCAGAAACGTACACAAAAAAAAAAAATTGGTTCAATTCTATGCATAAATTCATACACTTTTCGATGGTACAATAATGAAAATGGCACAGAGATCCAATTATAGCGCCCCCTTCGGGCGGAATTTTTTCAAGTTCAGTTAAGACTTGCTTGCCATAGCCAGAAACATACAAAAGAAAATTGGTTCAATTCTATGCGTAACTTCATATACTTTTGTATGGCACAAAAATGAAAATGGTGCACACATCACAATTATAGCGCCCCCTTCCGGAGGAGTTTTTCCAAATTCAGGGAAGACATTTGTGCCATGACCAAAAACAAACACATAAAATTTGGCTCAATTCTATGCATAACTTCATACACTTTTCGATTGTACAATATTCAAAATGGCACAAAAATAGCTATTGCAGCGCCCCCTACCGGCGAATATTTTACAAATTAAGGAAGGGACTACTTGCCATAGCCAAGAACGCAAAATAAAAATTTTGTTCAATTCTATGCATAACTTCATACACTTTTCGATGGTACAATTTTCAAAATAGCACAAAAATCGCCAATACAGCGCCCCCAAGCGGCGAATGTTTTCCAAATTCAGGGAGGATCTGCTTGCCATAACCAAAAATTCAAAATAAAAATTTGGTTCAATACTATGCATAACTTCATACACTTTTGAATGGAACAATATTCAAAATCGCATAAAAATCGCTGTTACAGCGCCCCTTACCGGCTAATTTTTTTCCAAATTCTGGGAGGACCTGCTTGCCATAGCCAAAAACTTAAAATAAAAATTTGGTTTAATTCTATGCATAACTTCATACACTTTTGGATGGTACAATATTCAAAATCACACAAAAACCGTTGTTACAGCGCCCCCCTACCGGCGATTTTTTTCCAAATTCAGGGAGGACCTACTTGCCATATCCAAAAACTTAAAATAAAAATTTTGTTCAATTCTATGCATAACTTCATACACTTTTGGATGGTATAATATTCAAAATCACACAAAAACCATTATTACAGCGCCCCCTACCGGCGATTTTTTTCCAAATTCAGGGAGGATCTGCTTGCCATAGCCAAAAACTTAAAATAAAAATTTGGTTCAATTCTATGCATAACTTCATACACTTTTTGATGGTACAATGGCGACAGACACACGGACAGACGGACACACGGACAGACAGACATTTTCTATAAACATGTTTTTGGGATCTCAGACCCCTAAAACGTGTTTTCCGTCGAAAACCGGAAGTCGAAAAAAATCTCGATTACAATACTTTCTTCTATTGAGGATAGAAGAATGTAAAAATAATATTTTCTGAATGATATTTCCTAATATTTTCTGAATAATTAGATTACATTAACTTAAAAATAAGAAAAAAAATACCACGAATAACTCAACTGTTCTATGCTTATGCAGAGTGATCATTTTAAAAGAGTACCCGTTTGTTTTTTGTTTTATCCACATCTGTAATATATGTAGCAAGACTTTCAACCTCATTACTTATTTAATGTGTCTATATTTAATGAGCGGGTATCGCTTTTTTACTTGGTAAAACTTGTTTTTACTTTCTTCTATCTTTACAAGAAGAAAGTATTGGATTCATGAAAATTTTCGAATTCCGGTTTTCGACGGATTTACACGTTTTAGGGGTCAGAGATTCCAAAAAACATGTTTTTACAAAATGTCTGTCTGTGACTCTGTGAGTCTGTCAGTCTGTCTGTCTGTCTGTCTGTGTGTATGTGACACAAATTTTGTGGGCGCTCTATCTCAAGAACTAATGCACGGAATTTAATAAAAATTGATATTCAGTTAGTGCCTAATACAAATTGATGCTGATTAGTTTTTGGTGTAAATCGCTCAACAGGTGGCGCTGCAATGCTGCATTTTTCACGATTTTCGCAATAGCTCTATCTCAAGAACTAATGCACGGATTTTGATCAAACTTCAGATTTAGTTAGTCCTTGATATGATTTGATGATGATTACGTTTTGGTGTAAATCGCCCAACAGGTGGCGCTGTTATGATGAATTTTGCAGGATTTACACGATTTCCCCAATAGCTCTATCTTAAGAACTAACGCACGGATTTTCATCAAACTTCAGATTAAGTTAGTCCTTTATATGACTTGCTACTGATTAGGTGTTGGTGTAAATCGCCCAACAGGTGGCGCTTCTCTGATACCTTTTCCACGATTGCCTCAATAGCTCTATCAATAGAACTAATGGACCAATTTTCATCTAACTTCAGATTTAGTTGTATGTTGACACAAGTTGTTGTTAATTAGGTTTTGGTGTCAATCACCCAATAGGTGGCGCTGCTATGCAGAAATTTTCACGATTTTCGCTATTGCTCTATCTCAAAAACTAATGTACGGATTTTCTCCAAACTTCAGATTCAGTCAGACGTTGACATAAATTGTTGCTGATTAGGATTTGGTATAAATCACCCAATAGGTGGCGCTGCTAGGCAGCATTTTGCTGAATTTAGACGATTTCAGTGATAGTCCTATCTCAAGAACTAATGCACGGAATTTCATATCGTTAGAATCCTCATGAGATGCATAGATTGCCATTTAATTTTGGCAGTGTGATAGCGAATTTTAAAGTATAAACATGTATGAGATAGAAGAAAGTTTTGGGATTGGTACATCCGACTAGTTTAAACATAAATTCGCGTGAACATCACTAATAAATTATAATCCGATTCTGCGCAAATGATTTGAGTAAATCGTCTGCTTCTTTGAAAGTTTTTATTTTTTAAAGCAAGACGGAGCCCCTTCACAAACGTCAAACCTAACAATGGAAGTGCTTAAGGAATTCTTTGATGACCGTTTAATTTCAATAAGCCTCTGGCCCCCAACGTCTGCAGACCTCACCCCGTTAAATTTTTTTTTTATGTGGTGTTATCAGTGATGGAACAGTGGCGCAGCAGTTCAGCGAATGTCATTGTCACCATTAAATTTTAATAGTATTCTGAGTCTTGAAATATCTCAGAAATTCTGTCCTGAAATTATACGAAGAATACTAATAAAATATTGGGTGCCAATTGATTCTCTGGTGCTACACTGTTCCGTCACTGGGTTATCTCAAAGATAGTGTTTTCCAGAGAAGTCCTGCAAGCATCGATGGATTAAATCAAATCATAACTGAAGAAATCTCATCAATAACAACAACGATGTTGCGAATTGTGTCAAAGAACTTCGTTCGATGCGTGCATGATTGCATTCAAAATGGCGGCGAACATGTTCAACATTTGCTGTAAGGAATGATAATGTAAAAAAAAATAATTAAAATATGTTATTCAAAAATAAAATTATCACAGGATTAAGTAACATTGTGCATCTCTATTTCTGTTTTACCTCACAAATAAGGTTGTAACAGTCCAACAGTGTTGGAAAATTTCTCCCACACTTAAGGTATGTGCCTACTCTAAAATCGCTGTTTTTGCAAAATTTTTCGATTCTTTTTTTTTATTATTATTTTAAATTAAAGTTGAAACATTTAGGATTTCAGAAATGCTTTACTTTTGGTTCAGCGATAATAAGACGCAAAGTTATAGCCCAAAAGATGAACCAGAAATGAACTTTTTGAAACCAGAAGTGTCCGATTAAAGAGACACAGAAAGGTAAAGAATACATTTCAATACACAAATATATAACATATACACAAATATATAAACCCCTACAATATGGTGGATTTCAAAATTGTAAACTTTTTTGTGCTAGGATCAAAATCTTAATTTGCGTTTTCTGGAAAACTGCGTTTTTCATTGTGTACGTTTACGCGAAACATCATTTCTTAAAAAGTTTTTAAGATATTTAAATAAAATTTTGTGACAAGGTTCTGCTCATCTATTGGTGTGTTATGAAGCAAAATATAGCTTGTAATCTTCTATATATTAATTTAAGAGCCATTTTTATTGAAAAATACACATTTTTTAAAGAAAAAAATCATGTTTTGTATGCAAAATTTACCATAAGTTAGTAAATTTAAGAGTTTTGCAAATATTTTGCTTCATAACACAGGTATGTGGTTTGCTAATATATTGTTGAAAAGAAAAGTGAAATATATTGAATAGATTTCGATATAAAAGGTTTGGCATAAACGTATTTATTTACTCAAATTTGACAAAATGTTGCCTAAATTTGAAAAGTTAATAATAATGTCTTTAAAAATTTACATGAATTCATACTCTTATTCCCTGTTTTAACTAAAAACACATGTGTGATAAAAATTTCATATTTTTCATATAAAGTGCCCTGAAGGTAGGCTCATAACTTAAACAAGGTTTAAACAACTATACTTCAGTGTTAGAATAGTTGCCACATCCGTCAGATTTAAGGGTAATGAGAAAAACTAACGGGTACTCTTTTAAATTGATCACCCCATATACCAAATACGATACGATTCGAAGTAGAAAATGTCCTTTTTGTTAAATGATCCCTTTGCTCTTTTACGCCTCATTTGTTTTCTACAATCTATTTTCTCAATTAAGCCTCAGGTGTCATTGAAAACAAACAAGCATTAATTTTTCTATTTCTTTCTTTGCTTCGATTCTTCTAAAATGTATAGGATGTTTAAAATACAATAGGATTTTATTCAGTTGAATTTTCCGAAACACTGTGCATGCCTATAAAAAAACAGATTAATTCGTAGAACATTGAAAAATGTAAAATTTGTATATATTAGTGCTTTTATTAATTAAAATAATTTTACAATTCATTTAATTATACAATATGAGAACTAATACAATGTTATAAATGGGTGAAATTTCACTTCATCACTTACCTGGTTTTTTTTTTTTTTTTTTTTCTTTATTTGAGGTATATATTTGAGAATAAAGTATTTATAACATTAGGAGCATTTTAAAGATAGTTAAAAAATCTAATATAGATAAAAACTACTTTTATGTTAACAATTTCAATAGTACATTCTGTTTAAAAAGTACCCCGAATTGTTTATAAAACACCAAAAAATTATTTTTTCATTAAACTTTATTTTATCACCTTCAAAATAGGCTCCATTGAGTCCAGTACAGCTATGTCTGCGCAGGAGACAATCTTCCATACATTTTTCGTAGGCAAATTAGGATATGGCCTTTAGCTCTTTCAGCGAACTTTCTTTTATGTTCTCAATTGACTCAAAATGCCTTCCTTGAAGTAATAATTTCAGCTTCGGGATCAGAACAAAATCACAAAAGGCCATTCCAGGCATACTGTCCTTGGTCGATGAGATTCGTTGCGTTTTTGTCAAAAACTCTTGCACAACGATAGTACAAAATTGAGCTCTTTCGGAACATGTTTCATGCCTAAAATAGTAGTCATAAGATTATGAACGGACTTAAAATATATGTGAGATATCTTCAGCACACTCTAAATCTCATACTATGATTTTCGAGCACAACCTTCTTCATTTTGTCGATTTTTGAGTCGCTCGTAGACACTGAAAGTCGACCAGAACGAGGTAAGCAGTGTTGCCAGATTGGGACTTTCTTGTCCCCAGATTGTTGATTGTCACCGCTTTTTTGAAATAGAAATATTTGACCTATTTAAAAATAGATTAAAATTCTGAAAAATAAGGCGAATTATGCTAATTTAAAAAAGTAGTGACAGTCAAATAATATGAATTAAAAAAGTCCCCAATTTGGCAACACTGGCGGTCAGTCAACTGCCTCATCTCGACGCCCTTTGAATGCTTTATACCATTTATATCCCTATCTTTTTGACATGCGAGATTTACCGTAGGTATTCTGCAACATTTTCAGTGATTCGGCACCACAATGTTTTGTTTAAATCTCAAAATTTAATGTCGACTCTTTGTTCAACTAATTTTTCCATTGTAAAAATCGAAAAGCATGTCTTAAAAAACATCTGCTATCAACATACTATGTCATAGATGGCGCTCAAACTGCTCGATGTAACTCTGTGCAGTTTTCCCAAATTATAGTGATTTCTTTTACTCGCTTCTTTTAAATAACAAATTACGGGTATTTTTTTACACAGAATGTATTATGTTTCATGAAAACTTTTTTCATTGTAAAATTGTACGTAATACTTAGAAACATTTATTTCATTTTATTTCTCTCTACTTCAACAGCATGCATTATTTTATTATAGTATTTTTTAATTTTTTAATTAAGTCGTCACATGATGTAATAACTGATTAACATAAAAATTAAAATTGATATTTCATCTTAAATTATATTAAGACTCACAAATTATATTCAAGAACTATTGCAAATTGATCAGAATTTTACTCAAGTTCTTCAAAATAATATTATACCTGAACTTATTAAAGGCTATTTAAGTTTTATAATACAACAATTTTTAGAGCAATTACATTTTACTTATTTTACAAAAAAGTTCCTGGTTAAATATATATATATATTTACTTATTTAGTACCAATCAAAGACCGGTTGTTGGTATATTTAGCGTTAAGGAACTTTGCGACTTACTTTTTGCGTAAACGTTATGATTACTATATAGACATAATTTTATGATTCTTGTGACATTTCTATGTTTTTGACTACGAGAAATTAATACAAACTTTTATTAACTGGTTATTTGCCAATTGTTTTTTTTTTTAATTTTAAATACTGGAAAAAGTCTCAACTATTCACATTTCAATTTTATATTTCAACTAGCTAACCTGCCCGGCGTTGCCCGGGTCCGTCAAAAAACTGCGCAAATTGCGAAAAAGTTCTGAAAATCATAATAAAAAAAACGAAATTTTAAAAATCGCTTTAGATTTCGAATAAACTTCAGAAAAACAGAAAAAAATACTATATTGGGTTAGAAGATTGAAACTGGATTCTTTTTACTAATGTGTAAAAATCTTAACAAATCGCAAAAACACACTAAAATCACATAAAAAATTCACGAAAAATTTGAAAATTTCTGTAATAAAACTGAACACAGACGTTCTGAACAAAACGAAGTTCAAATAAACTTTATTGAAAAGATGGTGGAATTTACTATGTTAGATCAAAAATTGAATATTAAGAATTCACAGTGGATTGCAAAATAACTGCATTAAAAATCGTAAAAATTTCAAAAATCAGGAAAGTCAAAATTTACTATATTTGGATTAATGTTTCAAATCTAATTCCTTTGACGAATGTCAAACTGCGAAAACCGAAAAACTTTTAAAAATCAAGATAAAAAGTGGTTAAATAGCAAAAATCCCACAAGAGAAAATTTGTTACATTACGTAATAAGTTTGAAACCGAATTCCTTTTTCGTATATGAAAAAATAACCGCGAACTTAAGAAAATAAACACTAAAAATTAAATTGAAAATTACATTAAAAATAGCTACACTTGAAAAATAACGGAGCAGGATATTTACCATAATAGGATAAATGTTTGAAACCAAATTACTATTAAAGTAGAAGTTTCAAACAAAATTCTTTTAAAAAATGTCAAAAAATCATTGTAAAAGCGAAAAATCGCATTAAAAATCGCAAAATATTAAAAAATCGCTAGGGTAAAAAATTTTTATTAAGGGATAAAACATCTCATTCGAATAGTTTAGTATATTAGGCAAAAAGTTTGAAATCGAAATCAATTTCTGAGTTTCAAAAAATTGTCACGGAACTAGAAGAATGGCTAAAAATCACATTGAAAATTGCATTAAAAATCACTTACTAAATATTTGAAAGTTGCTGCTGTAAAAATTTAATGTTAAAGAGGAAAACTTTGTAATCGGAAATCCTTCATGAAAACAAAAAATGGACACGGAACGCCAAAAATCTCAAAAAATCGCTAACAATCACACTGAAACAATCGCATTAGAAATTGGTAAAATTCAGAAAAAGCGTAGAGAACAAAATGTACAACATTAGGCTAAAAGTTAGAAATCGGAATCCTTTTATCAATGTTAAAAAATTGCCGCGGAACTCGAAAAAGCACATTAAAAATCATTAAAATTTAAAAATCGCGGAAGACGAAATTTACTATAGTGTGCTAAAGATTTGATACCAAATCTTTTTTCCGAATTGCAAAAAATCATCATGGTACTCGAAAAAACGCTAAAAATCGCATTGAAAAATGCATTAAAAGTCGCTAATTATTCAAAAATAGCAGCGAACAAAATTTATTATAATGGAATAAAATATTGTAATCTGAATTCTTTCATTAATTACAATAAATCGACTCAAAACACTGTAATCGAAAATCTTTCAAGAATGGTAATCAAATCAACGTGCAACGTAAAAAATCTGGAAAAAAATCGCTAAAAATCGAATTAAAATTCGCTAAAAATCAAAAATCGTTGTTACCAAAATTTACTATATTAGGCTAAAAGATTGAAACAAAGTTTCTATTCCGAATGGGAAAAATTGCGGTGAGACTCGACAAAAAAAAAAAAAAAAAAAAAAAAAAAAAAAAAAAAAAATATCGCATTGAAAAATGCATTAAAAATCGCTTAAAATCTAAAAATAGAAAACCGAAAAATCGCCGCAGTATTCACACAATTGCTAAATATTGCACTGAGAATAATATTAAAAATCGCTAAATATTTAATATGGACATGAATCAAATTTTACTAAGATGGGGTAAAAAACATTGTAATTGGAAAGCTTTCATGGACAAAAAATCGACGCGAAACGTAAATAAAAAAACGTAATCGTACGCCAAACGTGGCGAATACGGTGCGTTCGTACTATATTTAGTTATATGTGAAATACCTTAACATAACTGAACACTGTGTCCCCCTATACCATTATGTAACGGAATTCTTTTGTGTGGCCCTGTAAATGAATAATAAATAATCTTTGCACCGCATTATGCTACAGAATGTATATTTAAATGCACTTCATAAAAGCATTTCAATTTCATCATGTTCGAAAGGCTGTAACATTATTAAAAACTATCTCAAACCATTTCCCCCCCCATAGGCCATAATGTAATGCTAGTCCGGACATTTTTCGCCCAGTTGGAAATTTACATCTAATAATGTTTACTTCAAATTAAAAATTTATTTACACGTGACTATTATAAGCAGAAAAAAACTTTAAAATTAGAATTAAATGATTACATGTTAAAAGCTGGGAAATTACGTCATAAGAACCATATTTACACTTGAATTTTAAAAGAGAAACAAAATGTTAAAAAAAAATATATATATATATATATATATATATATTATGCGTTAAAACTTGTAAATGGAGGAAATTACGTCATATTTAATATGGCCAAAAAATATGGCAAAACAATTTAAATTAAAAAAATATATTTGCGCGAGATATTTTGAGATAATCTTTTCAACTATTATCGTGAATTCGAAGACAGCACAAATAATATTTCCTTCTAACAACAAAAGTATTTTCACCTGAATATTAATAAGAGAAATAAAACTTTGGTGTAAATTACGTCAGATTTAAAACGATACATTTAAAATGAATTATTTAAAAGAACTATCTTATAGCGCTGTTAAAAAATACCGGGAGACAATGACACGGTTTACTTAATTCATTTTACATTAGCTTATTTTCAAATGTTTAACTAATTTTTTAATTAAATACGAAAACAGCCATTCTATCTCTTAACAGCAGCAGATTTGGTCTTAGAAATCCCCAATCCAAGGCAAACGAATGGAAACCCGTTTACAGAGATATCATTACTGCTTTTTTTTTTTTTTTTTTTAATTTAATTCAATATTTTTAAAGCCGATCAAATTAGCGTGCTTTTTGGATTTTGGTGTGCCTGAACGGGGGTTGGCGAGCGTAGCTCGTAGGGGGCAGAGCCCCCTAGTACATTTTAAAATTTAAGTTATGTAATTCCCCACTGAGTTCGCTACCTGCGTAAAAATAGCTATCCATTAGAAACTTTTTACTAAAATATAAACTTGACCAAAGCAAAAACTTATTCTGAAAATATCCTTTTTATTTCCACTATGACGCCATATTCACCTTTTTTATTAATAATAATAATAATAAAAAAAAAAAAAAAAAAAAAAAAAAAAACTAGCTTAATTGAATATTTCACGTGAACGTCTTTCAACTAAAAAGAAATAAATTATTATTACGGCTTTTGAAATTTTTGCAACAATGAAGTAAAAATTTTACATTTTCTATGAAAAATGTCCGTTGATTTTCAATGAAAAAAGCGAAAATTGGAATTATTAAGAAAAATATTTGAATAATGTAAAAAAAAAAAAAATGGCCCATGTTCCTCTCTGGGTCATAATTCACCCAGATGCAAAGGCATTTTACCATTCGTTTTGACCCTTACGTCAGGCAAACGTTTTTACACTTTAAATTTATAATATCATTAGAATTAGTAAAGAATAAAAAATGAGTGGCATCAGGGACAAAAAGGTGGAAAGAAAAAATAAAAGAGTTATGATCTCCATAGGCTTTTCCATGTTAAATTAACACTGAGAAGTGACACTGGAAATAAATAAGTATTGTGCTGTCGCGCAATATTTAAATATTATTTAATCACAGAGATCCAATAGATTTTTTTTCCAATAGATTATTTTTTTAATAAAATAATCCAGTTTTCAATGCATAAAAATTATTTTTTTCTTTACCATATTTTAAAGATTTTAAATAAACACAATAATTTTGTAAAATAATTGATATGAAAAAAAAAACAACAAATGTGTAAAGTAGTTTTCTCATTTTATAGATGGGATTAAACAGTGAAAACTGTTTTACTGCATTTAATGCTCATACAAGTGCTTTCCCCCACACACGCACACATAAAAAAAAAGAGAGATAGCATCTTATATATTTTAAAACAAAATTGTAACCCTGAAAACGGAAATGGCCACTCGACGGGGTATCACATCTTTTTTCAATCTATTTAAAAAATACAAAAAAAAAAAAGAAAAGAAAAGAAAATAAAAGAAAGAAAGAAAAGAAAAGTTTATGGTATTTACTAAATTCCCACAAAATCGTACGAAAGTTACTAATTGGTATTCTAAGGTAAACTTTAACGAAAAAGCCAAATATGATCTTAACGTTATATGTTCGTTTTTCAAATTTCAGAGTTTGGTACAATTTTAATATAAAGACTAAGTTTATTCTTTTAACGAAAATTGAAAAGAAATTATTTTCAGGTCGAACGGTTATTTTTGTTTTGTGATAAATTAGAGATACGGTGAAACCTCCATTAAGCAACCACTTCCCTGAACGACTTCATGGAACGAAAGTTATTCCCATAGGTTCAATACTAATTTTACCTCCATTCCGAGACCATCACTGTTGAATTCCTTCCGTGCGCGACCAATTTCTTTGAAGAAAATTCCGTTTTTTCCTGGTCGCTTGAAGAAGGTTTTATTAGAAAAATAATTCCGGAGAGCGCATTATACATCAAACTTCTAAACTAAGTTTAGATTTTTTTTTTATTCCGGTAACTTTTAAATTTTTAAACCACTTTGTGCCTTTTTAGGCAATGAATTTAACTCTGATGACAAATTACGAATGATAGCCAATAAACCCCCTTGCCCTATTCTGTCAGTAAACTCTCAAAGAAATAGCTAAATTAATGAAATCGCCAATTTTTGTTTCCGTCCAAAAAAATTGCATTTATTTACTGAACTTCGAAAGGACTTGGAAATAAAAGTTATAAAAGAAAAAAACGTAAAATCAAAGCATCCGGCAATGTAATCATTTTTTAAATTCTGTAGTAATTAACTTATGTAATTAACTTTTGTTTTGATACTTACATTTTGAAATTTTTTCCTACTGTAAAAAATAAAGTTTAGTAACGCTAATTGTTACCTTTTTCAACAATTTAAATTAGATTTAAACATGACCTGCATTAAGAGATCACCTCTCGGAGCCAGCAATTTTTATTGGAACGGAACGTGGTCGCTTTAGGGAGGTTTTAGTGTATATTGGGCGATTTCTTTTGATTTTCTATTCTTTCTTTCTTCGTGTTTTGGCAAACTGTACTTCCTTAATATCTTAAATAATGACAAGTGCAACAACAACACGAACTTAAAAATTTGAAAATAATTTTTGAAACTCAAACTGCAAGTTTATGTTATTCTTTTCCTAAAGCGGAATAAAAAAATGACGTCAGCTGTTCTACATCACGTATCACATTTTGTTATACAGTTAGAAGAAAGAGCTAGTAAAATATAAAGTTTTACAAAACGCAAAGCATGATTTCGATGCTTGATTATCTGATTAACATAAATTAAACTTGTGAATTACACAAGTATAAAACACTTACTAAACTTTCAAAATTTAACGCGCAGAATTACCACACACAATGCCAACGACTTTCGCTGCAGTAACAGAGTGTGCACTGCAAATAGAGGCGTCTTAAATTCAGACACATATGTGACTGAAAAAGAAATTCAGACACTTAAACGTCTGAATATGAAATTTCAGACATCATAAGTGTCTAAATTTAAGGCACTTAAGTGTCTTACTGTGATCATGGTATAAATGAACTGAGAAAAATGTCTGAATAATGATCATGTGTCTGAAATTAAGACATGTAGAAATTCAGACACTTATATGTCTGAATGTAATACAATTGTATCATACTGTATATATGATGAAACGATGATTGTATATGAGAACCCCAGAGGCCAAGGGATACAAGTGACAAACTTTAGATTTGGAGTAAATTGAATTTAAAGATGAACATCAATAGTATGTGTCTGACTTAAAATATGAAACTGTTCCTAATTTCATAGCGGTCTTTGAACTCTTATTTCAATAACTGTGGAAGAAAAGTGGAGTACAATATATTTTTAAATTTTAAGTAGAGATTAAGGAGGTTAAGCAATTTATAGAGCTTGAGTAGTTGACCTCTAGAACGCAATAGATAATTAGAAAATCTCTTATATTTTGCGTTTTAGTTTGGCGAACTAGGCAAGGGACTCCAGGCACATCTGTCTAACGTTTCCCCTCCCTACATTTTTTTTTTTTTCTGAGAGCAATCATAAAATAAAAAGCAATATTTCCAGATAGCCTGTGTACTTATCTTAGTTTTTTCAATTTTGTGACTTCGCTTTGACCCCTTCGCTTCTGGTGTCCTAATATGCAATTGTATCGCAATATATCTGGCAGCACCAGCAGAAAATGTTTTCGAATGGATGAAATGCATTGCCATTTACTAAATTTGGTATTAGTGTAAAAAATAAGCAGCTTGATTTGACCATGAGGACGTCTGCCAAAATTGTAAATGCCCGTTTACTAACTTTCGAACTAAATTATGCTTGGTGCAAAAGTACAAGCTAACGAAACTTTTCACAAAATATAAAGTTTCTCAAAAACTACTTCCACTCATCTGTATAAGTAAAGGCCGCTCCCTAAATACAAAGAGATATGATTATCTCAGAAAAAAATGTATGGAGGGGAAAGGTTGAACAGATGTGCCTGGAGTCCCCTGCCTAGTTCGCCTAACTAAAATGCAAAATATAAACATGAAATAAGTTAAACTAAGAATCTTTTGTCAGAACACCTCGTATAAGAATTTTTATATAAAAGAAATAAAAAAAATTAAGAAGTAAGAAGTATTAAATATTCAAAAATAAATTTCTAACAACATTTTTCAAAATGCAGAACATTTCTTTCCTTCTGGTGGAGGGTATTGCCCTTATGAACACCCCTTATCTTCCAATTTAAGATAAATTAAAATATATGAACGTCAAAAGGAAATAATTAAAAATTTATTCATATTAGTGGTTTAGGAAGGGAGTTGGGGGGGAGGTGTTTCTCTTACAAAAATTTATTAGTTCCTTTTTGTCTTAGTCTTTAATTATGTAATAATTTGGAAGAATAAATTTTATTATTATTTTTAAATATAAAGACAATTTAATTAAGTAAATTTCAAAATACAAGGAAGGGAAATGGCCTGCAACCACCCTCCTATCTGTGATTATGCATAATAAATGTATTATTTAGAAGCGTTACGACGATTTTTTGAATTTATCATATGTTTTTCACCCTCTGCCTGAAAGTATAAAAACTGTAATAATTATATTCAGATAATTTATAAGTGTAAGCATTACGAAAAATGCCAAATAAAGAAAGTAAAATGCTTCTGATTTCTTCTTATACAACGTTCCACTTCCCGCTAATAAAAAAGTTTTAATGAACTTATCATACTGTAAACCGTATGCTGACGTAATGACTGACGTAATGCTGACTCAATCTTTTCCCTTTGTCAGCCGAATTCAGAGTCCAATGTTGCTTTCAAACCTAAACGTTTTCCAACCGTTCATACATCTTTAACTGATCCTATTTTTTACTGTGAAAAGTTTTGTATTTATAATTCTACTGTGGCTGCGTCATTTCTGGAAGTGTTATACTTAGAAGTTTCTGGCATTTTGGATTTCTGCGTGAATCATATGTGTTTCAGATACTGATATAACAACGGAAAAGAAACACTTGAAAATTACATCCAAGAATTCTACAAAGAGCGCGCAACAGAGATAGGATTACTTTTTATTGCTCTTCATCGATAATATAGGGTTATTCATCTCTTCAAAACTTTGTGAATAAGAAGACTTACAAACCCCAGACATACAAACTAGTCCCACGGGTTGTGTTTTCAGAATGGAAAATTTTCATTATTTTAACACAACTAGTAGGATATATGAAGGGGTTTCTTTAAAAGTATTTTGTTACTCATTCACTATGACAGTTATTTTAAATCAAGTCAAGGATGTGGATAACAGTAAGTGGTTTTGATATTTTGTTTATAGTACCACATAAAATATTGCATGAAATATAAGTTAGGTTTGAATCTATTTGCGAAAAAAACAGCTAATTCTAGAAATATATATTCTTGCATTCATGTAATTATGCATGTTACTGTAACGTAAAAATCCTTAAAGATATACATATATATTTCATTTGAAATCAATTTTAATATTGATTCTTAATTATTTTTAGCAAAAAATAAATTTGAAATTTAAAAAGCTAGAGTTATATACATTTATTTTCATAACTAGTTTTGATTAAAATTGCGCTTTTTATCATTTTATTTATCATCACTTACATGAAATATTAAAAAAAAATGACAATTAGATATTAAAATGTATGTTTACGACAAAAGAAGTTTAGAAATTAAAGTAATTTTTTCTGCATGATATTTAAAATAGAATATTTATTTATTTTTTATTTATTATTAAATAAATAGCTTTTGAGATTATCATCTGATGTATAAAAAACTTGTCTATGTAGCAATATAAATTTAAAAGAAGAATTTAATTTTTAAATGATATTAATTTTCTTTTTTTTCTGAAGGGGCGGGGGGAGTTTTTGTGCAATTTTGTAAAACTGATATTTTAAATCTCTTTCGACATTGCTCTGTTTATAATGAGTATTTCGAACTTTTAGAACAGGATAAGATTAGAAACAAAAAATATATATTTATCCGAATACCGTAAAGGCCCTGCCTTTAGTAATGGACACTATGGGACTGTAGAATTTGTTCGATAATCACTGGTCGGTAAAAAAATTTAAAATTTTCTCCCTGGAAACTAAATATGTAAAGTGTCTAAATATCTTATTGAAAATGCTCCAGCAAGTACCATTTTTCCGAGAAACAGTTTTATAATAATAACAAACATGGAAGGATTATCATATTAATTTGCAATGATAGATAAAATTGAAATCATGAAAGAAATGTTTTGACTGTCTTAGATATCAAAGTGACAAAATATAGCATGGAAATTTTATTTGTTGATACTTGTGTAAAGCATTTTTTTATCCCCCCTCCCTTTTTCGTGTCCGAATTCACTATTTGCTATCCACTAATATATTTTCATTCTTATGTCGCTGTAAATCTGGTAATCATATTTATACATTTATTTGCAGGTAATTTACCTATTATTATCTATATTTTATGGTTTAAAAATGTTTCACTCATGTTTTAGCAAGATATAAAATATCTTAATTTTAAATTTAAAAGCAAAACTCTCCTACCAAAAAAATGGTACGTGATACAGTAATTTCGTTACCATATTTTTATTTAGAAGATTAAAATCTATAAGAATCAACTATTATTTTTTACAGAGGATTTTGGTGCCGACCAATGAATCAGACATGTCTGTTTTTTTTTTTTTTTTTTTTTTTTTTTTTTTTTTTTTTAGATAAAAATAAACAAATGTGCATGCGTTTTGCTTTTAAAAAGTTTTTGTTAAATAGAGCTGTCCGGTATTAGGGAATGTCCATTAGTTTCCATAACGAACACTTCCGAATACCGGACATCTCTATTTAGCGAACATAATGCAGGGTTGGATTTTTTGCAGAAGAAGGATTTGATTGAAGCATGGGCAAACTGGGCAGTGTCCCCTACACCCTCCCTACAATTTTAGGGTCCCCGAATTCGATATGCAATTATTGTAAAGTTTATATCTTAAATTTTTTCGATAGTGGGCCGATTATAATAAAAATCTTTAACATTTAAGGCCGACTAAGATTAAAAACTAAAAAAAAAAAAAAAAAAAAAAAAAAAAAAAAAAAAAAAAAAAATCTAAATACAGTAAAATCTCTCAATCACATGCACCTCGGCAAGGAATGGTGGATAAATTCCCTTGAAACCCCTATTGAGAGGTTTTATTGCATTTAGATATTTTTTTGTTGTTTTTAATCGTATTCTACTCTAGAAGTTCAAAATACTGATTATAATGTACATTGTTGAAAAATATTTAAATTATCAGCTTTAAGAAAATTGCATACCAACTTTCAGATCCCCTAAAATCGCACTGCATGGGGGTGGAGGGGCAAGACCATGGCCAAAAATTTTTCTAGGATTCAACGTGGTCAAAAATGGCTGCGTATAATGCTTAAAAAAATGGTTGCAATTAAGACGTTTGAAGTGTCTGAAATTCAGACGTTTGAAGTGTCTGAAAAAATTCAGACATTTTAAAATGTCTGAAAATTGAACACTCCGTTTCAGACACTTAAGTGTCTGAATTTCAGACATTTCAATTTGCAGTGTGTGATTTCATGCAATTTACGTGTTGATGACTCATTAAAGAAAGCATTGTTAACTGTTAATGGTCTTTGTGTTTAAAAACAACAAATCGTTTTCATTATTGCCAAAAATTACATGAAATGGATATTAAAAGTTACATGAGTAGAAAACATGGGTAACAGAGAAAGTTTTATTATATTTTCTGAGTAAGCATTAAAAATACTTTTGAAAAAGATACGTTGAATTATCTGTTCCGAAAATTATACAGACCTGAATAATTAGATTTTTTTTTCAAATTATGACATAATTTTTTATTGATGAAAATATTATAAATACTATACGGATTTCATTTTTATAGTCAATTTTGCATTTGTTAAAATGGTTTACAATTACAAAATGTTTGACTATATATATAAGGGGCGTTCAAAAAGAAACGAGCCGGAGCCTGGAATGAGCAAACCGGTGACAGAATGGTAATATTGTTGCGTCAGTAACAAAGAAGGTTTCCGACAAGAGCACGGAAGTCCACATCCCCGCCGCTAGAGAGCCACGAGTGCAAATCACGTGACTACAAAGCTGGTAGAAGCATGCATCAGTCATCCAACGCTCATTCGAGTTGCAAACGACTGGAGATGAGTCTTCGTGTCATCATTTCGAATCAGAATCGAAACGACAAAGTCTCCAGTGGAAACACTGAGGGTCACCACCGCCAAGAAATTCCAAGGCCATTCACATAAGTGCAGGAAAGGTTATGCTGACGTTCTTCTTTGACCAAGACGGTCCCCTTCTGATAGACTTCCGGCAGAACGAGACAACAGTGAATGCCCCGCATTACTAGCAAACCTTGACCACCCTTCGCCAAGCGATCAAGTCAAAACGACCAGGCAAGCTCACCCGCGGAGTCATTTTGCTCCACGACAATGCAAGGCCTCATACGGCCAACAAGATTACGGCACTCGTGCAGAAATTCAAGTGGGAGGTTCTCGGTCACCCTCCATACAGTCCACACCTATTTCCCTGCGATTACGTCATTTTTGATCCCCTAAAAAAGGCTCTGAGGGGCAAACGATTCACCTCAGACGACGACGTCAAGCAGTAGGTGCGGAACTGGTTCATATCGCAGCCCCAGGAATTTTACGAGACAGCCATTCACCGCCTTGTGTCGCAGTGGGACAAGTGCCTCAACAGCCAGGGCCAATACTTCTGAAATACAGTACTAGTTTCTGTTTCTAGGCCTCCGGCTCGTTACTTTTTGAACGCTCCTAATATATAACTTTAAATTTGGAGTTCATTTTTCGAAGAAATAAAAACTTTCGCAACGCAGATGGGTCTGCACCCTTTCTAGATTTTTCTGTTTTTCATAATCGAAAAAATAAAATCTAAACGCATAAAAACCTGATCACTTATTTTATAGTGCAGCCAAAATAAAAATAAAAATAAACGATATTATTTCTATACTAAAGTCTTCACAAAGTAACTCATGAAAGCAACATCTTGGCAGATTCTCTCAAGAGGGAAATGATAGTCGATAGCTTTTATGTTTAACACTTATCCCTTTCTTTCTTCTTATATGTCTACTTGAGTTTTTCTAAAGAAATAAAAAATATAACGGAGATCTCTCTCAGTACTCCTCATGAAGCAGATATGAAATCTCCAAATCATTTTGTTTATTATTTTAAATATTAGAATGAGATTCGACGCTTTTCAAGTGTACAGAAAGATCTTGTTAAACCGTCAACCGCTTGAAACATCCTCCCGCTTATAAAGCCAGTTTCTGGAAATCCCCGCAAACACGACGAGGAAATTATGCTAAAAATTTTCTAATAAACCGCGACTCGAAAAATATGAAACCTTCTTAAAATATCACATTCCTCTAATGGTTTTTCTATTTTAACACTTTCCAACAAAGCCGAAAAGTGTTTATGCATTCTGTTTGTTTGTCCGTCTGTCCACACTCTACACTATAAAAAAAATCGGACTAAAAAACGGAAATACTACTGGCAGCCTAGACGCCAGTACTATTTCCGTTTTTTACAGGAACTTTTACCCATAAATTACAGAAAAATTTCTGTTTTTCTGATTAAAAACGGATTTTTTTCTGTAATTTATGGGTAAAAATTCCCGTAAAAAACGGAAATATTACTGACGTCGAGATTGCCAGTAGTATTTCCGTTTTTTAATCCGCTTTTTTTACAGTGTAGCTACCGTAAATATACTCGGATTTTCATGCAATTGACAAACGTTATTAAGGGCCCCCAAGGCATGTTTTGAATTATGAAGCATGTTAGATTAATAGTTCATTTATAGTTGAACTCAAAAGAATTCCATTACATTGTGATATATGCGGGAAAAATAGTTTGCGGAATGTTTAAATGAAATTATGCTATTTCAAAAGTATTGAAACTGATATAAATCACGGAATTCCACTACAAGATGATTACGATAGAATAGGGCATTCCTAGCATTTGCCGTTAATTTACAGGGACACACAAAAGAAATCGATTAAAGCACTGTTTTTTGGGTAATAATTGCTAGAAGTGAGTTTTAAAATTCGGTTTGCGCTTTTAAATTTAATTAACATTTTTCATGTTACTTGTTATATATAAATTCCATACCTCATATACAGGGCTGTTCAAAAGAATTCACGTACCGTTCACCTTATTAGCAGAAATTGCTGAAGGGAAATTTTCAACTGAGGTATATGTACTTCTTAACTGAATTAAATTTTGGCATGCATGTCGTTAATAGATACAAATCTATTTTCATACATAGGTCTGGTCAAAAGAATTAGGATAATTTCCCCAGATGGGAACAGCTGAAATTGGATTTCCAAATGTGTTATGCGTTTGCATATGGTTGAATTAGATATAATATTTTAACTTATTAAACTGTGCATTTTTGTTACATTATTCTGCATGCGTTGGAATGTGTTTCATAATCTATGCTTGACACACAATTTTTTATTTCTAATTTCTATAAGTAACAGCAGCAAAACGATATAAGGAACAACAATTATTGATAGGAAATCAAATTCTTTGAAATGGAATCATAGCACCAAATTCTAATTAACTGCTGCGGGCGCATTCACGCTACCTACTCGGTTCAGATGCCAAGCCGATCTGATTGGCTTGCTATATTCAGGTATCCAGACCATACTGACTTTTAATGTCTTGAAACAAGCGCTCGATTGCATTAGGCAAGCGTCTTTTTAATGAACACAATTATTACACGATTTAATGATGATTCTGAATAACTTTAAAAATTGCACAAAAATAATTTACGTGCATTTATTATACTATATATATTTTTTTCAATTTCTACCAACGCAATAAAACAAATTACTCGCCTCGTCCGCTTTTAATGTCATGATAATTGGTAGTATATATGTTTATTTTAGATGAGTGAACGTATCTGCTATAACGTCTATATTTTTTTAAATAACTATTGGGAAAACGAAAAGTAAATATGTTTAACTCTAACGCTTCAATTTTCTTTGTGTTATAAATGTACAGTTTGCGATCGGTTAACAATATGTTTGGTTAACGAAAAGATCGGTTAACGAACACTTTCGCGAGAGATTTTTATGTCCGGATAACGAACACCTCACAAAACGTAGCCAAGAAGAAGCAATGCTGTGTTTCAGATTTGTCGAGCTGTATTTAATTGCATCGATTGTAGACTTAGCGTTCATTTAAGCGGTTGTACAAGTATAGCTTAATTAATTCACGAGCTACCGGGTGTTTGGGCCCTATATTTTAAGGACCCCTAATTAGAATGAACAAATTTGAAGCGTTGATTTTTATATTTGGTGTTCCTTTTAAAAGAAATATTTTTAATTGAAAATTAATTATTTTAATTGAAATTTAGTTCACAAATTATTAAAACTATTTAGGCTAAACTTGAGCTTTATCGGGCCCAGCAGTAAACAGAACCTTTTAGAGAATTAAGGAGATTTTCAAAGGTCAAAGGGGAAATTGATACGATTTAATGCCGTAGTCAATGAATGTCATCCCGAAAATGTTACAAAGTGCATGTCATTTATTATTTTTTTTTAAATACGCCACGACACGGATAATACCATCAAAATACGATCTTCCATATTAAATAAGGACGGTTGTTAACCCTATTAACGTTGAAGATTTAAATTATTTTTTATACATAATTTAATTTTTAAGTACGGATTAATTTTATTCTCATACAAATCAGTACAAAATATATGATCGGTTAAGAAGAAATTTGGTTAGAGAACACTGTTTTGGAACGGATTAAGTTCGTTAACCGATCATCCACTGTATTTTGAATTAATTACTGTGTTCATTGTGCGCTAAATCTTATTGTGTGTTTTGAATTTTTGGCAACGACAAATAGTAAATCTTATGAGAAATAGTTGTTATCTTGTTTTTTATTAATTAAAAATAAACTATAGTTTTTTAAAAAAAATCCGGATTGCTTTATTTGTCTCCAAAATATTTTAATACGCCTGTATGTAAAATTTCATGGTTCTAACTTCTTAATTGTGTATCTTTTTAGAAAGACAGACAGAGTTGCAAAATTTCATTTTTATATGTGTTAGATAAACAAACCCCTCGTTGCCACCGGCAAAAAAATAACAGTTACTTTTTGTCGCTACATACTACATTAGTGTTCTATATATATATATATATATATATAATTATACACAAAATCAATAAGTACAATGAGGTTTTATTATTGTGTATTATTATTGTGTAAAATTATATAAATGGTGGAAAAAATTAAATTATATGAAAAAACTGGATATACAGTAAACTTCCGATTATCTACCACTTTTCTTTCCTATTTTTTTTTTTTTTTTATCAGAAAAAAACAACGAAAATTGAAATGCACAAACACCCGAGTGTGAAGGCGCTGTTTTGAGTAAAATGCTTGCCTCACGTCAGAAACAACAGCAAGAAAGTATTTCGGCAAATGAAATTACAGACTCGCTTAATTGTGACTAGAATGATATTGGTTATGAAGTATTAACTAATGACAAAATTATTGAAAATGTTTTTAATCCAGTGAAACCTGAATTGGGTGAATGTGATAAACAGTGAAATTATCAACCAGGAGTCAGTCATGTAGACTGTGCTCTCTAAATACATTAATTGGTTTGTGACGCAAGAGGAAGTAGGTGCAACCCAAGTACTTTTATTTCGCAGAATTCGTAATCTTGCTGCAGCAGAATCCGAAACAAAACGCAAACAAAAATGTATAATGGATTACTTTGGATGAAAACAGGTATTACATAAAATTTAGACATTCAGTAAAATTCTACATTAGTCAGATGAACAGTTTTCTTATTATCAGTTACGCTTTTTTATAAACAAAAGTACACAAAGAATATAGAAAACTATTTTAATTGTTATTTTTTGCAAATTAACATATTGAAATGTAATTTTAGTAACGGTCTTGTACTAACTTTCGATTATTAGCCACACCATCGGTCCCGTGAGTGACGGATAATCGGAAGTTTACTGTATATATATGTAATAATAAAAATTTTCGCCCTTTTATCTTAGTAAAACTATTCCAAATTCTTTATATTTTGCCTTTTTTAGGGTTCTTTAATAATATCTTAATATCTTTTGCCTTTTATTTCATGCATTTAGACTTGCGTATTATTTTATTATTCTAAAAACCTTAATCCATTCGTCTAATCTTATAAAACCCATTAAATTACTTTTTCATTTTCTTCTAAAACTGAATTATTTTTCTCTCGAATGTTTTTAATAGCATATGTTCGATCATGCTCTTTACCCACAATTACATGCACCCGCCGTCATTAATTGTGCTTTAATACTGACGCCGTATAAACAGTTCATTATCGACGTCATTCCCTTCCCATCGAATCGTAGCTTGTTTCCTGTCCCATCCTTCCTCATCTCTCTGGTGGCGTTGGTTCTCCACTTTTCTGTATCCATCCGCGTTCTGTTTCTTGGAGTACATATATCGTTACATCGACGAGGAGCGAGAGAATTTACGTTTTTCCGGTTGTTTAAATAATCTACGTCGCTTGGGGTGAACGACTCTAATGTGCAGATCCTAAACTTGTAACATCTTAAGTTTTATGAAGTGGAGGATCGATTATTGAGAGTTGATGAAAAAGCTACTGGGAATGTTCGATATGTTTTTGTCAAATAAACCAGTTTAAAGTTACGATGACTCTATTCATTATGTGATGAGAAATGTCTCAATGTTTATGAAGCCTGTCTTATACTCACCACACTAACTGCAGTCCGATATTCTCATGATAACGGATGGTTGGCCTTGATTACTCTACTACGTTTACTTCCAGAGATACTACTGTCGCCTGAATGTCTCAAAAGTCGATAGAAATGTGCTACATACATACATACATATATATATATATATGTATATATATATATATATATATATAGAGAGAGAGAGATAAACAAAGACAGAAATTGTTTTAGGTCATACAACATGTAAAAATGTAATTATTTCGCAAAAAAAATAGTTTTGAAAGTTGGTAAAATCCTTCATATTTCATCCTAATCTGCCCATGTAGGATATATGATACTGTACAAAAATCTTATAAAATATAATAAAATCGCATTTTTTTTTCATATTTTTACTTTATTTGAACCACAATAATATAAATAAGACTGAAAAATAATTATTTCCTTAGCAATTTCTTATAGTGTGAATTAGAGGGTTAATAATGATATAACCTTCCATTAATTAACTGTCGTAAAATAAATATTTTGTAGTTGCAATTTCTAGATGAATTTTGTCCATTAAATGTTTCTTTTCACACTAAATTTATTGTAAAAGAAAATTACTTCTATAATAATAATATTAAAGCTCGTACAGAAATAAGTTTCAATGACATTCATATTAAAAATAAATATAAGCGAGGTGGAACCCGTCGAATTTCGACGAAAGAAAATGTTTAAAAAAGAACTGTTACATTGATTGATAATAAGCCTACAAAATGAATTGCAATAAAAAATCCATCGGTTGCTTAGTCCGTCTCTTAAAACAAACATTACTTTAATATCAAGTTACCAAAATACTATTTCCTTAAAATTCGACTGTCCCAAATTATTGAAAAATTAAACTTTATTTGCATTCGTAGTTAGTAAAATATAAGAAAGATAAGTAAATATGATGAAATTATCAATTTAGATTTTTATGCTACGTATTACGGAACGAAAAACAGCAAAAAGTATTTCAGTCTGGCACAATCACAGATTTTTTTTTCTGCATGAAATCTAAACCTTGCGTCTTTTTTACCATCTCAAAATTTACATACACACCTCTCACATCCATATTCACTATTTTAAAACGATTTTTATTTGCTATAGGTTCTTACTAAATATTTTTTCCAAATTTGAAGTCATGCTTTTCAGCTACATTTTTTTGCATATCAACATTCACACTCTTGAGTTGAAGTTCTAATCTTAGTACTACGGGTGAGAAAAAATTTCAGAAATTTATGCCTTTTGTGGTAAAATATTTAGTTTTACCAAAGAAAATGTCAGTTTTCTTTTAAATATGACGCCATTTTCTCTCATTTCAATGAAGCAATTCTCCTAGCATCTCATTAGTATCAACGGAACGAAAAATTATTGATAAGTAACAGTTTTATGAAGTAAATGCATGTTTTTTAAAGTCAGACATCATTTTCTGTTCGAATATTTTAAAGTTATTTTTAATTGTAATGAGAAAATGTCATCAATAAGGATATAATAAATAAAAATAAATAAACGCCATTTTCCCTTTTCTCTGCAACAATGGTAGCAATCCTATTGCCACCATTTTAAAGAAATTTCCCAATATCTTTTAATATTAAAATTAAAATATAAAAATCGAAATAAAATAAAAAAATAGCTAGTACGGGCACACTTACAAATGAACATCTTTCATTTAACAAAATAATTATCAAAATTGGTTCTGTAGAAAGCTGTGGGCTAATGACTAAAAAAACAGCATTCTGTTTTAACCCCTTAGGGACGAGCGACTGCTATACGTGCCACTTATGATGCTCAGAATCCTTCATTATTCCCACCAGTTATTTCTAATTGTAAGGTTTACCTTATTTAATCAGAGCATTTTCAAGATTCAATTACAGAAAATTTTTTTGTTTTGAAAAACCAGTGGTAAAAGATTAAAAATGAAGCAAAGGGCTCGTCGCGAAGAGGTTAAATATATAGATAATTAAGTAAATTAATTTGCTTACACTGCCACATTGTTTAAAGACTCAGAAACGTCCGGTATAAGGCGGCTGTTGTTTAACGAAATTTCTCTCTATATGTAAATAAATGCTTGAAATTCAAATTATCCCGAAGTAACCTAACGGCTTATTAAAACATTATGTTTTTAATTACTATTTCATATAAATCGTTTTACATAAAATACACATTAATTCTGTGAAATACACATTTATTTATATGCATTTTACACATTTATATGCAAATTTCGCATGCTAAAAACATGAATATTAAGCGACGATGACTGCACATACGCAGTTCCATTATTTTTTAAATAATGATAAGATCAGAAAGAATTAGATGTTTTAATACAAATATTGTAAATACTATGCAACATAAATATTTTCTTTTAGTTTGGACGAAAATTATATATTGATAACAAAGACGTCTATTCAAAAATTTTCTCCCTTCGAAAATCAAAAAGCTAAAAACATATTTTCGTCCACATCTATAAAATCCTTTTCCTCTATTATGTACTACGGTCGAAAAAATAAAAGAGACATTCCTAAACTGGAGTCATAACAAAGTAAGAGACGAAAACTTGGAAATTTTTCTCAAGAGGCAAATGATTTTAGCCGAAGCCTTTTATGTTTTACACTTCTATTTTTATTTCACTTTTTATTTTTTAACATTTCGACTTATACTTATCTTAGGAAAACAGCAGATATAAGCAAGATCTTTCTCAATACTCGTTAAAGATAATCACCTTTATGACGATCGTTATATTAAACAAAATGTTCTCATTATTACAATACAGACATGCCATTATTATTATACTATAGAATAGCCATACCGTACTTTACAGTGTATAAACAAACATGTTTAGAACGAGAAATTATTATAATTATATTGTAATTTGCTCGAACGTAGTGCGCATTTGACTTCATTTATATTAAATAAAATGTCTTTGTCTGAACAGCTTGTTTGACCGTCGGATTACACACCGAAAATTACCATAAATCAGTGTTACAATTTTTTTTAATTTGTATGCATCCATTGTTTTTTTACTTTAAATAAATGTTCAAGATACGTAACACCCATTTATTAAAAAGAAAATACGTATTTGAAATTATGATGTAGGTAATAGAATATAAGACTTTAGAAGTATTTTTCTTATTTTATTTCTAAATGATGTTAATGTCAATACCTCTATAGTTACTGTGTCTTCATATAGAAAAGAATTAAGAAAGGAGAAAAAACATTTTAATAACGTTTTTAATATGGTATCCTATAAATAATATTAGTATTTAATTTATATTTCAAATTAACGCATGCAGATAAACAAAGTTCATTTAGTTTTTACTCTTGATTCTGCTTAGCTTTTAAAAAGAAAAAAAAATGTGGTTTGCGGTAAGAAAATGAAAATTTATTCTAAAAAAACTTTCAAATAAAGACAGTTAAAAACAGTCTTTTCATTATTCGCCACAAATTGTCTATTGGATTTAAATCTGGCGAATAATCCGGCCGGGGAAGTACGTTAATTTGGTGTTGGCTAAGCCAGTTCTTGGTGGAAACGGACGTGTATGAAGGTGCTAAATCATGTTAGAAAATAAAATCGTCACCAAACCGATCTTCCGACAATGGTATCATTAAATGCTCAAAGATTTCTTGATATAACTCATAATTAATCCTTTCGTTTACGATACATAATCATCCAGGACCGTCTACAGTCTTGCAAGTCCATAGCATTACAGTGGCTGCAAATTTCACTGATTGTTTCCTACAATCCTTGTCATGTGCTTCTTGCTTCATTCGCCATTCACGGACAACTGGATCACCATATGTTACGAAAAAAAAAAAAACTCTTATTATTAAGTAATATTTTCTTCCAATCATCCAGACCCCATAAAAGCATTTTTTTGCACAACTTAACTCTCACCCTTTCCTTTTTAGGAGGGGCGTTCTGATGAGCTTTATCTTTGATAATACAGATTGAAATCCAAGTTTATGGAGACGTTTTAGTGTAGTAGATTTACTCACATCAACACCGTGTTCTTTCCACTTTCGATGCAAATATCTTACACTTCTGAAACTTTTTTTAGCAATACACTTTAGCTTTCTATCATCTCTCTGAGTAGTTTTTGGCTTTCAGCCGCTATTCAGATGCTTGTTTTCAAAATGTCCGAGATTAAAATACTGCTGTATTTCTCTACTAACACTTGGTTGAGAACATTTTAAGTATCTGGCGATATATTGCTGATTACGACCTTCTTTATGCAAATCAATAATACAATGCTTTGTACTCTCTGTTACGTCGGACGAACGACCTATATTTCACACAGAATGAATAAAATGATGATGCAAAGCGCTTTTATAACTTAAGAAGAAGTTCCGCAGAAGCTAATTTTATACTTAATTTGTGTAAACTTCTGAACCAGTCAGGAAAATTCATAACTATTCTAATTTTTTGAACCACCTATTTTAGTATTCTAATATTTTAAATAATGAAAATAATTTTACAAAAATGCAATATTCACTCAAATTTTAATCTTTTACAATTTTAATTTTCTTTAATAATATGCAAATTTATTAAAACATCAACTGTTGTTCTTTTTCAATTGTACTACAATAAAATAAAGCTAAATGCAATTCCAAATAAAAGTGAAATGAATTATTCTATTTTTTTTTTTTTACTTGGAGCTGTATAATAACCTTTTCCGAATTACTCACAATTATGAAAAGCGTCTGTTATCTTTAGAAACATCAGACATCATTATATTTTTGAAATTTGAAGAAGCATTTATAAAAACAAAGTTTATTTTGCTGCCGCAGATTTTTGGAAAGTTTACGAGTAGTTTTTTGAGTGTATTAACCAGTTTAATCAAATCGGGATATCAGTTTTATCAGTCCTCAATTAAACACTTTCAGCTGCTATTCTAAATTGATACATGCAAGTGAAACAAAATAATATTAATTTTTATGATAATGTTATTGTTTTTAATTCATCATGTTTGTCTGCTAAATATGTTTGTTGAAGATGATAATGTTTACTTAAGAATTGATACAATATGACAAACCTATATTCTGGGTTAAGAAAACTGATTAATACACTATAAAAATATTCCAAAATCAATGGCAGTAGAATAAACATTTAATTTTTAAAAATGCTTCTTTAGCCTCTTTACTACTGAATAAAAAATAATTTTGAAAAAAAATGTTGGAGTAGGTTTTCTTACCTATGTTGGCTTCTAAAATAATAATATGAAAATAATTTTAACAAGCTGGAAATTGCTCGTTAAACGTGGCAAATGTGGTGCGTTCGTACTATAACTAGTTTTATAAATATTTTTTGCACCGCATATTGTACTGAATGTATATTTTAGCGTACTTCATAAGTGCATATCAATTTCATTCTGTTCGAAAGGCTGTGACAACATTAAAATGCAGTTGAAATAATTTTTTCCCATTGGCCGTAATGTAACGGAAAACTTTTGACTGTCCCTGTCATTAAACTATACATTCGATTTTCATAAAATTTGAAATGACTCGACAAAATTTTGCAACAATTATATATTTAAACTTTCAGATCATTCGGTTGGGTAGTGTTTGCTCTGTTATATGCGGACAGACAGATAGACGGACCGAACGACGACTATAGGTGTTACGTATTTATATAATTACGAACGCACCTAAAAATTAGTGCACCAGGACACCAGTAAATGGAAATCCACATACGTGGACCTTGGGGCTCAATTTCATAAAAAGTTAAAAATTTTGGTAAATCATTGTTTCTTTTTAAAATTGTAAAAATAAATGTTTTTATTTTAATATTAAAATAATTAAATATTATTTGTTATTGCTTAAAAAGTAATAAATTATTTGAATGATAATTCTTAAAATATTAAATTTTTTTTGCGTGAATTGTATGTTTCTTTCTAACTGCTGACCAGGCCTCAACCTACCGGGTTATAACCCAGTTCTACATGTTTGAATGCCTGCAAATGGGGCTAAATCACCTGTTCGGCGGTCTGCTGGACAAGCACTTATGCCGCCTTAACCCCTTGAGGGGCACCGGTATATATTATATACCACCTACGATTAATGAAATTTTACACCAGAAAAATTTTATTAAATTTTGTTTTTCTAACTTTGGTGGGAAAAAGCCGTAAAATTGCTTTTACTTATTTTGAAATAGAATTTTTCAAAGATTCCGGTGGGAATTCAGCATTTCACAAACGTAATTGCTTGCCGCTCAAGGGGTTAATGGCAGCCTTGTTTTACTTTGTTTTGGTTTTGTGTTGGTCGGTTATTTAAAGTCGATTTCAAAACGATTCTATTTCCTGTTGAGTTAGACGACCTGAAAAAAATATTTTATTCATTTATTCATTATTCACGAGAAAAAAATCATATGGATAAACAATTATAACGAATAACAAATTTTACTGTTCATTAGATTTTCCATTGTATTACTAACTTTTGGCTTTGGGAGAATTGATAAATATATTATCGATTAAAAATATTACTAAAAATTTTGTTGCCCTGAGAAATATTTTAAGGCCGTTCTGTGATCCAAAAGAACTACTTTCTGAAATATTCCTGAACGCATTTGTTTTCAGAAACGCATGATATCAGCAGGCGTATTATTAAATAACTATGTAATCGAAATACTTTTTTCCATTTTTTGGTAAAGGCAGAACTTCCTTCAAAAAATACTGTCAAAGTCAGCGTTTTGAGCTGAATTTCCGACGCGGCAGCCCGAGAAAAGGGGGGGGGGGAGGGTGGACTTGTCGCCACAGGAAACGAATCGCTGATAACTCGATAAGTAGATTTTTTTTAAATAACAAAATAGAAAACATGTTGAGATTCCAAATTGCCTCAATAGTTAGGCCTGACAATTTTATGCTCTTCCATTTAAAAATGATTTAGATAATGTGCCAGTTGTTTGACAGCGAATGTGAAAACCCCTTTAATTAATTATTTATGTATGATATAAATATATTTTAGTGGAAAACCTAATTGTATCTATTTAATCTGAATTAAAATATGCATTATTCAACTGGCGAAAATCATAACTATGGTGGTTAAATTTTATTTTGCAGAAAATTCTTAATTTTAACAATATTACACAATAGTTTTGTACACTTAAAAGTAAACAGCTATTGAATTCCTATCATGAAGTTTAAAATGAATACATAATAAGAAAACGACACATGTATTATTAATAAAATTATAATTAAAAAAAAAATAATTCAAAATTTTGCATAAGTATAATAAAAAGAAATATTTTAATATTTCATTATTATTATTATTATTATTATTATTATTATTATTATTATTATTATTATTATTATTATTATTATTATTATTGTGTATTATTTACGAGAAAGAATAATTTACAAATATAACTATGTAAAAAGGATTATTTTCTTTATTTTGAGTAAAAAATACGATGTATATCTAGGTATGGTCACCAATTGGTTCATATACCATATTTTCAATAAAAATTCCAGAATTTAATCAGCATTGAATAATATTTAAACAAATAAATATACAAAATCCACTTACTACAGCTTAAATTGCATATTCAGTTTAAAAACACATATTTTGAGTTAATTGACGTTATTATAATTTCTAAACACTAGGGGGCTCGGCCCCCTACGAGCTACGCTCGCCAACCCCCGTCCAGACACCGCAGACTCTAAATGCACGCTAATTTGATCGGCTTTAAAAAGATTTCGAAAGATTGAATTATAATTTAAAAAACAGTGACGATCTCCCTATAAACGAATTTCTACTCATTTCTCTTTGATTGGGGAATTTTAACGCCAAATCCGCTGTGGTACTACTTGATTATCCTGTCGACCAATTTCGCCAAATTATATAAATCGCCAAACCACTCGCCAAATTATACAAATTGATATAATTTTTATTTTAAATAACGAAAGAACAAATAAATTCGTACAACATTAATAAAAACACAAATAAAACGTCGAAATAAAAATAACTTGATGACGTATACACGTGTAACAACATTTCAAAATAAGCTAATATAAAAGGAATTAAGTAAAGAGAGTCTTTGTCTCCTGGTATTTTTTAACAAAGCGAAAAGAAAGTTCTTTTAAATGAGACATTTTAAATTAATTCTCAAAATATCAAATAAATGTCTAGCGCAATTTCTAAATTTAAACTTTTTTGCAATATTATTTTGTGTTCATTTATGTAATAACTATAATGTGACGTAAATATGACGTAATTTCTCCTAAGACTTCTAAAGCATGTTAATGAATTTATTATTTTACAATATCCTTTCTCTTTTAACATTCACGTGTATACTTTTTATGACGTAATTTTTAATAAGTTCCTGCTTTTTATACGTAATTATTTAATTCTAATTTGAAAGTTTTTTCCCTGTTTATAATAGTCACGTGTAAATAAATTTTTAATTTGAAGCAAACATTATTGCTTGCGCTTTTTATACATTTGGCAACAGTTTAAATTAGTACAATTTTCTGAAATCTGTAAAAAATATCTCTAGAAATGCTGAAAATTTGAATTTAAAATAGAAATAAAACCTGAAAAAATGAGTCAAAATAAAAAAATTAATGCAATCTGCACTCCGGCAAATTCTAACGCATAAAATGATCTAAAAATGATTACACTGCCATGTATAGTTTTTGCTGCTATAAAACTTTTTTAGTGGAACGATTTTGTCCAACTTTAGCATTAAATAACTCTTAAAATAATTCTTCGATTTGAAAACTGTCTACATCAGCGTGTTTATCAAACATTTCTGTATAAAACCACCGATTTTCATATTTTTGTATGCAGTATTTTTGTTAATATTAACGAAGAAAGGCCTCCGGTCACAAAAAAATCAAAACCGGCGGCGGCGGTGGTGACAGCGGTAGTTACTTTTTTTTAGAATAGAGAGACGTTAACAATGTAATGGTTTTAACAATATAAAAATTATGACATCTTAATGAAAAATTTAATGTACAGTCGTGGGAAAAAAAAAGTAAACACCCCCTACTAACTCCTCAACAAATTATCGTAGAAGAAAGTTACTGGTACCAAACGATTGGAAATAAATTCTACTTTTAATTGATGTATATAAAGTTTGCTTAGGGGGGCATCTACATATTAAAACGAACCATAACTTTATTTTTTTCAATAGCAGTACACAATTCTGACAGCATAAATGAACTCTACACCCTTCAATTAATCTAAAAACAAATTTTTATGCAATTCGTATAATAAATTTCCGAGAAATTAATTATTTTAAAACGAGCGTATTTTAAGGGCTGTATCCAAATTGAAGTTCGGTACTCGATTGTTAACGGAGAGAGCTCCCTTCTTGATCAAGGCACCTTAAGCAGTCAATTAAGCCTGTTATATTGCAGGATAGCATAAGAAATTTCGAAATATGTAGTCACTTCTATCATAGACGGCCCCTTAAACCATCATTTTGCCGTTTTTTACGCATAATTTGAAAACTACTTTGAAGAAAAAGGTGAAATTTTGGATTTCCATAAAGCAGGACTTAATCAATCTGAATCCATAAAAAAAAATTCTAGGTTGCAATTCATAATTTTTTTAAATATTAATTTCATAAATCATAATTCATATCAGAAAATTATAAAAATTGCAAATTCAACATATTTATATTTGGGTATATTAGTATTATTGCTACAGAAAAAATTAGAACATTAGGATAATAATTTCAGCAGTTATAAATAAAAATATGAAAATGTAATTTAACATTAGATGCACTAAATTTTGAATGTTTATAATTCAAAAACATATCATTCACATGACTTGAAATTTGGGGTCTAATTATAGTTTGAACCAAAGATTTGAAATATCTCGTAAAAATTGGGTATTGCCATTGAAAAAAATGAAGTTTGGATTCGTTTTAATATGTAGATGACCCCCTAAGCAAATTTTATATACGTCATTTAAAAGTATACTTTATTTCCAATCGTTCGGTACTAGTAACTTTCGTCTAAGATAATTTGTTGTGGAGTTAGTAGGGGGAGTTTACTTTTTTTTCCCCCACGACTGTACGTAAATATTAATTGCTTTTAAGCAATTGCTGAGTTGACAACATTTTTCGAAATCTCACTTGCAATCAATGGTTTAGCCATGAAAATAAGCTGTGTACTAACATCTGATGGATTCATTGTGAAGCTTAAACTGTCACAGATGTGATTTGATAATCAAAATTTAGATTTTTTTCATAGTTTTATCACAAAGGGCTAAAATCTAAGTTCCACATGTGTGGACCTCAGTAGCGAAGAGGTTAATCTTTAAAATGTGTTAGTTTCTGGTGTTTATAAAGATAAAGAACGCTTTTCGCAATAGTGACTAACTCGAAAGGGTTATTGTACAGGGTGCTGCCGAATTCGACTGACAAATTCAGAGGGGTGATAGTAGGCATCAAGAGATTGGAAAATTACCATAGAACAGGGGTCGCAAACTCCTTATAAAGTCACAAATACAGGGTGTTTCATCGTAACTGAGCTTCAGTTGACGGTAATCATTTTGACATAAAATGAAAATTGCAGTGAAAATTAAACGATAAGCACCTTGTTCTGTGTAAAATCTTATAACATCACGAAAAGTTCTGTAAAAACAGGATTCTCAATCAATCGATGAACTGATAATCGCAGTCAAAAATGGGGGGCGTCAAGTGCAGACTGCTGGTGCGTATAACAGAAACTTCTACGATTTTTTTTTTTTATAATATCACATTTACAACAAAGGTGAGGATGTCTATTAAAAGTTTTATTATAATAAAGTTCAGTTTTATGAAAGTTATTATCGTCAACCAGAATTGAATTTGGGTAGAACACCCTGTATTTTTCATTAAATACGTGGTTTGCCATCTTGTGTTCTATGGTAGATTTTCATCCTCTCGAGGCCTACTATCGCAGCTCTGAATTTATCAATCGAATTCAGCAACACCTTGTATATTATCTTTCATAGTCATATAGTTTCCTAGATTAACCATTTGTAACTCAACAACTCTGATTTAAAAAATTCTTACACAGATATTAAAATGCATCATTTTAAGCATGGAAAAAAATAATTAAAAAAAATTCAGAACAGAAAAATAAAAATGGGTTTGTTGCATATCTGCATCATCTTGCCAAGTGGCACAAAAACTGAACATATTTAAAATTTTAATTTTCATGGAAAATTTTGAAACAATTGTTAGTTTTGTTGTAGCAAAGTCCCACACTACATTTCGCGCAAACAGTCTGAGTAAAGCCTTTACAATCGGCGTATTTATAACGTATTCTTTTTTCTGCCCAATTTCGTCTAGGCGCACTTGTTTTGGTGGAATATGTAGAATAGGCGCTCTATGCTTTTTCTGATTAATTTGTTTTTCTACAAGATCTTTCCCTTTTTTGCTAATTTTGGACTTGGTATTAATTTTACATAGGGAGGGGGGGGGGGGGGAGGAGATCCCTAACTTACCCTACAGCAATTAAATAATATAAAAACAGTTTCCCCTTTTCAATAATTTTGCTCTTCTGTAAGAAATGCAACTTAAATTACCATTAGGAGAAATTTTCGATGATCTTTCGATATTTTTAAAAAATCCATTACAAGGGAAGACATTGCGCGTTGTTGCAGATCTGAAACAAACAAAAGTTAGCGTTTATCTTATACATATTGTAAATTTCCTAGCTCGAAAATGGCTTTTAAATAAAGAATTTAAACTTACCTTTATAAACAATACACTTGTAGACGTCTGCAGGCTTATTTAACTCCACTATTCCAAAGCTTAATTCAGCAAAAACCACGTGTACAGCTCATATTCAAAATATTAGAATAATTACTTTTTTTTTTTTAACTGAAAATATCGTTTGGCAAACTTAATGTCTTTTTATGCAAATACGCAAACGATATTTTTATTAAGAACTTATTGCTGATTAAGCTTATTTATTATCTTAAAATTAATATCATTTTTGAAAAGATTAATTGAAAAAAAAATATTTTGAAAAGTCAAAATATTAGTATATTTGTTCAAGTGGTTTAAACTATTAGAATATTTCACATTAATTCTCCTTTAATTATCCCCAATTCATAACTGGTAGAATCATGGATTAAATTTAGACGATTTTATTTAAAATCAATATTCTCTTTGCAGTTTGATTGCTTTTCGTCTTAAAATGGGTCGGGTGAGTGATATTCCGTAATCTATTAAACTTAGGATGGCTGATTTGTGTTGGCACGGTAAAAATCAATGTTATATAACGAAATTTTTGCACTGTTCGCAATCAAGCGTTAATAAAATACTAACACAATATTTATAAAAATGGAAAATTTCAAAATAATCGCCAAAATGGCGGCCGAAAACTAAAAACATCTGCTAGAGATGACAGGAAACTGAAGCGTATAGTTAAGAAAAACCGTTTTAAAAGTGTGCGATTCTTGCACCGAAAACGGAAAGAAGAATGAGTTGAAGTTTCTACATCGAGAACATTAAGACGTCTCCATAAATTTAAGTTTGAATCTCGTGTACCGAAAACAAAACCTCTCATGGCTGCAAAACAAAAGCGTATAAGGTTGAATTGGTGGAAATCAAGACATTTATGGAGCGAAGAAGATTGGAAAAACATATTAGTTAGTGATGAAATTATGTTGTATAGATACAAAACATACTTTCATCACTAAATAATATATTTTTCCAATCTTCTTCGCTCCATAAAAGTCTTGATTTACACAAATTGAATGTTATACGTTTTTGTTTTGCAATCATGTGAGATTTTGTTTTCGATATACGAGATTCAAACTTAAATTTATGGAGACGTCTTACTGTTCTCGATGTAGAAACTTCAACTCCTTCTTCTTTCCATTTTCGGTGCAAGAATTGAACACTTTTAAAACGGTTTTTCTTAATATACGCTTTAGTTTCCTGTCAGCTCTAGCAGATGTGTTTGGTTTTCGGCCGCCATTTCGGCGATTATTCTGAAATTTTCCATTTTTTTAATATTGCGTTAGTATTTTACTAACGCTTGATTGCAAACAATGTAAATAATTCCCTATATAACATTGATTTTTACCGTGCCGATACAAATCAACCATACGAAGTTTAATAGATTCTGGAATATCACCCACACGACCCATTTTAAGACGAAAAAGTAAATAAACTGTAAAAAGAACACCGATTTAAAATAAAATCGTCTAAATTTAATTAATGATGCCATCAGTTATGAATTGGTGATAATTAAAGGAGGCTGATTATTAATGCGAAATATTCTGATATTTTGAACCACTTGAATAAATATTCTAATATTTTGACTTTTCAAAATAATTTTTTTTTCAATTAATCTTTTCAGAAATGATATTAATTTTAAGATAATAAATAAGTTTAATTAACAATAAGTTCTTAATAAAAATATCGTTTGCATATTTGCATTAAAAGATATTAAATTACCAAACGATATTTCCAGTTTGTGAAAAAAAAGTAATTATTCTAATACACTGCTCAAAACAACTAAAGGATATTGCAGTTTTAGGTGGATTTTGTATCTGGTAAACTGTTTAGCTTATTGATACATGGTCGACAGACATAGTAGGTTATATGAGAATAAATTACACATGTTTGGCAGAAAAAAATGCATTTTATTGCGCATTTGTGTACTAAAGGAAAAAAACACAATTTGTGCATATGAGAAAAAAAGAATAAGAAAAGGTGTTTTCTTCAAAGAAAATCATTTTCAGTAGGGGGTATGGTTTCCACGGGCGGCCAGCAACGTTGAACACCTTTGAGGCATGGACTCAATGAGGCTATTAATGACGAGTTGGGGTATTCTGCCCCACTCTTCCAGAAGAGCTCTTTCCAGTTCTTGGAGAGTTTGTGGGGGTTTTTGGCGGCCAGAAACTCGTCTTCCTAGAGCGTCCCAAACGTGCTCGATTGGATTCATGTCTGGAGAACACGCTGGCCATTCCATTCGAACGATTCCTTCCTCGAAAAGGAAATCCTCCACCAGGTTTGCACGATGTGGCCTGCAGTTATCGTCCATTAAAATGAAGTTATCTCCGATTGCTGCAGCGTAAGGGACTACAATAGGTCTGAGGATCTCATCCCTATATCGGCGACCAGTCAGAGCTCCATCTCGAATGATGTAGAGGTCAGTGCGCCCGTCAATGGAGATGCCACCATACACCAATACTCCTCCACCACCAAATCTGATACTTTCGTGCACGAACGCAGGATTATTCCTACTGCCACGGTCCCTCCAGATGAAAATACGCCTATTATCCGATGCACAGAAAAACGGGACTCGTCAGAAAACAGAATATTGCTCCATTCATTTCTCCTCCAGTTGACATGCTCGGTTGCCCACTTCCTGCGGTCGCGACGATGCCTTGATGTTAATCTAACACATACCATCGGTCGGCGAGCATACAGACCTACAGCATGGAGCCGGTTTCGGACAGTCTGAGTTGAAATCGTGGTGCCTGTAGCCGAGCGAAGTTGTTGTTGGAGATGAGTAGCGTTCATGGCTCGGTGTTTCCGAGCTGTTAACGCTAAATACCGATCTTCATTGGGCGTTGTTGCCCGTCTACGACCTTGCCCTGGTCTTCGGCCTGCACATCCACTCTCCAAAAAACGGTTCCATATCCTGGAAATGACACTTTGTGACACTCCAATGGCTTGCGCTACTTCGGCTTGAGTTTGGCCCCCTTCTAACCTACCAAAAATTCTCAAAGCTTCTGAATCTGTCAAATGACTTCGCTGAGACATCGTACTCATCGAAACAAAGCAATCACTGAATGCCGATCATCCTTGTCTTCATTCTCTTTTATCCAGTTGAAAGTCAAATTTCATTCGCTGCCGCTGCCGCGACGTTTTTGACGTCGAACTCAAAATTTGCATACTCCACAGTTTGAAAACCAGAAAAATTTGCATTTGTGATTCTCTTCTTCTATTTTCGGCAAAAAAAAATTCGTTTATATCTTTATTTTATATAAAACTTCAAATATCCTTTAATTGTTTTGAGCAGTGTATTTTGAATATGAGCTGTAGATGTTCAAGCGATAAATCAAAATTTGGCGCGAAAAAATAAATCAGTATCGCCATCTGTTGCGAATTTAATGAAATAATTATGTTAATAGTAGTGTAATAGAATAACAACAATCAACAAAATCGTCTTTTGAAATTTAGTGTTGAAATAATAATGACGTTTTGGGTATGTTGCAGATCTGTAACACGGTGATAGAAAGGGTTAATAAACATTTATCTCTTTTAACAGTGTACTTCAGGGATGTAGAATTTTTAAAAAATGTATTCTTTTATTATTCTCCGCCTCTTCAAATCAAATAAAATCTTCCCCCTTTCTTTTAAAATAAATAACTTTTATAAAGCATTTGGAAATTCCCAATATCATAAGTATGTAAAATTCTCATGATGAGTGCACTTTTTTTTTTTTCTTTTTCAAAACAAAACATAGAAATGTCATTAGTCTCTAGGGAAAATAAATTCTTTCGAAACAGCATTTTTCAAGCAGAATTGTAGATGTTCGTTTATATTTTAAATGTTATTTATTCTACTTGCAAAGTTTTAATATTTTATTTTTATTAAAAATCTTCAAATGTTTAAAATATCACTGCGTCAGAAATAATTTTGTTGTGCAATATATTTTCATAGAATAATATATAACGTAGATAAAATCTTACTCATTTTCAAAATTAAATATCAACTATGATTTTAAAACATTTCCCATTAATATTCCGAATAGCAGAAGAGATGAATTTTTCAAAAGTGTTTTAATGAAAAGAGAATCATGAAAATTTAAAAAATAAATTTAATTTTCATTTAAAGTAATGTATTGTTGGAAATTGAAACAAATGTTTGCGGTCATGTTTTTCGTGATAGTGAATTTTAAAAAAGCGATTTGAGAAATATTTCCTAGTAATGTATCGATTACACTAGCCTTCAAAACTTGGGTTGTGCCATTTTTTTAAACTTTTGATAATTCATTCTTAAGCATTCGGTAGTGCTGAAAATGCCCATCTTATTTTAACGACCACGTCAGGATTTTTCGCAAATCGTAAATTTTATAGGTAAAAAGTAAAAAAATAGCAAAAATCTGATACTATAAAGTAGATGTGATTGTTGTGTTTTTAAGCTATTGGTAAAAGATTCTTCTGTGTCTTGTAGAGCTGAATCCGAAAATAACATTAATATATTACCATCAAGTCAGGAGATTTCGGAAATCGTAAATTTTATAATTTTTAAAAAGTTGAAACATTAAGAATATCTGATACAATAAAATAGAGAAAAATACTTTTTTTCCTAATGATTTTACCATTTTTTGGCTTATATTTCCATTTTTAGAGCCACACCTGTAAAATATTGTGTATTTAAAATCTTAAATTCATCCCGGTGTAAGATCCAGCAGTAGTTCGCCATCATCGTCACCAATTTAATGGAATCACCTCTGCAATCTCGTAAAGGGTATCCGATTTTCGCTATTTTTTGACTTTTCAACTTTGAAACTTACGATTGTGAGAAATCCTTTCGTGATGGTTAAAAATGAAGGTCTATTTTGGATTCAGCGCAAAAAAATAAATATAAATTAATTATCAAAAGGTAAAAAATACAATCATCACATCTATTTTATTGTATCAAGTTTTCCTTATTTCATAGTAGTTATATAGTACTGGAGGCACATGAATAACTTCTGTAGCGTGGTAAATTAACTAATGCGGTGGCTGATCAACTACTAGCGATACTTGATTTTTCGTATTTTGTAGAGCTGAAACATCAAACATGCGTTAGAAAAACAGCGTTCAATAATGTTTCTTGTACACAAATTAATGTAGCATAAATAAATATTCATTTTTAACGTTTTTCAGCGTAATTTAAAGGTGAAAATGACTTCGGTTTGTCTGTCTGCCGTCTGTTAGTCCGCGTTCTAACTCGCGTAAATATAGTCAGAATGACATGAAATTCATATATGTTATTGATATTCACTATGGCATGTTCGATATTAAAAATGTAGGTTGTAGCAGTTACAATTCTTTTACAGGGACACCCAAAAGAATTCCGTTATATTACGGCCTAGGAGAAAAAGTCATTTGCGGCGATTTTTAATAATGTTTCACAATTTCAAACTCATTCAAATTTATATATAGCTCTGAAGTAGACTACAAGATGCTATACGATGTAGTATGGATAGAATTCCCCGTTCATTTACAGGGAAATTCAAAATAATTCCCTTATATTACGCTCTACGGTGAAAAGTCGTTTGCGGTGAATTTTATTCCTGTCACATTATTTAAAACATATTGGAATTGTCTTACATCTCTGAAGTACACTTCAAGATATGTACTATAAAATATGATGTGCAAGCCTTCATCATTGATATACAGGGACACACATTAATTCGGGTACAGTACTCTCTATGAACAATAATTGCTGGAAGTGCGCTTTCATTAGTGGTTTTTAAATTAAACTTTCTTTTAAAATATTTTTTAGTGTGTATAAATTCTACACATCACATACAGGGGTGCACAAAGCATCTGAAGTACATTTCCGATTATTGATGGGAATTGCTGAACGGGAATTTTCATCTGTGCTCTGCGTTTTCTAATTGAACTAAATTTTAGGATATTATGTAATATATGATAAATTTATAGTACATATACAGGGTTTTGCAAAAAATTCAGTTTTTTTTTTTTCTTTTTTTTTTTTTTTTTTTTTTTTTTTGTACTTTCCATGGGAAATGATCAAATTGTGTTTTCAAATGTGTTATGCATTTTACAAATTGTTTATTTTACCATCTTTTTCACCATATTAAACTATGAAGTTTTATTATAGAATTCTGAATATGTTGGAAGAGTATTTCATAATCTATGTGCAACGCATGATTTTAAGTTCTTATTTTAAACATAATTTTACGACCAACATTGCAGAACACAGACCAAAGAGATTCTTAATTGATCAGTTTTCGATTCAGCCATGCTATATGCATTCATATATTTATTTAAATAAAATATTTATTTAATTAGTAAGTATGTTGACTTCGCCAAATATATAAAATTCTTTTATGTCTCTGAAGTATCCCAAGTAAAATATACTTCAATTAATATTGTTATCACAAGTAAAAAGCAATTTTTGGACAGCATTTAAAAATTCTTGTGTACGAAAGATTTTAAATAAGTGAAATTGATTTTTTTTAAATCTTTTAAATCACTTCAAATCAGAAACATGTAGAAATATCACTAATCTTCCAAAAAATAATTTATTTCGAAACCATAATTCTTAAGAAGAAACACAGATGTTGGTTTATATTTAAAAGGCAAGTTAATCTACATGTAAGCGTTGATTTTTATTTGATTTCTTCATATCTTTGAAATATCACCATGTCAGAAATAATTTCGTTGAACAATTTTTTTTTCAAGAAATAATATATGATGAAGATGAAATGCTATATGTTTTCAAAATTAAATAACAACTAACATTTAGAAATGTTTTCCACTGCGAAAATCAGGAAAAATGAATTTTTAAAAACTTTTAATAATTAAACATTTCAGTAAAACTCACCATCGGTTCTCTTTGAGAATCATAATATTTAACGATAATATTAATTTTCTTTATTTAGACTAAAATATTTTTACACAAGTAGTCAAAATTATTAATATTTTAAGTAAAGTAAAATAAGGTTTCGTTGGGAGCTATAGCTAGATGCATAAGACAACAATGAGTAATGAGTAAAATAGTTTTATACAGTCGTTCTGTCTCAGGCTGTTTCAAGCACTAATTAGCTTAAAAGCTGTACGGAAATTAAGTTCAACATTTCCTACAGTTCTGGATAAAAAAAAATAAAAAAAAAAAAATCCAGTAGTTAAGGGCGCTCAACTAGTACGGACTAAACTTAGTGATTCTACTAATAAAGTTCGCTGAGGTATGAGGCCTCTAATAAGATGGGTGTTCTGAAGGACACAGAAGGAACAATTTGTGCTACACAAGTAATACGTATTTCAATTAGCTACTTTACTAATAAGTCAGGTCGACTGAAGAATTCTTATTAACCGAATATTTGTTAAACTAAATGATTTTAAACAATAGATGTGCCTTCTTTTCTGTGAACTCTGATGATCTCTACGTTTTCGAAGCCCATGCCGGACTTAAATTACTTCATAGCGGGTGCTGTATTCTTCCTTCTCTTACCTAGAGTAGAGTTTCTGAAGAGCAACCTCTCTTTTTGAGATAAATCAATTAATATCTTTATTTCTCCAGATAACTTTTCAGCTCCTCGAGGGGGGTCGAATCTCACGGGATGGGCGGGGAGGCTGCTGTTTCAAAATTAAATTTGATTGACGAAAGGAAGCTGGATCAACGATATCAAAAGATCCTGTTTAGACCTTATCTGTCCTCCTTTTGGAGAATCTGTGACAAGCAGGGGCTCGTTTGTAGACACCCAGACCAGCCCACAGGAAATGACCACGATAAGGCCCTCAAGTCACGTACAGCCCGAACATTAATTAACAAGAACAGACTATAGTCGGAAGACTAGCATCGCTTTATTTCGCAACACAGATCGATAAAAAAGGCATTAATTGTGACGTTGTCACAGAAGGTGTTGCAATCACTAGGTCCTTTATTCCCTTAAAGGACCTGGCTACATATCACCAGGTCCTTTGAGGGAATAAAGGAGAAAAAACTCCAACGATTTTTACGGGGAAATAGAATTTATGAAAGGAATTCAAAGGGAAGCCGTAAACGCATACGATAGGAGAGGCCCGTGAAATTACATGCACCGAAGCGTTCACATGTTATCACAACCGAGATGAGGAGCAACGAGACGTAAATACACAATTGCAGACACGGAGCTATGAAGATTAAAAGAGACAACATAAATGACGTCATTTGAAGCTGTTCTTACACCCCCCCCCCCTCCTGCTTCTGACATACTTGACCGCGTTGAGTTGCGCTGTGAGACAGTTTCTTCTCGCTGCGCAAATCAACTACTGTAAAAGTCAAACATGACGGACGCCGGAGGGGTGGGGGAAACTCGTCTTTCGGCTTCAATGCTCTCCACGGTGCTAGATTGATATGTCGTCTCCTTTTAATCTTAAGTAGGGGATCGAACCCGAGCTCCTCGGATTACAGACTACAGATGAAAACCATTTCTTTTTTAAAACTCTAATTATTCTTTTACATGTAATATATACTTTAGATTGCCCACTAACATCAAAAAGAATTTTTATATGAAAAATATGAATTATGCAATAAAATAAAGTTTTGAAATTTATTAAAAGCGATACTTTCACATGTCACCGCATGCCAGGAGTAATTAACCCAAGATTTTGCGACTTACGTCAGTCTTTCCGATCATTTCGGTGCTTTAAGCGCGTGGTTCAATCACATGTCTGTTAAATTTGTTTCTTATTTACATTATTTTATTTATTTTTCTAAAGAGGAGGTTTTAATTTCGTTAAGGGATATTAGACGGAAACAAATGCTGAGTTTTTTACATTGCTTTAAGGGCAAGCGGATTAACCTTTCGTAATCGAGCTGCACGTGATAGAGATAAATTAAAAAATAATTTATGCTTGAAAATCTATATATATATTACGCTATCGTAGGTGGCACAGAAATCGCGATTATTTGTTAATTGTTTAATGACAACTCCCGAATGAAACGGGACTTGGTTACTGCGTAATATTATTAAAAAAGGAATAACAATAAATAAACAAAAAAGTTCAATTAATAACTATATAACAAAACAATTTATAAACAATAAAAGTTTATTTATTTTAATTTTATTTAAATTTATAAACAATAAAATAAATAATTTATTAATAAATAAACAACAACATCAGGGTTACCATATCAAGCAAAATATCGACACTTTAGCGCTAGTTAAATACCCCGGTGCGTATATGACATTGGTGTCAGAAAAAAGTTGCGCCAACGTAGTGCGTATATGAAACCTGTGCCGTATTTTATTCATCTAATTTAAAATACAATAAATAAATAATTAAATGAAGGAACTTTTCCGGTATAAGTACTTGGCGAAATAGAGAAAAGGTCCATGGCGAGAAACAAAATTTTTTTCTGGCAACCGATTTAATCAAAATATTTTTTTCAAATACTAGGGGGCTCTGCCCCCTACGAGCTACGCTCGTCAACCCCCGTTCAGACACAGCAGACTCTAACAGCATGATAATTTGCTCGGCTTTAAAAAGATTTCGGGAGATTGAATTATAATTTGAATCTGAGAATTATAATCTGACTAATTTTCACCAAACTTTTCTTTTTCTTTTTAATATTCACGTAAAAATACTTTTGTTAGAAATGAAATATTATGATCATCTTAAAATATCAAATAAATGTCTGGAGCAATTTTTAAATTTAAACTGTTTTGCAATATTATTTTTTGTTCATTTTATATAATAAGCGTAATGTGACGAAAATTCTCCTATTTAAGACTTCTAACGCATGTTTATGAATTTATTATTTTACAATATTCTGTCTCTTTTAAAATTCACGTGTAATTATAGTTTTTATGACGTAATTTTCAATGAGTTCCTGCTTTTTATATTTTCTGTTTATAATAGTCACGTGTAGAATAAATTTTTAATTTGAAGTAAACATTGTTCGCGCTGTTTATACAACTGGCAACAGTTTAAATTAATAATATTTTCTAAAATTTGTAAAAAATATCTCTCGAAATGCTAAAAATTTGAATTTAAAATTGAAAAAAACCCTCAAAAAATGAGTCAAATAAGAAAAGTAAATACAATCTGCACACCGGGAACTTATAATGTATAAAATGATCTAAAAAGGATTAAATTCTCATGTATAGATTTTGCTACAATAAAACTTTTTTAATGGAACGATTTTGTCCAAATTTAGCATTAAATATCTCTTAAAATAATTCTTCGATTTGATAACTGTCTGCATCAGAGTGTTTATCAAACATTTCTCTATAATACCACCGATTTTCATATTTTTGTATGCAACAGTTTTTTTTTAATATTAACGATGAAAGGCCATGCTTAAGCATTCAAATTGGATGTGGATCTACCCGGAATATCTACGCAGATTTTCATTGGTCCATTTCCAAATCAAAACTTTTTTTTTATATATAAAAGGAAAACTACATAAATGTTGCCCTGATCGCAAAGAGTTCGTAATTTTATGTTAGCTGGGCGCAATTCTCGCCAATAGCATTTTTTAACTTGCCAGCAGCATTTTTTATTTTTCGAGGGGTAAATTAAAACAATGCTCTATGTTGAAATTAAAGGGTTTATGGTGTTATTTATTCTTTTTCTTTTCTTTTTTTTTTTTTTTTTTTTTTTTTTTATGAAAGTCAAGCATTTTAAAGATTTCAGTTTAAAATTAAAGTTATCCATTCTAAATAAAATGAGTGAAATGTTTATATTTTATATTAGATGTAAATTTCCAACTGAACGAAAAATGTCCAGACCAGGATTCGAACCCGGGACCTCCTGGCTGAAGCCGCCAGTGCTCTGCCATCTGAGCTATCCCGGACGATTCTGGTCGAACTCTTTCACCCAGCTAACCTTGATGATTACAGCATCTGGCCTGAAATCTGGTTCAGCTCAACAGAATAAATCTCAGGTAATGGAACTCCAGAAACGGATCCAGCGATTTCTGGAGTTCCATTACCTGAGATTTATTCTGTTGAGCTGAACCAGATTTCAGACCAGATGCTGTAATCATCAAGGTTATCTGGGTGAAAAAGTTCGATCCAGAATCGTCCGGGATAGCTCAGATGGCAGAGCACTGGCGTCTTCAGCCAGGAGGTCCCGGGTTCGAATCCTGGTCCGGACATTTTTCGCCCAGTTGGAAATTTACATCTAATATGATTTGTTTACCAATTAGAATAATTGTGTTGAAATTAATCTAGTGTTTATATTTTAATCTGAATTAACGAAATATGGAAAAAATGGGACGGGTACAATGTTTGGCGATTTATTACCTGTTCCCGACTAACATAAAAGTAGGGAGTTCTCGATTTCTCTATCAGAATCTTCCAATTTGGCGAAGGATTGAGCAAGTAAATTAAATTATGAATAAAAGTAACAGGATACAAAGCCTAGCATACATTTAAGGGAGACCAAACTGGTCGCCACGTGCGGCTAGTTATTTTAAAAACTATAATATCTCAGTCAATTAAGATACAATTTACAAACAAATTGCATTTGAAAGTTGATTTTTTTTTCTCTATTTGACGGTTTAAAAATTGAAAATGCGCGATATTTAGAAATTTAAAAAATCGTTGACATAGCACGCATTTTATTAGCCTCCGGTACGGTATGCTATATCTTTCTCCCAGCTTATTTTGTGTCCAAAAAATAACGTTAGCTTACAGACGCTAGCAATAAACAAAATAGATGTATCATTGTACAATTAAATGCTCTATAGCATTTTTTTTTAATTTCTAAACATCGCACATTTTCAGTTTTCATACCATCGTATTGGGGAAAAAAAGTACTTTTTAATGCAATTTGTTTGAAAACTGCATCTCTATTTGTTTTTGAAATATTAATTTTTTGTAGTTTTTAGCGACATTTGTTTCATTTTGGCAACTCAAGTACGCCATTTCTGTAGAAAGTAAAGAAAAAATTGCTGAAAAATAGCAATTATATCTTTTTGTTGCCATTTTCTCATGAAATAAAAAAAAAATTAATTAAAAAAAATTAAATTGAAAAAAAATTATTTAAAATACGTGCTACTTTGAGAAAAATATAAATGAAAGATTTACGATAAAACAGGGAGCTATTATAAACTATATTTAATTTTAAGTTTCTATATTAATGCAAATGACGTCATTTTACATAACATAAAAGCTTGTGCTTTAAGTCTTAATACTGAAATATGTTTTGCAGTACAGTCCGGATTATCCGAGTCACGCTTAACCGAGTTATTTTCTTCTGATGGACTGGTGTCTTCTATTATTATGAAACAGCCATTATAATTGAAGCGTTAGGTGAAGATGGAAGAGCTGCCGTAAAAAGTTAAAACTCTGATTTTCTGGTCACAATGGAAAAAAATGGCCATAATTTTTTTTAACGCTTCATTTATAATGGCTGTTTCATAATAATAGAAGCCACCAGTCCACCAGAAGAAAATGAAGTAATGGAAATGCCGGGGCGACACTAAATTCTGAGAAAGCAGAATTCCTGTTCTCTAGTTTTCAATTTTTTTCCAGTTTTTATGAGAAAATGGAAACAAAGAGGCACAGAATTATAATATTTTCTTTCCTGCGTGATTATTTTCCCTTTACTTTCAACACTTTCAACCCTTCACGACTTTCAACAGAAATAGAGTTCTTCAGTTGCCACAATTACAAAAAATGTATTAAAAATTACAAAAAAATTAATATCTCAAAATTAAATTGAGATACAGCTTTCAAACAAATTGCATTTAAAAGAGCATTTTTTTCTTTATACGATGGTGTAAAAATTTAAAATGTGCGATGTCTAGAAGTTTAAAAATTTGCAGTAGAGAAAATTGCAAAACCAAAATTTTATTTCAAATTTCAAAGTGTTGCCATTCGCAGAAGGACGTATGCGTTACGCACAGATATGTTTGTCCTTTATAATATAGATAGCTTCGTGATTACAGACAATCGGTAGTTGGTGGGGGATAGAAATCACTTCACAAATGTTTGGCGATTATGCGATATTAGACAAAGCATTTGGCACATGAATTCCAAGGTTTGTTACAAGCGGTTAAGTTCCAGTACACAGAGGATTTAGAGTTGCTTGATGCGGAATTATTGTGGTTTAGGAGTGGTCAGAATGAATACGTTACATTGCTAAAAAGGCATCTGTGAAGTTTAATGGTTGACGTGCGTGGGATGATAAGTAACAGAAATAAATACGAACGAAAGCTACAAATGCATGGCTGAGCCAGGGCTTTCTTGATAATACCGGGCTTGGAGAGCTGGTCACTCTGGGGAAAGTCACGTGATCAAAGGAGGGAAGAGATTTAAAATTTTCATCCCGCTCCGATTTTCCCCACTTAAATTTGTCTTGTGTTGTGTATTGTTGCTGTATTAGCACGTGATTCTACATTACACGCGTTTTCTTCGTAAGTTTCAAATTAATGCACAAAATGGGTTTAAAAATTGTTTAGAAGATTTAAAAGTTGATTGTTGTGAGTTACAACAAACTATGGAATATCTAACATCAAAGGCAGTATCTGAAATATCAGATGAAGTTTATCAACTATCTTCCCAATCTGTCCTGGTCGTTTGAATAAAATGCTGCAGCACGAAATGCAGCTGTCTTTACAGGTAAGCAAATAATTCATTATTTTTATGTTATTTTAACTAATATCTTGAATTGTTTTGGAGTGAATTATAAAATATTTTAATTAGTATTCAAAATTATTAAATTCCTGAATCTCATGAAAATAAAATAGATAAATATCTAAACTATTTTTCGATGAAAATTTTAATGGCAAAATTAATGATTAAATAGCATTTATTTTAGAACAAATTTTATTACCCCCCCCCCAAAAAAAAAAATAATAATAATAATGTAAATGGCAGAAATTACGGCAGTAACGTAATACTTCCGTATTTATTTAAAAATTTGCGGAATGGTTTCGTTAGAGGCGTTTTACGCAATAAATATAATTTATTTTAATTTATTTAAGTGACTTTATTTTACTATTAATATTGATAAAAGTTGATTGTATTCGCAATTTAAATTATTTACTCTCTAAACTGAGAAAAAAAGAACTCGAGATATAATTTTACATAGAAAACATGTTAGTAGATTTAGATTTGCAATTTTTTTTTAAATTAAATAATACTGTACTTTATCAACTGAAAAACAAAGATTTTCCAAAAGTTCTTGTTAGAGCTGTTTTATGCAATAACTATATCCAGAATATACTATCTTTTGATCCATAAAAAAGAAATTTTATACATAAAACATATTAGTAAATTTATAATTTTTTTCTTTCTTCTTTTAATGGAATCATAGTGTATTTCTTCTATTTCAAAGCAAAGATTTAAAAATGTTTCTCTTAGAGAATATTTTATACAGTAAATATATCTATAATACACTACAACTTTTCATTAATTTAGGTGATCTTTTTATAATTTATGTGAAATTTTGTTCTATTATTAAAAATAATAAAAATCTATTGTATTCGTAATAAAAATTATTTACTGTCTCAACTGAGAAAAAATAAATCAAGATATGATTTTATACATTAACACTAGAACGCACGGAAATTTTGCTCAAGTTTCATAAAAATACTTGACACCGGAATTTTTATTTAAAATTATTTAATTGATGTATTTAACGTAGATCTACAGGTTTAAATTTAACTTATTTCATGAAAAAAATTCTGATTCCAATTGACATTTAATCACATGGTGGGAGTCGAATCGACTCCTTCCGGGCGTACTAGTGTTAAACATGTTAGTAAATTTATATATATATATTTTTTTTCTTTTAATTAAATAATACTGTACTTTATAAATTGCAAGGCAAAGATTTACAAACTTTTTTTGTTAGAGCTGTTTTATACAATAACTATATCTAGACTGCACAATATCTTTTAATTCATTTAGATTTCTTTTCTTCTTTAGAATTCATGTGAAATTTTATTTTATTATTAATAATGGTAGAAATCAATTGTATTTGTAATATAAATTATTTACTCTTTGAAAAAAGAAATCAAGGTATAACTTTATACATTAAGCATGTCTGTAAATTTATAATATTAAAAAAATTTGAAATAATGTGGTATTTCATCTATTTTTAAGCAAAGATTTAAGATTTATGCAAAGATTTAAAGACACTCCTGTTACAGCTGTTTTATACAATAAATATATCTAGAATACCCAATAACTTTTCATTCATTTAGTTATTTTTTTAGAATTCCTCTGAAAATTTTTTTTAAATAATAATGACTTACTAATAATGATAAAATGTAGTAGATATAACGATTTTACTCTCTAAATAGAGAAAAAAACAAATAAACACCTCAAGAATTAATTTTACGTAACTGATTAACACCATAACCTATTATTTGTAATATAATTTGATAGACATTAAATATTCGTGTAAATAAAAAAAATAAAAGTATAATAATTATCATGAGATTTAATTTCAAATTTATTGAAAAGCAAAGATTTAAGTTTTTGTTTGAGTTTTGTTATACAAATATTAAATAAATAAATGCCTTTTCATTCATTCAGTTAGTTTTTAAACATTAATGTGAATTATTAAAATATATATATATACCATATTAATAACTTACAAAAAAGGAGGTCTATTTGTTTTTTAAATTAATTGCGTTTAGATTAAATATGTAAAGAAGAAGATAGCTTAATATTTGTATGGTATCATTCTAATTATTAATATTATTTTAAATGACAGAAGTGATATTTAATATCTTCAAACTTTGAAGATGCATACTTTACAATAATTATACAGTAAAATTTTAATTATTTTTCTTTTGAAATTTGCATTTATTTATAGTGTAATAATTCCTGCAAATTGATTTCCTGTATGTTGATGAAGGGGAGTAAATTCATATTTTTCTGTATTTTTCTTAGATAAGAACAACAAAAACAAATAAGTATTGAGAAACAAAATAATTTTTATTTATGAAATAAACAACAGTAAAAAAATATGCACGTTATTTTAGATATAAACTTCATATTGTAGTATGGTAGTCATTGGATTTCAACCTTCCCTCCATTCCCCTAGCGGCGAAAACGCTGTCCCGGCCTATTATATCAAGATGGCATTGGCTGAGCAGGCGATAGCAGTTACATGAGAATTTGAGGCGCTGCATTAAATTATGAACCGAGGATACATGGTAAAAATGTGCAGCAGTTAAAGATGTTTCATTTAATTTTTGTATCTTTAGTAACCGAAGGCTGTAGGAGAGTGAATTTGATAAAATAATCGAATACTGAAATATTAATCACCATTCTCTGACAGATAAAAATAAAAGTAATATTTTTTTTTTTTAATTGAGAGGGGAGGGGATATGCAAATAGTAATGATATGATTTTAAATATCATAATTAAATTAACTATTGTTATTAAAGTTTAATAATTTGTTGGGGGAGGGAGAGTTAAAAACAGTGGATATATGACAGAACATTCTTATTATATCGCAAGTAGTAGAAAAAAGCGTAACCATGGCCACGCTGTAGTAAATGCGAAGAATGGGCAGTTATGTTGCAATTTCGCTATATTGATAAAAATCGCTTGTGTCAAAGTTAATCTGTCACTCGGCAATGGACCGATGTAGAATAATTAGCAGAGGAAAACCATAAAAAAAAGCAGGATTAACGGATTGGTAGCATAAAATTACTGAGAGAAAATGTAATTTTTAGAAATGAATTGATGTATATCAACGCATTCAGCAAGGCTAAATGGGGAGAGGGAGGTGGGGCAAGGGTTAGTGATGGTTAACTGAATGATATCTAAAAGCTAATAACTAAAATCTACTAATTGGATAATAAATGGCGAAGATGATTATGCCTTTTAAGAAGGAGACTGGACAGATTCCTCGCCCCTCCACACAAAAGAAAAGAAGATGAATCAAGTATTAACTTGATTTTAACTTTGAAAATTAAAAGTAACTAAAAGCACAATTTTGCAAATTTAGTCGGGACAGGAAGAATGATAATCCTAATTATGAAAAAAATTATATCTACTAAAGATCTAAGATGTAAACTTGGGATTTCATATAGAAATTTGATTAGTTGTATAAAAGATGTATATCTGTAGCTTCATGTTTGTTATGAGGATGAGTAAAGAGTCAAATAGGGAGGGGACTGAACGATATTTAAAAGCTAATAACTAAAATCTACTAAATGAATAAGTGGATGAGGTAAAAGAATATGTCTTTTAAGGAAATTTGACAGATTCCTTGCCCCCTCGCCCCTCATAGAAAAAAGAAGACGAATTAAGTATTAACTTGATTTTAACTTTGAAAATTAAAAGTGACTGAAAAGTGACTAGCCTCATGTTTGTTATGATGAAGAGTAAAGAGTCAAATAGGGAGTGGACTGAGACAATAAGTAGGAGGAAAGAGTTGTCTTTTTACGTTATAGTGGAAGGAAAATTCCTCTAGAAAAAGTCTCTTCAAAAAAGTATTTTAATGGTATGAGTATAGTTTATTCTAACAGAATATAGCTGTATTCAAAACAAATAACCAACAAATAAATATGACTGAATGTTTACCAATTAGAATAATTGTGTTAATATTAATCTATTGACTGAATAGTAACAAGACATATGACTAAAAATATTTTATTAATTTTCTGCTTCCATGTTATATTTTCTATCTGCAAAATAAGAAAATGTCCAGAAAGGGGTCTAAGTAACAGTTTCACAAACTATGATTTTACATAATTATTTTTAGATTAGAAGAAATTGTCAAAATCTCTGCAAATTTCCTTTCCTTTGCAAAATAAACACATGAACTCAAAGCTATTTATTTTCTAATTATTCTAATTGAGGCAAAAATTTATTATTCAATTGAAATAAAAAAAACACTATTTCTTCTAGAAATATTCATCTTTATACTTCATCACTTCCCAAATTTACTTGTTTAAAACGTATGTAATTAAACTTAAAGAACATCATTTCTATATGGACAAAATTACATGTCTTTAAATCTTAATTAACTGTAAGAAAACTTTATTTATGTATGTATTTTATCAGTTTTGAAAGCTTAATTTTTAATTTGAATATGTATTCAGTAATATAATAATCTAATAAACTCAAGATTAAATTAAAACCAAATTATTTAAATATGTTTAATTGCTTTTAATATCTGCATTTACATTTTAATAGACTTAAAAGGTAGAATAAATATTTAACTTCGATAATGTATAATTGGAATTAGAAAACATCAAATAAGTGCTTTAATTAATGTTATCAATTTAATAGAATGCCGAAAAAAAAGGTATTTGAAATGCATTTAATATTTTTATTAGACAACTGATTTTCTATTGATCAGCAACAAAGACATATTTTAAAAGCAGCTAAATTGCTTTGGATTCAATTTTAAACATTACACTTTAATAAATATTTTTAAAAAGTCATTACTAAAAATAATTGAACTTAAAAATGAATTGCTGAAATGTAATTCAATACACATGATATGTAATATTTTTCTTTTTCTATATTAACACAGGATCTGTTAATGCGATAAATAAATATTTAAATTCGGCAATGTGTAATTAGAGTCAGCAGAGAATATATAATTGGTATAGTTAAAATTTTCAAGATAATTGTCTTTAGAAGTAGTACATTTGTGAAACGCTACTTTTGTATATTTAACAGAAGAAAATACTGCCTGCTTGGCCTACAGGCACAGGTAGATTTCGAAGTTAAGTATACTATTTCAGCAACAAAAACGAATTCAAGATTAAACTTAACCAAACTCTGTTTGAGAGATAAACTCAATTTAACAGTTTTATCTGGCCGCTTTTAACGAGTTTTTACTTTCATTTTTCTGTAAGAGCTGGATTTATCAGAATCATATTAATGCGATAATTTTTTCTTCAACAACTATTTTTATTTAATTTATTTTTGCTGTAAGAGTTGGTTCTGTCAAACAATTATCAAAATAAAAGTGGTAGACAATGTTAAGAAGATTTATAATAAATATAAGCGGATTTGACATATTGTGAATTGACGAAGTTATGATTTTTTTCTTCACCCCCCCCCCATCTTTATTTATTTATTTATTTATTTATTTTTTGCGGTAAGAGTAGGTCCTATCAAAAACTTGTCACTATAAAAAATGTAGATAGTATTAAGAAGAATTATAGTAAGTTTAAGTAAATTTGATATCTTGACAATTGACGAAGTTATGAATTTTCCCCTTTTTAAAAATCCTATTATTTCGCCACTTGAGACCGTTTTTAATTTTATCAAAATTCTGTGATACATAAATTTTTGGCCATTTTCCAGGAAGTAATAATATCATGAAACTGATTTGATATGTATTATAATTAAGAAGTTCTGGGGTCTTTTTTCGGTTTCACAAACCCCCTCCCTATTTCCACCCCTTGGGCTGAATTTGACCATTTGCCATCCCCGCCGAGCTATTACCCATCTTAATGTTTTTGGTGCGTTCGAAGAGGATCCGTGTATAATTGCGACTTTTATCGCATGACAAAATTTAGTACATAAACATATATAAATATATATATATAAATAAAACCATTAAAATAATAACAAATTACCGACAAAAATTGTGAAAGTATAAAGAAATTTATAAATTGGCAATCAAACTTTTCCTTTTAACCTATTCAACATAGATTTTGAAACATAGTAAAAATGGGGGAATCATATAATGAAAAGTTATAAAGGAATTTTTTAAAAGTCGCACCATGGCAACGATTGCTATAGGTAGTATTTCCTATGAAAATCTACCTAAAACGACTTTTCATTGATCAAAATTTTAACTTACAACTTAGCGGAAAATATCTTGCTAATTTAATACATGTGTGATTAAACCAAAAGAAAAATCACTGTTAGTTAATCATTTTTGTCACCAAAATCACTTAAGAAATTTCAAACAAAGTAGCGATACAATAAGATTTTAAAAACATTTTATAGTTTTAGAATATAATAACTGCCAACCTAGAGTATTATATTAAACCGCCGCACAGTGTAAGATTTTGCGAATCTAGAGTGTCAAAATTCAATTTATGAAAATTATCAATATTAAAGTAATAAAGTTACCTTGCTAGAGATAAAATGGTACTGTATTATGAAAAAATGTATCTTTAACCATTACATTGTACAATTTATGTCATGGTTATCCCATCATCATAATCATAATAAAAAGATGTTTTCTCATTTCTATACGTTGACATTCGCGTAGTGTTATTGTATTCAGTGCGGATATTTAAAAATGTAATACATATTTATTTTTAATAAGAAGAGTTTACTTGTTTAAAAAAAATATTAATCAATGTATTACATACTGCCATAGCCACCAATGTTATCATAAAGTGAATCACTGTCATTTTTCGTTGTTTGCTATTATTTTATTACTTTTTTATTCGGAGACCGTATGAATGTTAAAACTTCAGAGAGAATTTTAGTAGCTCTATAATTTTATTGAGATTTTAATATCATGATTAGTAATGTTTAAATGCAGATATATTTTTCTCGTATTCACATGTCATGTAAAATTATATAAAATCCCTCAATAAGAGCTTATCAACGCCTGTTATGCTATCGGCCACAGCAGCATCCTTAAAAAAAATCTTCTTTTTCGATTTCCTACATTACTATTATCGTGTCCTTGTTTTGACGTTTTTAATAATTTTTTTTTTCAGTTCAAAATCTTTCAAATATATATTTTTTTTCTGCAATACTTTATCTTTCTTCAGGTTTTCGGAACTGCTATTTCATTATATGAAATCTTTAACCAGTAACGTAAGAGGTATTCCATAAATCTTAATTCTGCATGTAGTGGTGACAGTTTCAAATTCTTCTCTTATTGACTGATCAGTTTCTTATGATGATGAACTTAGAATTTATGGGTCTTGAGTAAATAGTAGAGGAAGGGTGTTGATTTAGTCATCATAAAATTTTGGATTTTCTTAATCACAGACCTTTTTTACATGACGGGCAACGGGCTTTTTGAGCGATTATTATTATTTTAAGGATGTTCTCAAATCCAAAGGGGCAACTTTCTGACATAAATTTTAATTTATTTTTGTTCGAAAATGCATGAAACTAGCTGGTGTTGTTGTTCAGAAACTAGGTCATTGAGCTGTTTCTTCCATTTTTTTGCAAACGCAATAGATCTTTCAGAAAAGCGTGTCAAAGTAGGCGTTTTGAATCGAATTTCCGCGCGAAGGAAAAAAAAAGCACTGAAGAGTGGGCGAAAAACGTGTTTGTCACGTGATCCAAAACGCTTCTAACTAAATAGGTAATGGATGGAACAAAAAATGAAAAAAACAGTTCAATTCCAAATGGCTTCCATGGCCAGGCTTTCCAATTTTATATCTTTCCGTTAAAAAATGAATTTGTAAATGTGTAAAAACGTTTTGCGCTTGTTGAGCAGAGCAGTTAAGAACATTTTTAAATGTCGTTGCTCTTTTTGAGCTTTTAGATATTTTATCTAACACACACACAGCATCCTTTCGTCCAGACTGTATCAGTTTTCACCACGTGGCACGTATTAATTCATTTGTGTTCCGAGAATAGCGAATGCATCGTTTGTCTTTTGATTCAGGTCCTCTTAAATAAAGTATTTTCTTTGGTCATCCAACATTTTCCGGGTAGTCATTATTACTTCTGCCCTGTAAATATATTTATTGTTAATATTCGAATCTGACCACCTCATATTTTACTTCAAAAAACGTTCTTTAAGCGATAGCAGTTTCTCCATTTTCGATTACTGTCAATTATAAATGGATGAATCAGCCACGTAATCCGTTCTAGTGTAATAGATGAGCAATGTTGAAGGTTATATTTGTGTTATACATAGTCTATCAGGTTATTTTTAGAATCCACAGGGAATGATTCATGTCAGTAACATAATTTTGCAAAATGTCATAAAATTCTCTTTTCGAAATTTACACTTCCGTAACTGAAAAAAAACAAGTTGGAAATTGCTCGTCAAACGTGGCAAATGAGGTGCGTTCGTACTATAACTAGTTTTATAATTATTTTTTGCACCCCATATTGTACTGAATGTATATTTTTTTGCGCTTCATAAGTGCATAGTCTGTAACATCATTAAAATGCACTTACAATAATTTTTTCCCCATTCCCCGTAATGTAACGGAAAACTTTTGACTGTCCCTGTAATTAAACTATACATTCGATTTTCATAAAATTTGAAATGGCTCGACAAAATTTTGCAGCAATTATATATTTAAAATTTCAGACCATTCGGAAGGCTGTAAAATCATTAAAATGCATTTGCAATAATTTTTTCCCATTGGCCATAATGTAACGGAAAACTTTTGGGTGTCCCTGTAATTAAACTATACATCCGATTTTCATAAAATTTGAAATGGCTCAACAAAATTTTGCAGCAATTATATATTAAAAATTTCAGACCATTCGGAAGGCTGTAAAATCATTAAAATGCATTTGCTATAATTTTTTCCCATTGGCCGTAATGTAACGGAAAACTTTTGGGTGTCCCTGTGATTAAACTATACATCCGATTTTCATAAAATTGGAAATGGCTCGACAAAATTTTGCAACAATTATATATTAAAAATTTCAGACCATTCGGAAGTCTGTAACATCATTAAAATTCACTTGCAATAATTTTTCCCATTGGCCGTAATGTAAAGAAAAACTTTTGACTGTCCCTGTAATTAAACTATACATCCGATTTTCATAAAATTGGAAATGGCTCGACAAAATTTTGCAGCAATTATATATTGAAAATTTCAGATCATTCGATCGGGTAGTTTTTGCTCTGTTATATGCGGGCGGACAGACAGACGGACGGACAGACAGACGGACTGAACGACGACTATAGGTGCTACGTATTTATATAATTACGAACGCACCTAATTACTTATATTCAAGAGTTGCAAATAGTGGCAGCTGAAATTGGTTTATTTTATATTTACAGTAGTGGCCAAAATTGTGAACATTTATTGAAATTTCCATGTTTTATAATTTTGTGTACTTATAGAATATATTAATTTTCACTTACGTACAAATGTTTGTATATCACATTCAAGAAAATTTAATGGATAATTCAATAAAGATAAATACATATAAAATATCTGTATTACAGAAAAAGTTAGTGTAACTAAATGGAATAATGTTTTTTAAAGATATTTATATTTTTTTCTTAATGCAAATAATTTAAAACAGTGTCATCAACAATAAGAACTGATTGGACACCTACAAAAAGAAGAAAATTTGTCATATTGAGAGAAAATGGTCTCTCTTATGCAGAAATTGCAAGACAGGTTGGTAGGTAAGTCACTTTATCTGGCGTACGATAATTTGTGCTTACGTTATGAAGAAACTAAATCAGTGATAAATTAGGCAAGATCAGGCCGAAAAAAATGCACAACTGCTTCTAACGATAGAAAGATAAGAAGGATATGCCTCAAAGATAGAAGAATTATGTCAGATGCTGTTAGATGTGAAATGAATGAAATAGGTATTTCAATTAGTTCAAGAACTATACACTCTCAGAAATGGATTCTCAGATTTCACGAAATTTTCTTCGTTTTTGACGAAACCATTTCCTGGGATATGCTCCGAGCGAATATTTCGTCAAATTGAGAAAATTACTTTCTTCACTTGTTTGAGGATAACAATTTCGTCAAAAGTGCTTGTTTGAAAAGCGCAATCAGTGGGCTGGTGGTGCCACCTATTGAAGAGTTTAGAAGCTCTTGTATCGACGGGAGAAAAAATAATAGCTTCGGGGTGACTCGAACTCACGACCTCCGGTGTGGAAGACGGACGCTCTAGCTATTACGCTATTGAGTCCTCGAAGGGATATGATTTTAGATGCATGTAATAGATACTACTATATATTTATATTTTTATAAGGTTGATTGTAATTTTATCGCTGTTGCTATACTTATAATTCTTGCAAGTTTTAATTAGTAAGGCTAATTTATTATTATTATTTCCTATGGTTAATATGAATAATTATAATATGGCTTGATTAATATAATTTATTAGGGAAATTTTCTGTGCTCAATGAATGATTAAAATATGGTCTGGTTAATTTGTTGCTCAGAAATAACGAATTTTAAAGTGCATGTGGGGAAGATTTTATCAATTTGAGTATGTGGTTGAGATTTTAATACTTTACTGTTTACAGAAGAGAAGGGAGAGGGATCAATTATGCATATTTAATTTGATAGTTATATGAATATATTTCTTAAATGAAAAAGGGATCTTTGAACTTTAAAACTTTATTGACCAAATTTTCTTTTTAAACGATTTTGTAAAACACAGGAAATTTATTCTTTTCGAATTAAACCATAGCGAGCAAAATAAATAAATCATAATAATAATAAACATTCCTAAAAACTTTAAGAGCTAAAAAAAAACTAATGCAGAAACAATAACTACCTGTATTTCAGCATTTTCTGAAAAGCGCTAAAAAGTGCAATTTTTTAAATAAATTATGACAGGAATAACATAAACAAGGAAATATCTCAGATATTTGCTTGTTTATGTTTGCTTGTATCCTGCGACTTTAGCAAGCAGATATTATATCTGCTTGCTAAAGTCGCAGGATTTGAGGAGGTACGGTTTCCTTAAAATGCATTGAGTCTGGCCGTGAGTGAAGAAACATCTTCGTCAAATATTTGAGAGTTTACGTGTCGTTAAAAGTCACGTGATTTTGATACGAAATGATCGTCAAAAACAAAGAAATATAGCTCGAGGATTGCTGAATCGTCAAAATTGAGAGTTTTATTTCTGAGAGTGTAAGGAGAAGATCAGCAGGTTCTGGACTGAAAGGTAGAATCCCAAAGAAAAAACAATTTTTTAAATCATCAGCAACGCAAGAAACGAGTTCAGTGGGCAAAATAACACATTAATTGGTCAGAAAATCAGTGGAAGCAAATAATCCTTGAGAGTAAATTATCGCTCTTTGATAGTTATGGGCTAAAATATGTGAGACGTAGAGTAGGGGAGAGTTGTATCCCGATTGCTTTGAAGCAACTACAAAGAACACAAGAAATGCCATGATTTGGGCCTGTATGTCTGCAAATGGTTTGGTCCACATTCAGGTAATTGATAGCATTTTGAATGCAAAAAAAATACATCGAAACTGTCTTGTAACCAAAATTGATACCATCCATCAGAGATCTCTTCTTCAATAAAGCACCATTCATCTTTCAGCAAGATTTAGCACCATGCCATACAGCAAAAATATGCAAAGAGTGGTTTAAAAATAAAATAATACCATTATTACCCTGGCCAAGAAACAGACCTGATCTGAATCCTATAGAAAATTTGTGGCGACGTTTGAAAATCCTTGTACGAAAAAAAGCTTTTATCTAATAAAACGCAACTTATTGATTCTTGGCATCATATGATTAAAAGTCCTTCCGGTCAGTGCCGGGAGGAAGAGGTAGCTTTCATATTCCTTATTAGGTAGCTTTCATTACAAAAAGCTACCTATTGCAGCCGTTCGGAGGAAAGCGATTTCAAAAAATTTTGGTATATTTTCATCGATCATGACCCCCAGAACCCGAAACCACCCTCCGTTCAAAAGTTGATATATATATATATATATATATCTGACATTTGTCATACTGTAACTCTCGAATTTATGAACCGATTTGGATGTAAATCGGTATGTACATACCAATGTCTCGACCGAGTTCGTTGGCCAGCTTCATCCGCCATTTTGTTTCAAAATGGCGGCCATTTAAAAGTTTAAAAAAAATTTTAATTTGAAATGTGGTACCAAAAATTTGAAAATGGGAAAATATTTTTTTCTTATGTATTTGACCTTTATACAAAGATTCTGGAGCAGTTTTTGTTTCGTCTATATCTTAAAAAATGGCAGAGTTATAGCATTTTGAATTTCTAGCGTGGATGACATTTTGAAACGTCCTGAATTTTATCACGCGATAAAAGGCGTATTTATGAACCGATTTGGATGTAACTTCGTTTGTACATAGTACATACCAATGTCTCGACCGAGTTCGTTAGCCAGCTTCATCCGCCATCTTGTTTAAAAATGGCAGCCATTTAAATTTTTAAGAAAAATTTAAATTTCAAATGTGGTATCAAAAAATTGAAAATTGAAAAAATATTTTTTTCTTATGTATTTGACCTTGATACAAAGATTCGGGAGCAGTTTTTGTTTCGTCTATATCTTAAAAAATGGCTGAGCTATAGCATTTTGAATTTCTAGCGTGGCTGACATTTTGAAACGTCCTGATATTTGTCACGTGATAACAGGCGTATTTATGAACCGATTTGAATGTACCTTGGTGTGTACATAGTACATACAAATATCTCGACCGAGTTCGTTGGCCAGCTTCATCCGCTATCTTGTTTCAATTTGGCGGCCATTAAAAAAAATTTAAAAAAATTAAAATTTAAAATGAGACACCAAAAATTTGGAAAATGAAAAGATTTTTTTTGTATGTGTTTGACCTTAATACAAAGATTTTGGAACAGTTTTTGTTTCATCTATATCTAAAAAAATGGCTGAGTTATAGCATTTTGCATTTCTATTGTGGCTGATATTTTAAAACGACCTGATTTTTGTCACGCGATAACAGGCGTATTTATGAACCGATTTGGATGTTACTTGGTCCTCCCATAGTACATACCAATGTCTCGACCGAGTTCGTTGGCCAGCTACATTCGCCATCTTGTTTCAAAAGTGTTGCCAGTTTAAAAAAAATTAAATTTAAAATTTAAAATAAGGTATTGAAAAATTGGAAAATGAAAAAGATTTTTTATGCATTTGGCCTTGATACAAAGATTCCGGAGCAGATTTTGTTTCTGAAAATTTGTTCTTTTGTTTATATCTTAAAAAATGGTTAAATTATAGCACTTTGAATTTCTAGTAAGGCTAACATTTTGAAACGATCTTGTATTTGTCACACGAAAACACACGTATTCGTCTATTTCCATGTAAGAAGGCATGTGGATAGTATACATCAGCATCTCAGCCAAATATAAGTTACTTTAAATAAAAGCAGCTTGGATAAAGATGACCAATTTCGCGAAATTCTCATTCATAATGATTTAGTATTGATAAAAATTAGTATTGAATCTCCTATATTCGGTTTCCACTAAATTGAGCTTCGCGTGTTTAAATAATATAAGTTGGCTTTTTTAAAATAAGGAATTTGAAAGCTACCTCTTCCTCCCAGCACTGGCCGGAAGGACTTTTTTTAAAAAGCTAGCTTATATTAGTCAAACACACGAAGCTCAATTTATTGGAAACCGATTATACAAGATTCAATACTAATTTTTATCAATACCAAATCATTATGAATGAGAATTTCGCGAAATCAAGCTGGCCAGCGAACTCGGTCGAGGCATTCGTATGTACTAACTAAGGTGCATCCATATCGGTTAATGAATACGCCTATTATCGCGTGACAAAAATCAGGGCGTTTCAAAATGTCAGCCACGGTAGAAATTCAAAGTGCTATAACTCAGACATTTTAAAAGATATAGACGAAACAAAAACTGCTCCGGAATCTTTGTATCAAGGTCAAACACATAAGAAAAAAATATTTTTCAATTTTCAACTTCTTGGTACCACATTTAAAATTTTAATTTTTTTTAAATTTTTTAAATGACCGCCATTTTGAAACAAGATGGCGAATGAAGCTGGCAAACGAACTCGGTCAAGACATTGGTATGTACTTTGTACACACCAAAGTACATTCATATCGGTTCATGAATACGCCTGTTATCGCGTGACAAAAATCAGGACGTTTCAAAATGTCAGCCACGGTAGAAATTCAAAGTGCTATAACTCAGACATTTTTCAAGATATAGACGAAACAAAAACTGCTCCGCAATCTTTGTATCAAGGTCAAACATATAAAAAAAAATATTTTTCAATTTTAAATTTCTTGGTACCACATTTCAAATTTTAATTTTTTTTTTAATTTTTAAATCGCCGCCATTTTGAAACAAGATGGCGGATGAATCTAGCCAACAAACTCGGTCGAGACATTGGTATGTACTTTGTACACACCAAAGTACATTCATATCGGTTCATGAATACGCCTGTTATCGCGTGATAAAAATCAGGACGTTTCAAATTGTCAGCCACAGTAGAAATTCAAAGTGCAATAACTCAGACATTTTTTAAGATATAGGCAAAACAAGAACTGCTCCGGAATCTTTGTATCAAGGTCAACACACAAGAAAAAAATATTTTTTAGTTTACAATTTCTTGGTACCACATTTCGAATTTCAAATTTTTTAAAATTTTTTAAATGGCCGCCATTTTGAAACAAGATGGTGGATGAAGCTGGCCAACGAACTCAGTCGAGACATTGGTATGTACTATGTACAAACCGAGTTTCATCCAAATCGGTTCATAAATACGAGAGTTACAGTGTGACAAAGATCAGATATATATATATATATATATATATATATATATATATATATATATATATATATATATATATATATAGTATTATATATTGCCTATATATTGCCAATTATATATTGCCTTCGAGGAGGACTTAAAGGAATCGACTGGGAGCGGAGACTTAATGTCCAATCCGCACCTTCAACCGGTGCAGCCTGTTAGTACCCTTGCCTAGTGCATGGGGAACGAACGCGGATGGGCTTCCTCCAACCCGCTTGGCCAGCGTGGAGGAATTTGGCCACCTACCCCCCTTATTTTACCATGAATTCACAAAATAAATCACGGCCCTTAATTCCCGGCGGTCTGAATGTTCCTGGTTACGGCAGCGATCAGAAAGACATGAAGACTGAGGATGCTAAGAATAACCGGGCTCGGCTAGGCTGCCATAAGTTGATGACCTTGGCTACGTATAATGGACGATCCCTATCTTCGGAAAATCGTTTACAGGAACTTGAAGAAGAATTAGAAAGAATCAACTGGGACATCCTAGGATTATGTGAAGTAAGAAGAAAAGGAGAAGAGAAGATAGATCTTGCCAGCGGACATGTATTATACTACAGAGGCACAGAAGATGGAAGAACAAGCGGTCTAGGATTTCTGATTCATAAAAGGTGGAAGAATCACATCGTAGAATATGATAGTGCATCAGATAGAGTTGCAAGGTTAGTAATACAGGTGTCCAGAAGATACAAGCTGCAAATTACCCAAGTTTATGCACCAACAGTAAGCTATACTGATGAAGAAGTTGAGGATTTCTATGAAGAAGTAGCTTCAATGCATCAAAAGGGAAAATGCTACATAAAATTAATAATGGGAGACTGGAATGCTAGAATTGGGGAAAAAGAGAAAGGTGAGTTATCAGTAGGAAATCATGGATATGGGGTGCGAAATGAAAGAGGAAACAGATTGATTGAGTTTGCAGAATGTGAACAGTTATATATCATGAATTCATTTTTCAAGAAAAAGCCACAAAGAAAATGGACATGGCGTTGTGCAAATGGCTCAACAAGTGAAATCGACTACATCTTAACAAACAAAAAACATCTTATTAAGGATTGCAGCGTTAAAAATAACTTCAATACAGGAAGTGATCACAGGTTGGTTAGGTGCAAACTACTGTTAAATACTAAAGTGGAAAGAATGAAGCTTTTTCAACTCTCAAAGAAATCAATCGATATAATAAATCTCCAGAAACATAAAGAAGAATTCCATTTGGAACTTAAAAACCGTTTCCAAGTACTTCAATCAACTTTAGAAGAAGAGCAAGATGTTACAGTAGTGAACAAGAAACTAACCAATACGTTACAAGATATTGCAAAGAAGATAGCCGGCGATGCACAAGTAAAGCAGACAAAGAAAATAACAGAAGAAACAAGAAGATTGATGAAGAAACGCAGAGAATTTAAAATGAAGAAAAACGATCCTAAATCAAGAGTTGAATATGCTGAATTATGTAAAACGGTAAGAAAATGTGTTACAGAAGATATCAGAAAATTTAACTCTGATCTTGTCAAGAAAATTCTAGAAGATAACAAAAGTTTAAAATCAGCTAGGCGAAAACTTTGTTTTGGAAGAAAAGGTATTTTTGCACTAAAGAGGGCAGATGGAACAATCACCAAAATCAATAAAGAAATAGTACTCATTGTCGAAAAATTCTATAACGATTTATATAAATGTGAAGATCAGAGGGAAATCAACTTATGTGATCCACCAGAAAACTTAACAGAAACCGATGCCATAATCCCAGTGATGACAGACGATGTTTTACAAGCCATTATATTTATGAAAAAAGGTAAATGCCCCGGAGAAGATGGAATTACAATCGCCCTTATCAAAGAAGCAGGAGAAGAATTTGCAAAAATGCTATCCTTACTGTTTTCCAAATGTCTCCAGAAGTCAGATGTACCAGAAGATTGGAATAATGCTGTGATGGTGCTACTTTACAAAAAAGGATAGAAGGAAAACATTAAAAACTACCGTCCAATCAGCTTACTGTCAGTGATTTATAAAATTTTCACCAAAGTTTTAACGACAAGACTTGAATCAGCTCTGGACTCAGCTCAACCTAGAGAACAAGCAGGATTCCGAAGTGGATTCAGCACAATGGATCATATCCAAACGGTAAGGGAACTCATAGAAAAACATAAGGAATATAATTTACCTCTTTGCCTTGCCTTTATTGATTATGAAAAAGCATTTGATTCGGTCTACACATCAGCAGTAGTAGAATCTCTGGAGAACAGTGGTATAGACAAACCTTACATCAATATTATAAAGAAGATTTACAAGAAAGCAACAGCAACCATCCGCTTAGACAAAGGAAAAGCAAAGATCAAGCTTGGAAGAGGGGTAAGACAAGGAGACACCATTTCGCCTAAGCTTTTTACTGCTGTCTTAGAAAATATTTTCAAGAAGCTGGATTGGGAAAACAAAGGGATTAGAATAAATGGGGAATATTTAAGTCATCTCCGATTCGCTGACGACATTTTAATTTTCAGTAACAGTCCTGAAGAATTGGAAAATATCCTAAAAGATTTGGCAGAAGCTAGCATTAATGTAGGATTAAAAATAAACTTGGAAAAGACTAAGGTGATGTTCAATTCATTTGCATCAAAAAAGAAAATCGTCTACAACAACACTGAAATTAAAGAAGTGCAAAGATATGTGTACCTTGGGCAAGAAATATCATCGGATAATAGTATCATGAATGAAATCAATAGAAGAATAAGAAATGGATGGAGTGCTTTTGGGAAGAACAATATTATTCTGAAGAGTAGCATGCCCCTTTGTTTGAAAAGAAAGGTATTTAACCAATGTGTTTTGCCTGCCCTAACTTATGGAGCAGAAACATGGACGCTAACAAAACGGATGGTACAAAGATTACAAACAACACAGAGAAGTATGGAAAGATGTATGTTAGGTATAACTAGAAGAGACAGAAAAAGAATAACCTGGATAAGAAGTCAGACGAAAGTTTTTGACATCATTGAAAGAATTAAACGGCTAAAATGGAAATGGGCTGGGCACATTGCAAGAAGACAAGACAATAGATGGAGCACAAACACCCTACAGTGGTATCCCAGAGATGTAAAACGGCCAAGAAGACGACCTCAAGTAAGATGGAGTGATGAAATCAGAAAAGTAGCCGGTGTAAATTGGATGACTAAAGCACTAGACAGGAAACATTGGAAAAATCTGGGGGAGACCTACATCCAGCAGTGGATTGAAAACGGTTGATGATGATGATGATGATATATATCAACTTTTGAACGGAGGGTGATTTCGGGGTCTGGGTGTCATGATCGATGAAAATATACCAAAATTTTTTGAAATCGCTTTCCTCCGAACGGCTGCAATAGGTAACTTTTTGCAATGAAAGCTACCTAAAAAGGAGGAACTCCAAGCACTAGTCCTCTCAATGAAAAGACGCTGTGAAGCTGTAATAAAAAACAAGGGTTATCCTACTCAATATTGAATGCGTATGTGTAACTTTAAAACACGATGAAATATTGTAAGCGTAACTTTTTTTGTAATGCAGATATTTTAATTATATTTTTTAAAATTAAATTCTACATTAAATTTCTTTGAATTTGATATATAAACATTTGTATTTAAGTGCAATTTATTATATTCTTCAAGCACACAAAGTTATAGAACATGAAAACTTCAAACAATGTCCACAATTTTGGCCACCACTTTATATACACTCGTAATTGCAATATATATATATATATATATATACTAGCAGGCTATGCCCGCTACGCTGGTCTATTTATCCAAACGAACTTTGAATGAAACAAAATGTATCAGTGAATTTGACATTGTGATTTAAAGCAATACTAGATAGTACCTAGATAGTATGGCAAATGTCTTGAATGTTCCATTAGAAAAATTCTTGAATTTTGAATTAGCTGCTTTTAAATTAATTATTGAAATCGTGACAAATTTTTATATTACATAAGTTATTCCTATTTCTTGAAGGCGAGCTAGAGGGTGCTGTCAGTCTAACCTATTGAATGAAGTGAAAGAATTTTAAGTTCATAATTTATAACTTTCCTTCATAATTTATAACTTGTTTTTTATATTATGCTTGCCTTTTATAAGAAATTTACCAAAAAATACTGGGCAGAGCATTTATTTTTACTTACTACTGTCTCATTTTTTTTTTTTTGTTGAAAAAATAACAATATCTATTTTTATTTTTAATTTTTTAACTGCACGATCTTTAAAAGCTGCCATGAATTTTATTTATATCAGTCTCATTCTCTAAAAGGCCTAATTTTGAAACTTGATGCAACTAACGATTTATAATATATATTTTTTATTACTTGAATTTTAGTTTACTTTTTTCTTCATTTTTTTAAATATTAAACCATGGATATCAATACAATTTATTTTAGAGTTCTTATATGAATCTTTTCCTTACTTTCCGTTTTATTTATTTATTTATTTTTATTTATTTTTTTACGGAAAAGAAGTGCAAACTTTTCCTTCTGACTCACAAACCTATATATTCTTGATAATGGTAAAAATATATATATATATATATATATATATATATAAACAAAATTTGTAGATCAGCTCAATTTATTTAATTGATAATTACATGCAAAATATTTTATGTTAAATATTTTAAATATAAAATTATTTTTTCAAAATATTTTTGAGTGTTAAATTTTATTTAATGATAAACCATTAAAATAATAATAAAATCAAAATCATATAACTACTCCTCTTATTAAAATATGTCATTATCGAAATGAATTGTAGCCAAAAATGGTACAGAAATCATTTTCCCGGGCGTTGGGCTCGAACCTGCGTCATCTGTAAAAGATCAGAGCGTTAAACTGGTGCGTTAGACCACTCGGCTAACCAGACATACTCTAGCATTCCTCTAAATGGAAGATATAGTAAATTTAACTTCACGCATGCGCAAATGCGTGAATTTTTGAGTCTGATCTTACAGAATCCCGTTTATGCTTTAATATATATGATGGAATCTTACATGGAACGTCCTTTCGCACTGCTGAAAACGATATAATCGCCATTGTGCTATTACATTTTCTAATATGCAGACAAATTTTCAGCTATTAAGGTCTTAACCCTTATAGTTTATCAATCACAGTAGGATTTGGTAAAGAATGATAGTACAATAGGCAATATAATAAAACAAACGCTGGCAAATTATTTAACTAATAATGCAAACAAACAAATTGACAAAATTCATCCAGTAAAACTTTTTTTAAAAGCTGATCTTTCATATTGGGGTCCATCTTATTATAGAATTTTCCCCCATAATTCTATAACTAAGCAACGTAATATGATACGAAATAAACTAAAACCTCCCCAAACATTGGTTAATCAACAAAGCAAGTATTATCAATATCCGACATCTAGAACTTTTTGAAAAGTCTAAACTTTCATAATCGCTTTCACATGATTATGGAACTTTCCGCCATTACTTTATGACTAAGCAAAGTAGAACAATATGCAAAATACTACCTGCCTGAAAAATTATCTAACTAACAGTGCAAATTCAAACGAAATCCATTCGGCTGAATCATTTAAAAAGGCTAATCTTTCATAATCGGGTTCGTCTGATTGTATAACTTTAAAACATAATTCTATGTATAAGCAACGTAGTACGATATGTTATATGTCAAAATCTTCCCGGAAAAATTATCTGACTATCATTTCGATTATTCATCAAAATCCATTCAGGTGAGCTCAATTTATATGCAGCCGGGATGAATTTCCCATTTGCATTTTACTCTCGTATATATAGTAGAAGCAGGAGTAGATAGATAAGAATATTGATTTTTAAAATTTATGAAACTGCAAGTTATTTCTCGTTGTCTCATCTGAATAATTTTAAAGACTTTTCAATTGGCGAGTATTGAGATTTACGATCATGTCTACAACAAATGCATTTCATTTTGTACCAAAAAATTCTCGATAAAATGAGCGAATTTGGTGTGGGTTCCGATATTATATATATATATATATATTTAATCGCCATTTAATCTATGCACATGAAATTCTAAGTGTCTCTTAGCACTGCAGTAAACATTTCCATTTTGTAGTCAGCGAAAAATGAGGTTATAACATAATTTTACTTAATAATAAAAAATACTTTCAATTTAAAAAAAATATAGTAAATAAATTTTTTTTTGCAGTGTTACGATTAAATAATAATAAAATCCCAAATTTAAAAGGATGAAGTGAGCGAAAAGCGTTCTAAATTACAATTTTTATACAATCTTATCAAATACCAAACCGATTTAAAAAATAATGGTGACAAATTGTTGGCGATATAACCTGCACAAACATAAGATATATTTTATGTCTGCGCGACTACCACCAGAGGGTTGTAGGAGCAAAAAACTATCTAAATTGCGATTTCTGTGATACCGAAAAGGCTAGAAACTTTAAATATGGCATGGTAGTTACTTATAAAATATAACTGCCTTCGAAGGACTGTCGAAAATAAATTCGAATTAAAAAGGGGTGAAGCGAAGGGGAGGTGCGAAAAGAACTCTAAAAAAGTTCTAAATTACGATTTCTATGCAATTTCAGGGAATATAAACAGAATATAAAAGTAATAGTTGCGAAACAATGGTAACAGTCTCTGATCCTACACAGGCTATATTTTATGCCGATTATTCTACCACATGGGATTCACAGGAACAACAAACGTTCTAAAAAAGGCCTTCAAAAGCTTTCTAAATTACGTTTCTGTGGAATATTAGGAAATAATAAACCGATTTCAAAATTGAGGTTGGCAAATTAATGGTGACAGTTCCTATTTCAACATAGCCCTTTGAGAGAGGTGGTAGGACTTGGAATTTGACATGATGGTTAATTTTAAGATGTAGGAATATGGTTTCTAAAAAATTCAAAAGTTCAAATGAATACTGAAATGACCGTATTAATTGAGCATAAAAGTTTCAAAATATTTTTTAAATTATCATTTTTTTAGTTTTGTTTCCTTTATTAAGTCTCATTTCTGCCTAATGCAGTGTAATAATGATGTTTAGTCGAACTGTGTTTTAAATAGTAATTTTTGAATTATTCCTAAAAGTAATAAGTACCTTTTAATAAAAAAAAACCTTTTAATAAAATAATATATTACCTTTTAATAAAATAAAAATTTAGTTAGTGTCTTTTAATAAAAATTAGACATATAAATATCACTTGGCATATTTCAAATATTACGCGAGCATAGCCGCGGGGTTTGCTAGTATGCAATATTCCTTATTATGGTAACAAGTGCTTAATAAAAATAAAGCAATAGCAAAATAGAAACAAGGATAAATGATCTGAATATTAATTTTCAAATTAAGTACCTTTTACATATATGGGGCATTCTCACAATCTTTTGACTTTCATGTCCTTGAATAATAATTTTTATTTTATACACTTTTTAGTGTTTTTTTTTATTTCATATGCTTGGGAACATCCCATTGCATGATTTCACAACAATATTAACGAGATAAATAAATTTTGGACGATGTTGGGGGTCCAGACACCTGGAAAACGCCTATATCGTCCCGTGTCCCTGATGCTGATTTTAAAGTTTGGAGCTGTCTGGATAAAATTGTTTCAATAAAAATAATTCGATATAATTTTTTTCTGTAACTGGAACTATTGTTTTATATAAAACAGAAGCTAAAAATTAGCCTGCACACATTTTTAGGTTTGTTTTTATTTTTTAAACTGTCCCTAGGTTTTAAATTTGTTACCATCCCTCTTCTAAAATTATGCTGAAAATCACTTCCGATACAGCCACAGAATTCTTTTCAAGTTTTTTCTCATGCAGCAGTATGCTAGAGAAATAATGTCTAAAATTATTTGGCAGGAAATTTACTGTAGAATTTAAATCAGCATTTAAATATCAATTTCAAGCATCGTGGCTTTATTGGTAGTCTCACCGTCCCCAAAGTTTATTCCTGCACTTTTCGAGATAATTTTTTAAAAATTTAATCCAATGTAAATAACTGTTTCTAAAAATCAATGAACATTTTGGATACCACTTAGTCTTAACATGATCCGCGAAAATATGTGGTAATTTTCCTTGCTGTTCCATCCTTACCGTACCTTTTTTTCCCATTTCGTCCCTTTTTTCCTATACCATCCCCTTTTTTTACATTACCGTCCGTTTTTTAACACCCCTTTAAGACAATGTTATACCAAAATTTTGTACTAAAAACACTACATTGTCATTATTTCTTATTTGAATGTCCTGTGGGTACTATGCAAATTCATTATAAGTAAAAATTTAGAAGAAAATAAAAAGTTTTAGTGGTAAAATGGTAAGGAAAATTAAACTCGCAAGTTTAACTTAAACCTCAGTTAAATAATTTTTTTTTCGCTGCTGACCATTTTTTCTTTATTTTGAATCATTAAGGCAGGTCTATCAGATTAAAATGTTATTTTAGCAAGTTTAATTTCGCCAGATTTTTTTCCATAAAAGTCAAAAGATTGTGAGAATGCCCCATATCACAAGGGTTTTTAAAAATGTTTTGTTTGTAGCAGTTTCGATTGCCTTTGCTTTGAAGTTCTATAACTGAGATTTTTATGTTATTAGTTCACCAGCATTACAGTCTTCTGCTGCTCCAGCCATGTCAAACCTTTTGAAAAACATTTAACAGCTTCAGAATTGCTAATTTATCCGTTTTCTTGTTTCTTTGTTCCACACAGCAGCTTACGGGTGCTCAAGTTAAATTCAAAAGAATTTTAAGAAAGGGGAACGAAAGTATTTATAGATACTCGTAGTTCGGAATGGATCGTTTGCACACAAAGATTATGATAGTTTAAAAAAAAGCTGTCAAAATGGATTTTGCCCACAAGGAATGTGATTGATAGTAAAAAAAAAAGGAAAAAAAAACATTAAAAAGGGATTTCGGTGAACTGAGAGTTTCGGTTAAAAGAGTTTCGGATAGAAAAGGTTCTACTGCAATTGTTTTTTTTTGTTTTTTTGTTTTTTTTTTGTTTTTTTTTTGCAAAAATACTATTATTTAATAATGTTGATAAAAAAGCTTAAAAATGGGTACTATAATTTAGGTATCTTTAAAATATATAACCTAAGGTAATATATATAAATTTTTTAAATGAATAGATGAATTCTACAAACATCAAGATCTCCATTTCTATTATCAAATAATACTTTCAAAGAAATTAAATTCTACTTTTTGCGTAAAAGTTTGAAGCATTACTTTCAAGAAGATTAGAAAACATTTATTATAGGGGCAAATAGCACTTTGATTAAAACAAATAGTTGCCTGATAAAGATAACTCATGTTTCTTTTATTTCTATTTGTCATGGTTAACGTGTTTTTTAAGCCCCCGGTATGCTGTTTCTTTTGGCCAGCAATTAGAATGTCGTCTCTAAACAATAACATTACGTTATATACGCCAGCCGTCAAACATAGCAGGTGTATCATTGTACAGTTAAATACTCAACTGCAATTTTATAAATTTCTAAGCGTCGCACATTTTCAATTTTTATACCGCCGTATTGAGAAAAGAGTACTTAAAATGCAACTTTATTTGAAAACTGCATCTCAATTTATTTTTGAAAAATTAATTTATTTGTAGTTTTTAGCTCCATTTGTTTAGTGTTGGCAACTCAAGTATTCCATTTCTGCAGAAAGTAAAGGAAAATAGTTAAAAAAGTCCTTCCGGCCAGTGACGGGAGGAAGAGGTATCTATCATATTCCTTATTTTTAAAAAGCCAGCTTATATTATTCAAACGCAAAAAGCTCAGTTTAGTGGAAACCGATTATAGGAGATTCAATACTAACTTTTATTAATACTAAATCACTATGAATGAGAATTTAGTGAAATTAGTCAGCTTTATCCAAGCTGCTTTTATTTAAGGTAACTTATATTTGGCTGCCAAATTCGGCGATTTCTTAAAGTGTCTGCCATTTTAAGACAACAAGGTGGATGAGGCTAACCAGTGAACTTGGTCCGAGACCTTAGTAATTCCTGTGCACATGCTCACTCACATCGGAATCGGTTGATATATACGAGTGCTGTCGCAGGCAAAAAATCAGATTTTTAAAAATATCACCCACATTAGAAATTCAAACTGCTATACCTGAACCATTTTTTAAGATAAATTCAAAACAAAAAATGCGCCGGAGTCCTTATATCAAGGTCAAATACTTAAAAAAGAAACCTTTTTCAATTTCTAATTTTTTGCACCTTACTTTAAATATTTTTTTTTATTTACTGGCCGCCATTTTGAAACAAGATGGCTGATAAAGCTGGCCAGTGAACTTGGGCAAGACATTGCTATATACTATCCACATGCTTTCTTACATCGAAATAGGTTAATAAATACACGTATTATCGCGTGACAAATATCAGATCGTTTCAAAATGTCAGCCACGCTAGAAATTTAAAGTGCTATAATTCAACCATTTTAGGTAGCTTTCATTACAAAAAGCTACCTATTGCAGCCGTTCGGAGGAAAGCGATTTCAAAAAATTTTGGTATATTTTCATCGATCTTGACCCCCAGACCCCGAAACCACCCTCTGTTCAAAAGTTGATATATATATATATATATATATATATATCCATATATATATATATATACACATCTGATCTTTGTCACACTGTAACTCTCGTATTTATGAGCCGATTTGGATGAAATTTCGTGTATACATAGTACATACCAATGTCTCGACCGAGTTCGTTGGCCAGATTCATCCGCCATCTTGTTTCAAAATGGCGGCCATTTAAATATTTTTAAAAAATTTAAAATTTGAAATGTGGTAGCAAAAAATTGAAAATGGAAAAATATTTTTTTCTTATGTATTTGACGTTTATACAAAGACTCCGGAGCAGTTTTTGTTTCGTCTAAAAAATGGCTGAGTTATAGCATTTTGATTTTCTACGTTACAAATGTTAACCTGGAATTTTATTTTATTGTTTAGCGATTTAAAACATTAAAATGGAGGGGATGATGCATTGTGTTCCTTTTTTAGAAAAAATGTGTTTTTAAATTATAGGTACAATATAAATCCTTATACAGGGTGATTCATAAAAGATGGGCAGAACTTTAAGGGGTTATAGTACACTTAAAGACAAATAATATTAAATAGGAGACTAAGGGTCCCAGACGTATTCCCAAGGAGATAGGGGGCATTAAAGTTTAGGGTCCGAAATTTCAAATGATTATAAAACATGGAAAAATTGGTCGATTCGTTTGCGGTTTTTGCAAAAAAATTTCTTTATGCCAGTATTTTCTTGAAATAAAATTTTAAAGTTCAATTTGAAAAAATGCCGATAGGGGGCGCTTTAGACTTTGGAGTAACAAACAACTATTTTTTTACGTTATTTTTTGTATTTCTTTAAATGATTTCGAAAGCTTAGACTTAAACTTAAATTTTGATCTAAAAATCTGAGTCCTAACGAGTAGTTAAGTAGCATAAACTGAAATTTGAAATTTGAAACCCTTCTCCCCCCAGAACAAAAATCAGTTATTCCCGATCTTTGTGTCGTAGATTAGGCTCTAACTACTGCCGCGTTTTGCTAAAATTATTCTTTATGTCAGTATTTTCTTGAAAATAAATTTTAAAGAAAATTTTCAAAAAATTCCGATAGAAGGCGCTTTAGACTTTGGAGTAACGAACAACTATTTTATACCGTTATTTTTTGTGTCTCATTAAATGCTTTCTAAAGCTTAGACTTAAACTTAAATTTTCAGCTCAAAATCTGAATCGCTGAGCGTGGTTCAGTAGCGAGCGGAGGGGGTTCAAATTTCAACTTCTGAACATAGTTCAGTTTGCACTACTTAACCATGCCCAACGATTCTGTGCTGTGATACGAGGCAAAAATACAACTTTCGTCAAGGACTGCATAGTCGGAATTCACTCATAAAGGCACTGGCACAGTTGGAAACGTCGCTCATGCAAACGTTAAAGCTCCATTCCTGACGCTAGTCACCGGGTGACGAAGGAAACAGAAAGTATGCAAATGTCAAATGGGGAAGAAGAAGAACACGTATGCAAAATTTCGACACGATTCAGGCATAAAAACCACTGAACGGTGAGTCAAGTGTAAGTCGCTGTAGTAATGAATCGGAAGATGGTACCCTTCACGAATAAGGAAAAGGCTGAGATGCATTTAATTTACGGAGCGGCAGATGGAAATGGTGCAGAGGCACAACGAATGTACGGAGAGCGATTTCCCAACAGGCGGTTGCCTAACCGCAAAACTTTCGAGCGCTTGCACAGACAGTTGTGTGAGACGGGATCATTTCTCGCTTCCCGGTCGAATGCAGGTCGTGCAAAAAAGGACGAATCAGTAGTTGTTGCAGAAGCCATTCTGGATGTAGTAGCGGCGCAGCCAAGTACAAGTACACGAACAGTGGCTAGGCAGGTGGATACCTCACAGTCCATGACTTGGAGGGTACTGAAGGATGAACATTTGCTCCCGTTTCATGTGCAACGAGTCCAGAAACTGTCTCCAGGGGATTATCCAAATCGTATTGAATTCGCCCGCTGTTTTCTGCAGCAGAACGCGCTAAATCCACATTTTGGACGAACTGTGCTTTTCACCGATGAATGTACCTTCACACGTGAAGGTACATTTAACACACACAATGCACATGTATGGGCGGATGTCAATCCACATGCTACGTATCCACATGCTCATCAGAGACGCTTTTCCATCAATGTTTGGGCAGGAATCCTCGGAGACCACCTAATCGGACCGTACCTTCTTCCTGAACGCCTCAAAGGTAAAACATACCTCACATTTCTGCAACATGTGCTGCCAGACCTGTTAAACGTTGTTCCTCCACGCATCCGGCGGGTCATGTGGTTTCAGCACGATGGAGCGCCAGCCCATTACGTACGAGACGTCCGCAACTATCTGGACATCACATTTCCGAACAGATGGATTGGTCGAGGTGGTCCTGTTGCTTGGCCTGCTCGCTCGCCAGATCTTTCACCCCTCGATTTCTTTTTTTGGGGACGATTGAAGGCTCTTATGTATGAGACACCCATTGAATCCCCCGAGGAACTGGTCGCCAGACTTTCCGCCGCTGTAGGGGAAGTGCTCGAAAAGCCTGATGTTTTGGCGAATGTTCGCCGTTCCATTCTTCGCCATTGTTCTGCGTGCATAACCTCTGGTGGTCACAATTTTGAACATTTATTGTAATTACATGTTAATAAATATGCTTTGGTAACATAATCCTAATTTGTGTCTTTTTACCTCGTATCACAGCACACAATGTGTGGACATGGTAAACTGAACTGTGGTCAGGAGTAGAAATTTCAAACCCCTCTCCCCAGAAACTTAACCACGTCTAACGATTCAGATTTTGGGCTGAAAATTTAAGTCTAAGCTTTAGAAAGCATTTAATGAGACACAAAAAATAACGGTATAAAATAGTTGCTCGTTACTCCAAAGTCTAAAGCGCCCTCTATCGGAATTTTTTGAAAATTTTCTTTAAAATTTATTTTCAAGAAAATACTGACATAAAGAATAATTTTAGCGAAACGCGGTAGTAGTTAGAGCCTAATCTACGACACAAAGATCGGGAATAACTGATTTTTGTTCTGGGGGGAGAAGGGTTTCAAATATCAAATTTCAGTTTACGCTACTTAACTACTCGTTAGGACTCAGATTTTTAGATCAAAATTTAAGTTTAAGTCTAAGATTTCGAAATCATTTAAAGAAATACATAAAATAACGTTAAAAAATAGTTGTTTGTTACTCCAAAGTCTAAAGCGCCCCCTATCGGCATTTTTTGAAATTGAACTTTAAAATTTTATTTCAAGAAAATACTGGCATAAAGAAAATTTTTTGCAAAAACCGCAAACGAATCGACCAATTTTTCCATATTTTATAATCATTTGAAATTTCGGACCCTAAACTTTAATGCCCCCTATCTCCTTGGGAATACGTCTGGGACCCTTAGTCTCCTATTTAATATTATTTGTCTTTAAGTGTACTATAACCCCTTAAAGTTCTGCCCATCTTTTATGAATCACCCTGTAGATAGTTAATATAAATTAGCAAAAGCCATGCTTTGTTTGGATTCGCCAAGCATTACTTAATAAGATAAATATTTGAAGTGACAATATTTTTTTATATATTTTTTTCATTTTTACTAAGCAAAATCGTTATTTTATGTTTTGGCGCATATTTTAATTTTATAAATGTAAATTCAGCCAAATAACTATGAATTTCCTCGGATTTTTTTTTAAATTTATGATGTAACGAATTTAACAATTAATTTTATTTGTTTACAAATTTTTTGTTGTTTTGGCACATTTTAATTTTAGAAATGTAAATTCAGTCAAATGACTATGAATTTCCTCGGAAATTTTTTATTTATGATATAACGATGTTAACAATTAATTTTATTTGTTTACAAATATTTTGTTGCCACTTGAAAAAAAAAATCATAATATAATTCTTTTACAATGCGTAAATATCGTCTGCGTAAATGATTTCACATAATAAGAATAACTTGTGTATTTCAATTCTTAACACTAAAAATACTTTTATAATTGAATGTAAATAATTGAATTTTCACAAATTTCAATTCATTAAATATTATATATAATTTTCATAAAAAAAGTATTTTAAAAATTTTATAAAAGAAATCGTGAAACTATTTAATTAATCATGATTGTATCTATAATTATTAACTCCATGATTTATTTTTTCTTCAGAAAATATACGTGTTTCATTTTTTATTTGCTAAAAATGCGTCCGTAATGGATAAACGTGCAAAATAAATTAATCAAAATAATAAATTTTTTAAGGTAAAAAAAAATATATTGTGCAAATCTACCGATCATAATTTATTTTATGTTTAATTTCAAGTCAAAATACTCAATAGTTTTTTTTTTTTTTTTTTCGTAAAGTGTACGACAAAATGTAATTTGTGTAGTTTAGTAGAGGATTTGCTTCGCTCATCCTAATTAACAATTTTTATAATTTAATTTTACGAGAAGATATATTTTTAAAAAAAGAATAAATAACAAGTTGCTTATCTAAAAAGAATGTTAAAAAATACTTTTTCATTGCAATTAAGTCAAACAATAATCGCATTTTCACCAAAAGTTGTTTCTTCCACGATTTGATGGAGGATTTTCACTAGATTAATTTTAACACGATTATTCTAATTGGTAAATAAATAATATCAGATGTAAATTTCCAACTGGGCGAAAAATGTCCGGACCAGGATTCAAACCAGAACCTCTGGCTGAAGCCTCCAATGCTTTACCATCTGAGATATCTCGGACGAATCTGGTGGATCTAATTCACACTGCTAACCTTGTTGATTATCACATCTGGTCTGATATCTGAATAAGCTCAACATAATAAATCGCAGGTAATGGGACTCCAGAAAACGCCGGATACGTAATTACATTAGATTAATCTTAACAAAAAAAAAAAAAAAAAGTTTCACCAGATTCGTACGGGATAGATAATTCATTTGCCCAACAATATAAAATTTTAAAGCAGTTATGAACGATATTCTAAAAGCACTAAGCCAATTTCCAACACGGATGCTTCAACTCAATTCTATTTTACAACTATCTTGGTTTACATTTCAACATAATTTCCTCATGAGTAACATAGAATTTTCTTTCAGTTTGGCCCATAAATTCCGGGTCACCCTATATATGTATGTAATACCTTTGAAAAAAATTACAAATTCGTGTAAGAAAATAACCGGATATAAATAATAAATAAATAATATTTTTAATTGCCATCTTCAGTTAGAAATTTAGTTATTATTGTTATAAGAACTTGTCAGGAAATTTTTGATTTAAAGATATTTTCTGTATATGGGGCATTCTCAGAATCTTTTGACTTTTGGGGGAAAAAATCTGACAAAATTAAACTTGCTAAAATAACATTTTAATCTGATAGACGAAAGACTTAATGATTCAAAATAAAGAAAAAATGGTCGGCAGCGAATTTTGTTTTTTTATTTAACTGAGGTTTAAGTTAAACTTGCGAGTTAAACTTTTCCTTACCATTTTACCCCTATAACTTTTTAGTTTCTTCTAAAATTATACTTATAATGAATTTGCATAGTACCCACAGGACATTCAAATAAGAAATAATAACAATGTAGTACTTTTAATACAGAATTTTTGTATAACATTGTCTTAAAGGGGTGCTGAAGGGGGGACGGTAAGGTAAAAAAAGGGGGTGGTATTGGAAAAAAGGGACGAAATGGTAAAAAAAGGGACGGTAAGGATAGAACGTTAAGGAAAATTACCACCTATTTTTAGGAAAATCATGTTAAGACTAAGTGATAGTTCACTGATTTTTAGAAACAGTTGTTAACATTGGATTAAATTAATTTTTTTTTTAATTTACCTCGACAAGTGCAGGAATAAACCTTGGGGACGGTGTCACTACCAATAAAGCCACGATGCTTGAAATTGATATTTAAATGCTGATTTAAATTCTACAGTAAATTTCCTGCCAAAGAATTTCAGACATTATTTCTCTAGCATACGTCTGCGTGAGAAAAAACTTGAAAAAAATTCTGTGGCTGCATCTGAAATGATTTTCTGTATAATTTTAGAAGAGGGGTGGTAAAAAATTTAAAACCTAGGGACAGAGTTTAAAAAATAAAAACAAACCTAAAAGTGTTTGCAGGTTAATTTTTAGCTACATATTTATATAAAACAATAGTTCCAGTTTCAGAAAAAAATTACATCGAATTAATTTTATTGAAACAATTTTATCCAGACAGCTCCAAACTTAAAAATCAGCATCAGGGACACGGGATGGTATAGGAGTTTTCCAAGTGTTTGTACCCCCAACATCGTCCAAAACTAATTTATGTCGTTAATATTGTTGTGCAATCATGCAATGAGGTGTTCCCCAGTATATAAAATTAAAAAAAAAACACAAAAAGTGTATTAAAATAAAAATTATTATTCAGGGACACGAAAGTCAAAAGATTGTGAGAATGCCCCATATATATATATGCATAAATATAGAAGAATATAGATTAGAGATTAACTGTTTCATCCCATCAGGGATATCTTATTAAAAACAAGCAAACTAAAAAATACAATTAGTTAAGAAACAACATTATTTAAAGAACTTTTAAAATGATAGATGAGAGATATAATATCCTTGGTTTAAATCAAATTTTCTCCAAATATACGTTTTATCTAATAACAGAACTTTCCGACAAGAACTAAAACAAAAGACAATGAAGAAAAATAAAGGAGGTGCTAGGGACTCAGATCAGAAAACAATGTAATAGTGCACAAAACGCAGTCCGTAAATGCGGATCGTTAGTATACAACCTGTCAGCTTAAAAGGAATTAGATGCGTTCTTTGACAAGATAACCTGATATATATATTACTACTGGGAACAAATGTATTTATTTCTGTGTTTCTTTATCAATACGTTTATCCTAGCTACCAAACTCTCGGTTTCTTTTTTTTTCAGAATAAGGTAAATATATTTAAAAGAAAGAAAACCATTTTATAGGTGAACGCAAATATGTAAAACATAGAAGAAAGATGCATTTAATTATATACATTTTCTAGTTCTAAGTATATTTAATTGACTAGGAAAAATAAAATTGAAAATTGGCATGTATGCTTATGCTTAAGTGCACAGTATTAATGTTGATATTTTTAGTAATAAATTATACTTTGCAGAAACCTTTTCTCTACACAAGGGTTGTCTCTTAGCCATGGCAAAATTATATTTTATTACATATGAATTATACGTTCAATTTATTACGTATGAATTATAACTTATAATAATATTATCATCTATATTATAAAACAAAGAATTTGTGGACGTTTTATAAACCTTGACGGATTAAAATAATTTTTCTTTTGGGTCCAGTTAATCCAATGTTGTTTATAGATAATTTCTTTCAATTTTACTAAATATTTATTTATTTAAAGTAATCTTATACTATAATGCGAGCAAAAATTTTGTGTGTATGTGTGTGTGTGTATGTAAATTTTATCTTGAGAACTGCTCTAACGATTTTGATTAAATTTTGCACCCTACCGTTTTCGGGCACGAAAAGACCATTGGGATGGGTTTCGTGTTCGAGAAAATTCGATTAGTGGATGATTTTGGGTCATAATGGGTCAGGGTCAAGCTAATTATATCTAAAGAACGGCTCAATCGATTTCGACCAAATTTTGTATCCAACCATTTTCGGGCACGAGAAGACTATTGGGCTAGGTCACGTGTTCGAGAAATTTCGATTTGTGGGTCATTTTTGGGTCAGTGTGGGTCTAGCTATTTTTATCTAAAAAACGGCTCTAACTATTTTCACTAAACTCTACATTCTACAGTTTTGGATTACGAGAAGACCATTGGGCTAAGTCACATGTTCGAGAAAATTCAATTAGGGGGTCATTTTGGGGTCACCGTGGGTCAAGCTAAGTTTATCTAGATAACGGCTCAAACGATTTTGACGAAATTTTGCACCCTACTGTTTTCGGGCTCGAAAAGACGATTGGGATGGGTCACGTGTTCGAGAAAATTTGATTAGTGGGTCATTTTTGGTTATAATGTGTCAGGGTCAAGCTAATTATATCTAGAGAACGGCTCAATCGATTTTGACTGAATTTTGTATCTAACCATTTTCGGGCACGAAAAGACCATTGGGATGGGTCTCATGTTCGAGAAAATTCGATTAGTGGGTCATTTTGTGTCATAATGGGTCGGGGCCAAGCTAATTATAACTAGAGAACGGCCCAATCGATTTTGACTAAATTTTGTATCTAACCATTTTCAGGCACGAAAAAAACCATTGGGATGGCTCTCGTGTTCGACAAAATTCGATTAGTGGGTCATTTTGGGTCATAATGGGTCAGGGTCAAGCTAATTATATCTAAAGAACGGCTCAATCGATTTTGACTAAATTTTGTATCTAACCATTTTCGGGCACGAAAAGACCATTGGGATGGGTCACGTGTTCGAGAAAATTCGATTAGTGGGTCATTTTTGGGTCACTGTGGGTCATGCTATTTTGTATCTAAAAAACGGCTCTAACGATTTTTACTAAACTCTATATTCTACAGTTTTGGATTACGAGAAGACCATTAGGCTAAGTCACATGTTCAAGAAAATTCGATTAGTGAGTCATTTTTGGATCACCGTGGGTCAATCTATCTAGATAACGGCTCTAACGATTTTGACGAAATTTTGCACCCTATTGTTTTCGGGCACGAAAAGACCTTTGGGATGGGTCTCGTGTTCAAGAAAATTCGATTAGCGGGTCAGTTTGGGTCATAATAAGTCAGGATCAAGCTAATTATATCTAAAGAACGGCTCAATCGATTTTGACTAAATTTTGTACCTAACCATTTTCGGGCACGCAAAGACCATTAGAATGGGTCACGTGTTCGAGATAATTCGATTAGTGGGTCATTTTTGGGTCACTGTGGGTCGATTATTTTTATCTAAAAAACGGCTATAACTATTTTCACTAAATTCTATAGTCTACAGTTTTGGATTACGAGAAGACAATTGGGCTAAGTCACATGTTCGATAAAATTCAATTAGTGGGTCATTTTGGGTCACAATGGGCCAGAGTCAAGCTAATTGAATCTAAAAACATGCTCAAAATATTTTGACCAAATTTTATATTATACCGTTTCTGGGCATGAGAAGAGAATTGGGCTAAAGTCACATGTTCGAGAAAATTCTATTATTGGGTCATTTTGAGTCACAGTGGGTCAGGGTCCAGTTAATTTTATCTAAAAAACAGCTTAAACGATTTTGACTAAATTTTGTATTCTATAATTTTCAGGCTCGAGAAAACCATTGGGATAGGTCGCATGTTCAAGAAAATTCTATTAGCGGGTCATGTTGGCTCACAATGGGTCAGGGTCAAGCTAATTGTATTTAAAAAGCGCTACAAAACATTTTGAAAACATTTTGTGTAATACCGTTTCCGAGCATGTTAAGACCATTGGGCAGGGTCGCATGTTCAAGAAAATTCAATCAATGGGTCATTTGGGGTCCTAATGGATCAGGATCAAGCTACCTTTATCTAAAAAACGGCTCAAAATATTTTGACAAAACTTTGTACTACACCGTTTCTGGACAATATAAAAGCAGTGGGCTGGTTCGCATGCTCAAGAAAATTCTATTAGTGGGTTATTTTGTTGATAATGTGTCGGGGTCAAGCTAACGGCATCCATCTCAAAAATGTTCAAACAATTTTGACAATTTTTTTGTTATACCGTTTCACAGAACAAAATGACCATTGAAGTAGCTCACACGTTCGATAAATTTCGGTTAGTGGTTTTTTGAATCAACGTGGGTCAAGCTTATTTTATCTAGAATATGACTAACGATTTTCACAAAATTTTGTATTCCATCGTTTTCAGGCTCGAGAAGAGCATTGTATTAGGTCGCATGTTCGAAAAATTCGATTAGTGCGTCATTTTGGGTCACTATATCTCAGGATCAAGCTAATTGTATCTAAAACAGCAAGAATGATTTAGTGGGAATAATATATCGAGATAAATACAAAGCTAATTTTGACCGAGCTTAGCTCGGTCATTCCTGCTAGTATGTGTTAAATAAAAAAGGATTTAATATGTACAGCTTTGTAATCACCCATTGCATGTATCTAAAATTGCTTTCTATACAGTATTCACTTAAAACTTGTGATAATGAAAATGTTCATAATATATGTAGCGCAATCTAGACAAATAAATAAATTAAAGGTTACAGATCCGAATTAGTATTAGACGTTTCAACAGGTTTCATCTCAATTCTTTTCGAACATTTTCTTTACACGTTAGTGATAGGTCATGGGAATTCAGTGTTGCCAGATAATCGAAAGCCAATTTCCACAAAGTATCTGAAATTTCCCCCAAAACACTGTCTTTTTCAGAAAAAGTACGTAACTCAGTTGCTACTCAAAAAATTCAATTTTAAATGTACCATTTAAAAAATATATTTAACTAATTTAAGCTAAAAATCGCTCATAATTAAGCCTTTATTCAAAGAACTTCATTTACAAAAATAAATAAAGAAAGAAAGAAAGAAAAAAAGAAAAGAAAAGAATTTGCGAAATGACATTCTTACTATGATCGATATATTATGTAATTTAATATTAATAATTGTTTAATAAATTATAATGTATTTCTCCTAAAACAGTGCAAAGTCGCCAAAATTGATAGGGCCTTTTGTTCAAAGCTCAATGAGTAACATCCAATGAGATTGCGATTTACGGTTCCGATTAGGGAACATAATTGTAATAAAAATTATGCTTGTTCGATTCGGCTCAGAGACATCCAGTGTTTCCAGATGAGTAAATGTTAACTTTAATCTGAAAATGTGAAATAATAATTTAAAAAAAAAATCCCCATGTGTTCCAACGAAAACGTTGATATTTCCCAAAAATTTGCCCTTTAAGGCCTAAAGGTTCATAATCCACCTAAAATGGGGAGAAATTTCCCAAACGGACTACACTGCAAGAATTCTCATGTTTGCATAGCCGTCAACTTTATGTTGTTGTTGTTACGAAAAAATTCAAAAAATAATTTTTGACTTATTCAAGCACAGATTTTTGCAATTAGATAATACAGTCGAACCTCTATCTAACGAAGTCGCTAAATCCCGAAAAAAGGTCGTTATATGGAAAATACGTTAAATAGAGATTCACCTTTTAAAATACTTTAAACTACATAAACAGATTTTAAATTCATAATCATTAAATATTGTTACTAAAAGTAATTAATCACATTTTAATAAATTATATCGATTTGTTTTATTTATTTTACCACCAATATCCATCATCAATTCATTTTTTCCATGTGTTTAAATCTCTGATATCTGCAAGGAAAACAAAACCTTGTCCGGGAATACACTGTACTTTCTGTTTAAAGTAAATAGTTTTACATTAAAATTAACGAATTTTAATGACATTATCGTATTTATTATTATTATAACAAATAATTTTATCCATACATTAACATATGCGTCGTTAAATTTAATTTCTGATAAACTCTGTTAATTTTGCCTGAATTTTTTCTTTTAAAAAGTGCTTTCTCTCATAATACGTCTCGCATCTTTGCAATGCACCAAAAACCCCTTCATGCGTATTTTCTTCTAACTATAATCCGCGTAGGATTCTTTCAAATGATTCTAGCATTTCATCATACGAACTTTTGTTAATTCCTGCATCATGTTCATTTCCATCATCACCATATTCGTCTTCATCGCAATTCATTGTTGTATTGTTTTTATTTTTCACACTGTCGAAAATATCCAATTCGGATAGTGTTTAAGAGGTCTCAATTTCAGAATTAAGAGAAATACAATCATCAATCAGCACATCATGGTTAATTTCTTCTTTTTTCTCATCTGTATCCACATTGTTTTAAAGTTACTCTAAGGGATTATCGTCTACTTCTTCCGTACTTACCGAATTCTCACTGCTGACAAAGAAGGAGCCTGGTAAAACCAGTTCAAGGCCATTGAACATCATGAAATGTGTTTAAACAAAGAATAAGTTTGAAATGTCCAGAAATATTTTGAGAAATGGGGAGAAAAAAATAATTTAGATCACAAGAAAAAGTTCATTAAATAGAGAATGCACTTCGCTATTTGGAGGTTATTTTACGAAGAAATTCGCAAAATTTTCTTGGTTCCAAGGAAAAGTTCGCAAAATAGAGGTTCGTTATATAGAGGTCCGACTGTACAATAATCATTTTTAACTTACACTGTTAAAGGAAGACACGACTGGGGCGAAACGCCCAGTCACATTAATTTTGCTCTAACAGTTTTTACTCATTTCTTATATGTAACTAAATTTTATCAAAATGTTTATACTTTTATTCATGTGTTTGATAAAACTGCGCAAGAACTTCACAGAAGTTAGAAGTGTGTAAGTTTTTTAGCTCTCCAAAAAATTGTACTTTTCAGCTAAAAACCCCATTAACTCCTAAGTACTCGAACGATTTCGATAAAAAAAAAAAAATGTTGGTACAGTATAAATATAATGTTGTATGAGGCAGACAGTTTTAAAAAGTTTTAATAAGTTTCAGATTTTTTTTCTTCTGAAAAATGGGAAATTTCTGAAAAACTGCTATTGCTCTAAAATAAATAGTTTCCTAAAATAAGGAGTCGCAGAAAAAACTGTCTGTCATAACTCTTGAACATAATCAAGTGAATATGGATTCCAAATTTCACCAAAATCGGTAGGTTAGTTTCCGAGGAAACGGGTCATGCTCGCACATTTCCCGTAGGATTGCACTCAGTCTTGTATTCCCTTAACTCAAAAAGCAATTTTGAAAAGTGATTTCATATAAATTGCCTGTCAAGAAAGTGTTTAGCTTGTAGAAAATAAAAGAGGAGTAAAATCTTTTTGTAACTGTATCGCTGATGGCCCAAGAAACAAGAAGAAACAAGAACAAACTTCTTGAAAAAACAATAGTCCAGGCAATAGGGAATATTACCTAGCAAAATTAATGGTAGTTTTGGAAATCGGCTTACTATATGGTTTTTGGGTCGCTGAATCCGAACTTTTAACTTCTCACCAAAATTTCCCCCGGCAACCTCCCCAAATTTTGGTAAAATGCCCCCAAAAAAGGTTTTTATTAAAAAAATCAATTTTTTATTGATTTAGGAAAAATGTATCTAGAAATTCAGAAAGTACACAAAATTTGCAACAAATTAGATATATGACATTATGACTTAGGATGAAGGGAAAGTTGTTACCCCCAAAATTCCCCCCCCCCCAATAGTTGTTTTTAACTTAAATTTCTTAGTGTTTTAAGGGAAAAGCATTACAAAATTCAGAAACTAGACAAAATTTGCAACAAATAGGATCTATGACATTATGATGTAGGATAAACGGGGAGAGAGGGGGTTGCCTCGGAACATTCCCCGCGCGCTTTTCTCAAAAACCAAATTTTTTCAAAAAATCAATTTTTTGGGGTGTTTCCGGGTGAAATTTTGGTGAGAAGTTACAAACTCAGATTCAGCGACCCAAAAAAATAAAGTGAGTCAAAATCCAGAACTAGTATTAATTTTGCCAGGTAAAATCCCCTATTGCCTGGATTTCATAACTTAGTGCACGTAGCGCCGCAGTGCATGTTCAGAGGCAGCCCCCCCCTCCCCGTTCATCCTACGTCATAATGTCATATATCCTATTTGTTGCAAATTTTGTCTAGTTTCTAAATTCCGTAATGCTTTTCCCCTAACACAATAAGAAATTTAAGTTAAAAACAACTATTTGCGCGGTGGGGGGGGGGGGGGATTTTAGGGAAAAGTTAAAAATTCGGATTCAGCGACCCAAAAAACTTAAAGTAAACCTTATAGAGAAAGTTCGGAGTGGAGATGGGAGAGCGAATGTAAACGTGTGAGTGGTTAAGCGGAATTAGGCAACTTAGTTCACGCAGCACCGCGCGCATGTTCCGAGGCAGATCCCCCCCCCCCCCCACACCCCTTCATCCTAAGTCACAATGTCATGTATCTAATTTGTTGCAAATTTCGTCTACTTTCTGAAGTTCTAGATACTTTTTCCCTAAAACAATAAAAAAATTGAGTTTTTTAATAAAAACCTTTTTTGGGGGGCATTTTACCAAAATTTGGTGGGGGGAGGGTTGCCGGGGGAAATTTTGGTGGAAAGTTATAAATTCAGATTCAGCGACCCAAAAAAACATATAGTAAGCCTTTTTCGAGAACTACCATGAATTTTGCTAGGTAGAGCCCCTATACGGTCTCTATTGCCTGGACTACAAGAAGAGTTCAACAATTTTCCAATGTATGGTCAATTAATGATAGCACAATGATCGAAGGAATGCTTCTTTTTCCACTGTTTTTCTTTTAAGTTAGAAGTGTTTCTAATTTTGTGAAAAATAAAAGAAAAAATTGAAATATATTTTTCATTTTGTGCTTACATTCATTAAAATAAAATTAGGTTCCCTTTCTGTAACATATATTAAAAAATTAACTGCAATGAAAAAGTATTTTTTTAGCATTCTTTTAGATAAGAAACTTTTATTTATACTTTCTTTAAAAAATATATCTTCTCGTAAAATTCAATTTTTAAAATGTTACTTTTTATTAACTGTCCATAATGATTGATATTGTATAGTAATTTAAGAAAACAGTGTCTAAAAAATCACACAAAGAGAACGCAATGCATCATTCCCTCCCTTTTGATGTTTTAATTCGCTAAACAAAAAAAAAAATAAAATTTCCAGTGTAATAAAAATAAAAATATAATTTAATAACGCAATTTACTAAATTGAAATGTAGTAACTGGAATTTATAAATTGTCGTATATATGAAAGTAATTTCGTTTGACTTGCATATTTAATAAATATCATTATTCTAAAAATATTTTCAAATTTTCTTGTTAACCCATTTGTGCCTGAATTTTTGTTTTCTCGAATTTGTTGGTAAAAGTACTTTAAAATGTTGCAAAATAAGCTGGAAAATACAAAAAAAAAAAACCGCTAAAATTTTTTTTTTGTATTTATTTGACAAAACGTAAACGTGCTAAGTATGGGAATATGCATAATATTTGTAATAGCATAATATGCATAATTATAAGCTTTGTTTAAATTTATATAAAATAAACTTTTAAATTGTATATTATCTACAATAATTAGTATTTTTATGAACTACTAAAACAATATATTTCTTTCTTTCTAGAGACTACACTGTAAAAAAACCACTGTAGATTTGCCAGAACAAACTCGATCACAGTGAATGTGCTGTATCTTCCTTTGGTTTCCTGACTATATTAACATGGAAAATACAGTAGTTGCCTAAAATTAATAGTACAATGTGCTGGCAATTTGGACGCAAAAACAGGACTGCACAAACTGCTGGCATCCAAATTGCCAGCACATTGTGCTGTTACTTTTACGCAACTACTGTATTTTCCATGTTAATATGGTCAGGAAACCAAAGGAAGTTACAGCACATTCACTGTGATCGAGTTTGTGCGCGAGATGAACAGTACTTTGTACTGTAAAAATGTCTTTTTTTTTACAGTGTAATTACATTATAATACTAGGTTGAGCAAAAAGTTCTGGGGAATTATGAAAGTTGCGTTCTTATGCTCAAAATAACAACAAAGGCAACAAGGACTATTCTTCAAAGTAAAGACCATCATAGTCCATGACTTTCTGCCCTCGTTCTGCCAGATTCCGGATTTGCTGGGAGTACCATAGCGGCTCCTTGGAATCGAAAAACTCTTTACAGGCTTCTTCAACTTCATTAAAGATTCAAATCGACGGCCCTTGAAAAAGTGTTGCATTGATCGGAAGAGGCCATAATCGAATGGAGCCACGTCTGGACTATAGGCGGGGTGAAAAAGAATTTCGACGCCGTCCAACTGTGCAAACTCATCGACGGCTTTCAGAATTGTTAGACCTTTTCTACAATTATGCCGGATCACACCCGCAAATCATACTGTTCAACAGGTATTTTGGAGCCAAAATTCCTGAACTCTTATAGTTATACGATTAGTACTCCTATATACGATACAAATTCTGGTAACTATTCGATTAAAAATTTCCCAGAAATTTTTGCTCAACTTAACATTAGTAATAATAAACTAATAACAATCGTATTGGAGGCTTAAAAAAAAATATTTCAAGATCATCTTGAAGATGATTTTACATAAATAACTGTCCCTTAAACGGCTAATAAAAATATGTACCCATTCGTGCCTAGCGCCCTATATTTTATACGTTACAAAAAGGCATAAAAAAGGCTTGAACATATAATTTCACAATTTAAAAAAAAATTTTATTTCAAAAAAGTCGACAAGTTAAGATTATGACTTATTTATTTGAATCTTTGATATAAAAAACACAAATGCAGTTACTTTTTACATTTCGCCATCTTGAAAAATGAAAAAAAAGTCTTAATTTAAGTAAATAAACATCCATCTTATCCGTTCATCTTTCGGTAACAGATCCAGACATTTATAGATAATTATTTGATACAATTTTTTGTTTTATAAAGAAGAAGAAAATTATACAAATTTATTAAAATTCGAAGCATCCCGAATTTGGGACGCTAGACATAAATGGGTTGGCATAAATGGGTTAACCCATTTATGCCTAGCGTCCCATTTTTGGGCTGCCTCACTAACTGCCATGTAGAAGATGAATGGGAGAAACGCGGTTGATTTACGAATATTTATTTCGTCCAGTAAAACAAAAATTATCGTTTAGCAATTTTTTCATGGATCTTTTAGAGTTACTGTAATATTAACTTATGGTAAAACTTCCCCTAAGGAAGTTTGATAATATGATTAAGTGAGTATTATCTATAAATACGGTTGAATGTCTAAACCAGTAATGGAATACTAAGAATTAAAATTTTCGCATTTGTCTTTGTCTGATAGATAACTGATAGCAAAAAGGCTTGATAGATGTAACTCCAGCTGCTTTTTACGTTCTTTTTTCTTTTTTTTGGTGAAAAATTCCCTAATTACATTGGAGGAAATGAAATCGGGCATATTCATTATTTCATATTTGACACTCTATATCTACATAATAAAGCGAGGTTCCTTTCCCACAATGTGGAAAATAAATTGAAATGAACTGCAAATTTAAGATTGCAATGTTTTTTGCAATGTTTTTTGCAATGTTAAGATTGCAATGTTTGTTGAATTGTTTTTTATGCGGTTTTTTGTGCTGATTCCGAATCTAGTTTTAGATTTACTCCGACACGTCAACTTTGAGAGATATTTGCATATTTCATTTTATGCAAATTTAGTAAATGTTATACAATTATTTTCAAATTTAAGGTATAAAGCAATATCAGACAGGGTTTTTTTGTTTTATGTTATGGTTACTACCTAATTTACTTCACAAAAATGTTGTTTCTCAGATTATACTGACATGTGACTGTGAAACATTGTACTTAATTTGCATATTTTTCATGTTTTTATAATAATGCTAAACCAGTTTTTTGAGCTAATTTCAAATCTTGTATCTGTTTTCTTCTATCACGTCTATTTTTTGAAAAAAGTGAAATTTTAGTTTTTGGTCAGAAAAGCCAGTAATAGCTTTTTATGATACTTTGTATGATAAACTTCAACTAGTTAGGATAGATTCCACTACTTATTTTTTTTTCGATTATATAAATTTTTGTTTATGTCTCTGATATGAATTTGACCCTGTTCACCTTCTTGTCAATGAATTACACCCCCCTAAAAAGCATCTTATATCAAACCTGTGTTAATGTCGTGCAAAAGTAGAAATGCATCTTACTTAAAAACTAGACATGACATATGAAAACAGACTGCAGATTTGAAATCAGCATAAAAATCTAGTCTAGAAAAACATTACGTCAATTCTGTGGCAACTATCTTAAAGTTGATAGTGCTAAAAAACTTTACACCATTGAAAAATATACAAATTAGGCTTAATAAGTGATAAATAAATGTTAAGAATATGCAAATCGTGACATTTATTTGAAGCAAATAGTCAAGTAGTCATTATCTAGGAAACGTAATTAGATGTGACATATATTGTATCTAAAATTTGCATAAAATAGCACAAAAATCTTAAATTTGCATAATTTTAAATATGCAAATTTTTCAAAACCTAAACCACCTAGAGATAAATGGAAAGCATATTCGGAATCAACAGAAAAAACTGATCTAGAATCAACTAATTTTAGTTCTAGGACAAAACCACTGTTGTCAGTGTAATTTTAAAAGCTTCTTGTAACTGTATCATTGATGGCCAAATTTCAAAAACCAGAAAAGTTCAGCGATTATCTCTGCTGAACAAATGATCGATTATCGATCGCATAATGACTTGATAGAAGCTACTTCAGCTATTTTTTCATCGTCTTTCTTTTGTGCTAGAAAATTCCGTAATTTCATCTGAAGAAAAGAAATGCTGCATATTTATTGCCATCGTACTTTCATCCACTAATATAAAGGAGGTTTTTTTTCACACAGTCAGAAGGAAAAAATAAGGGAAAGCACAGATTTAAGACTAAAATCAGTGTGTTAGTTTTTAAGAGGTTTCTTCATGATTCTTGCACTAATGTTCTTTTTAAAACTTATGCATAGAAAATAAAAATGAGTAAAATACATTTGTAATCCTATCCCTTATCAAGCTTCAAAAACAAAAACAGTTCACCGTTTGACTTGGTCTAATCAATTAACGATAGCACAATGAGTCGATGAAAATAATTTTAGCTTTTCTCTTTAAACTGTTTTCTTTTTGTGTCAGAAAATTCTCGAATTTCATTTGGATAAGCAAAATGGGATATATTTACTGTCTTTGTGTTTCCACTCACTAAAGTAAAGTCTTATCTTCTGTCACTCCCTCAGGGCTGCCACTGGCGACTATTTTTATATTTTATTTACATTACTGTTTCAAAAAAAAAAGTTTTGTATATATTTCTCATGCACATACTGTCAAAATTTAGGTGAAAGATTTTTGTTTTAAGAAAGTGGTACGACATAAAATTAAAAAAATATTTGCCAGTGCAGCCCTGCTCTCTGGAAGATAAAGAGAAATGAAAAAAAAGTATAGATTTGAAATCGAAATTATTATCTTAGTTTATAACAGGCTACATCATGATACTTTAACAAATGTTCTTTTTAAAATCTGCAAAAGCAATCAATCTGCAAAATCTACGTATCGTATTTCGTAAAATCTATTTGTAATTGTATCACTGATGACTAGACTTCACAAACAAGTTTAACTTTTTGTCTCGTGTTTAACCTAGTAATGATAACACAATGACGGCAAGGAAATAACTTCGACTCTGTTATTTTGATTGTTTTTCAATTTTTGCGAGAAAATTCTCGAATTTTATTTGTATAAAAGAAATGAGACATAATTATCATATCTGTATTTCCACTCACTAAAATAAAGTGAGAATCCCTCACACAATCGGGAAAAGAAAAAGAAATGAATATACAGATTTATAATCGAAATCAGTATTTTAATTTTCAACAGGCTTGAACATTGTTCTTTCCCAAATGTATTTTTGAAAGTTTACCTTAATTAAATAAAAGGAAATTCTATTTTATACTCTATAGTTTATTACCAAACTTAAAACAAAAAAAAAAGTTCAGAATTTTTCTTAGCCTGATCGATTAATTGTGGCCCAACAACTCGATGGAAGTAATTTAAGCTGTTCTTTCACCGCCTTTCAAATTACATGTGAAGAAGAGCAACGGGGTATATTTATTATCTTTGAGTTTTGAATGAAACGATTGTAAAATGAGATTTTCTCACGCAGTTTGGAAAATACAGCGAAATGAAAGTAAAGATTTAAAATTGAAATCCGTATTTTAATTTATAACGGGCTGCATTAGGAGTCTTTCCCAAATGTTCTTTTTAAAACAAGAAGAAAAGAGAGAACACTATAAGTCAACTTATAATTGTACAGCGGATGATGAAGGCTTAAAAAAAGAAGAGCAGTTCAGCATTTGTCTGTTCCTGATGTATTAATGATAGCACAATGAATGGATGGATGTAACTTCAGCCGTTCTTTTCATAGTCTTGTTTTCATTCTGAAAAATCCTCCAGTTTAATTTCAAGAAAATAAATGGGACACATTTATTATCTTTGTGTTACTGCTCATTTAGATAGAGCAAGATTTATTTTTTGTAATAGACTCTTGAATTAAGAATCAAAATATAATGATGAAAATTTCCCTTTCTCTTTTTCATTTATGAAAATCTTTTTAATTTTAAATATTTATATGGAAAAATTTCTATCTAAATAAAAATACGAGATAATAAGATAAAATCTTTTGCTAAAGATTTAAATTTTAAATTATATATAAATACTTTTTCCGAAAATTGCACTTTATTTTGGGAATTATTTACTGAAGATTTAATACTTTTCTAAAATATACATTTATGTTTAATATAATCTAAATTATAATAAGAAATATAGACACATATAAACATTTAGATTTCTATAAAAACATGTATACAAACATTTCTAGTTAATCCATTTAGATTTAAGAAAAAATGTTAATTTACAAAATATATTTCATGTAAAGTATCAAAGTAATTCGAAAATATAGAACACAACTATGCGAATTTAAATGCAATTTTTTAATTTTAATTTTAACTGAAACAATAGTTATGTACTTTTTAATTACAAGGTTATCGATACTCATTACAAATGAAATTGCAACACCAGAAAGGAATGCGCTTAACCATGTGACAATCACTATACCAAGAGAGGTGAGATACATATACAAATGACTAAAAAGACAATTAAAAATATGTAAACGAAAATGATTTATTCAGCAATTAATGTGACACCACAGTACTAAAATAGAAAGATAAATCGTGATGCCTACTGTGGATGAGGCCATTTCTAGTCATTTTAGCTTCTTGATAAGCCACGCTCACAGGAGCACGTAGATGGTATGTGCTTGTGATGCTGCAGTGTTATCCGCGCAATTCGCGTCCGATGAGGTCCCACGCAAGTTCCACAGATGAAAGATCAGACGAGGCTGTCGGTAAAAAAAGTATGTGGATTTCGTCCGCACTATTGGAAGTTTGCCGTGGGACGTGGGACGAGGCACTGATCTGGTAAAATAATGTGCCAAAGACAGCCTGCGCGTGTTACAGAAACACAGCCAAAACAAATTCATTGACGTACCGCTCTACTGTCTAACTACAGTCAATGTGCACAAGGACTACCCTCATAGCATGCATGGTCACAGTGACGTCACTGTAAGTCACTGTGGTCACGTCACATCTGTGACCAAAATGCCACCACTCAGTGATGTCACATTGTGACTGAGATGTGAACTTCTTAGAAAACTTTAAACAATTATAAAAATTCTTCAAAACATGTTACTTATTGTAAAATTTTATTTTTCCGGCAATTAAAAAAATATTGTAACGTCACTGTTATGTCACTGCATGTAACGTACGTCACGTCATATATGTGACAAAAAAAAACCACCATATTGTAAATCACAGTGTGACAAAAATATTAACTTCAAAAATTTTTGAAAATGAAGAGAAATATTTAAAACATGCCCTAGTTACAGCGGCATAAGGAATGAATATTAGTGGACAGCAAATAGTAAATTCGGACACGAAAAGAAGGGGGAGGGGAGAAAAAGAAAAATGCACGGTACAAGTATCAACAAACTAGATTTCTATGCTATATTTTATCAATTTGATATCTAAGAAGTGAAAGTATACTTTTTTCATGATTTCAATTTTATCTAGCATTGCAATTTAATATAATAATACATCACGGATTGTTATTATTATAAAAGTATTTCTCAGAAAAATGCTATGTGCTGGAGCAATTTGAAACATATTTAGAATTAGAAATATTAAATCTATACTTTTTACATATTTAGTTTGCAGGGAGGAAATTTTTTAACTTTTTTGGCGACCACTGGTCGAAACACTTCTGTGGTTTCAAACCAAACATTTTCTATTACAGTTAAGTCTGCAGATTTTAATGAGCACGCACAAAGAATCTTCAGAGTTTAGTCATATATGCATTTATTGCTTTATAATTTGCATTCAAGTCATATTTTTTTCCTGTTAATCTATTTTTAGTAACTGCTTTTTAAAAAAAAATTTACTTTTTTCTGCCTTTTTAAATAAAGTTAGCCTTTTCCGAAAAAAAAAATATATATACAAAATTTATGCAAAACACATGATATAATTAATTTTTCGCATTTCCAATTTGTGTTTTAGAGGTATGACTTTTAAAAAAGTTATTTTACAAATTGTTTTCTTCTGCAGAAAATTATCATGAAAATATTGACAGATTGACAAAGAAAAATTTTTTATCCTCGAAAACATTTTTTTATTTATTAAGATATTTTTTATTTATTACGCATGAAACAAACTTTACTTAAAAAAAGGGGGGGGGGTGGTGGTATTATTACCATTAAATTTATTTTTACACATTTTAAAAATTTAAGCAGTGTTTTATCTAATAAACTTCCGTTTTCAAATAAATTTTTTTGAAACTGATAAAAAAGAAATGGTAAAATGCATTGGGAAATTCTTCAAACAGAAAATTTTAATTACAGACTAACTCATAAAACTATTCCGCCTGAAAGTTAGGACTGCAAATAAACAGTAAAATCAGCTGCTGAAGATCGTCTGCGTCGGATTATATGACCGCAACCGCAGGGTAAACAGAGAACTTTTTGTCATGCACGCGGGAAAAGAACATGACCAAGCCTACAATGTCAGCTTTTGTTTTTGCTTTTTTAAATGTAAGAGAAAGACGTCTGCCATTTTCGGGCAAAAATACCCGGATATTATTAATTTACAGCAAAAAAAGGTAAGTCTTATTTAATTTAAATTTTTTATTTCTGTTTGTATATTACGATTATGAATTAAATAGATTTATGTTATACATATAGAAAGTGACTGATCTGGAATTGTCTTGAAGCGAAATTTTCCTAATCGACACTGTTTTGTAAAATGTGTTAATCGGTCATCGCTCAAAAAAAAAAAAAAAAAAAAAAAAAAAAAGAAATTCATGTCTACATTCATAGTGGGATGAATATAAACATTAATTTGCAGTTACTTGAGATTGAGACAGTGATGTGGAATTTTTTTCGGCTTCTTATTTTTTTTTCTGATTACTAACACTCATATAACAGTATTTATCGTCATTATTGTTTTGGAGTTAAATATTATATTCGAATAGTATGATATTACGAAACTGTTTCAGTTTAGAAATTAACATTATAGTGGGAAAATGTCTTTTTACTTATTATAATAGCGTAACTTTTGAAAGATTTTTTTTTTTTTTTTTGCTAATAATATTTTAAATTATTATTTAAAATCCTGAATCTTCATACCAATGTTTTCAGATTTAACATTTGCCAAAATTATAAAATAATAGGAATTCCTTATAACATATGAAAAGATTTTTGAGAAATTGCTAAATCTAATAATGCATTTAATTCATCTATTGCAGTTAGTTGTTGTTTAATAGTACAATTAAAAATACTAATTATTATTTTTAGTGTTTTTCAAATTGGTATATTTATTTATTTATTTTTAATTGTATGTAAGCATTTTTTTTCTATTTGCGATTTTAATCAAATATTTAATTATAGACATTCAGAATCAGTTATTAAATTTTCTTTGATTGTAAACTCATTTTCTACGTTTTCGATACACATAAATATTGGCATTAAAGGTGTATTCTAAAAAATATTTTTCCACCTTCAACAGCTCGATATTTTCTGAGACATTTTCAGACTCATTTTTAAAAGTAAAAACATGAAACTTGCTGAGGTGATTTTTGAAGAGATGTTTAAGAGGCCGTGTGATTTCATTTTCCCCTCAATTCATTAGAATTTAAGTTTTAAATAATTATTTTCTCAGTAAGACCCTTTTTTTTTTTTTTCATTCCCAGATCTTCCGCTGTGAAAAATTCGGTTCAAAACGCCTACTTTGACAGCATTTTTTTGTAATATTTTCTGCATTTATCAAAAAATCGAGAAGCACGGCACATTAGGTAGTTTCTAAATAAGAGAATTTTTCAGTTTGATGCGTTTGAGAACAAAAAGGAATTAAAAAATGAATCAGAAAATAAGCAGTTTGGATTGAAATACACCCTTAAAAAATAAAATATTATATTTAAGCATTGAAATAAAGTGTTTTTCATGCCTGATAGGAAGCTTATAGATTAAACTGCTTTAGTATATATTTTTTAAAGTTCATTATTTTACTTTTATATTTCCTTTCAATCATTTATATTTTATATTTCCTTTTTAACACCTTTCAACAAAGTTGAAAAGTGTTTATGACTTTGGTTTGTTTAGCCGTCTGTCCGCTCTCTAACTCTCGTAAATATACTCGGATTGGTCTGAAATTTTTAGATGTTATTGACCTTTACCATAGCACGGTCCCTATGTGTAACGACGTTTGTAGCATGTTTAGTTCATTTACAGGTACAGTCAAAAGTATTCCGTTACATTACGGCCTCTGGGAAAAAATCGTTTCAAAGGTTTTTTCATGATTTTACACGTTTTCATACAGAAAAAAATTGATATGCATTTATGAAACGTACTAAAATATGCATTCTGAAGAATACGAGATGCAAAGAATAGTTATTGTTCATTTACAGGGCTAAAAAGAAATTCCAATACATAATGATATAGCGGTGGAGGGAATTGTTTGCGGCGTACTTTAATTATGTTAATCTATTTCATATATAATGAAAATGATATACGTCGCTAAGGTTTACATACTATAAATTTTTCATGTAGAATATGAAGTCTATATAGCATTTACAGGCACACGCAATATAGTCAGTGGTGTAGTCGTAAAAAACACAAAGGGTATACGCTCTAAGCAGAGGGTATACGCTCAAGGCAGAGCGTATACCCTAGAGTGAATATACTATAGCTATCTTGAGAAACAGAGGGTATACGGTGTTCCTTAAAAAAATCCAGAAGGTATACGGCGTATACCCTCCACTACACCCCTGAATATAGTTCAGATACTATATTGTATCCGAAGTACTGTTCATTTGTGATGATTGCTGGAAATGCATTTTTAATTATGATATGCGCTTTTATGATTCACTATATTTATGCATAGTATATGGTGTATATAAATGCTATAATTCATATACAGGGCTACACAAAAGTATTCGCAAGGATTACTGGGTATGAGCGCAAGTTACTTAAAGGTGGTTTTTAAATGAGTTGTGCATTTTTACGCTGAACTGAATTTAATTTACTGTTGTATAATATAGATAAAATGGTATACAGGGTCATGCAAAGAATTGGATACATGGCCGTCTATAAATTATAACTTCTGGAAATGTGATTTCAGATGTTTTAAGTGTGTTTTAGTTTGAATTAAATTTTAACTAAACGGTGGCGTGTAATGAAGGTTCTAGGTCAACTACAGGGTTGTACAAAAGTATTAAAGTATGTTTCCATATATTAGTATAAATTGCTGAAAGAGAGTTTCAACCTGTTATGCGTTTTCTTGCTAAACTAAATTATCCCATTATATAATATATATATGAACCTACAGATCAAATACAGGGCTGTTCAAAAGAATTGGAAAACCTATTTAGCTATGGCCAGTAACTGCGGAAATGAGTTTTTCAAATGTTTTATGCGTTTTCTAAAATGTTTACTTAGTTCTCTTATTTACCTTATTTCCCTAAATAACGAAGTTTTTTAAAGCATTCGGGAAGTGTTGGAAAGTGTTTTATAATCTATGCTTAACGCATGATTTTTCATATTTGTTTTTTCTATTTTCCAGATCAGTCTTTTCCTATAGAACATACCAAATCTATTTAAGCTCATATTCACAAAATACAATTTACACGGAAATAAAAAATTTAAATAAATATGGCTTACGTCGTATTTAATAAAGCAAAGATTAATCACAACCACAACACCTTAAAATCTTATACATTCTTAATATCAAGCTTGAACTCAAGATCAAGCTTAGAACTTAATAAAAAAAGATGTCAGTTAACAAACATTGTTTTTTAAGTGGAAAAATTAAAACTATTTTAGAAGAATAGGACTCCAAAATAGCTATATTTTGCTAAAAAGTACGGTAAAAAGATACGAATTTATATCTCAAACAAAACTTTATTTTAAAATTGTCCATTTTAAAATTCATCACAATATTAATACTTGGAAATTTTTCCACAAAGAAATATTCGGTTTGCATACAATATTTCAAATGAAATTCAAATTTCAAATAAATTGCTTAAAAGGCGCAAAGGCCAACATAGTGAAAAATATCCACGCCGGGACTCGATTCCGGGTCATCAGTATAGCGCACTCACATTCTACCGACTAAACCACATGGAACGATACCCAGCCTGGAAATTTTCTCCCTATTACATGTTGGCAAGTCTACAAACGTAGCACAAGATGGAATATTTATCGTGAGCCACCGTCATGGGGCAAACACGAAACTTAATTAAATCCAGCATCGATTGAAACTATATTAATACTTGGAAAATTTTCCAGAGAGAAACATTTGCCTTGCATACAGTATTTCAAATGAAAATCAAATTTCAAATTAAAATTGCCTTTTACACTATTAATTTGAAATTTGATTTTCATTTGAAATATTGTATGCAAGGCGAATGGTTCTCTCTGAAAAAAATTTCCAAGTATTAATATAGTTTCAATCGATGCTGGATTTAATTAAGTTTCGTGTTTGCGCCATGTCGGTGGCTGACGATAAATGTGGCATCTTTTGCTGCGTTTGTAGCCTTGCCAACATGTAATAGTGAGAAATTTTCCAGGCTGGGTATCTTTCCGTGTGGTTTAGTCGGTAGAATGTAAGTGCGCTATACTGATGGCCCGGTTTCGAGTTCCAGCATGGAATCTTTTTCACTAGTTCGCCTTTGCGCCTTTTAAGCAATTAATTTGAAATTTGATTTTCATTTGAAATCATCACAGAGTTTATGACAAGTTCGTCACAAATGACACATATTTCACAAATTGGTCACAGTGTGACTTCAAAACATTGTCACTTTCGTCACAGGTTCGTCACAAAGTTAATGCCAAAATAGTCACAAATGACACACTTTTCACAAATTAGTCACACCGTGACTTCACAGAGTGGTCACAATGTGACGTTACAAACGACCTCTAAAACGGCCATAACGACCTCGCATTCTAGTCACTGTGACGTCACATCCACGTCACGTGACGTCACATCGACGGTCACAAAGTCACAGTGTGACTTCACAACGACGTCGCCGTGACGTCACCATGCCTTACGGGTATTGTCTGCTGTCCGAAGAAGATGCTTTTCCAAACCTTAATGCCCTGTAGGAGCAGTGTGACAGTTTATGATACGGGCTTCAAAGTGGCTCCACACTAATTAACCTCCACATCCTAAGCCAGTGCGTAAAAAAGAGGAATTTGTCTATGATCAATAACCCTATGTCATTCGCTTCGCCCAGTTTCGAAATGGACGACTACCAAACCAGGCGTGCTGCCCTATGTTGAGCACTTGACTGAATCCCAATGACTGGTTACTGTGCATGAGGCCGTACCTCATACAACCTATTGCAGATAGTTTGGATTGATAGAAATGTACATTCTGATGGTGATATAGACACCTTCGGATGTAACTCGACATGGAAAACGGGTCTAGACCAGCCGAATCTGCCGAGGAGTGCACCACCTGGATGGAATGTACTCCCCTTCAGAATGTTCGCAAATTATCCTGCATCAGTTGTGCCACGCATTGTTGAATTGCACTCATGTAGCATCCACGACACTTGGCAGTCGCGCTGATCGACAAATCGATGTCCCGCATTTCCAATATTTAGATTCGTTCTCTAGCAGTGAACCCATTAACCGCTGAAACTATAAGATCGGAATCTTCAACATTATTGCTGAAAAACATTTGCAACCACAAATTTTGAATGATTATCTTCATTTTATTTAATGGTCAAAGTTTCTGTTATTAAATAAGGCAAATTCTTTAACAAAAAAATAGTGGTAGTTTGATAGTTAATTTAAGAATGCGCATTTATTTTTACCGTTGCGTGAACGCAACACCATCGCTGATAGCATGTACAGCATGAGCCAGCAGCTGGCTTTTATACCAAAACTGCGTTCCATGTGACCCAATGGGTATTCAATTTAATCATTTGCAAATTTCTCTCACCAGCAACAACCCTATAATTTGAATATGACTTCGGACACTCCTTCATAGTGTTTCACGTTAGCTTTCGATGAGTGCAGTTAATTATTTCTTTATGGTATGTGCCTACCTTCAATTCGCTTTTTTTGCGAAATTTTTCGATTTCTTTTTTTATTATTTTAAATTAAAGTTGAAACATTTAGGATCCCAAAAATGCTTTACTTTTGGTTCAGCGATAGTAAGAAGCAAAGTTATAGCCCAAAATATAACAGAAAATGAACTTTCTGAAACCGGAAGTGACCGTTTAAAGAAGAGCCACAGAAAGGTAAAGAATACATAATAATACACAAATATATAACATTTAACATATACATAAATATATAAACCCTTACAAATACGATGGATTTCAAAATTGTAAACTTTATACATAATTTTTTGTGCTCTATCAAAATCTTAATTTGCGTTTTCTGGAAAACTGCGTTTTTCATTGTGTGCGTTTACGGGAAACATCATTTCTTAAAAGTTTTTAAGATATTGAAATATAATTTTGAGACAAGGTTCTGCTTATCTATTGGTATGCTATGAAGCAAAATATACCTTGTAAGTTTGTATATATTAATTTAAAAGCCATTTTTATTGAAAAATACACATTTTTTTAGAAAAAAAAATCATGTTTTGTATACACAATTTGGCATAAGTTAGTAAATTTAAGGGGTTTATGCAAATATTTTGCTTCATAATCCAGGTAAGTGGTTTGATAATATATTGTTGAAAAAAAAAGTGAATTATATTGAACATATTTTGTTATAGAAGGTTTGGCATAAACACATTTTGTTTACTAAAATTTGACTAAATATTGCCTAAATTTGAAAAGTTAATAAAAATCCCTTTAAAAATTTATATGAATGCATAGTTTTATTCCCTGTTTTAACTAAAAACACATGTGTTTGATAAAAATTTCATATTTTTCAAAAAAGTGCCCCGAAGGTAGGCACATACCTTAAGGTGACATTTTTTATTTCCAAGAAATAAAGGGACGATTCAAGAAATTAAAGCAAGTAATTACTAATTACCCATTATAAGTATATTAAAATAGCCTACAAATTCTGAAATTTCGATTTGAGGATAATTTTAATATTCTACCACCTTATTAAAAATAACTTTTAAAATGCACTACATTGGCTGCGTATGTGAACTTCCGTATGTGTGCTGATGGCGAAAACCTTACTTTACTAATTATATTAGGAAATGGGCAATCAACTATTTAAATTTTCCCATCGGATAACATGGAATTTAGAGATCGAAATGAATTGTAATATTTGCAAGAAAATATTTTTTCCACTCAACAAATTGAAATTTTCTGACATATTTATATACAAACTGTAAAACGGGAAAACAAGTACTTTTAGGCATTACTATTGAAGTGATTTGGAATCGCATAGTTTTTAATCTTTCCATTAGGGAATTTCATTTTGAATTACAAGGAATTGTTGAAACATGGTGACATTTACAGGACTGTTGCGTTCAAAAATCCGGTTCAAAGTGCCAGCTCTGATAACATTTTCATAGAGATTCGCTGCTTTTATCAGAAAATGGAAAAACTAGTTTGATTCCACAATTTCTTATTAACAGCACTTCTCAAATTCATGCACTTCGTAACAAAACTGAATTCAGAATTGTGTCAGAAAGTAGTTTTTTTAGGAGGAGGAGGCTATTGAAAAATACGTTATATGTGAGGAATATACCAATTTTTTGTATAATTAAATGCGCATATCTGTGATGGTGTTTAGTGATGAAAAACAGAAGGTAAAAAAAAAAAAAAAATGTTCAGAACCCATCTCAAAGTGTTGATTTTCTTTGGTGTTAAATATAGCATTATTTCTTTATACAAGACTAGGGGACTCTGCCCCCTACGAGCTACGCTCCCCAACCCCCGTTCAGACACCGCAGACTCTAAAAGCACGCTAATTTGATCGGCTTCCAAAAAAATTTCGTGAAGAAAGAATTATAATTAAAAAACAGTGGCGATCTCTCTTTTAATGGGTTGTTTTCGTCTTTGATTAAATAAGATCAGTGAAACACTTGAAAATAAGCTAATGATTTAATTAAACCGAGTCTTTGTCTCCTAGTATTTTTTAACAACGCTATAAGAAAGATTTTTTAAGTAAGACATTTTATACATACAGTGAAACCCCGATGTATCGTTCCCGCATCCATCGTTTTCCCGCATTGATCGTTTTATTTCTACGGTCCCTGCACAAATTATATTTAAATAATATTAACGAAACCCGCGTGCATCGTTCTTCAAAAAGTCGTTTTCCCCCATTCATCGTTCTAAAATTTTTCTCATCACCGAAATGAAATTGAAGGTTAAGCAGATCCAAACTTGAATTACTTCTTTTCTCTTAAAATGACTCATTTGAGGTGTTTTAGGGGTGGTGGTGAGGGGGGGGGTGACAGTGATTAGCTCTGATATTGCGACATTTATGTACGTTTAAATAATTGAATGCGTAACAGGTGTTCTTGTTTGGAGAATGGGTTATTCTATTCTATGTAAAGGGGAGGTCGGATGTAGCCACTTCGGCCAGCTGCTTAATTCCTAGCTAATCTGTTGTGTGCAGTGCAGGTGTTTAATTTGAAGAGTGTGAGCTTTCAGTTTAATGCGTTCTGCCCTAAATTTTATGCGTTCTTTGAATTTTAAGAATGGCAAAACAAATCCGAACCTTAGAAGAAAGACTTCAAATCATAGATGAGGTGGAAGAGAATCCTTTTGAGAAAAAAATTAGCATCACTAAGCGTTGCGTTTAGGTGTACCGCCGTCAACCTTGAATTCGATAATTTTGAAAAAGAAAGAAATTAGAGATCAGGCTGATAAGTATGGAAATTCTGCAAAAAAAGAGAAAAACTAGCAAAATGTCTACTTACAGTGAGTTGGAAAGACGCTTGGTACGAGCAAGCTCGTGCGTCAAATATTCCTGTGGATGGGAATATTCTTCGGCACTTGAAATAGCTGCCTCATATGGCATGGATACTTTTTCTGCATCAAATGGGTGGATTTCACGTTTTAAAATTCGCCATGGATTGGTATTCAGGAAATTATGCGGCGAAAGTGCCGCAGTAGTAAATACTGATGAAATAGAAATGTGGTTCGAAAAACTTCAGAAGTTACTAGAAGGATACAAGGATTGTGACATCTACAATGCAGACGAAACAGGACTGTTTTATAAATGGTTGCCAGAAAGAACGCTAGCGTTCAAAGGAGAATCTTGTCATGGTGGTAAACATCCCAAAGAAAGACTTACAGTGCTACTATGTACAAATAAGGACGGTTCTGATAAACGAGTACCCCTCGTTATTGGTAAATCTGCTAGACCTCGATGCTTCAAGAATGTAAAGAAACTGCCAGTAGTCTACCATTCGAATACCAAGGCATGGATGAAAAATGATATTTTTGCAAAATTTCTTCGTGACTTTGATAGACCAATCGGCGCTCAAAAAAGGAAAATCACTATATTTATTGACAATTGTTCAGCTCATCCACCAGGTACGTCGTCTTTGAAAAATATAGAAGTCAGATTTTTTCCAGCTAATTGTACATCTGTCGTACAACCTCTTGATGCCGGGATAATCAACTGTGTTAAACAATTTTACAGGAGAAAACTAGTGAGAAGATATTTATGTGTCATGGAACACGCAGAAGAACCTACTCTAAAAACAGACCTTTTGCAGGCTATTCATTTTGTCCTTTGAGCATGGTATGAAGTAACCTCTTCAGCCATTCAGAATTGTTTTGTGAAATGCGGTTTTGAACGAAAAATTGATGATGAATGCTCAACAGCAGGACAGAAAATAATGACCATGGTGACGATAATGCAGATGATGAATGGTTGCGTGTAGTAGAAGGTGTATCAGGCGTGAAATTTAGCGATTATGTTTCTATTGATCAAGATGTTACAACATGTGGTGTCCTAAGCATAGAAGAAATGTGTGAGGATGCAAAAAAGGAAAATAATGGCGAAGAAGCAGAGTATAATGTTCATCCCGAAGAAGCTGAGCCTACACCAGTGCCAAGCCTGTCTGCTGCAATTACGGCATTTGAAACTGTACGAACTTTTATATATGTCAATATGTCAATATATATATATATATATATATATATATATATATATATATATATATATATATATATATATATATATATATATATATATATATATATATATATCATTATATATATATATATCATTATATTTCATATATTATGTATATCAATTTTCTACAACTTCGATTTATTTCTTCTACAGTTTGGTAAGTAAAAATTTAGTATTTAATAGTATACTGTACACATCGCATGTATTAGTAATGCATAAACATTGTTTTTTTCGTATTTTGACGTTAACCCGCATTCATCTTTTTTTTCACGCACCCCTTGAAAAACGATGGATCGGGGTTCTACTGTATGAGATATTGTTTTAACCAGATTAAGTAACATTTTTTATGCTCATTTAATATATAAAAAGAAATCTTTGTGAGAACAGCATTTAAAGACCACAATTATTATTCAATCTGTTAACAATTTTACCAATACATCGTACGTTAAACTCGAGTTTCCTTTCATCCTTACACAAAACGTCTTTCTAGATACCAATAATTTTTAATTGTAACCTTCAGTTTATTTACTGGCTTTTTTTTTTTTTTGGTTCAATAAAGTGAATGTTTTATCTCGAAATAAGTGGTGATTTTCTATATTTATAGTTTGCTGTGTGAAAATAGAAACAGAAAAGAAAAGAAAAGAAGCTGTTAAAGGATTAACAAAACTATTTAATATTGATTGATGCTGTAATCCATAATAATAAATCTAAGAATATTTTTAAAAAATTCCTACAAATAAAACATAATTCATATCCCCGCCCTTTTCATGTTGCGAAATGTTACAGAATGATAGAAAACTTTCTGTAAACAATCCTAAAGGAGAAAAAAAAAGTTGAGCAGCATATTTTTACAAATTATTTCTTTTAAAATAACATAGGGTTAATAGCATAATTTTTTAAAAGCATAGTATATGTTTATAAAAGTATTATTTTTTCAGTAAAAAAAAACCTCTAGCTAAATTAAACATTTTAAAAACTTACGTAATATACGGATATATTTCATGAAAGAGTAAAAAGTAAAATATTTAGCATAACATTTCATTTCGTAAAAGAAAAAATAATGTATAAAATTTAACATAAAAAATATTTGTCTGTTTTATTTATTTATGAAAAACATATTTAAAATATATTCCTGTGACTATTTTTTTATTCTTAGCACATAAAGTTATGTTGAAATAAGAAAGCAAATTTACGCACTCCGCACAAGTTATGCAAATGTTTTCAGCATTATGATAATATTACAAAACCATTCTATTTTTGCATGGAAAAAAGAGAAGTCAATGTACTTAAAAGAATATTTCATTTGTTAAATACAGTAGAGCGCCGATTATCAGAACTCCAATTAACCGAATTTCCATTTATCCGAACGGCCTATTTCTCTCATTTTTTTTTTTTTTTTAACCGAACTTCCATTTTGTCCGAAAAGCTTATTTCTCTCAAAAATTTTTTGTAATGATGATGAGATTGTGAATAAGATTGAAGATGAAAAAGAAACTGAAGAAGTGAAAACGAATGCTCTGAAAATCACCCAGGTCATCACATAACAAAGCCTTTGAATGTTTGGAAACAGCTATGAAATGGCTCGAACGGCAGAAGAGCTCTGATCCTATTTAACTAACGTATTTAAGACGAATTCGAGACGTGGAAGCATTGGAAAGAACGTTTTCTTTGAAGCAAGCAACAATCGAAAGCTTTTTTACTTAAATTAGAATATTTGGAGTTCAGAAAACTATAAAAAAAGAAAAAGAAAATTTTAAATGATAGAAAAGTAAAAAAAAAAAAAAACAGTTTTTAAACACGCTATCACAAATTAGTGCTGCTAATCCTAAGCTTGTATAAAGAGTAAAAGTTTTATTATAGTCAGGAACATCCCTCAAACTGTCTGTCCATTTATCCGAACTTTTGCTTATCCGAACTAGGGTCGGTCCCGACTTGTTCGGATAATTGGCGCTCTACTGTACTTGACAATCACAGCTCACCAATTCCAGCCCCTAAATTTCTGTCAAGTAGACATCAGTTAACTCAAATCTAAGAAGAATGACAGGTATCCTTTAATTCTTTAACGCTCTTGCCCTTTCAGTAGTTCACTAATTCTCGACCATGCGGATGGCATACACTTGTACAAAATCAGTGGTACGGAGTGTCCTTTAGTTGTGAGATTGGTAGATGGGAGTAAAGTGCCAAGCCAGAAGATTTCCCCTGCTATCAATAAAGATAAAAATTCAAGGAAAAATCTTTGAGGACCATTCAGTCTTCTAATCTTATGAAGTTTCGTTCGATTGAAGCCCCTTGCCCATTGCCTTCGATGCTCGACCTACAGTCGCGATCGGCAAAGGATCACAATCAGCAAAAATAATGCATAACACCAAATGACTGCTGATCGAAAATATTTATAGACCCCCATTGCCTAGGGCAGTGGTTCCCAATCGGCGAGGTGTGCCTCTCTTATGAGGCAAAAAAAAAAAAAAAAAAAAAAAAAAAAAAAAAAAAAAAAAAAAACCTGAAGGGTAGGCGCCAATCGTCGGTATTTCTTTCATTTCCACTAAAAGCAATAGGAGCATACACAATGTCATACAATGAGCATGTAACAGAAGAGAATATGAAAAAATAGAGTTTTCAGATTAGTTAATTCAGCTTTAATTTGCAACGATGTTTGTAAATAGTGCAGCTTATCTCAAAATAAATAAGTAAATATATGTGTGCAACTAGTGACGACTCAACGTGTTTTTAGAGGTGCATTAATGTCTTATGACTCAACAGAGGAAGAAAATATTGATCGGCACAAACTTCAGTGTGTGGCAAGAAAACAATGAACTTAAAAGAAACTAAGCGTCAATGAAACACTTCTAATTTGGTGAGTTACATGCGTGTGTGGCTGACACAAATGCAAACATCTTCGCATGTAACGATGCAAAATAATCCCAGATTTCGGATAGTAAAAAGATTATTATTATATGAAGATTTTTAAGTTTGAAAAACTTCAGATAAAAAGTTGTGTTCAGGTATTATTTATTTTCTTTTCACCAAACGCTGCTTCTAATAAATTTTTTGAGGTTTTATTTTCGCATTAATCAATCACAAAGGGCATAATTATTTTGTAAAAAAAGAAATGTGAATAATTATGTTTTATTAAGCTACAAACACAGATTTATATGCTTTAGAGAGTAGTGACAGCGCCATCACAAATTGTCCTTGGTTTTTGAGTTACAATATAGTAAGTTTGGGAACTACCCGTCTCGAGAATCTTTAAATGCCATTTCATGAAATTTTTTATATCCTCAATGATTCGGCTGCTATATTGTACGAAGTGGCTGAATTTCTGAATTTTGCTAATCTTGTATTGCACGCTAAATTTTGTCTCCAAAGCTTAAAAATCTCTTAATTCGTCGCCACAACTGACCATTGTAACTTCCGTTACATCATAGTCATTATATAAACAACATCAGAAACTACTTTTGCAACAGGAATATAGTGCGTGAGGAAGCTATTATTTTAACAATAATGAAATTGCGTTCAGTTAAAAAGCGTACTATCGCTGAAGGTATTTCAAGTACTAATTGCTCATAGATGATAGATAATATTTTTATATTAATTTGTTAGAAATTCAAATGAACTATTCATGATATTTTCACCACGTAACATATTAAACCTTTGTTCATGTGCAAAATGTTCCTTTAAAAAGAAAAGTTCAAATAAGATAATGTATGTAAATATTTTTGCGAAGTCCTGAATATGAATTTCTCAGATCACATTAATTGAAAACATTTTTCATTGTATTTTCGTATTTAAAGTAAAGACCGTAGATTTAGATTTGTGATCAATGATTAATAAAGAACCAGAAATTGACAGACAGACATGTTTTACGATGAAACATGCTGAAATGAAATGTATAAGCAAACATTAAATCCCATACAATTTTAACTTATTTTTACGAATTAAAGCATGGCAGACAACGACACATACATCGAAAGAGAAAATTAACCGAAGTAGTAAATCCCTTTGTACTGCATTGTTAACTACTAAAAATCCAAAATCTGTTCATGTTAGAAAATTTTAATATACAGTAGAAAGTCTATTATCTGAAATCCAATTAATCAGATCGCTTTCAACCTCTTTTTAACACTTCCCAACCTAGTTGAAAAGTGTTTTTGCATTCGCTTTGCCTGTCCACGCTCTAACTCCCGTAAATTTACTTGGATTTTCATGCAACTGATAAGCGTTATTTAAGGTCACCTAAGAATGTTTGGTATTGTATATGAAGTATGTGGGATTAATATTTCATTTACAGGGTCATCCAAAAGAATTCCATTACATTACGGTATATGGAGAGTATTGCAGAGTATTTTAATGACATTACGCTATTTCAAATGTGTTAAAACTGATATAAATCACTGACTTTCACTACAAGATTACTACAATGGAATAGGGCATTCATAGCATTAGTCATTCATTTACAGGGACACACATAAGAACTCGGTTACAGAAATAATCAGTTGAGATTAATAATTGTTGGAAGTGGGTTTTCAATTTCGGCATGCGCTTTTAAATGTAACTTTTTTTTTCGCATTTTACTCGTTATATATAAATTCTATACCTCATATACAGGGCTCCACAAAAGAATTCACGTACCATTCTCTTTTTTAGCAGAAATTGCTGAAGCGGAATTTTCCACTTATATATGTTTTTTCTTAACATTTTGGCATGCATGCAGTTAATAGAATTTAATCTGTATATCATATTGAGGGTTGCTAAAAGAATTCAAATAATATTCCGATTGTAGATGGGAACAGCTGATACTGGGTTTTTAAATGTGTTATGCTTTTCCATGTGGATGAATTAAACATAACATCTTAACTTATTAAACGGTGCAGTGTTGTTACATTATTCTGAATTTGTTGGAGTGTGTTTTATAATCTATGATTGACGCTTGATTTTTTTTTTCATTTTTTCTTTTAATTTTAGATTGATTTTCCTTATTAAAGAAAAAAGTTTGATTAAACCTAAACATGCTAAGAAATAACAACACAGTTGAAATTATGAAATATAGACATTCTTTTGATAATTGCACAATAGATGCTTTAAAAATTTTTGAGAAATGTCACTCGATAGAGAAATGCAAGTTTTAAAAATTTCTATAAAAATGACTTACTCCCCCCCCCCCCCTGTCGTATTACCCCTTGAGAAAGTAAGATTTTTATCCAATATAAAAGGCTTTCTGCTGAATTTCCCATAAACAGAAGAAACCCTACACAAATGCAATTCCTACTTGCTTATAATTTAAGGGATGCTAAGCAGTAGAGGTCAATTTAACAAGAAGAAATCATTCATAAAAACACTCTTTATAATATATCGATAACTATAGAAAGCTGGATAATTGACTTCGCGGATATCAAGGTCGGTGATAACCATGGAACTATTAATAAAGATGAACTGACATATCCTTAAAACAGTGAAGCTTCATCTGTAACCGCTTTCGTTAAGTTGATTACTGCGGCTGGAATATTCAACCAAAAAATTTATGTAGAAATTTTCTGCTTACTTAAATGCATTATTAATGCAAAATTTCAGTCAGAAATAATGACAAAAACAGATTTTAATTTTTAGTGGTGGAAGTTTACTTTGACGGAAATCAGGTCCTGCGTTTTCGCCATATTGTGACAACCACTGAAACAAGCTGACTGTTTTATAAGGCAAACTGACACCCGTAAAAGCAAATAGAAAATTTTATGATATATTTGAGAAAATATTTCCATGAATAAGACGCTTAAATAAGATGAAATTTTCTATTCAATTTTACTGTTGGGAAGTTTTCAACGACGGTAATCAAAAACTGTAGATCCAATAAAAAAAAAAATCAGTCGCCATCTTGTGACAACCTCCTCAGTTATTTCACTCGCAACTGGCAAACAGTTACACTATATGTCTCCTCCTCTTATTCATAACTCCATTACGATTACGTTCAAAACAAGTATGACCTTGGAAATACAGCTTCATTAGCAATGGATATCAAAATAAAAGGAATGCTGGTACTTTTCCAGTATAGGAGCCTTAGCGAGACAGCCGAAATGGCCTTTGAGAGATAAGGAAATTTGGAAAAAATATTTTCTGGAAACCTATTCACAGTTCTATATTCACAAGCCATTATTTCATCATTTATACAATTTATTTAATATGAAGAAGTCATTTATCGACTTTTATATACAAACAGATATAAATGGTATATAAATAAAAATAATTATGTACAGGATGCCGCCGAATTCGACCGACAGATTCAGAGGGGTTATCACCCCTAGCAGGCATGATAGTAGGCATGAAGAGGATGAACAATTGCCATAGAATATGGGGTCGGAAACCACTTATTTAGTAACAAATATAGGGCGTTTCATCCTAACTGAATGTGTGTTGACGGAAATAATTTTGTGAAAATACAAACATTGCGATGAAAATGCAACGGTATTTACCTCGTTTTGTGTTAAATGTTATAATATCACAAAAATTCTGGAAAAACAGAGTGCTCAGCACTGCTCAATCAATTAACGATATCGTATAAACTGGTAATCGCAGTCCTAAATGTGGAGCGTCAAGTGCAGTATGAATGTCTGTTTTCGACCCTATGTTCTATGGTAATTTTTTATCCTCTTGATGTCTATTATCACCCCTCTGAATTTGTCAGTCGAATTAGGCGACACACTATATACAGGGTGTATCTGAAATGTTTCAACAAACTTAGAGGGATGATAGTACTCCTGAAGGCGAACAAAAAATGCAATGAAACCTGGGGTCGTAAATGACATTTAAAGGATGAAAATCGAGAAAATGCGTCTAGAAATTGACAAACTGAGACAAAAAAGAAACACTCCAGAAAATTATTTATTGCACAGAATAGGTACAACACAGCTCGTGAGAAAACAAATATTTTACAGCATTTGTTCAAAATGTCGATCGCGGACATTATTACACAGAGTACATCTATGGAGGAACGACTGGTGGACACGCTTGAAGACTTCGAGAGTTCTGCATACATAGATTCCTGCTCACAGATTTGTTTGCGTTCTTCCAAGTTTTTAGGTAGCTTTCTTTACAAAAAAGCTACCTATTGCAGCCGTTCGGAGGAAAGCGATTTCAAAAAATTTTGGTATATTTTCATCGATCATGACCCCCAGACCCCGAAACCACCCTCCGTTCAAAATTGATATATATATATATATATATATATATCTGACCTATGTCACACTGTAACTCCCGTAATTATGAACCGATTTCGATGTAATTCGGTGTGTACATAGTACATACCAATGTCTCGACCGAGTTCGTTGGCCAGCTTCATCCGCCGCTTTGTTTCAAAATGGCGGCCATTTAAAATTGTTAAAAAAATTTAAAACTTGAAATGTGGTACCAAAAAATTAAAAATGGAAAAATATTTTTTTCTTATGTATTTGACCTTTATACAAAGATTCCGGAGCAGTTTTTGTTTCGTCTATATCTTAAAAAATGGCTGAGTTATAGCATTTTGAATTTCTAGCGTGGCTGACATTTTGAAACGTCCTGAAATTTGTCACGCGATAAAAGGCGTATTTACGAACCGATTTGGATGTAATTCGGTGTGTACATAGTACATACCAATCTCTCGACCGTGTTCGTTGGCCAGCTTCATCCGCCATTTTGTTTCAAAATGGCGGCCATTTAAATTTTTTTTAAAAATTTAAATTTGAAATGTGGTACCAAAAAATTGAAAATAGAAAAATATTTTTTTCTTATGTATTTGACCTTTATACAAAGATTTCGGAGCAGTTTTTGTTTCGTCTATATCTTAAAAAATGGCTGAGTTATAGCATTTTGAATTTCTAGCGTAGCTGACATTTTGAAACGTCCTGAATTTTGTCACGCGATAAAAGGCGTATTTATGAACCGATTTGGATGTAACTTCGTTTATACATAGTACATACCAATGTCTCGACCGGGTTCGTTGGCCAGCTTCACCCGCCATCTTGTTTAAAAATGGCGGCCATTTAAATTTTTAAGAAAAATTTAAATTTGAAATGTGGTACCAAAAATTGAAAATTGAAAAAATATTTTCTTCTTATGTGTTTGACCTTGATAAAAAGATTCGGGAGCAGTTTTTGTTTCGTCTATATCTTAAGAAATCGCTGAGTTATAGCATTTTAGGTAGCTTTCTTTACAAAAAGCTACCTATTGCAGCCGTTCGGAGGAAAGCGATTTCAAAAAATTTTGGTATATTTTCATCGATCATGACCCCCAGACCCCGAAACCACCCTCCGTTCAAAATTGATATATATATATATATATATATCAATATATATATATATATATATATATATATATATATATATATATATATATATATATCTGACCTATGTCACACTGTAACTCTCGTATTTATGAACCGAATTGGATGTAATTCGGTGTGTACATAGTACATACCAATGTCTCGACCGAGTTCGTTGGCCAGCTTCATCCGCCATTTTGTTTCAAAATGGCGGCCATTTAAAATTTAAAAAACATTTAAAATTTAAAATGTGGTACCAAAAAATTGAAAATGGAAAAATATTTTTTTCTTATATATTTGACCTTTATACAAAGACTCCGTAGCAGTTTTTGTTTCGTCTATATCTTAAAAAATGGCTGAGTTATAGCATTTTGAATTTCTAGCGAAGCTAACATTTTGAAACGTCCTGAATTTTGTCACGCGATAAAAGGCGTATTTATGAACCGATTTGGATGTAACTTCGTTTATACTTAGTACAGACCAATGTCTCGACCGAGTTCGTTGGCCAGCTTCATCCGCCATTTTTTTTAAAAATGGCGGCCATTTAAAATTTTAAGAAAAATTTAAATTTGAAATGTGGTACCAAAAAATTGAAAATTGAAAAAATATTTTTTTCTTATGTGTTTGACCTCGATAAAAAGAGTCAGGAGCAGTTTTTGTTTCGTCTATATCTTAAAAAATGGCTGAGTTATAGCATTTTGAATTTCTAGCGTGACTGACATTTTGAAACGCCCTGATTTTTGTCACTCAATAACAGGCGTATTTATGAACCGATTTGAATGTAACTTGGTCTGTACATAGTACATACCAATGTTTCGACCAAGTTTGTTGGCCAGCTTCATTCGCCATCTTGTTTCAAAAGGGTTGCCATTTAAAAAAAATGTAATTTAAAATTTAAAATGAGGTATTAAAAAACTGCAAAATGAAAAAGATTTTTTTTATGTGTTTGCCCTTGATACAAAGAATCTGGAGCAGTTTTTGTTTCTGAAAATTTGTTCTTTTGTTTATATCTTAAAAAGTGGTTGAATTATAGCACTTTAAATTTCTATCATGGCTAACACTTTGAAACGATCTTGTATTTGTCTCGCGATACCACACGTATTCGCCTATTTCGATGGAAGAAGGCATGTGGATAGTATACATCAATATCTCGACCAAGTTTGCTGCCAGCTTCATCAGCCATCTTGTTTCAAAATGGCGGCCATTAAATTAAAAATATATATATTTAAAGTGAGGTGCAAAAAAATTAGAAATTGAAAAAGGTTTCTTTCTTAAGTATTTGACCTTGATATAAGGATTTAGGAGCATTTTTTGTTTGTCTTTATCTTAAAAAATTGCTCAGATATAGCAGTTTCAATTTCTAACGTGGGTGACATTTTGAAAAATCTGATTTTTTGCCTGCGACAGCACTCGTATGTATCAACCGATTCCGATGTGAGTGAGCATGTGCACAGCAATTACTAAGGTCTCGACCAAGTTCACTGGTTAGCCTCATCCACCATGTTGTCTTAAAATGGCAGGCACTTTAAGAAATCGCCGAATTTGGCAGCGAAATATAAGTTACTTTAAATAAAAGCAGCTTGGATAAAGCTGACTAATTTTGCGAAATTCTCATTCATAATGATTTAGTATTGATAAAAATTAGTATTGAATCTCCTACATTCGGTTTCTACTTAATTGAGCTTCGTGTGTTTGAATAATATAAGTTGGCTTTTTTAAAATAAGAAATATGAAAGCTACCTCTTCCTCCCGGCACTGGCCGGAAGGACTTTTGTTATCTCTTTCTGGCCATATATACGCATAGTGGAAGGAAAGCCAGCTTCGTGTTGCTAGTCAGTTCTGCAGAAAAGCAGCACGCGAGATTTTGATATTTTTGTTAGTTTTGCGATTTTCACCCTCTAAACGTCATTTGCGACCCCATGTTTCATTGCATTTTTTGTTTGTCTTGATGAGTACTATCACCCCCCCCCCAAGTTTTTTGAAGCATTTCAGATACACCCTGTATAAATAAAATGCTTTTATGCATATATAAATATGCATATAAACATGTATATCAGCAAGAATAAAAAATCATCAGGTGTACATTTATATTTGATTATATCAATTTGGTAACAAATCTCACTTTCTGAAGCTTGAACTGTGCCAAGCTTTTTAAAAAACGCCATGCAACCTATACTGGAAAAGTACCGGAACGCTTTTATTATGTTATAAATACAAATCTTTTCTTATGTTATGAGGTGTTTATAAACTTGGAATATAGACAATCTGAACAGTTGAAACCTGTTTCAAATTGAAAATTTCACATCGGTGGTGTAATCATTGTTTTGTTAACGCTACAGTCCTTTGCAGCGTGCTTTCATTTATCCAGTTTTCCGAACTTTTGGGTATGCAAACTGGGCTTGGAACCGAGAGGTTCCGAAAATCTGCACTGTTCTGTAATTTTTATCCATAAATATTTTGAAAACGATTCTATTTTTATTATTCCATTTTTCTGCTATAAGCATTTAGTCTTTTCTCTTATTATTCCTTTTCTTTTAAATTTCATAAATTTTTAGTATTAATAATCCTCAAACAGTTTTCATTCTCTTTATTGGAGATGAGATATAGGAAATAAATTAGATTTAAAAAAAATATGAGAAGGAAAAGTAAGTACCATTTCATATCATTTTTATCTAGAAAAAGAACGAATAAACTAACAATAAGGTCTAAATTAATTTTGCAACAACATTTCTCAAAAGATGGGGTTGTGAGGAAATGTAACAAAAATACTTTATAGTTGCTACAATTAATTTACTTTTCAGCATATAAGATCTGTTTCATGAATTTGATAAATTATTTGTGTTGACTTAGTAGAATTCTTATATTTCTTAATAGAATTTTGTTATTTATTAGAAAATGAAGTAACTTTAAGATATCGGAGTTAGATAAATATTTCTTGCCTAGAACTTTAAACTATATACATTTTTTTTTGTTTGGAGATATAAATATACAATTTTCCGAATAGTAATCTCTTTTATTTCTTCAAATTTGAACTAGCCTATCGGGGAATATAATTAAAAAACAAAGTTAAATTTACTTTTTACAGATATGTACTAGATACCGATATACCAAGGAACATTATTAGATCTATAAGCGACATCTGCAGTCAAGTATTATCATTATTTATACAAGGTGATAAACTCAGGCTTCTAGGGTTACTGAATATAGGTGAAAATCATCATATATATTACAGTAAAACCTCCCTAAAGCGACCACGTTCCGTTCCAAAAAAAATTGGTTGCTCCGAGAGGTCGTCTCTTAATGGAGGTCATGTTTAAATCTAGATTTTAATTTTTGAAAAAAGGTAACAATTAATGTTACTAAAAATTATTTTTCACATAAGGAAAAAATATGAAAATTTTAGTATCAAAACAAAAGTACATAAGTTAATCACTGCAGAGTTTAAAAAATGAATACAATGACGTTTGTTGTGATTTTATTTTTATAACTTTTATTTCAAAGTCCTTTCGAAGTTCTGTAAATAAATGTAAGTTTTTTTGGACAGGAACAAATAATGATGATTCCATTAATTTATCTATTTCTTTGAGAGTTTCCTGACAGAATAGGGCAGGAGAGTTTATTGACCGTCCTTCTTAATTTGTCATCAGAGTTAAATTCATTGCCTAAAAAGGCACAAAAGGGTTTAAACATTTAAAAGTTACCGGAATGAAATATACATTAAAAAAAATCTAAACTTAGTTTAGAAATTTGATTAATAATAGGCTCTCCGGAATTATTTTTCTAATAAAACCTTCTTCAAACGACCACGAAAAAACGGACTTTGTTTCATTTTCTTCAAAGAAATGGGTCACTTATGGAGGGAGTTCCTCTGGGATGGTCTCTGAATGAAGGTAAAATTAGTAATGAACCTATGGGAATAAATTTCGTTCCATGAAAAAATGGTCGTTCAGGGAGGTGGTCTCTTAATGGAGGTGGTCGCACAGGGAGGTTTCACTGTATTTATGATGTTAACATCTTTTTTTTTTCTCTTCATATACTAAAGGCGCGGGGACGAATGAGGTATTTTCCGAGAGGATCTGCAAGGGGCATTTGACATATTCTTACATATCCTTAAAACATGTTGTTTGATAAAAAGAACTGCAGGTAATCAAAAATTAATGTAACAATGTATTGGCATAAAATATCTAAGATTGTGGTGAGAAGCCCTCGCACAGTTTTTTCCCTTATAAAAAAAAAAAAAAAAAAAAAAAAAAAAAAGAAGGTAACTCTAAAGTAGACATTTTACATTTAATATATTCTTTAGAATGCCTAATAACAATACTAAAAATCCTATTTATATGAAAAACAGCAATAATGCGTTCAAACAAAGTTGTGAAATGTATTAAAAGTGATATTTTCATATTGGCCTCTCGTCAGGTGTTAACAGCTGAAGAAATCTCTAAAGATCGCTATTTACAATCAGCCTTTTTGATTCTGATCATTTTAGGGAATTAAGGGAAGGGAAATCGGAACAGTAGCTCCAAGCTGTAAGCCTGGTCGAGAGTTTTCCTACGGACGGCCGAAACTCGTTTGTTAGCCAATCCTTTTGACAGCAGTTTTAAAAAGATTGGTCAATGGTTATATTTATGCTACAGTAACTCAAAAAACTGTAAGATTCTCGATATAGCTGCCTGGTTCAACACATGACGATTTATAAAAATTACAAAATATTAGTAACAAAAACACCACTTGTAGTAACATTAATACCAATAATAATAAAGAGAATAATAATAATAATAATTAATGAGTATATAATGCAAACTGTTTACAATAGAAACAAAGATAAAAAAAAAAAAATCATAAATCATCGACTGAGAACTGTCCGAGTGGTATGGATAATTATTTCTAAAAATGACTTCATTTTTCTCAGTAAATCTCACTCTGCTGATATTCTGTTCATGAGAACAGGACTTTCATTAATACAATTAATCCAATCTGGAATCACTGTACTTCTGTGTTTTTAACGTGATAATATGTTGTCAGAGGACAATCTAGTGCGTAGTGCAATAAGGTGGAGGGGAGACCACATACAAAAAGGGGGGGGGGGGCCGCGTTTACCTATGTCGTAAAGATATTTCTGAAAAGGAACGTGATTTGTGAAGAAAAGAAAAAAATAACGATTATGTACGGTGAATTAAGCGCGAAATTCGATTATATGTCTTAAATATGTGTTTTATTTATATTTTATTGTTTTATTTATTGACTGACGAATATTCTAATTTCGCTATGGAATATAAGCTGGAATAAAATGATGAGCTATTTATATTCATTTAAGTGCAAACGGATGTACATTTCGTAATCGTCTGCAAGCGATAGAGGTAGATTTGATTAAAAAAATTATGCTTGAAATTTAGTTTAAAAAAATTGACTAAATTGCAATACAGCTTTCAAATAATTTGCGATATAGATTGCAAACAAATTGTATTTGAATGTACATTTTTTTCTCTATTCGACGGAGTAAAAATTGAAAATGTGCCGTATTTAGAAGTTTAAAAAAATTGCAATAAAAGTTAAATTTAATCGTCTGCTGCTGCCACCGCGTCAAAATGACGTCAGCGTTACGTACGGACATTTTGTTATTTTTAATATAGATACGCGCTTTTAAGGGGACAAGGGACGTTTAAAACTTTAAAAATCAATTTTTTATTTTTTGTAAATTTCACTTTAAATATTATTCAAGGGTACATTATATGCATTATGGCAAGCATTTATCACAAAAAAAGAAAAAAAAATATTTTTGAGAAAAAAGTGGAATTTTATGCGTTGTCTTAGAAATCTTCGAAATGCGCCTTGCGCGTTCCATATCAATGAAAATCCCCAATATTTTTTATAAAAGTTTGGTTTATATATATAAATAAAACTGTGCATCGAATTTTATATATTTGAATATAAAGGTTAAAAAAAAAAATCTTTTGAAATTTTTTTGAAAAAATTTCAAAAAATTTCAATTTTTTTTTTAAATTTTACTTTCTTCTATCTTCAATAGAAGAAGAAAGTATTGTAATCGAAATTTTTTTCGACTTCCGGTTTTCGACGGATTTACATGTTTTAGGGGTCAGAGATCCCAAAAGACATCTTTATCGAAAATGTCTGTCTGTCCGTGTGTCCGTGTGTCTGTCGCCATTGTACCATCAAAAAGTGTATAAAGTTATGCATAGAATTGAACCAAATTTTTATGTTAAGTTTTTGGCTATGGCAAGCAGATCCTCCCTGAATTTGGAAAAAATTCGCCGGTAGGGGGCGCTGATATAGCGATTTTTGTGCGATTTTGAATATTGTGCCATCCAAAAGTATATGAAGTTATGCATAGAATTGAACCATATTTTTATTTTAATTTTTGGATATGGCAGGTAGGTCCTCCCTGAATTTGGAAAAAAATCGCCGGTAGGGGGCGCTGTAACAGCGATTTTGTGCGATTTTGAATATTGTACCATCCAAAAGTGTATGAAGTTATGCATAGAATTGAACCAGTTTTTTATTTTAAGTTTTTGGATATGGCAGGTAGGTCCTCCCTGAATTTGGAAAAAATTCGCCGGTAGGTGGCGCTGTAACATCGATTTTTGTGCGATTTTGAATATTGTACCATCCAAAAGTATATGAAGTTATGCATAGAATTGAACCAAATTTTTATTTTAAGTTTTTGGCTATGGCAGGTAGGTCTTCCCTGAATTTCGGAAAAATTCTACGGTAGGGGGCGCTGTCACAGCGATTTTTGTGCGATTTTGAATATTGTACTATCCAAAAGTGTATGAAGTTATGCATAGAATTGAACCAAATTTTTATTTTAAGTTTTGGCCTTTGCAGGCAGATCCTCCCTGAATTTGGAAAACATTCATCGGTAGGGGGCGCTGTAACAGAGATTTTGAATATTGTACCATCCAAAAGTGTATGAAGTTATGCATAGAATTGAACCAAATTTTTATTTTAAGTTTATGGCTATGACAAGCAGCACCTCCCTGAATTTGGAAAAAATTTGCCACTAGGGGGCGCTGTAATAGCGATTTTGCATATTGTACCATCGAAAAGTGTATGAAGTTATGCATAGAATTGAACCAAATTTTTATTTTAAGTTCTTGGCTATGGCAAGCAGGTCCTTCCTTAATTTGAAAAAAAATTGCGGGTAGGGGGCGCTGTAATAGTGATTTTCGTGCCATTTTGAATATTATACCATCAAAAAGTGTATGAAGTTATGCAGAGAATTGAGCCAAATTTTTTGTGTTTCTTTTTGTTCATGGCATGAAGGTCCTCCCTGAATTTGGAAAAATTCCGCTGGAAGGGTGCGCTATAATTACGATGTCTGTACCATTTTCTTTATTGTACAATCGAAAATTGTATAAAATATGCGTACAATTGAACCAAATTTTTTGTGCATGTTTTTGGCTTTGGCCAACAGGTCCTCCTTGAATTTGGAAATATCGCGCGGTAATGGGGCTCTGTGATGTCGATTTTTGTATACTTTTCTTGATTTTTCGTAGTTCTATTGTCCATCGGCGGCTCGTGCAAAGGCGGGAACTCACTTCCTGCTAAGCCGGCTATTCACAAACATCTGATAACAACAGAATAAGGAAAAACTATTAATTTTAACAAATATCATGATATAGATTAACTCGTTTTTAGTTCATTTAATTGACTGAAGCAGAAATTTAAGATGAAAATCAAAGTTGGTATAGTAATGAACTAATAATATTGAAGTATTAACATGTGTAACTAGTTTTTGAAATATTAAGATGTATAAGATAGAAGAAAGTTTTGGGATTGGCACATCCAACTAGTTATATTTAAATATGTAAAGTTCGATGCACAGTTTTATTTATATATATAAACCAAACTTTTATAAAAAAACATTGGGGATTTTCATTGATATGGAACGCGCAAGCCGCATTTCGAAGATTTCTAAGACAACGCGTAAAATTCCATTTTTTTTCTAAAAAATAATTTATTTTTTATCTTTTTGTGATAAATAGATGGCATAATGCTTATAATGAATCCTTGAGTAATATTTAAAGTAAAATTTACAAAAAAAAAAATTGAAAAATTAAAAATATTTAAAAATTAATTTTTTTTTTTTTTTTAATTTTTTTAAAAACCTTTATATTCAAATATATAAAATTCGATGCACAGTTTTATTTATATATATAAACCAAAGTTTTATAAAAAAAATATTGTGGCTTTTCATTGATATGGAACGTGAAGGGGAAACATTTCGAAGATATCTAAGACAATGCGTAAAATTCCATTTTTTTCTCAAAAAAATTTTTTTTTTTTTTTTTTTTTTTTTTTTTTTGTAATAAATGCTTGTCATAATGCACATAATGTACCCTTGATTAATATTTAAAGCGAAATTTACAAAAAATAAAAAAATGATTTTTAAGGTTTTAAAGGTCCCTTGTCCCCTTAAGGTGCGTGCTTAAAATACATTATTTGCACGCCTATGTACAATTGTGGGGGAAAAAATAAACACTCTTCGCTAATTTTGCAACAAATTATTGTAGAAGAAAATTACTGGTACCAAAAAATTCGAAATAAAGTCTACTTTTAAATGATGTATCTAAAAGCTGTTTATGGAGGTACCTACATATAAAAACGAACCCAAACTTTATTTTTGTCAATAGCAATACCAAAGTTTGACACCATAAATAGATTCGACACACTTCAATTACCCTATATCCAAAATTTCATGAAATTCGTATGATTAGTTTCCGAGAAATTAATTATTTTAAAATGAGCTTATTTTAAGGACCGTATCCAAATTGAAGTTCAGTACTTGATTGATGAAATGCTACATGTCACTTCTATTAATGCATTATTTCTTGCCAATATGAATATCTCACTCGTTTAATATGTTTTGACTATTGCCAGCCAAAGTGTTTCATTAAAATAAGTAAAAATTTATTATTATTATTATTATTATTATTATTATTATTATTATTATTATTATTATTATTATTATTATTACGCTTTTCTGGACATCATAGGCGGCCCCTTAAACCGTCATTTTGACATTATTTACTTATAATTCGAAAACGACTTGGAAGAAAAATTTTCAATTGAGAATTTGTATAAAGTAGGACATGATAAACATAAATATATATAAAAAAAATTGTGGGCTGCAATCCATATATTTTTAGAATATTAATTTCATAATTCTTATTATAATTTGTTTTTTAATTACAAATACAATGCATTTATGTTTGGGGTTTTTAGTATTATAAAAAAAAAAAAAAAAAAAAAAAAAAAAAAAGAAGACACTTTAGGATTGTAATTTCAGGAGATATCAATAAAAATATGAAAATGTATTTTAACATTAGAAGCACTAAATTTTGAATGATTATAATTCAAAAACTTATCATCCAAATGACTTGAAATTTCATTTCTAGGCACAGTTTGAACCAAAGATTTAAAATATATTATCAGTACTGGGTGTTGCCATTGAAAAGAAAAAAGTTTGGTCTGGTTTTGACTTGTAGATGGCCCCCTAAGCAAATTTTATATACATCATTTAAAACTAGGCTTTATTTCCAATCGTTTGGTACCCGTATAGTTTTTCTATTATAATTAGTTGCTGAGTTAATAGAGGGTGTTTACTTTTTTTTTCCACGACTGCACGTCCATTTGTACGTTTACGTGTACGTTAACCTATTTTTACGTCTATTAATATTCCGATTCTTAAGCAGGGATCCATACTTGTTCTACTAAATTTAAATACAATGTGAATTGAATATTATGGATCGTTAAATCGATTGAAGAATTTATCTTCTGTATATTTACAGAATTTTTTGCACTTTTTCTTGATGAGATTTCCTTGCTCTTCTTACTTTTAAATTATGAACTTTACGTTGAATTATACACTTAAATCGATGTAAAACAATTCTCAATTTATTTTTAAAAATATATTATTATTTAATATATTTATTACGTTTTAGTGTGTATTTTTTTATTGTGCGAAAAGTTTTCAAACTTCTCATTTTCTCTTTAATACAGTAAATATCGTGGACTTGAGTTACATTAATATTATCTATGAAATATTTTATAGCAAAATAGGTTTTGATAAATCAATGCTTTTTCAGCATACAAAAATAATAGTTATTATGTCCACAATAAAAATTATGTTTATAAGAAAACAAAGAATAAGACAGTAATTAATAACTTTTTTTACGCAACTATGGAATATTCAGTATTTTGTATTTAAACTCAAAAAATTCAAATGTATTTATTTAGATTTTATACTGATATAATCAGTTATATAGGATATTAATTAAACTTATCAATAATTGAATTTATAATTCTAGTTTTCAGACTATGCGAATTCACGTAGAATGCGAATTCACGTTTAATTGATATATTGAGTTTGAAATAGTAAGTGAAATGAATTTAGAAATGATCTCGAATTTCGAGGTTTGAATATCATATTAAACACAATTTATTATAGCTGACGATAGATTTATTAATGAATGTTTATTTAATTGCTTTTGAAATCAATTTAGAATTACTTACTTAATCATATATTAAGATTATTTAGAACAAATTTAATGAACGAAATTTATGATTTGATTTGTGATATGGAGGAATTTTGTTCTTGAACACACCAAAAAAACATCATGAAATTTATTAATGAATAGTTTTTAATAATTTGTGAATAATAGTCAATCCAAAGCAGGATACAAAGTAAGCGTCTTATCTTATATGGGAGAGGTAACCGCAAGATTAAAGGCGACTTCACACGTCACGTAGCGGACGGGGATGAACTACAAGAATATACCTAACTGTTTTCTTCTTTATGGATAATCTATTAATTGTACATCTATGAAATAACTGTGCAAGCGCAAACGTCGTGTTTTCATTAGTTTGTAGTATTTATATTCTCACAGTAAAGAATATTTCACTAATCTTTATACGTGATTATTTAATTTATTTATTATAGTTAATTATTTAAATAAAAACATTTCTTTTTAGAACAAATATTTGTTAAAATGACAAAATGTTAGCCATCGAACAGCTGTAGTTTTCGAAATTGTACGAAAATTCTTTTTCTGATAGAATTCATCTCTGTCATATTCAAAACAGTAAAACAAGTTACTTACGTGTTTTTATTTTTATTTTTTATTTATAAAAAAAGATAAAATATTATTTAATATATATTACCGAATGTTGCTGATTTAAATACGTTCGATTTTAATTATGTTTTTTTTATTGTTATGAAAAATGACGCACAAAATTTAGTAAGTAGTTAATATGTAACGAAAGAATTTTGTAATCTCAATTTTTACTCAATACTTGATGAGCTAAAGTTAAAAAAAAATGATATACACGGTTGCATTCTCGATAAGAAATACGTTTATGAATGTTCAATATATGAATATAATTTAATTGTAAATAAAATATTAAATTTTAAGCCTTTTTTTCGCTTTTTCAGCGCAAACGATAAGTTTCCAATATTCTCTTGTTCGCATTGCACACATGTTATTTAAATTACAAATATTCCATTCATTTAACTTAAAACTTATTACTTAAACCTAAACAGACAAAGCTATTTAGAGAAAACCTGTTAAAAATTCCACCACGAATTTTAAATCGTTACTCACTCACAGAAGATGAATCTTGTTTACCAGATTTATTGCAAAATATTTTTGTTACAGCTTGTTTTGATAACAATATGTGTATTTAAAAATAGTCGCAACGTCATTTTAGTTTCAGGGCAAAATACAATAAAGTTTCCGTAGCATTAGTGCTTTTTTTCCCGAAATTAAAATGATATTGTGACTAGTTTTTTTAAATGTACATAATTTTATCAACACAAACTTTAACAAAAATATTTTGCAATAAATCTGGTAAACCAGATTCATCTTCTATAAGTGAGTAAAATTCAGAAAATATGCGCAAGAGATGCGCAGATAGTAGATATTCTGTCATATACGATATCATACTAAAAACCCGCGTATTTACAGTATCAACCCCTTCCACAAGACGTCTCAGCTGTATCAATTTACGCGAGACTCCAGCATTAACATTGTGCGCTTAATATGTTTGCAGTTTTGTGTCAATCAAAGTAGAACTTACAAATATGAAATCGGGAGTCCTATAGAAAAACTCCGTGTTAGGCAGGTTTTCGATTTAGCAAGTTCATTTTCTTTCTAGATTTCTGAAACTAGTTGGGTGACCAGTGCTTACCCGAAACCGGCACGAGACATGCGTCGCATCAAGTTGGGTTAACGCTATTTTTAGGTGCGTTCGTGATTATATAAATACATAGCATTTATAGTCGTCGTCTGCTCCATCCGTCTGTCCGCATATAACAGCGCAAAAAGTACCCAACCGAATTTTTTGAAGTTCAAAATATATAATATTTGATGAATTTTGTCGAGTCATTTCTATTTTATAAAAATCGAATCAAGACTTAAAAAGATATTATTAAAAGTTTCCTCAATTCTATGAAATATTATCATATGCCATTAATTCAATGATATCCCATGATAGGTAATGATTCTAGGTTGCCATGGTGATTACGTCTTATTTAAAATGGAGTCTTATTATTTCCTTATTACTGAATTTAATATATATAACCGTAATAAAATATTCATTCATGCATATTTCTTAAGAGAGCAACAGCTATTGCACCCAGATCTGAATATTTATAAAACTAGCTATAGTACGAACGCACCTCATTGCCACGTTTGACGTACAATTTCTGACTTCTTTTTCCTCTTCTGGTCGGCTTCGCGTCGGTTGGAAATTGAAAGTTTCGGGTTAGGGCCACTTTCGAATTAGGTTTGACTCTTTTCTGTCGTATTGGCCTGAATATTTTCCAATGCAAAAACAACAACAACAACAAAAACAAACCTATATATTTGAATATTAATGACTGTATGAATATTCATATTTATGCACAAAAGCTGAAATTGATACTAGAGATATAACTGAAGTTTATGTTACATTAATTATACTAAAATATGGATTTTTTTTCCTTTCACCTTCGAGTTCTCAAGCAATACTCTTTCCGTCCGCAGCCATTTATTCTTCTCTTATTACGACTCTTTTGCGGAAGCCAGGTTCACAGTCCCCGGTCACGTCCCGACTATAAGAGACTCTAGCGGAAGACAGGTTGAAAAAAAAAAAATCAAAAATCAAAACCGGACAAATTTAAAAGGAAAATTACACAAATTAAAGACACCGAAAAGCAGGAAGGTAGAGCTAGGGGCACTAAAGCTACCGAACGGCATCTGCTGCGTCGAGTATTGCGGGTAGGCGAAAAAGTTTGTGAAGTTAGGTCAAGTTTTGCGTTGACGAAACTAAAATTTCGGTTTCGTGTCTGGTAGAACTCGAACCGTGCAGAAATGTAACAATCTCTTATGAATGACTTACTCGTTTTTTACTAGGACCATGCACTGTAAAAAAGATATATTTCTCTTAATCGAGGAAAATATAATGTAACCACGAATTAGAATAGATATAGAATAACCTTTTCGGCGTTACTAACAATTCCGAAAAACTTTTTTTATTATTAGAAACCACAAAAGCCAATATATTTTTCAGATTTAAAGAATCATTTATAAAAACAAATTTTATTTTTCTGCCCATGATTTTTGGAAACGTTTTTAAGTAGCTTTTAAAGTGTACTATAATGATTTTTCGCAACTCACAAGAAAGGTCTCCTTACTGGGCATATTCAGAATATTTTGAAAAGAATACCAATTAAACTACTTATTTATGCAATAAAGGATCAGTCAAATTAAGCGGCGGAATTGCAGTAGAAAGTTTGTAAAAAAAAAAAATACTTTCTAGTATGTGACACGAAAAGACCAAGGCGTCAAGCGATTTGGGGAGTAGTACTTTTCTTCGCCAAAAGCAAACGATTTTAATGCATCTTAAAATTGCTTGTTAATCGATTTTTAGAATGCGTGTAAATGGTATTTAAGGAATTTAAACTTAAACAATCAGAGATTTTAAGAAATACATTTTTGTATTACATATTTATGTTGCTTGTTATTTATTTTTATTACTTTGAAAATAATTTCATATATAAAAAATATTTTCATATATTTAAGCATATTCCAAAATATAGGCCAGTTTTTGTTTCCATGACAACAGAATTGAATAGACAGTACTCAATTGGACTTAATTTTGAGATTGAAACGATTTTAATAAATTTAAATTTTGTTTTAATACATATAAATTTCATAGTTAACTTTCATTATAAATAAATATATGACAAAACTATACTTAAAACAAACTAAAACGAACAAAACTAAAGTTATTTAAATAAAATTTATTTAAATAAGTTCAACATGAAACATTTTTTACCTTAAAGAGTATTTGACATAAAAAAGTGGGATTTTTTTAAAAATTTTATTCCATCGCCAACCGGTGATAAATCGCCAAATAACGAAATTTTCATTATTTTTTTACGGACACTCTATCGAGTTTCTGCCGAAATTTTTTTATAAACATATTTATCCTCATGAGAAGAACATTCGATGATTTTTTCAGATTTTTCGGAGTATGTCCGTATGGAGACCTTCCTTGTCAGTACACACGGATTTGCCGAATTCGACCGACAAATTCCAGGGCTGCCACAAAAAACTATTTTTTTTTTTATTCTATTTCGCACCACTTTTTCAAAACAAAATTCTTTTACTTACACTTTGACAATATTTGCAAGAGAAAAATATTACAAAATGTATTTCTTAAAAATAGTGGTGCGAACAAAATATTAAAATAGTCGTCTGTGGCAACCCTGAAATTTCAGAGGGGAAATCAGGAGGATGAAAACTGAAATAGAACATGAGGTCGCAAACAATTTATTTATCCACAAATGCAGGGCATTTCATCCTAACTGAAATTACGTTGACGACAATAATTTGGAGAAAAATAAAAACGTTGCAACGAGAATGCAATGATATGTACCTTGTTTTGTGCGAAATTTTATAATATCACGAAAAGTGCTGGAGAACCGTAAGTTCAAGCAATCGATGACACCATATGAACTGGTAATCGCGGTTCAAAATGTGGAGCGTCAGGTTCATGCTGCTGGCGCGTATAATGGAAACTTCTACCTCCTTTTTTTATATTATCACATCTATAATAAAGGTGAAAATGTGTGTTAAAAGTTGTATTATAATATACTTCAGTTTTCTGAAAGTTATGACCGTCAAGTCAAATTGGGTTAGGGTAGAGCACTCTGTATTTTTGATTAAATACGTGGTTTGTGACCTCATGTTTTATGGTAATTTTTTATTCTCTTGATGTCTACTATCAGTCCTCTGAATTTGTCGATCGAATTCGGCAACACTCTGTACATGTTTTTCCGATGCTATCCACTCTAAAGTAAACATTTTCATGTTCAACAAACTTGATAAATTTATAGAATTAATATTAAAATTAATGTAATTTTGTAACTCTTCTATGTATAAATTCAATTACGAGGTTAACAACGTTTAATTGAGAATGTATAGCAACCTAAAAACTGATATTCCTGTTTCACAAAACTGACATACCATTTTTGGAAAATATAAAATATAAATATATACGAATTATATAACCTTCTTTGTCATAAGACTGCTAATAAACTACAGAATAAAAGCGATGTCAAATAAATATTCTTCTTTAATTTTGAATAAAACACCAAAGAAAAGTTTTTAATTGATAACTCGCAAACAGTGGTTTCCATTCGTCTGACGTTATCATATTTTAAAAATCACTTATGCGTAAAATTATTTTAAAAATGTGTGACGATATTCATCATTGTAGCTCTTAAACGAATGATAAAGTACTTCACTTCAAGTACTTCTTTTGCAACTACAATGTGAACTAAAAATGTTTTGACAAGAAATCATGGAGTTCATTAATATATGGAGTTAATCAGGCTAACATATTTTCTCTGTATTTAATCATTGTGACAGATTTGAAAAACTACACAAAAGATGAGGGAATTACGACATTTATCTCCCGATTTTCAAATTATTTCTTTTAAACAATAATACTGTAAAAGTCTCACACACAAAAGACATTAGATGACTAATAGAAAGATTAAAATTTGAAAAGAAATATCAGAACGACAAACATTTGAAAAGAACTATTTGAATGCCAGAAATCTGATATATATATTGAACTGCAACTTTTTCATGTTTGCATCACTAAAGGCCACAATATTTTTAATTAATAAGAAAAAAAAAATAAGAATAGGAGAACATAAAAAGGTTATACATTATCACTGATTTTAAATATGACAATGCTCCTAAAAAAATAAATAATGATACATAAAATAAAAATAGCAACAGTTTTTTCTAACTTTTTTTTTTTTTTTTTTTTTTTGAAAGCCAACAAAAGTTGACATTATATTTCTGACTATGAGGGAAAAGTCCGTAGAAAAGAAATATTACATTTGACACACACGCAAAAAAAAATACAAATATTTATTCATTCGTAATATAATTCTATTATCTTTTTCTATGTTTAAAGACTTAGATTTAATTTTTTGTCTCTTATAAATAATGTTCTTAATTTTATATTCTGTCCTTAATATTCTTTCCTTATTATTATGTAGTTTTTAAAAACTACACCTTTACTTTTCCCCAATGGCTCATTAATTAGTAAGACATAAAATCTTCGGACTGGGTGTTAAGCTGATAACCGCTAGGTAACCCCTCAACGCTGCTCTACTGTTCAGCACTGTTCCATGTAAAAATTGTAAACGACATAAAGAACAAAAATAAGATTTTTCTCAATAAAAATAGATTAAAAAATTACAGAAACGCTATTATTTATTTAATATTTTGTATACTTATTATAGTAGATATTGCACACAAAGTAGTAAATTTTAAATTTTAGTCACTAGAGCAATACGGATTTTATTAAAAAATTTTATGATAAATTTTTTGTTTAATCCAAAGAAAACGTTGAATTTGATTAAATAAGATAGGTATCCTTATACACTCTCGTACAGGATGGACAAAAGTTACATGACACGCTTTAAAATTCATTAAATAAAAAAAAAGAATAAAATAAGGCATTTGGTATACGAGGATGTGATTTGAATGACATTGATTCTCGTGAAAGTCAATTTTGCTTTACCAAAAAAAAAAAAAAAAAGTACCAAAATTGCTCATAGATTATTTATATAAAAATATATATTATCATAGAAAAATTGCTCACGCTATACCTTCAGAGCCTAAAAAAAAGCATCAAAAACTGAAGAGAAGCAATTACAGACTATTTAATATGCACAATATACTACTATAATTTAACGTGCGCTCCCATGTAAATCAAATTACTCTTAATTCAATTCCACACGTTGAAATATGGTTGTAGATTGTACAACATTGATTGACCGTAGTTGCTTATCTGGAAAGTGTTTTGCCTTTTTTTCTGGATATGGAAGTACGGAGCTATCTATGGGGGAAAAAATGAATTTTTTTTAATGTGCTTTAAAAACTTTAGATCATGAGAAATATTGCTCTCATTTAAATTTTTGTTTAATAATAATTCATCTTACTAACTGATAGCTGAAATACATTCAAATGAATTTCACGAAATGTAATAAAAAAACCTGGTGTTATGGCACTGTTAAAATGTTTAGTTCAAATGTAAACCATTAATCTATTCTCTGGTGTAAAATATTTTTAGTGAGGGAGGGGTTATTTTAATATCAGATTTAACAATATTGCTTAATTATGCCTTCAAGCAAAACTTTCGGAAGGTAAGTGACCCGAATTACACAGACCTGCAAAAAAATACTTTTTGAAAATTGCATTAATTTTGAAAGCTAATTTTTTTGTGTTTTTTATTCCTGATTCCGAAAATGAAATCCATTTTTTTCTATCACGTAAGGATTTTTCACAAAATGATTGCATATTTTTAAAGAAAAAGCTGAAATCACGAAATTTTGACATTTCATTCATTTAAATTTCATTTATTCATAAATCCATATAAATTACATTTATATCTGAGTTCAAGTAATAGTTAAGTATATGTATCAGGTTACAAGTCCTTAGAGTAATGTTTTTTCTTTACATCAAAGGTTTTCTTGCCACTTTTCCAATTGTGAACTTTGCAGGGATTGTCTCTTTCTAGCATCCAGCAGTAGTAGGCTATCATGCGGACATTTCATTTGCCTTGATATCGCCTCTCCATTTCCTTTATATCCTGGTGAAATCTTTCACCTTGTTCCTCACAAACTGCACCTATATTTTCAGGAAAATAGTCTACGTGTAAATCGAGAAAATGAACTTTTAAGCTCATATTACACCCTAAAATCTTGAAATTTTTGCCATCTCTTCGACGATATATTTGTACTTTGGGTCTTTTTTGTTGCCAAGAAAGCTAGTAATAACTAGTTTGAAAGATTTCCATGCTTTACTTTCGTTTTTTTTTTTTTCCATTTTATACTCAAAATTTTCATTTTTCATCATTTTTCTGATGTCTGGTCCTACAAATACACCTTCCTTCACTTTTGCTTCGGATAAAACCGGGAACTGCTCACAAAAGTATTTGAAACGTTCATCTTCTTTTGGTAAACCCTTGACAAATTGTTTCATAAGACCTTATTTTATATGAAGCGGTGGAAGTAACACATTTTTTGGCTCAACAAGATTTTTCCTTTACCAGGTCCATGAGAGTATGGCAGACGGAATGTCAGGATACAATATTTCCTTTTTGTTCTTTAAATTGAAACCTTTCACATTACAAATACAAAAGTAGCAATCATCACTGTGATTTTTAAGTTCTCTCCAAACCATTGGTATACCAAACCAAAAAAATTGCTTATTACCTTGAAACCATTGCCTTAATTCGTCTACACAAATACTGCAAACTTTGTGTGGAGCCCAAGGCTTGTATTGATCGCCCAATTTTATGCCAAAATAAGCGAAATACACTTTTTTTACAAAATCAGAAATGCTTCATTGTTGTTTTGTTACAGTATAGTTACCACAAATGTAGCAGAAACAATTCGGTGAATTAGCACATCCTCTGGAAGCCATGTTCTCCTATGCAACAAAAACTATAAGGGAAAATTACTACTATGACTTATAACTCACAGGTCGGAATAAAAACACATGTGTACAGCACGAGTATATCAAAGAAAGACACTGATTCAGGAGTAAAGATAAGGTCATTGAAAAGGGGTGTGAAGAAGGGTGGCGAGGAGCAGGAGAGATCCGATTTCAACTGGTTTCCTCTGTCTTGAATATTGTATTTAATATGCAGTTTACCGATTAAGAGAAATATTCTGTATTGAAGTAGTTTCATCTTTCTTTTTTATTAGTTTAAAGCACCAATTTACTATTTTAAGTCCATGCATTTATTTTTCAAATTCATATAGATAATAATTTTTGGTCCGAAATATACTAAATTCATAAAAAAATAGATTGCGCTTTGTGATGAAACTATACGTGATGGAATTTTTTCATTATTTTTCTAGCAATCAGCATCCAAAAAACTATAAAAAATACCACTTACTATACCGGCAATTTTTCCATCGCAGGCTTGTGTTATCGTTCTCATACAAGGACAGCTCTGAAAACCTTGCACAGTCACTATGCAACGACTAAACTGGTTTCAAAACAGCAAAAATTGGCCTAAATTCCAGATTGTGTATCGAGCATGCAAGCGATTTAGGTGAGTGGGTTCTCATAAAGTAATTAGAATACCAAAATACCCTTTTTCTTAACTTTCAAAAAAAAAATTATTCATAATTGAAAAATCATGACACAAACACACACACACACACACACACACACACAAAAAAAAAAATCTGCTTATGTAGCGGATTTTAGTATTAAAAAGTGCAAAGTGATAACCGGAATTTTTTATTTAAAAATTTTGATTTTTGTACGAAAGTAATAACTGATTATCTTTTCTCCCTACTATACAATGTTTTCTAAAGTTATTCAAAAATTCTTTCTTAGCCTATTTTCATATTTATACCATGCAAAATAACATTAAATTATATTAATTAGATTTCAGTAAATAACACACATTAAACGAGGGTGCATCAATAAGTTTTTGCCCTCACATAGAAGTAATTGAATGCAATTTATGAAATTTCTACATTGTATTAGACGTTTTCTATATAGTCACCGTGCAGAGTAACACATTTCTGGAAGCCGTATTTCAAAGAGAGGGGTGGAGATGTATTCCAGGAGGCGCGATAAGTAGACTCAAAAAGCGGCGTTTTTCTAACTTTTGCCGACTCCCACATGTGACATATTATGGGTAAGGCCTGTGACCACTTATCTATATTATACTCTCTCGATCCCCGAGCCCCCCCCCCGGGGGCATGAATGATGTCCGCAAAATTTAGAAAAGTGTCCCTCGGAGGGCAAATTTGAAGGGGGGGGGGGGGGGGGCTCGGGAGGTGCATAGCATGAATAAGTGGTCACAGGCCGTTCCAACAAAATGTCACATGTGGGAGTCGGTAAAAGTTAGAAAGCCCCCCCCCACCCCCCCAGCCCCCCCTTTGTGTCTACTATCGCGCCTCCTGGAATACATCTTTTCCCCTGTCTTTGAAATACCGGTTGCACAAATGTGTTACTGTGCACGGTGACTATAACTCATTTTAGTAAATCTAAATTTTATCTGTTGGATAGCTACTTTAAATTTTTTAAAACATAGAAGTAATTTTTCCCGAAAGTTTTATTTAAAAAAAAAAATCATACTCGAAAGAGTTAAATAATTTAAAACAAGAACAATAAATGTAACCATCATGACACACACTTTAAAATAATATCTCATTAAATCAGGACTAAAGAATAATTTTCTCCAAAGTAATACAGTACATTTAAAATTCAATTTGAGGCAAAAGTTCAAAAAGTACTTTTGAAATTTCTTTTAAAAACATGCTTGAATAAAAAAAAAAAAGAAAAAAAAAAAGAAAGAACGAAAGAGAAAATAACCCCTATATTTTTTGTGAGCAAAGTCCAGATGGCAGATAATGGTATCTGAAAATTCAGTTATCTTAAAAAAAAAAAAAAAAAAAGAATAAAAATAAAAATAATCTGCTTCATCTCATTCGAAATGTTTAACAGTAAGTAAATAAATAAGAAATTTTCTAAGCATCACGCAAGGCTTTATTTTTTATTGTATCTAAAATAAATTTAAATGCACAATGGTGATTTATAATTGTTAGAATAAAAATATTTCTTTCTGAAATTAAATATAATAAACGCATTTTGCGATAATTATTTTACATGAATTTTAAGAAACTGAATAAGATGAAGTTTGCAACCAGTGTTGCCAAATTTGGTGGATTTTTTAACATATTATTCCAGAATATGGAAGTATCGACTTCTCAGATGAATAACAGAGATTTTTACAGTTTCGTGAGATGTAATTCCGAGCATTCAAACCATTTGGACAGGAATGTTCTAAGCTATCTTGTATACTAGGATATCCTTGTACGGAAAAAAAATCATCCTGTTTTTTTTTTAAGTATCTGCCTACGTCCGAAACGCTTTAATAAAATGTACAATATTGAATAAATTCACATATTTTTAGATCAGTTGTAATACAGAATGACGAAAAAATGTAAAATAATAAATAGCAATATCTCCATAACCTTTTAAAAGGTGTTTTTTGCTTTTTTTATTTTTCAAAATGTCATGCTTGTGCCAGAAAGAGTACACTCAATTCAACTAAATATATCTGAGTCCCCCCCCCCCCCTTTGTACTACATACTACTATTACACTTACCTGTGCACCGAACTAGAAGTTTTACAAAATTTTCAAAATTAATTGAAATATTTCAAAATATGCCAAAAAATACACATTTTTTAAATTAAAAATTACCATTTTTTTTTATATTCATGTACCTATAAAATAATTACATTATCACATAGAGCTTAGATTCTAGTTCAGGACATAGCGACTAGCGAGTAATATGGAAAGCATTCTGACAAAATGTCACTCAAATATGTTTAATACATACCATGTAATGGAATTTATCAAACATGGAAATAACAGAAAAATTGATTTTCCAGAAATCGCACTTAATGATTTCTTTTACATCTTTCAGGTACATGCAAAATTAATCTAGAAGTGTCAATTAAGGTTTATTAGTGTTTCTACATAAAAAAAAGTAACAAAAGAATGCATAGAAATATTGTTTATATTTCTTCTGACCTTCCTATCCCCACTTCCTGTATTTGTCTTATTACTTCCTGCTTATTAAATTGACCGTAACTCATCTTCTCGTAATCATAGAAATAAAGTTACGAAGGTATGTCAAAAATTATCTGCAATCTTGACATAAATCTTCTTACATTGTTCATACCGACCTCTGTCCTTATTTTATTGTTATGCTGTTGTGGTCATGCTGTGAAAGTTTGATCTTAATTCCTTCATTTGACTTCCTTTTGTTGCAGATAGATCATCGGCGCTCCATCATTAGAGGTTTGCACCAAAGAGGAGCAACGGGCAGTGATCCTGTTTTTGTGGTCAGAATGTGTAGACTTTCGGAACAATACGGGAACAGAGTCTTGCCGCAACAGAGTGTATACGAATGGAAAAATTAAAAAAATGGTGGCACAAGTGTTACGCATGAGGAAGTAGCCGGATGACCGTGTATTGCCACAAATGATGACAACATTGAGCATTATCGCGACATGGTTGTGTTAGACAGACTAGTGTTTATTGATGAAATGGCACATCGTGATGAAGTGGCATTTTCGACGGATTGTGGACCCCGTTACACATTCCGACCACAATAACCGGATCACTGCTCGTTGTTCCTCTTTGGTGCAAACCTCTAATGGAGTGCCCATGATCTATAGCAACAAAAGGAAGACAAATGGAGGAATTGCGATCAAACTTTCAAAGTATGACCACAACAGCATAACAGTAAAATAAACGAGGACAGAAGTCAGTATGAACAATGCAAGAAGAGTTATGTCGAAATTGAGGATACTTTTTGACTTACCCTCGTAAAACATATTTGGAATCGTAAACGATTGATCTTTCAAACCAAATAATAATAATAAAATAAAAATTCGAACATGTTCACGGAAACGGCCATTTTAATCCAGGTAAATACCTTACAAAAGATTATATTTATCTCTGAAAGACTAAGACTTCAATTTATTGGGTGGCTGCAATAGTTCGTGCCCGATTTCCGATGCATCGAGTTTCAAAGTGTACCGAAGTTGTTTTAAATGGCGAAATGCAGTCGAATTGTCAACATGATTGTGATTGAAAGCTCAAAATGTCATCGGAGAACATTTCGGAAGGTTATTTGTCTACTTCATTGGCGCTATTCGACTGCTTTTTAAAGGAAAAATTAAAGACGTACCCGGCGCGAATTAAACTAAACCGTGTTTACTGAACGTGTCATTTAATAAAAGCGTTTAACGATTAGAAAGCATTTATTTATTTATTTTTATTTTTAATAGGGCATTATAATATATCTCGAATAATTCGGTTTCACTGGAATACTAGTACAATATTCTGCTTGTAATGAGCAGTTTGTGAATAAAAAAACTTTTTTCACTGAGAAAATATGCATATTTGGTTTTTTAAAAGGTAAGTAGAATCGTTCTCTTAAGCTACAACATTAATGTACAGTAATCTTTCCTCTATTTTATCGCAGAATGTCTGTATTAAAATGAGACAAAAATTACTATATGATTAAGTTGTATTAAGAAAATAAGTTTTTCTGCGGGGTATTTGTTCTGAAGGGGTTAAGCAAATTTAGTTTCAAGAAAATTGAGCTTTACTTTACAATAACATTACTTTAAACTAAACTTACTAACCTACGAATCAATCGCATGAGATTAAATTTTCATTTTCAAAAGTAATTTTGTGCAGTTTATTTATTTATTTATTGGATTAACTAAGATCTTCTCATGAGAATTAAAGATCTTAAAGGTTTCTCGTTTCTGTTTCGCTTAAGATGTTTCACCGTTTATTGGATTTTATCTGTATTCTACCAGTAATAAAAGCATAATTGTTATAGCATTGTTCTGTTTCTGATTTCGTTTTATAAATTTATTGTGTTTACTTGAGAGAATATGTATTTCTTTTTATTTTGAAATAAGAATTCTTAAATAATAAGCTGTTGCAAAAGAAACTAAACAGAATAATATAATACCATGTAACGACATTGCCGAAAAAAGCCAAATAAACAGAAGTTAAGCAAAAACAATCCACAGAAAGGATTCCTTTAAATTTCGCTTTCATAAAACACTTTTTAATTGAACCACAGCACACGTTATATCTTTCAACCCGGGAGAACTCGCTGCATGAGATTTTCTCTCACAGTCGTACTTTTTTAAGACTCTTATTTAAATCATTTTTCATTTTAATTAAAATTTCAAAATGTTTTCAACTATTTTACCTATTTTGTGAATAAAAGTACTAAGCCAACCAAAAAAAGTTGATATTATATGAATGTAAAGTAAAAGAAAAGCAATTGGGCATTCTCACTAGCGAGTTCTCCCGGGTTAAAAAAGTTTAATAATATCTGTCAGTGTTCATATACCGGCACGCCCAAAATTCAGCGAATCTAATCTGATTGAATCTAATCTAATGTTGAAGTTTATAAATTATTTACAATACCCATTATTTTTATTTTCAAATAAATGCTACATTTTTTGATGATGACAAAGTAAACAAAAATAAATAATTCGTTTAATTAAAATATACGCAAAAGAACTACGTTGCAATGTTAATTACTATACTTCTTTAAATACTGAATGACCCAAAATGCAGAACTGCATTTTGTATTTTGTTTTGCTTATACCTGTTGTTTTCGCTCTCTTGTTTTTCGTGTTATACAGAATTTTTTCATTTCTGTAATCTTCAAAAGTGACAGTAATTAATGTTAAATCAGTGAAACCTCGTTTGCCCTGCACCGAAAAAAATTAAAAAAAAATAGTTGCATTGTTTTAACAATTAATGCTGTTAAATACTCCCAATTATGTTTTTTGATGAATATTTTTTTACGATTTTCATGCAACACGGATTTTATAAAAACATTCTCTTTTTGCAAGAAGTGTTTATACTTTCATTCTGACATATTTTTAAAAACTTAATACATTTTTGAATTGATGAAAATATTCAAATTAGTTCCAGTTTAATTTGAAATTAATATTGACAAATACTCCAATTTTCTTTTCTTTCTTAAAAAAAAAAAAAAAAAAAGAAAAGAAAAGAAAAGAAAAGAAAAACAGGGCGGTCGGACCCCTACGAGTTATGCTCGCCAACCCCGTACGGAATCAAAAAATCCGTTAATTTAATCTGCTTTAAAAAGATTACGGAAGATTGAATTATAATTAAAAAAAAAAAAAAACAGTGGTGCTCTATAAGTAAACGTGTTTCCATGCATTTCCCTTTTGCTGAAGGATTTTAATGCCGAATCAGCTGCTGTTAATGGCTGTTTTCGTCTTTGATTAAATAAGATTAGTTACCATATTTTTAAATTAGCTAATATAAAATAAACAAAGTCAATAGAGTCTTTGCTCCCAGGTATTTTTTAAAAACGCTATAAAAAAATGAATTTAAATAAGAGATTTTAAATGTAACGTTTGAAATCTGACGTAATTTTCACCAAAGTTTTCTTTTTTTTAGTAATAACAACCTGAAAATATTTTTATAGTTAGAAAGGAAATATTATTTGAGTTTTAGAATTGGCAAAAATAGTTTTAAAGATCATTTCAAAATATGGGATAAATCTCTCATATACGTGTAAATATATTTTTAATCTAAACTGTTTGGCAATGTTATTATTTGGACATTTGAAATAGGACGCCATTTTCCCGCATTTACTGTTTTCAAAACATATTAAAGAATAAATTATTTTACAATTTTCTTTATTTTTAATTTGCTTGTGTACAAGCAATTTTTATGAGGTAATTTTCAATATTTTAGTGCTTTTAGTAATCATTTAATTCTAACTTGAAAGGGTTTTTATTCTATGTATAATAGTCACGTGTGAATGAGTTTTTAATTTAAAGGAAATATGCGCTGTTTTTAAAATTGACAACTATTTGAAATAAACCCTCAAATAAAAAATTTAATTTAAAAAATCAAAAAACTCGACTGCGTAAAAAGCGAGCTAATTAATTATTTCTCATCAATATTTTTCAATTTCTACTATTATCTCACACTCTCGCTATATATATCTTGTTCAAATTTTCAATCGTTAATAAAATACTTATTATTCATCCAATCAAGCTCAAATAAATTTTTTAAATCTTGCAGTGGATGACACTTGATGTTAATCCAGTTTTTCTTCAAATATAAATTCATTAATTAAATTAAATTAATTAATTTTCAATAATCGAGAGAGCCCTCTTCGCGATCAAGGTATTTTAAGACCGAGAGAGCACTCTTCTTGATCAAGGCATTTTAAGCGCCACCCAGGAGAAAAGAAGAAAGGGAGAAAATAATTCTCTTATTCACCTAAGTAAGAATTGACTTAGTATTTTTTTTAATTATTATATTACTTGTTTACATTACTTACCTATTTTTTTTTTATTTACTTCTATTGATGACTTTTAAATTGTGTTTAATTGTTAGTTCCTACCTATAAAAACTGATTTGATGAGGTCTATACATATCTATGATGGTTAGAGTTGCAGTAAAGCTAGAGATCCTACCTACACAACTTCCAGGTTGTATAATATTTTAACGGAGCTTCTGACTGTAAAATAGTCAATGAAACATCGTCTTCATTTTGAAAGACCTATCCAATGATATGCCACTCAATAGGGTGCGTAATTTTTTTGTCTCTACCGCCATTTTGAATTTATAAAAACAAAACCTAGCCTATAACCATCGGGCCGTTTATACGAATTGATAGAGACGTCATTCATTAAAATCCATCCAGCCGTTGGGATGTTTCGAGGGTATAAAGAAATCTACATACACAGATACGCGTGAAACACATAACCCTTCTTTTCAGTCGAGTAAAAACGAGTCAAATTAAAAAAATAAATGCGGTCAGCACTCCGCGAGTTTCTAACGAATATCCTCAGAAAAAATGATTAAGTTCCTCTGTATAGTTTTCGCTCCTGGAACATCGTCTTCATTTTGAAAGACCTATACAATGATATGCCACTCAATATGGTACGTAAAAGAAAAATTTCGTCTCTACCGCCAATTTTGTAGTTTACGGCCGCCGTTTTGAATTTATAAAAACAAAACCTTTCCTATAACCATCGGATGGTTAAGACGAATCGATAGAGACCTCATTCATTAAAATCCATCCAGCCGTTGGGATGTTTCGAGGGTATAAAGAAATCCAAATACACAGATACGCGTGAAACACATAACCCTTCTTTTCAGTCGGGGGCCCCACCAGTGACCGAGAGGTTCTGCTCTCGAAGCTGGTAGACGGGAGGTGCTGGGTTCGATCCCAATCGCGCCCGTCGGCCTAATCGTTCGGAGTTTTCGTGGCTTTCTTCGAACCTTGGTTCTCCAAGCGTTAATACGGATTAGGTTCCCTTAGAAAGACCTCCACCTAAGGCACTCCCCCCACTTAGGGCCTATATCCCACGTGCTGATAATTGGCCGACATAAATACAACCAACCAATCTTTTCAGTCGGGTAAAAACGAGTCAAATTAAAAAAATAAATGCATTCAGCACTCCGCGAGTTTCTAACGAATATCCTCAGAAAAAATTATTAAGTTCCTCTGCATAGTTTTCGCTCCTATAAAACTTTTTTGATGGAACGACTTTGACAAAATTTAACATTAAACATCTCTTAAAATATTTTTCCGATTTAAAAACATTTTGCTTCAACGTGTTTATCAAACATTTCTCTATATACCCATTTTCATATTTTTGTATGGAGTAGTTTTCTTAATGTTAGCGAAAGAAGGTCTCCAGTCACAAAAATTTCATTGACAGTGGCGGTGACAACGTTAGTTACTTTTTTTTTAGAATAGAGAGAAAAGGATTTATTAAAAAAGCGCACAGTAAAAAAGGGAAAAAATTGGTTGCAGTAACTTCTTTTTACACAGATATGTATAAAATAATTATATATACAATATCTACATACTGTGTTGCCAAATAAACAATGTAAATTCTAGTTATTGCGATTAGAATATGCTTTTTTAGGTGTATCACGTTAAAAAACATTCCTAACAACAACAGCAAAAAAATTGTTTCGCTTTGTTCGGTTCCGAAAACAGTTGGTGCAAATTTTAAACTATGATCATTTTATATACATATGTATGTAAAAGAAATTATCTGTTAACAAACAGGGTTTCTTTTAATAGCGTGCGCAAATAGCAAACAAAAAGTTTTCAGCAAGACAGATGCTAAGTTTACAAATCAGTTACAATCTATGTTAAAATGCGCAAATGAATTTCAAATACACCCGGTTACGATTTTAATATTTTCATGCAGTTTGTTTTGTCAAAGTAAACATTTAAAATAAAAAAATACTTTTTTTAAATTTTAAAACTAATGACTTTCTTTAACAGGATCGATACAAATTCAAATATATTTTATTATTACACATCAATAAGTTAAACCTTCTTTAGGTAAAGAACAACGTTTATTTAAAACCAAAAGCAAACAATTAAAACAAGTCACTAAGATTTAAGTAAAAAGTAAAAAAAATTTAAAATTAAGTAAAAGAATAATACCTATTAAAAAGTAGATATTCTACATCTTTAGTTTTAATTTCTGCTATTACTTTTTTCAATTCCTACTATTAGTTCACACTCTCCCTATATTTGTTTATTTATATATTTATTTATTTATATATTTATCTTCTTCAAATTTTCAATCATTAATAAAATACTCATTATTCATCCTATCAAGTTGAAATAATTTTTTTTGAAATTGTACTGGATGACAATTGATGTTAATACAGTTTTTTTTTCAAATATTAATTAATTAATTAAATTTTAATTAATTAATTTTAGTTTTGCATGGGAAACAAAATGGCGGCCATTGGTTATCGAAGGTCAATGAAAGTATTTTCAATAAGGGGTTACCATAGGGGGAACCCTGTTGTGTCGCCAAATTCCCATAAAATTCCATTGTAAACCTACTTGCTTATAGAAAATCAACAAATTGAGATATTTTAATGCAACAAAAACTAATATTAGCTTAATTGATTATATTAAATTTTTCTTTGGTGACCTAAGTGGGAATTGACTTTAAAAACAAAATTTTTATATTACTTGTTTATATATATATTTACTAGGGGGCTCGGCCCCCTACGAGCTACGCTCGCCAACCCCCGTCCAGACACCGCAGACTCTAAATGCACGCTAATTTGATCGGCTTTAAAATGATTTCGAAAGATTGAATTATAATTTAAAAAACAGTGGCGATCTCCCTATAAACGAATTTCTATTCATTTCTCTTTGATTGGGGAATTTTAATGCCAAATCCGCTGCGGTACTACTTGATTATCCTGTCGACCAATTTCGTCAAATTATATAAATCGCCAAACCACTCGCCAAATTATACAAATTGATATAATTTTTATTTTAAATAACGAAAGAACAAATAAATTCGTACAACATTAATAAAAACACAAATAAAACGTCGAAATAAAAATAACTTGATGATGTATACACGTGTAACAACATTTCAAGATAAGCTAATACAAAAGGAATTAAGTAAAGAGAGTCTTTGTCTCCTGATATTTTTTAACAAAGCGAAAAGAAAGTTCTTTTAAATGAGACATTTTAAATTAATTCTCAAAATATCAAATAAATGTCTAGCGCAATTTCTAAATTTAAACTTTTTTGCAATATTATTTTGTGTTCATTTTATGTAATAACTATAATGTGACGTAAGTATGACGTAATTTCTCCTAAGACTTCTAACGCATGTTAATGAATTTATTATTTTACAATATCCTTTCTCTTTTAAAATTCACGTGTATACTTTTTATGACGTAATTTTTAATAAGTTCCTGCTTTTTATACGTAATTATTTAATTCTAATTTGAAAGTTTTTTTTCCTGTTTATAATAGTCACGTGTAAATAAATTTTTAATTTGAAGCAAACATTATTGCTTGCGCTTTTTATACAGTTGGCAACAGTTTAAATTAGTACAATTTTCTGAAATCTGTAAAAAATATCTCTGGAAATGCTGAAAATTTGAATTTAAAATAGAAATAAAACCTGAAAAAATGAGTCAAAATAAAAAAATTAATGGAATCTGCACTCCGGCAAATTCTAACGCATAAAATGATCTAAAAATGATTATACTGCCATGTATAGTTTTTGCTGCTATAAAACTTTTTTAGTGGAACGATTTTGTCCAACTTTAGCATTAAATAACTCTTAAAATAATTCTTCGATTTGAAAACTGCCTGCATCAGCGTGTTTATCAAACATTTCTGTATAAAACCACCGATTTTCATATTTTTGTATGCATTATTTTTGTTAATATTAACGAAGAAAGGCCTCCGGTCACAAAAAAATCAAAACCGGCGGCGGCGGTGACAGCGGTAGTTACTTTTTTTTAGAATAGAGAGATTTATATATTTATATATCTTGTTCAAATTTCCAATCGTTAATAAAATACTTATTATTCATCCTATCAAGTTGAAATAATTTTTTTCTTTAACTTGTACTGGATGACAATTGATGTTAATACAGTTTTTTTCAAATATTAATTAATTAATTAAATTTTAGTTAATTAATTTTAGTTTTGCATGGGAAACAAAATGGCGGCCATTGGTCACTGAAGATCAATGAACGTATTTTCAATAAGGTGTTACCATAGGGGGGACCCTGTTCTGTCGCCAAGTTTCTCGCCAACTTGGCGATATATCGCCAAATTTGGCGGCCAAAATAAGTTGCCAAAATGACGCCAACTTGGCGATACCTCTAATATTTCGCCAAATTACCATAGACTTCCATATACTTCCATTCCATACTTCCATAGACTTCCATTGTAAACCTACTTGCTTATAGAAAATCAACAAATTGAGATATTTTATTGCAACAAAAACTAATATTAGCTTAAGGGATTATATTAAATTTTCTTTGATGACCTAAGTAGGAATTGACTTTAAAAGCAAAATTTTTATATTACTTGTTATTACAGTAGAACCTCGATTATCCGAAGTAATTGATACCGACCCTCTTTCGGAAAATCGAAATTTTCGGATAATCGAGAATGCTTCAATTTTAAGATTAAGGAGATATATATGTGCTATTTCTTATTATGTTAACGAGTGCTTAATAAAAATAAAGCACTAGCAAAATAGAAACAAGAATAAATTACCTGAATTCTAATTTTGAAATTAAGTACCTTTCACAAGGGTTTGAAACAATAATTTTGTTTGTCGCAGTTTCGATTGACTTTGCTTTGAAGCTCTATTTTTAATATTTTACACTAGTATCACAGTTTTTCTGCGGCTTCAGCTATTCCAGACCTTTTGCAAAGCGTTCAAAAGCTTCAGAATTGCTAATTTGTCTGTTATGTTCGTTCAACTCCGCAGCTTAGGGAACTCAAGTTAAATTCAAAGGAATTCTAAGAAAGGGGATGGAAAATATTTATATGTACTCGTGGTTCGAAAAGGATCGCTTGCACATAAGAAATATGATAGTAAAAAAAAAAGCTTTCAAAATGGATTTTGCACACAAGGAATCTGATAGTAAAAAAATAGAAGCTATAAAAATGGATTTCGGTTAACCGAGAGTTTCGGTTAAAAGAGTTTCGGATAAAAGAGGTTCTACTGTACTTATGTTACCAGTTTGTCAGGCATAATTACACATGTTCTCTTCATTGGGCAGTTATCCCTCTGTATTCATAAATGTAAGTAATAAACCATTTAACCTGATTTTCAAAATTGAAAATCTTAACTATCATTGAGATAGGTTGGTCTGTTTTTTAAAAATATGTTAAAATATTTTATATAAAAAAATAGTAGATTTAACACCTTAGATCGAGGCTAACGAAAAAGACAGGCTACCGCGGTGGGTCCGATTCTTCTTTTTTTTACAGACCGCTGGAGTCACGTGATGCTCGAATGCACCAATGAAGGTGCTCGAAAAGAGCATCACGTGACTCCAGCGGTTTGTAAAAAAAGAAAAATCGGACCCACCGCGGTAGCCTGTCTTTTTCGTTAGCCTCGTCCTAGATAATATGTCTTGTAGTTCGCTCAAGTGAAGATGCAATAGTTAAAGCGTAAAAGTTTTTGTATTGGTGAACGAAGTACAAGACATATTTCTAGGACAGCGGTTCCCAACCTATGGGTCGCAACCCACTTGTGCGTCAAGATTATGTTATAACCTCGTTGTGAGAGATAGAATCAGTCATGCAGTCGTTATTGCAACCATGGATCCCCGCTCTCGAGCTTGTGGATTAGAAATCCTTTTCAAGAAGAACATTTGAAAAGCCCAAAAACCCTCAAAATCTGAAGAAGTTTCCTTAATTGACTTTTCTTGCGATTTCTCTTTGAAGGCAATTTTCAAGGAAAAGTCCTTAATTTCCTTCTGAATGAATATTAGCCAGAAAGATCTAAATTTGCTTTGAGGTCCTTGATGTTGTCCAACACGACATACTTGTGTTTTTTCTACTTTTCTGTTATTGAAAAACAAGTACAGAAACAAACTGCGTGTAGAAAGTGACTTAAGGTTACAATTAACCAGTTTTAACCCTGATATATATGCTCTTATCGATATACATGCTCTTACCACCAGTGCCAGAAATCGCACTGATTGTAAAGTTATGATTTGATATTAAATAAACATATTTTGCATTATCTTTGTAATATGCGTGTTGTTTATATTATTATTCCAGTAACACACGTTGGGATTACCAGTTCTTCTTTTTGTTGATAGTGTATTCTTCGTACGAAAATTTGTCTTTTTCGTAGGATAGGATAGCCGATAGCTTATAGAGGTCATACAATAATTTCCATAGTGATATTATATATATCCAGATATTAGGTGGGTCTCGAGTTTTTTCTTACTTAAAGGTGCGTCGCATACCAATAAAGGTTGCAAACCGCTGTTCTAGAAAAAAAAATGGCCATATTTTTTTTTGGCAAAAAAAATTATGGCCATTTTTTTTCTTCCCATTCTGACCAGAATTTCTAACTTTTTACGACTGCTCATTCATCTTCAACTAACACTTCATTTATAATAGCTGTTTCATAATAATAGTAGCCATCAGTCCATCAGAAGAAAATGATCCATTCCAAAGGTATATTCCTTCATTTGGCGGCCCTTCGTTCTGGCACCCGGGGCACATGCCCTCTCTGCCCCCCCCTTAGTTTCGGCCCTGAATCATACCCACACATGCGCAGAAACTCTCCTTACACAATGCGGTCGGAATTAAGAAGCCGCAGGGATTTTATTTCGAGAAAAGAAATATGAATACAGACGAGGAGACATATAAGGGGCTATGCATATATAACGTTATCATTTTAGGGGGGAAGAGGGGTCTGGCATTTGATATCGTAAGATGTCTTCAGGGGAGGGAGGGTTGCCTTTTGATAGCGTTATCATTTTTGATTCAATCAAATTTTTCTTTTTTGAGTAACTTTTCCTTTACATCCAAATAGTCTGCTATCTTTTATTTATTATTATTTTTATATGTTTTTAATGAAAATACAAAGTTATTATTAAAGCCATTAAATGTTTATAAAATCATTTCAGTCCAAAATTTGCAGTACCCCAACGCTTGACATTCCTGTTTTTCTGCCATGTACGCATATAATTTGCTGATAGAGAAACCAGGAGCAAAATATGTTGGAAATGATACTTGCGTTTACCAGTAAAGAAAGAGAAATAATGTTATCAAACTGTTTTGTTGATAAGTTCTGCTTTTATCGTCCCCGGGCATGTGACAAGTGCAAGAAGACAATATTACTGTTGATTGTACTATGTAACAATAAGCTATTACTGAATACTTTTAAATAGTGACGAACTCTTTTAGAAGTTATTTGATACAAATTTGTTTCATGTATTGATATTTTATTGACTTCTTGAATCCATAAAATATTCGACTAATACTAAATGTATAATTATATGTGAATATCACTGCAAACGTATAAAAAGAAAGCAAAATAATGTAAAAATAAAAAAAGAATTTTTAGAAATTGATAACGATATCATCGGGGGGGGGGGGGGTGTCGAAAATGATAACGTATGATATCGTAAGGGGGGCAGGGGTTAAAAACTAGGAAAATGTTGATAACGTTATATATGCATAGCCCCTAACGGAGTGTGTATCAGTTGCTAATGAAGTAACTGAGTATGTAATTAAAAGATAGCGACTGTTTGTTTACACTGGCAGATTAATGTCTGGTTAAACTTCCGGCAAAGGAATAGAATTTTTGGCTTTGTTTATGACAAAAATTCTACATAAAATAAGGTGTTTAAATGAGGCAAAAGTTTCTATTCAAATTCAGTTGGGGAATTCTGACCAGGCGGTAATCATATTCAACGATGATGACAGGAGGCTTGCCTACGCTGTCACAATATTGCGAAACTGCTGAAAATGATTACCGTAGACTACAACTTCCACCAGTAAAAATGAATCAATGCAAAAACCCTTGACGGGTTAAAAGTTTCTGACGCAGCACATTATCTTATGCTCTAAGAATTTTAAATATGGAACTTAAAAATACTGATATCAAATTTTGAGTGACGTTATGCTATTTCTTAAAAAATATATTTGTATTTATTTCACCATTTTATTTTTGTTTTATTTATAATCGCATGTGCAAAAGTTATGTTCAACATGAAAAGCTGCATAAAATTTTATTCGCTGTTGCTTTATCATTTACATCTCTCATAAATTCAAAATATGTGTTTTAAAAGATATGATATAAAATTTAAGTGACGCCTTGATGTGACTTTAAAAGGTTTGTTTTTTAAAATTCAATTTAAATTATTTTTGACTTGGTTAAAATATTTTTTTTACATCTACACAATACTTTTAATTTTCCAATTCACTGTTAAATATATCACTTTCATTGAATCTATACTATGCATTGAAATGTATTTATTTCAATAAATTGATTTATCTTTTGTGTCACGCTATTCAAAATTGTGAGTAAGATTTATGTAAATGGTTTATTTGCGTCAAACTATCCTTTTTCATACATTTCATATAGTTTGGACACAATGACGCAAAGAAACCATTTACATAAATCTTACTCACAATTTTGAATAGCGTGACACAAAAGATAAATCAATTTATTGAAATAAATACATTTCAATGCATAGTATAGATTCAATGAAAGTGATATATTTAACAGTGAATTGGAAAATTAAAAGTATTGTGTAGATGTAAAAAAAAAAAATATTTTAACCAAGTCAAAAATAATTTAAATTGAATTTTAAAAAACAAACCTTTTAAAGTCACATCAAGGCGTCACTTAAATTTTATATCATATCTTTTAAAACACATATTTTGAATTTATGAGAGATGTAAATGATAAAGCAACAGCGAATAAAATTTTATGCAGCTTTTCATGTTGAACATAACTTTTGCACATGCGATTATAAATAAAACAAAAATAAAATGGTGAAATAAATACAAATATATTTTTTAAGAAATAGCATAACGTCACTCAAAATTTGATATCAGTATTTTTAAGTTCCATATTTAAAATTCTTAGAGCATAAGATAAAGTGCTGCGTCAGAAACTTTTAACCCGTCAAGGGTTTTTGCATTGATATCATTACTTTTTTGAGGTTAGTGATAAAATGATTAAAAAAAAGATACTTATGGAATTTAATGCAGATTTAATTTTTACTATTTTATTACAATTTTCCTTATAGCAGTTTGTATATAAAAACAACTGGGTATGTATAATCGCAGATCGCACAGAGGGTTTCATTTGATATTCCTTTAAAAACACTTTATCCTTAAATTAATAAATCCAAAATGTTAATTTATAATTATTAAATCCTTACATAGATGTAGCACCAATAGTTCTAATTTTCATGGGGCAGGAAACGTACTCTTTTAAACAAACCACCTTCCAATTGAAGTCATCAAAAACCAAGTTGAATAAGCCAGATCCCGTTGTGTTGTTTGACAAACAGCAGTCTCATGTCCCCTCCTTCCCCCCTTTTTCAAAATTTTTCAGACCAGTACCTAAGAATGGAACCGAAATAATTTTTTCTCTTCAGAAATTACGATAAAAAAATAGTATGCAGTACTCATAAATTTACTTTAATGCTATATAGGGTGATTATTAAGTTAATTATAACGTTTGGAATCTGTTGCATTGATGTCCGAAAGGTAGTTTCTGAGTTATGGAAGCTGGACCCATAAGGCGGCATAGAGGGGCGAAGCCCGCTAGTGTCTATCATAATTATATCTGCCATGTAGACTAATTGCGATATTTAATCAAAATAGCCCCCCTCCCTCCTCATCCCCGGAAATATAACAAATACAAAATGTGTCTTTATAAACCTATCGTCAAATAGGTTTTTATTTCTTTTTCCCTAAAAAAAAAACATGATTTTTATATCCGTAACGTAAATAGCGGACGAAGCCCGCTAGTTCCTATCATAATATATATTTTTAATAATTTTATATAGTCTATAATAAAAATCAGACTTAAAATAGTCTAGTTCCATGAGTACTTGTAGTGTCAGTTACATGCTACGATTTTTGGATACCAGTATTTTAGAACGGGAAAATGTGACTTATTTTATCGGAGATATCTCATTAATTGAATAAGGTGAAGCAAACTTTTTGAAAAAAAGGTGGCCAACAAGCATGGCAATTATCAGCTATGTGACTTTGTGCTAAAGTCCATTAATTTGATCTGCTTTAAAAAGATTACGGAAGATTGAATTATAGTAGAACCTGGATTAACCGAGCTTCGATTAATCGAGGTTTCTGTTAACCGAGCCGATAACAAAGTCTGATTTTTTTTTTTCCCTTTTGAATGAGCCTTAAAAATAACCACACTCTTTAGCTCGCTGTCCGTGCTATACAGGCCCTTCTGCCCCCAAAAGCCCTCAACTCCAAAGAAACATTGGACCCTGAGAAGTCAATAGCGAACAATGCTTTGTTTCCAGTGGCTGTGTGAACTTTCGTAAATTTTTCAATTTGCATTTTAAAATTTACTACTGGTAGTTGATTTTCTTTTTAAATTTGTTAAGCTGTGAAACAGAACTTTACATATATTTACATTTATTATTTAAAAAACGTTCTATATATTTTTTTAAAAGAGATGTTAAATTCGCAAGCACGGCGAGTTTTTACACACAGTTTCTATTAACCGAGATTTCCGATTCCGATTTACTAACAGTCCCAATTAACTCGGATAATCGAGGCTGCTCTGTATAATTAAAAAATCAATGGCGATCTTACTGTAAACGGGTTTCCCTTTTACTGAGGGATTTCAAAACCGAATCAGCTGATGTTAGTTGCTGTTTCCCTGCTTGATTAAATAAGATTAGTTAAACATTTGAAAATTACCAAATATAAAAGGAACTAAGTCAACAGAGTCTTTGCTTTATGGTATTTTTTAACAACGCTATAAGAAAATGATTTTAAATAAGATATTTTAAATGTAACGTTTTAAATCTGACATAATTTTCACCAAACTTTCCTTTCTCTTTGTAACATTCAACTGAAAATATTTTTATTATTAGGAAGATAATATTATTATTTGCGCTACCTTAAAATTAGCAACTATAGTTAAAAATATCATCTCGAAATTTGAAATAAATCTCTCATATAAATATATTTTTTAATTTACACTGTTTTGCAATATGTTTTGCAATATGTTTTGTAAACTGTTTTGGCCACTTTGGCCAATATGACGTAATTTCCTCCATTTACGACTTTTAACACATATCAATGAATTTATTATTTAAAAATTTTCTTTTTCTTTTAATATTCACGTGTAAATATAATTTTTATGACGTAATTTTCAATGTTTTCCTTCTTTTAATGCGTAATCATTTAATTCTAATTTGAAAATAATTGATTATTTTATAATTTTCTTTCATTTTAAGTAAGCATGTGTAAAAATAATTTTTATGACGTAATGTTTAATATTTTCCTGCTTTTAACACGTTATCATTTAATTCTAATTTAAAAGGATTTTTTTCTGTTTATAATAGTCACGTGTGAATAAATTTTTAATTTAAAGGATATATTATTCTTTGCGCTGTTTTAACATTTGGCAACAATTTAAAAGAACCTTTTCTAAAATATGTAAAAAATATCTCTGGAAATTCTGAAAATTTTAATTTAAAATTGAAATAAACCGTCAAAAAATTAGGCAAGTCAAGAATAATAAATGCACTCTGCAAACTTCGAGTTTCTATTGAATGATTAAATTGAATGAAAATGATTAAATTCCCATGTATATATTTTTTTTCCTATGAGACTTTTTTAATGAGACAATTTTATCCAGATTTAACATTAAATATCTCTTAAAATAATTCTTCGATTTAAAAACTGTCTACTTCAACATTTCTCAAACATTTCTCTATAATACTACGCAATTGCGTCAAAAGATGGCGACACCAGAATTCTGATATGCTTATTATGTAAACTGTAAATATTGCAAAGAATTGTCTCGGGGTTATCAAACTTCATTGATATTTATAAATAATACATTTCAACTAAATTATTTATTATAAAAGAATTATTACATCACAATAGCTTTTATGCAAGGAAAATAATAATTATAATAATAATAATATTATGGATGTCAGTGATTATATATTGATTGACCGTCATAATAATAAAAAATGATATTATAAAAAGAAGAGCTGAAATGAATTATTTTTTTACGTTTCTGATCGTGTGATTTATATTCAAATAATAATTATTAATATATATTTTTTGTAAAGTGATTGAAATTAAATATATTTATAAAATTTATGGTAATATTTTTATTGTTGAAAAATTGCCAAGAAATAATAATCATCAAACTGGCGTCATTATAATTGTAATTTTATTTAACTTAATAGCAATTAAAAAAATTACAAAGGAACTGAGAATAATGGTCAACTAGCAGACTTTAAAAAAAAAAAAAAAAACATTCACATGTGAAAACACGTACCAGCGAGTATCGAACTGCCTATCTTAAGGTCAGTAAACGATGGCCCTTAGCCACTCAGCCAGTGGGAAGACAAAAAATTTTTCCCCAAAAGTGGTTAAAAAGAAAGCGTGTGTATGAATACACTGTCATGCATTTTTGGTGAAATTTCCATAGAATGGCGAAGAAATATAGTCCGATTTTTCATGCGCATTATAAAACGAACAAGAGTCTTGCTGGAAACAAGTAAATTGTTATTTGGTTCATCTGAAACATATTTATTTGATTTTTAAAAAATCGCCCGTGTCATTTTCGAGAGAAAAAAAAATCGAATTATTTAACGAACGAGAGTTTTCCCAGAAAAAAGAAAAGTGTTATTCACCTCGCCTTAATCCCATTTATATTATGTATAAATTTAAAAATAATCGTTAGAACCGTTTTCGAGATTTTCAAATTAGGAACTTCCTCGATATTATACCAACGTTTTCACTTTAAAAATGGCTATTTAGATCTCAAAATATACTGCACGTAGAAATGCAAAAATTTCAGTATACGATTAGACTGCAGATATAAGACTGTTCTAGAAAATTCAGAACAATAAGACATATATCTGCTGAGTTATTAAAAGGCGGCTTTTCGCGTTTTCTTTGATGTCGAGTTAGCTGTATATATGAGTTCCGCCATCTACGAATTCTATGATACGATACGATTTTAACGATACGATACGATTTTAGGCTTAAGGCTGCGTCACTCGAAATACTACCGTCTTCCATGATAGACATTTTCCCCTTAATTATGACAGAAATTTTGCATGGATAAGGCATTAAAATTAGGGGAAATTCCTATTGAAATTCACTGCTGCATGTTTGCCTCGATGGTAATCAGGAACTACAGAACCGGTTAGAGTTGAAGCTTCACCATTTGAAGGATATGCCATTTCCGCTTGATTCATATTCCCATTATACCGAGCTGTAAGAGCATGGCTGCCACAAGTGACTATTTTTTATTTCTATCTCGCACCATTTTTTAAAAATATAAACTTTTCACATACACTTTGACGACATCTCCAAGAGAAATACACAACAAAATTTATTTTCTTAAAATAATGGTGCGAATAGAATTTAAAAATAATCATCTGTGGCAATCATGTAAGAGAGCTGTTCTGTTCCATTACCAATGCATTTGTGTGCATTTATTCATGTTATACGTTCACTGAATATTGTTTTTATTATATTAAAGACAAATATGGGTTAGTGAAGCCATTCTCCATCCTGCATTTACCAGTACTGCTGAAACATGTTGCAACAATCAGCTTTTAAGGGTGTATTCCGATCCAAACTGCTTATTTTCCGATTCATTTTAAAATTCATTTTTGCTCTCAAACGCATCAAACTGGGAAATTCTCTTATTTAGAAACTATATAATGTGCGTGCTTCTTACTTTTTTGATAAATGCAGAAAATGCTGTAAAAAACGCTGTCAAAGTTGGCGTTTTGAACCGAATTTTCCGAAGCGGGCGATCTGGGAATGAAAAAAATGGTCATACTGAGAAAATAATTGTTTAAAAATCAAATTCTAATTAATTGAGCTGAAAATGAAATCACACGGCATGTTAAACATGTCTTCAGAAATCACCCCAGCAAGTTTCATGTTTTTACTTTTAAAAATGAGTCTGAAAATGTCTCAGAAATTTTCGAGCTGTTGAGGGTGGAAAAATATTTTTTCGAATACACCCTTAATCGTGTCATTTAGGAATAGCCTAACTTATAAAATGTTTATTAGTACTATTATTATTAGCAAAATTTATTATTGGTAGTATTATTATTAGTAGTAAAAGGTTTATTAGTAGGATGTTTTATGGAACGATTTTCTGAACTATTTTTTTATTTGAGTATTCTGTTATATTTTCACATTAAATGGTTTTTATAATTGAAAAGATTTAATGAAAAAAAGTGAAATTCTTATGATAGAATTGGAAATTTTTAATTTCATTTACAAAAAAACAAGAAAATTTTAAATATATACTTCTCTTACAATTTGGAATTTTTCGCAACATCTTTTTTCTTTTACTTTTATTAGAACTGTGCACCATAACTGTAGGTACCAGATTTCCAAAATTTAATTAATTTAAGAAATGAAAAATAAAATGTCACCGATATATGTAAAAATTGTATATCAAATGTGGCAAATGAGGTTCATTCGTATTATACCTAGTTTTACTCAGATCTTGCTGCAATAGTTATTGCACTCTTCTACAAAAATGCACGAATACAAAATTTATTACGATTATAGATATTAAATTCAGTAATATGGACCAGACGACGACTATAGGTGCTGTGCATTTATATAATTACGGACTCACCTAAAAAGTAAGTAGAAATTATTTTCTTTAATATATATTTTTTAAATAAATTATTTATATTATTGTAAATCGGATTTTTAGCATAATAAAATACAACATAAAGAACGCCAATAAAAATTTCAAGTTAATTTAGAAATATATATTGAAATTTCATCATTTCCAGAATACTGATATAAGGAATAAATACAAACTGAGAAAAATGAATTTAAAATTTTTTATTTAAATTTTAATTTTGTTAAATTGTATGCATTGTAATTCTGAATCCATTAAAGGAAGATTCATTCATTAAAGAGCCTTTTTCACATAGTTATAATTATGTATATTTACGCAACGTCGACATTATACATCAGTCTAAATAAATTTTAAGAAAAAAATTGAAAAAAAATTATACAAATTATATTATATTATACAAATTATGCGCAAATGCGCATCGCGCTAATAATATAATTTCGTTGATTCCGTGATTTCAATATTTCCTACGAAAAAATACAATTTTATCTTTCTAAATGAATGTGAATAATATTCAATCATAATATGAATTTTCATAAAAGTGCAATAAAATTTCAAAATAATAAATGCATTTTTCTTGTTATCAGTCCCCGTTCAGAGAATCAAACTGAAATCACGAATATAAATTACAGTCTTTTATAATGATAAAATGTTTCGATAACTATTGTTGTATACGGACGAAAAGAAACAAAATAGATGGAAATATTTCCAATAGATTTATACTTTTTTCATGCTAAATTGAGCTCTTATAAAGCGCATTATAGCAAATCCATTAGGAAAAATAGGAAAGAAAAAAAATATTGCATTCTCGAAACTCTTGGAAAAATAAGTATAGTATATTTTTCATTCTCTATTTGTATTAGGGCTTTAAAAGAAATATTTAGAGAATCAGTATATTTAAATTATGTTTACATTTTCTTTACAACTTATGCGATTTTAATGAAGTGCAGGTATCACATGTATTATTCGTAAGCCTTATTTTCAAGGTAGTAAGGGATGTAGTAGACCGTATACATTTATATACGCCGCATACCATATGTTTTTTTTTTTTTTTTTTAAGAACACCGTTTACTGTCAGTTGCTCACGCAAATCTGTAGTGTATGCTCTCTTCTATACATTATCTGCATTTGCGTATATCTTCTGGTTATTTTACGACTACACCACTGTAAATAATTTATGCGATTTTATTTTGTTTGGAAATGCTCAAAATACAGGTTATTTCAAAATGAATGACTCATACTGTTGTTATACACTGCATGTGACTATTGTAGTAAATCACGTTTGGATATACTTATATTGAATTTATAGATGTTTAATTTGAACTAGAGTCCTGCATCTAGTTGGGTAACCCGTTTTTACCCGACCCCGATCCGACCCGCGGTTCGAGTTGGCACTATATTTTCCCTTTGCGGGTCGGTTTCAGGTCGGGTTGGCTTTCATTGTTTCGGGTTCGGGTCAGTTTCGGAAAGGCTTTTTGACTTTTGCGGGTCGGGTTCGGGTTGAACCGATATTTTAAAAGGATGTCCAAAATATTTTTTAAATTTAAAAGCATATATAAACCGCAGATCAAAGTTTCACAAAAACACAATGTGTGCCTGTCTGTTTAGTATAGTCTTAGAATTCCTTTCTGGAAGTTAATATAAACATATTTTCTCAACTACTGGTACGATAAGGATTTTAATGAATTCAGTAAAAAACCTACAGATGGCCGAAAGAATTCTTTTAATGTGAACCCGACCTGCAGAGAGAAAATTATATTCATTCCGAGCCGAAAAAAAAAACAAAATTCGGAATAACCTGACCCGATGTTTGAATCTAATCAACGATCCCAACGTGCTCAGAGGTTTTACTATCTTTGAATGTTAAAGAACATAGATTTGTTCATTCTTCTATGTAAAACATAAAAAATATATTAGAGATACAACTGTAGATTATTTTTCACAGTGGCATTAAAACGTGATTTTCTTTCTTTACATTGCGGGTTCGGCTCGGTTTGCGGGTTGAAATACCTCGGGTTCGGGGCGGGTTGTGGGTTGCCAAAAATGATTTTTGCGGGTTCGGGTCGGGTATAACCCGACCCGCGAAGGACTCTATTGCACTCCTCCAGCTTCATGTGTAACATCTGCAAGACTAACAAAGTTTATTGTTACATAGCCTACAGGGGTCGATACAGGTTCTTATTCTTGGGCCCATTTTGTGAAAAGTAAAAGTTATTTTTGTGAACTTTATGATATTTTTGGGAAAATTAACATTTTGTAACGAAGTTTGTTATCCAGTTACTCAAATTCAAACGAAGAATTTATTAACAAAAACTTCTTTAAATCCTCTTGCAAAAGTTTTTTTTTTCGTGACCTGGTTTTATTTACAAATTAAACATTTTAAAAGTTTTTATGAAAAAGAATGTTACGGAAGGGGCTTATTTTATTAAAAGGAATTTTGTGAAGATGCCTATTTTATTAAGTTCATTTTTGTGAAGGGGCGCTTTTATTAAATTCATTTTTTTGAATGGACCCTTTTATTAAATTTATTTTTGTGAATGGGCCCTTTTATTAAATTTATTTTTGTGAAGGGGCGCTTTTATTAAATTTATTTTTGTGAAGAGGCCTATTTTATTAAATAGATTCTTGTGAAAGGGCCTTAAATAGGCCTACCTTAAAGTTTTAAATTCTTTCGTGAACCACCTAATATATAAGTATGTACAGCCTTCAGTAAAATCTCTCCTAAGCAAAAGATTAATTTTGGCAAAAAGCATACTGACGGGATCAGTAATTATGAATACGAATGTGAATTTGAAATTAGCAAAACCTTTTACTACGTAAAAAAATACGTTTATTAATGACTGCAGCAGGAAAAATATAATTTAGGCTAAAGTCAGACGGGCGTCTTTTTGCACGCTTTTTTATTTACGTATTATCCCTTCGCAATGCTAGCGGCATTGTGTAGGGATAATACGTAAGTAAAAAAGCGTGCAAAAAGACGTCCGTCTGACATTAGCCTTAAAAATCACTACGTTTTTTGTCATTTTTAAGCACCTCAAGGGCAGAGATCGAGTCATGATAGATTTTGTTTCAAATTTTAGCCACAAGTGGCTGTCTATTCAAAATTTAATAAAGTAATAATAATAATAATAATATATAATATTATTTAATAATAAGAATATTGTCTTTTCAAAGAACTGTTTACGTACATATTTCTACGAAAGCTATATCTTTTATTACATTATTTTCACAGATAAAATTAATTATCTGTCTTTAAAGACAAAGCGGATCGTTCTGCGAACCCATGCTTTTGAAAGCTGTGATGAGCCAGAATATATTGCACATTCGATAGTAATGTCTTGATTCATCACTTATTTCATCACCGTTTTACGTACGAGTTTCATAGATGCGGTTTGATAAATCATCAACAGATACCACAGGTAGTACTGAAATTGCACCATCACAGTAAAAAAAATTGCATATTTATTTTAGATTTCAGATAAATAACGCTATTTTTAGGAACAATTTATTCCGAGCATTTCAGTGATCTTAAACAGTAAGTGTTTAGATATTCTAATAAAATAAAGTTAATAAATAAAAGTAAATAAAGTTAGTGAATATGGCTTGATAGTTACAAAATCATAGAAAAATATTTCATTTTGATTGATGGAAATAATTTTTGTGTTCTGAAAATAACATTTTTACTAATGGAACTATTGAACTTTTCCATAAAATGTGTGAATTTTATGCATGGCAATGCAATATATTTTTTTAAATATGACGTCAATTTCATTGGTGGAAGATTTCTTTTGATTGGCGACGTTTGATCAGTAAAATACAATTTTATGTTACAAAGAGATACTGTTTTACCTTAGCCTTTCATCTATGCATTCTTCTATCTTCAATAGAAGAAAGTATTTTAATCGAAGTTTTTTTGGGCTTCCGTTTTCTTCTTCTTTTTTTTTTCTTTTACAATCTACGACAGGATCTCTGATCAAAAATTCTTTTTGAAAAGATTGTTCACCAGGCAATATAATTCGATTTCTGATATAATTTTGTGAAGCATTACTGTTTTAAACAGAATAACTATGTTGTAAAAAATATTACTTTACGTTTTTAACTTTAATATTTCTTTTATGAAATATATAAGAATATTTTACTTCCGCCTTCCACTAAAGTAACGAAAGAAAAAGAAATCTTTTATGTTCATTGAAATAATATATTTTAAAAGCAATTGTTTATTCTAAAATTATCTATCGTTTCACAATAAACTTCATGGTAGTTAGTTATATTCTGTATGTACTATTCTAATGCATAAAAAAAATAAAACTAAACATAATTTTTTACATTATTTACGATAAGTTCTTTACTATAAACAATATACATTAACAAACTTTATTTAAATGGGGAATAAGTTCGTTGTGTGTTATTAATTTAACATACATTGCTGGTTTCTTTTATTTTGAATTATAAAAAATAGCCTAGTAAAAATTGGCCCGTGAATGTTACTGAGTCTGATTTTTTATAGAATACGGAAAAGAACTAGAGAAAGTATTTTTTTTAATACCCAATTATTGTCGTTTTCAATATAGTGGTTTTTTCTAAAAGAAAAATTCAAAATGTCATACAATGATACCGCAATTTAGTCTTATTAATAATAATACCCAGTAATAAGGTAAAGTAATAATTGTACTTTTCATAATAATGTATTTATATATATACTAGGGGGCTCTGCCCCCGGCAAGCTACGCTCGACAACCCCCGTTAAGACACCTCAGAATCTAAAAACACGCTAATCTGATCGGTTTAAAAAATATTATAGAAGATTGAATTACACTGAAATAAAAAAGAAAAATGCCCAGCTAAACTGATGGCATTGAGCTCACAGGCTATTCGCACTAATTGTATATCATACTCTTATTTTAAAGAATAATGCCCCTCAAAAAAATAAGTGAAGGGGAATTAGCCCCCGTTTCACCCTTTATACTTAACCAGTGAACCTCCAAATCTAATCAGGGAAGCTCCTTATCATAATAAACCGGTATACCAAATTTGGAGCAAATCGAATAATCCTGCAAAAAAACCCATTTATCTAAATTAAGAGGGTGGACTACCCCCCCCCCCCCTTTATCCTTAACCAATGAATCCCCAAAACGAATCAGGGAAGCTCCTTAACATAATAAACAGGTATACCAAATTTGGAGCAAAGCCAATAATTCTGCATGAAAAAACCGTTTATATAAATTAATAGGGGGGGGGGGGGGGGTGGCCAAGCCACCCTTCCCCCTTTATCCTTAACCAATGAACCCACAAAACTAAACAGGGAAGTTCCTTAACATAATAAACCGGTATACAAACTTCGGAGCAAATCGAATCATTCTGCATGAAAAACCCATTTATCTAATTTAAGAGGGGCGGGCTAACCTCCCTTTTCCCCCTTTATCCTTAACCAATGAACCCCCAAAACTAATCAGGGAAGTTCCTTAACCTAATAAACCGGTATACCAAATTCGGAGCAAATCGAATCATTCTGCATGAAAAACCCATTTATCTGAATTAAGGGGGTGGACTAGCCCCCCTTTTCCCCCTTTATTCTTAACCAATGAACCCCCAAAACTAATCAGGGAAGTTCCTTAACCTAATTAACCGGTATACCAAATTCGGAGCAAATCGAATCATTCTGCATGAAAAACCCATTTATCTGAATAAAAAGGGGTGGACTAACCCTCCTTTTCCCCCTTTATCCTTAACCAATGAACCCCCAAAACTAATCAGGGAAGTTCCTTAACATAATAAACCGGTATACGAAATACGGGGCAAATCGAATCATTCTGCATGAAAAACCCATTTATCTGAATAAAAAGGGGTGGGCTAACCCCCCTTTTCCCCCTTTATCCTTAACCAATGAACCCCCAAAACTAATCAGGGAAGTTCCTTAACATATAAAACCGGTATACAAAATACGGAGCAAATCGAATGATTCTGCATGAAAAACTCATTTATCTGAATTAAAGGGGGTGGACTAACCCCATTTTCCCCCCCTTTATCCTTAACCAATGAACTCCCAAAACTAATCAGGGAAGTCCCTTAACATAATAAACCGGTATACCAAATTCGGGGCAAATCGAATGATTCTTCGTGAAAAACCCAATTACCTGAATTAAGGGGGTGGACTAATCCTCCTTTCCCCCCTTTATCCTTAACCAATGAACCTCCAAAACTAATCAGGGAAGTTCCTTAACATAATAAACCGGTATACCAAATTCGGGGCAAATCGAATGATTCTGCATGAAAAACCCATTTATCTGAATTAAAGGGGGTGGACTAACCCCGTTTTCCCCCCCTTTATCCTTAACCAATGAACTCCCAAAACTAATCAGGGAAGTTCCATAAGATAATAAACCGGTATACAAAATACGGAGCAAATCGAATGATTCTGCATGAAAAACTCATTTATCTGAATTAAAGGGGGTGGACTAACCCCGTTTTCCCCCCTTTATCCTTAACCAATGAACTCCCAAAACTAATCAGGGAAGTTCCATAAGATAATAAACCGGTATACTAAATTCGGGGCAAATCGAATGATTCTGCATGAAAAACCCAATTATCTGAATTAAGGGGGTGGACTAAACCCCCTTTTCCCCCTTTATCCTTAACCAATGAACCTCCAAAACTAATCAGGGAAGTTCCTTAACATAATAAACCGGTATACCAATTTCGAGGCAAATCGAAGGATTCTGCATGAAAAACCCAATTATCTGAATTAAGGGGGTGGACTAACCCCATTTTCCCCCTTTATCCTTAACCAATGAAAATCCAAAACTAATCAGGGAAGTTCCTTAACATAATAAACCGGTATACCAAATTCGGGGCAAATCGAATGATTCTGCATGAAAAACCCAATTATCTGAATTAAGGGGGTGGACTAACCCTCCTTTTCCCCCTTTATCCTTAACCAATGAACCTCCAAAACTAATCAGGGAAGTTCCTTAACATAATAAACCGGTATACCAAATTCGGAGAAAATCGAATCATTCTGCATGAAAAACCCATTTATCTGAATTATGGGGTTGGACTAACCCCGTTTTTCCCCCCTTTATCCTTAACCAATGAACTCCCAAAACTAATCAGGGAAGCGCCTTAACCTAATAAACTGGTATACCAAATTCGGAGCAAATCGAATCATTCTGCATGAAAAACCCATTTATCTGAATAAAAAGGGGTGGACTAACCCTCCTTTTCCCCCTTTATCCTTAACCAATGAACCCCCAAAACTAATCAGGGAAGTTCCTTAACATAATAAACCGGTATACAAAATACATAGCAAATCGAATGATTCTGCATGAAAAACTCATTTATCTGAATTAAAGGGGTCGACTAACCCCATTTTCCCCCTTTATCCTTAACCAATGAACCCCCCAAACTAATCAGGGAAGTTCCTTAACATAATAAACCGGTATACCAAATACGGAGCAAATTGAATGATTCTGCATGAAAAACCCATTTATCTGAATTAAGGGACTTGGACTCATCCCGTTTTTCCCCCTTTATCCTTAACCAATGAACTCCCAAATCTAATCAGGGAAGTTCCTTAACATAATAAACCGGTATACCAAATTCGGGGCAAATCGAATGATTCTGCATGAAAAACCCAATTATCTGAATTAAGGGGGTGGACTAACCCCCTTTTCCCCCTTTATCCTTAACCAATGAACCTCCAAAACTAATCAGGGAAGTTCCTTAACATAATAAACCGGTATACCAAATTCGGAGCAAATCGAATCATTCTGCATGAAAAACCCATTCATCTAATTTAAGAGGGGCGGGCTAACCTCCCTTTTCCCCCTTTATCCTTAACCAATGAACCCCCAAAACTAATCAGGGAAGTTCCTTAACCTAATAAACCGATATACCAAATTCGGAGCAAATCGAATCATTCTGCATGAAAAACCCATTTATCTGAATTAAGGGGGTAGACTAGCCCCCCTTTTCCCCCTTTATTCTTAACCAATGAACCCCCAAAACTAATCAGGGAAGTTCCTTAGCCTAATTAACCGGTATACCAAATTCGGAGCAAATCGAATCATTCTGCATGAAAAACCCATTTATCTGAATAAAAAGGGGTGGGCTAACCCCCCTTTTCCCCCTTTATCCTTAACCAATGAACCCCCAAAACTAATCAGGGAAGTTCCTTAACATAATAAACCGGTATACAAAATACATAGCAAATCGAATGATTCTGCATGAAAAACTCATTTATCTGAATTAAAGGGGTCGACTAACCCCATTTTCCCCCTTTATCCTTAACCAATGAACTCCCAAAACTAATCAGGGAAGTCCCTTAACATAATAAACCGGTATACCAAATTCGGGGCAAATCGAATGATTCTGCATGAAAAACCCAATTATCTGAATTAAGGGGGTGGACTAACCCCCTTTTTCCCCCTTTATCCTTAACCAATGAACCTCCAAAACTAATCAGGGAAGATCCTTAACATAATAAACCGGTATATCAAATTCCGAGCAAATCGAATGATTCTTCGTGAAAAACCCAATTACCTGAATTAAGGGGGTGGACTAACCCTCCTTTTCCCCCTTTATCCTTAACCAATGAACTCCCAAAACTAATCAGGGAAGTTCCTTAACATAATAAACCGGTATACTAAATTCAGGGCAAATCGAATGATACTGCATGAAAAACCGAATTATCTGAATTAAGGTGGGTGGACTAACCCCCTTTTTCCCCCTTTATCCTTAACCAATGAACCTCCAAAACTAATCAGGGAAGTTCCTTAACATAATAAACTGGTATACCAATTTCGGGGCAAATTGAATGATTCTGCATGAAAAACCCAATTATCTGAATTAAGGGTGTGGACTAACCCTCCTTTTCCCCCTTTATCCTTAACCAATGAACCTCCAAAACTAATCAGGGAAGTTCCTTAACATAATAAACCGGTATACCAAATTCGGAGAAAATCGAATCATTCTGCATGAAAATTCCATTTATCTGAATTAAGGGGTTGGACTAACCCCGTTTTTCCCCCTTTATCCTTAACCAATGAACTCCCAAAACTAATCAGGGAAGCGCCTTAACCTAATGAACTGGTATACCAAATTCGGAGCAAATCGAATCATTCTGCATGAAAAACCCATTTATCTTAATAAAAAGGGGTGGACTACCCTCCCCCTTTTCCCCCTTTATCCTTAACCAATGAACCCCCAAAACTAATCAGGGAAGTTCCTTAACATAATAAACCGGTATACCAAATACGGAGCAAATTGAATGATTCTGCATGAAAAACCCATTTATCTGAATTAAGGGGGGGTGGACTAATCCCGTTTTTCCCCCTTTATCCTTAACCAATGAACTCCCAAATCTAATCAGGGAAGTTCCTTAACATAATAAACCGGTATACCAAATTCGGGGCAAATCGAATGATTCTGCATGAAAAACCCAATTATCTGAATTAAGGGGGTGGACTAACCCTCCTTTTCCCCCTTTATCCTTAACCAATGAACCTCCAAAACTAATCAGGGAAGTTCCTTAACATAATAAACCGGTATACAAAATTCGGAGAAAATCGAATCATTCTGCATGAAAATTCCATTTATCTGAATTAAGGGGTTGGACTAACCCCGTTTTTCCCCCTTTATCCTTAACCAATGAACTCCCAAAACTATTCAGGGAAGCGCCTTAACCTAATAAACTGGTATACCAAATTCGGAGCAAATCGAATCATTCTGCATGAAAAACCCATTTATCTTAATAAAAAGGGGTGGACTACCCCCCCCCCTTTTCCCCCTTTATCCTTAACCAATGAACCCCCAAAACTAATCAGGGAAGTTCCTTAACATAATAAACCGGTATAACAAATACGGAGCAAATTGAATGATTCTGCATGAAAAACCCATTTATCTGAATTAAGGGGGGTGGACTAATCCCGTTTTTCCCCCTTTATCCTTAACCAATGAACTCCCAAATCTAATCAGCGAAGTTCCTTAACATAATAAACCGGTATACCAAATTCGGGGCAAATCGAATGATTCTGCATGAAAAACCCAATTATCTGAATTAAGGGGGTGGACTAACCCTCCTTTTCCCCCTTTATCCTTAACCAATGAACCTCCAAAACTAATCAGGGAAGTTCCTTAACATAATAAACCGGTATACCAAATTCGGAGAAAATCGAATCATTCTGCATGAAAATTCCATTTATCTGAATTAAGGGGTTGGACTAACCCCGTTTTTCCCCCCTTTATCCTTAACCAATGAACTCCCAAAACTAATCAGGGAAGCGCCTTAACCTAATAAACTGGTATACCAAATTCGGAGCAAATCGAATCATTCTGCATGAAAAACCCATTTATCTTAATAAAAAGGGGTGGACTACCCCCCCCCCTTTTCCCCCTTTATCCTTAACCAATGAACCCCCAAAACTAATCAGGGAAGTTCCTTAACATAATAAACCGGTATACCAAATACGGAGCAAATTGAATGATTCTGCATGAAAAACCCATTTATCTGAATTAAGGGGGGTGGACTAATTCCGTTTTTCCCCCTTTATGCTTAACCAATGAACTCCCAAATCTAATCAGGGAAGTTCCTTAACATAATAAACCGGTATACCAAATTCGGAGAAAATCGAATAATTCTGCATGAAAAACCCATTTATCTGAATTAAGGGGTTGGACTAACCCCGTTTTTCCACCTTTATCCTTAACAAATGAACTCCCAAAACTAATCAGGGAAGCGCCTTCTCACAATGAACCTAGGAAAAAATTTTGAAGCAAATCGGATGTTTCTATCAAGAGTTATCGCGTTACGTACATACATACGTACGTACGTACATACATACATACATACATACAGAGTGGGCGGGCACATTAGCTCTCAGGCTTTGATAGCCTGTGAGCTAAAAAGCTGTGCAGATCTCCCTGTAAACGGGTTTCAATTCAATTTCCTTTGATTTCAAAAATTTAAGGCCGAATCATTTGCTGTTAAGACATCCAATGGTTGTTTTCGTGTTTGATTAAAGAGGATCAGTTAAACGTTTGAAAAGAAGCTAAAATAAAAGGAATTAAGTGTACAGAGTCTTTGTCTCCCGGTATTTTAAAGCAGTTTCTATAACAATAGCCTAAGTCATGTGATTATCATCAACAGTTCCGGGCGAACCACTTCGCTTTTTATATTCCTGATGCCATTTTGGCACTTTAATATTAGCCAGGTACAGGTGATAAGTCGCCAAATATTATTCTATCGCCATCATTTCATCTATATTATAATAGTCGAATTCATGTAACTGCCATAAATAAATACGCTTTGATCTCTTCGCTTTTGATACGAAAGTTTGGCCCAGATATCATATACGGCCCCATATAGGCGCGATTTTTTTTCGACGCTAATTTGGGGAAAACATCAACAGCATAAACAACAACATCCGGCTTATCAAATCAAACAAAATAAGGATATTATGGCGCCAGTTAAGTACCCGTTGCGTATATGACATTGGCGTCAGAAAAAAATAGCCCCAATATGGGACCGTATGTGGCATCTGTGCCGAAAGTTCTCCATTTCGATTTAAAAAAAGCTATTTTTTTTTTTCGAATAATACTACATAAAAACATTGTTGCAAAGAATTCTGGGTGCTGTTACGCTAGCTGGGTGCAAATCTCGCCAATAACTATTTTTCAACTCGCCAGTTAGCATTTTTTTTTTTTTTTTCGAGTGGTAAATTAAAACATTGCTTTGAAGTTCAAATTAAATGTCATTGTTTGTTACATCATTTAATATTTGGCCAGATGTCATATATGCACCCGGTTTGGCGTGATGTTTTTACGAAAATTTGGCGAAATCCTCGTTTTCGAATACCAGTTACATATGTATTTTTGGTACTAATTAGTTATCCCGTCGACCAAGAATCTATCACCAAACTATAAGATTAAATGCCAATAATGGTTGATCGTGAATGTCATATTCACTTGACTTTAAGGAAGTTACACGTTTTACGTCATCAAGTGATTTTTATTTCAACGTTTTATTTGTATATTTATTAATGTTATACTATTTTCTTTGTTCTTCTGTTATTTAAAATAAAAATTATGTCAATTTGAATAATTTGGCGAGTTGTATGGCGATTTATATAATTTGGCGAAATGGGTCGATGGAATAACGAAGTAGTACCGTATTTTTTAATTATTTTCTATTATTTTTTATTTTTAAATGAAAATAACCAAAAAATAATTAACTATAGAACAAAACAATTTATGTATTAATTGAATAACAAACATACGACTTGTGTGCTTGACATGAGAGTCCGCTTATAAGTCGGAGACAAGATAGCACAAGAAAATATTACAACACAAGAGAAACACACTCTGGGAGTTCCACACAAAGTGTGTGTGTAATGGAATCAGCGGGAATCGAACTTACAAACTCTTATACACAAGCGATTAGCTGACTGGTGCTTTCACCACTCAGCCGCAGAGCCTCACAATTTATGTAATTTAAAAAAAGAAAATAAAGTAAATAAACATTTATTATTAAATAAACAACAATAGCCGGGTTACCATGTCAACCAAAATAATGCCATTTTGGAGCCAATTAGGTACCCCGGAGCGTATATGACATCTGTGCCTAATATTTTTCTTTTCATTTCGTTTAAAAAAAATAAAGAAGTGAAAGCCATTCATTTTAAATGTTGTATTAAATAAATTGTTTGTATTAATTGTTTGTATTAAATAAAATGAAAATGGAATACAAATTGAATTATGAATAAAAGTAACATGATACATTTCTTAGCATACATTTAAGGGAGGCCAAACTTCTCGCCAAAATAGTTTAAAATAGTAACCTTTTCTAAAATCTGAAAAAAAAATATATCTTTTTGATTAATATTTGAGTTGCCATCATTAGAAAAATGTATATAAAATTAGAAAAGAAATTAATATTTCGAAAACTAATTCGAATTTAAAAATTCTAATACCAGTTTTGTAATCTGCGGATCAATATTGATTTTTGGTGTTAATTTCATCGCAAAGTATTCCATGTTTTAGGAGAAATCGCCATGAAACATAATCAGTTGCTTAATCAGTGGATTCATACTTCCGTTTCATACTTCCGTTTCATAAATTCGTTTCATTAGGATTTTATATATATAGGGTAGATATTTTTATTAACAATAAGTTATTTTATATGTAAAATAAACATAAATTGAACCAGAAAAAGTATTGAATGAAGTATATTTGTTGCTTGTATGCCGTTTTTAAATCTTTTGATCAATAAAATTTCTGATTTTTTTTGCAAGGGAAAACTAAAAGATTGGAAGAAATTGAAGTTAATGTGTATGTTATCACGTGCTCATAAAAAAGTCGCAACGCGTATTACCAGAGATCTTTGGAAATGTATCACTTTTTCGAAACCACCAGAATCTTTCCTATCGGGAACTTTTCTACAAAATGGTGTCATTTCTCGAAATTTATCTCGAAATTATATAATATTATATAATATTATTATATATAAAATTATATAATATTATCGAAATAAATTTAGTTTTATTCCATTCATGAATTTTATTTACCGAAAATAAGAAAGTTATTTCATGGCCTTCCTTTGTATAGTAAAAACATCATGTATTCAATCTTCAAGTATTCGTATTCAAACTTCAAAATATACAAATTTTGAGTTTAACGTCAAAAACGACGCTTTAGCGGCAGCGAATGAAATTTGTTTTTCATCTTACTGAAAGACAAAGAGGAAAACAATAATCGACATTCAGTAGGTGCTTTGTATCGATGATTGCGATGTCTCAACGAAGTCATTTAACTGAATCAGAAGCTTGGAGAGTTGCTGGTTGGTTAGAGGGGGGCAAACACAAGCCGAAGTAGCAGAAGCCACTTGAGTCTCACAATGTGTGATTTCGCGGATTTGAAACCGTTTTGGGGAGACTGGACATGCAAACTGAAGACCAGGGCAAGGTCGTAGATGTAGAACAACGCCAAATAAAGGTCGATATGTAACGCTAACGACTCGGACACACGTAAATATGGATGTCATTCTTCTTCAACAACACATTCGCTGGCTGCTTGCGCCAAAGTTTTATGTCAAACTGTTCGAAACAGTGTCGACGCTGTAGGTCTTTATACTCGGTAATCAATGGTATGTGTTACGTTAACAGTACCGTGGTGCCCGCAGAGATTGGGCAACTGAGCATGTGAACTGTAGGATAAATGAATGACGCGCTATTCTTTTCTCTGGCGAGCCCATTTCTCTGTTCATTCTGATAATAGGCGTATTTTCATCTGGAGGGAAAGTGGCACTAGAAACAAGCCTGCGTTCGTGCAAGGAAGTGTAAGATTTGTCGGCGGGGGGGTGGGGGTTATGGTCTATGCTGCATCTCTATTGATGAACGCACCGACTTCCACATCAATGGACGACAATTGCTAGCCACATAATGCTGACATGGTGGATGGTTTTCGTTTCGAGGAAGGAAGGATACGACTGGAATGACCAGCGTGTTCTGTTGACATGAACCCAATAGAGCATTTTTGAGACATTCTAAGCAGACGAGTTGCTGGCCGCCTACTACCCCTACATTCTCTCCAAGAACTGGAAAGAACTCTTGTGGAGAAGTGGGACAGAATACCCCAGCTCTTCATTAATAGTCTCATTGACTCCATGCCTCAAAGGCGTTCAACATTGCTGTCCGTCTGGGAAGACTATAACCCCTACTAAAAACGATTTTGTTTGAAGAAAACACATTTTTTATTCGTTTTTTTACATATGCATATATTGTGTTTTTTTTTTTCCTTTTGTTCCCAAATGCTCAATTAAATGCATTTTTTTCCAACGTGTAGTTTTTTTCTCATATAGCCTACCATGTCTGTCGATCATGTGTCAATCATCTAAAGAATTCCCCAGCTGCAAGATCCATCCACATCCCCAATATCCTTTAATTGTTTTGAGCAGTGTAATGACGTATACTAATTAATTCTACGCCTAAATTTTACTTAGGGGGTCGTATTCATATAGAAACTGTAACAAACTTTCAAATATTCAGTATAAACTATTGTTGATATCATATTTAGATTTTTCAGTAAATTTTACTTTTTTTACTAAGCAAGAAGTTATTTAGACAAGTATTTTAGGAAATATGTGGGTTAAAAATTTGAAACTTGTAATGTTAAATTCATTTTTAGTCTTTTCAAAACAGATTTCAATGTTTGCAAAGTTTTAAGTATAACTCAAAAATTACTTGACAGAATGAGCTGCAATTTTGAATTCCTACTTTTAAAGCTTCGGGAAATCTATTTCTACTGAGACATTTTTTTGCAACAATCAGGATTCCCTTAGGCCACTTGACATGGAATGACCAATTTATTTCATATACTTTTCTGTTATACTTTCCTTACTGCAGTGTTTTCATTCCATGAGGACTTCTAAAGACATTTTTAGAGTCAATTTGTACGGCAGATATAGTTGCGAATCTCACACAAAGTAGATGCTTTATATGTTTTGAACCTTGCATTACTCACCTTTTACAAAAGAGGCCCAAAATGAAACGAAAGTTTTCTTGTCAATTAAATAATTTTTTTTTTCAGTGTTACAAATGGTAATTAAATAAAAAGTGTTTCGTTTGAGATATGAGCTTCTGAAAATGGGGTTATATCTCTGTTTTTTTTAAAAAAGGTGATTTCAAAGATTAAAAAAAAAAAATAATGAATATTTAAGCATGGGAGAAACAACTTCAGCAGCTCTATAACATCTTCATAGATATTTAATCGGTGTAGTGACAAATTTTTAAAGTAATATTTTCAGCAGTTACTGCTTGTTAATTAAGGGTAAATTCATCGCAAAAGGTCGTATGGCTTATTTTGAGGCCAAGTAGCGACGAAGAGACTACTCTTTAATATTGCAATTCTGGTCTGTAATACTGCAATACGTTTTTTGCACTTTAATACTGCAATTATATTTTTAGCACGAAACGTTTTATTATATTACCTATTTTCAATAAGAAAGTTTCTTGTATCACGAGCCATAAGATGACAAACTTGGTGATTTGATCGTTTATCTGAGACTGTGAACTAGCGAATTTTACAAAAGAACCTCTGGTGACCCAACTATACTACTTCTGACTCTGACAGTTTGCAGATATACATCTTCGGCATATATCCATGTCCTATAGCAATTACAAAAATGAAAAGGCTTGACCAGGATCCTCTAGTTCAACTGAATTGGAATGACCGAATAATAAGCGCATTTTAAAACTCAAAGTTTATTAAAACAAATATGTTAAATAAAAGATACATTTGCTCTCTTTCACTAAACATTGACAATTAATTACCAATTATTACAACTCTGTCAGTTTCTCCTTAAACATATTCTTCTACCAAAGGAACGTGTTTAGATATATTTTTTTTAAATGTTATTTGAGAATTAATTAAAAGTCGTAAAGATGTGGGTAATTAAATGTTTTCTCACTCGATTATGGTAAAATTTAAATGATTGCAATATTTAGAAGAGAAATTATGAGCGATAAAACATGAAGCTATTGCTACCTTCATTAACACATCGGCGTACTGAATACTTTTAAGGGCCCATTTCGAATATTAAGAAGTCTAGACATTTCAGATTACGACATCGAAGTTACGGACTAAAATAAATATACTTTGTCACATCTTGCATTTGGTAATATTCATGCTTAAATTGTTTTAATGCTTCTCCCGTGAAATTTTTAACTCAGCCTTTTTCTAACAAAAGAAAGAAAAGAGTTTGTACGTTTATTTAAATAAAATATTTTGAAAAAGGTTCTTTTTTTTTTTCAAAATGTTATTAATAAAAAAAAATGCCACGAGATAATCATGCTCTTTATACATTCAATGGTATAATACATACCAAATTAGATAATGGTCATTATCACATTTTGTAAAGTCAATATTTTACGATAAAAAATACACATAAAAAATCATTCGTTTAAAAAAAAAGAGTTCTTTGCGTAGAATTAGATTAACGTGAATAAAAAATGCTCTTAAAAAATCATCAAAATAATCTATTAAAACCTATTGGCCGGTGAATGTTATTGAATCGGATTTTTTTTTTCTAGTAAACAAACTAAAATGAAAAAAAAATTAAAAAGAGAAAAAATAAGAAAAAAAATAAATATTTTTTTACAAGTAAACTTCTGTTATAATAATACTGATGTAGTTTTTACGGATTATACCTGAATCTCAAACAGTTGCAATGCGTTTTTTAATTATTGATAAATGAAAAATAACGGCTACGTGTTTTTATACTGGATTTAATATAAAGTATAAAGAAAAGATTAAATGGTCAATAGAAGATTTTTTTTCCAAATGTAGAAGTGCACTGATTATTCTTTACTCTGTTATTTTACACCCAATATATTTTTTAAATAAAACAAAGCAAAATTTAATAGTAAAAATGTTTCAATTTTTTTCTGAAAACTGATGAAATTCACCTGTCTTTACCATTAATCATCGTAATTTTCATAAACAGTTGTGGAAAATTGATACATTAGACTCCCTCAAATCCGCAACCATAAAATCCACAAACACCTAAAATCCGCACATCATCACAGATGTAAACAATGAAACTTTCAGTTCAGATGTAAGGACCAAATTGCAGAATTTTTTAGTTTATATCATTCTGTATGTATTTCAATATGTAATTCTCGATAATGTGACAGAGCTGATAGTTTTTCATGCAGGAAGTATAAATTTATTTTTGTAAAAAATCAAGATATTGCTGATATCACTGGTATTACAATCTTTGACCAAATAGATTTATGTATTAATCAAGTTCCTTTGGTTATTAATAACGGCTAAACTGAAATAAAACTTCCTTACTTTATTATTTTGATATGAATTAATAGGGTACCTTTATAGGAAAGTTTCATTGTTGAGATGTCGTCATTTAAGAAACTCGACAAATAAAATCGGCAATCTAATGATTCATATGCCTTCATTTGTTTATAATATGAATATAGATACTTCAAATATAGTTTATTATATCTCCATGTTTCATCATAAATCCTTCATTTATATTTCTCCCAAAATACCATGTATTTTAATTACAATTGTTTTCAGTTGTTATGGAAAAATGGCAACAAAAAGATATAATTACCATTTGCCAAATATTTTTACTTTACTTTCTACTGAAATGGAGTGCTTGAGTTGCCAATAAAAAATAAAAGGTGCTGAAACTTACAAAAAGAAAATAATAATATTTCAAAAATAAATTGAGATGCAGTTTTCAAACAGATTGCATTTAAAAGTACTTTTTTCCCCCAATGCGACGGTATAAAAATTGAAAATGAACGATGCTTAGAAGTTAAAAAAAATTCAGTAGAGTATTTAACAGTAAAATTACATCTGATTTGTTTTAAGGCTGGCTTATACAACGGAAAGTTATTTTATGGAGACGACACTTTAATAGCTGGCAGAAAGAAATAGCATACCGAGCACTGTAAAAAAAAAAAAAAAAAAAAAGAAAAAGAAACGGACTAAAAAACGGAAATACTACTGGCAATCTACACTGTTAAAAATTTGCAGCATTCTGGCAGGTCATTTGACCGTTTTTTTTTCGAAAACGGTTACACAACCGTTAATTTACAACTATTCTGACCATATTATTGGCCATTTTATGGTCAGAATATAGTTAAATTATGGTTATTAAACCGTTTTTTTCAAAAAACGGTCGAATGACCTACCAGAATGCTGCAAAATTTTTAACAGTGTAGACGCCAGTACTATTTCCGTTTTTTTACGGGAATTTTTAACCATAAATTACAGAAAATTTTCCGTTTTCAATCAGAAAAACGGAAAATTTTCTGCAATTTATGGGTAAAAATTCCCGTAAAAAAAACGGAAATAGTACTGGCGTCTAGATTGCCAGTAGTATTTCAGTTTTTTTTACAGTGAAGGCTGAAAAACAAGAAATACGATTATAGTAATATCTCGTTACCAGGAACCTTTGGGGAGCACTGATTAAATTCGCTGTACTGAAAGATAAATTGAATACTTTTATAATGAAATTGGATAATGGAAAATTTTTAAACAATCCAAATTATATTCGTTAAATTGAAAATTTCGTTAAACTGAAATTCGTTGTGACGAGATTCTACTGATTTGTTTTGGCGACCTCTTATCTAATATAAATAATAATCTTTGTAAAAAAAAATATCGACGAATGAATGATATTTAAATAAAAAGATATAAACCGAGCACAGAAAATTGTATTAACATATTTCAGTAAAATTGATCAAACGATGACATACTGCGTCATAAAATCGATTTGTTTATTCAAATATTTTTTAATAAATCTTCGTCAAAAATTTAATTATTATTTTTCTGCGTGTTATTATACGCTATAGAGAAATATTTTATTTTTTACCCTATTTCTGTTGTAAAGAGAATGTCGAACTCTAATTTTTTATACTACATAAAACTTTTCCAACTACGCAATTTATTAGACTGATGAGAAACCAATAAAGCTTTTTTTCTGAGTAGGAAAATACAATGGCGCTCATTAAACGATAATTGAATAGTGAAAATAATGCATAAAATATCTATAATATTTTTATTATGTTTTGTAAAATGGAGTAGACGAAATTAATTATTTGGGTATTGTATCTCAGGCTTGTTTGTATTTCATTTTAGTGCAGGATATAAAACGCAAGAATGGCACAATATTCACAAAACCACTGTTTACTTAATATATTCTTCGCGTTTCTGGATGCAGTTATGTTATAGTAATGTTTAGTACTCCTATGATTATCAGTAATGTTTAGTATCTTATAAGATTTAGTAGTTTAATAGTTCTGATACGTATATGCAGTATATAGAAAAAAGATATTGTTAAAATATATCTTTTAGATATTAATTGAAAATTTAAAATATTAATTTAGAATTTAGATATTAATTGATTTATTTTTTAGATGTTAAATTGAAAAAAGATATAGTTAAAATATTAAAAAAAATTAATTATCTACATAAACTTAAATTTGTAAAAAAAAATTCCTCACTCAATCTTCAAGTGCGGGTGGAGTGAGACATACACTTAAAGTAGAGGATAACTATTACGAATTTACATTTTAAGGGATATTATGCATTAACAAATCTAATCTAAATAAGAAACACTATTTCTCTTTATTTATCTATCAACACCACTATGTCTGGACGTAATTGAGAAAACATAATACATGGTGTCCGGGCTATAAGTTTCCACAAGTTATGGCTTATTATTGCGGAACTACCAATAGAATATAATAGACTTCACCTCCGTAGATTGGCAACCCCTCCGAGATTTTAAAACATTGAACAAAACAAAAAACTGAAACTGAGGATGAGTGGAAAAAGCGTATGATAGAAGCAATTTGTCTAATAACACCTGAGATGCTAGGAAACATTTGGGGAGAACTGGATTACCGTTTAGACGTTTGCCGTGCTACCCAAGGTGCATACATCGAAGTCTATTGATATTAAAACTTTGTTAGATGCTTTTTCTATTAAAATATTTAAAAAAAAAAGGAACTAATGGGTAGTTCCGTAAAAATAAGACATAACTTTTGGATACTTTTGGCACGGATACCAAGTATATAAGAACATGTTTGCGACCTAGATTTACAGCCAGGGCAAAGGATCCTGATGACAGGTTAGGCAGTCCGACCCAATCATGGAGAATACAGATGCCGACCGCCATGCAGAATTAAGGGCATTTAGGCATGCCCACATTCGCCAGCGGTTATTTTACCGCTTCAAGAAAACGAAACATACAGCGAAACCTCTCTGTGCGACCACCTCCCTGAACGACCAGTTTTTCATGGAACGAAATCTATTCCCACAGGCTCAATACTAATTTTACCTCCATTCAGAGACCATCCCAGTTGAACTACCCCCATGAGCGACCGATTTCTTTGAAGAAAATTAAAAAAAAAATCCGTTTTTTCCTGGTCTCTTGAAGAAAGCTTTATTAGAAAAATAATTCCGGAGAGCGCATTATTAATCAAACTTCTAAACTAAGTTTAGATTTTTTATTATTATTATTCCAGTAGCTTTTAAGTGTTTAAACACTTTTGCGCCTTTTTAGGCAATGAATTTAACTCTGATGACAAATTAAGAATGACGGTCAAAAAACGCCAATGCCGTATTCTGTCAGGAAACTCTCAAAGAAATAGATAAACTAATGAAATCGTTATTATTTGTTTCCGTCCAAAAAAAAATTGCGTTTATTTACTGAACTTCGAAAGTCATTTTGAAATAAAAGTTATAAAAGATAAAACCGTAAAATCAAAGCAAATGTCAATGCATTCATTTATTAAACTCTGCATTAATTAACTTATGTAATTAACTTTTGTTTTGATACTTAAATTTACATATTTTTTCCTAATGTGAAAAATAAATGTTAGTAACGTTAATTATTACCTTTTTTCAACAATTAAAATTTAGATTTAAACATGACCTCCATTAAGAGACCGCCTCTCAGAGCGACGAAATTTTATTGGCACGGAACGTGGTCGCTTTAGGGAGGTTTTACTGTATAAAGTTCACGCAATACATATAGCAAGATATTACGATATTACATTACAGAAAATTATCATACAGCTGCCTATTTGCAACTAGCAGACAAGACACCAACAATTTTAACTTTCGCTGACGTTGTTTATATATCCGCTTGAGCTAAAGGGGGTCGACCAAAATTCATGCTTTTTCTGGCCTCCATATGAAATCTTCGATAGAGAGCTGTCTACAACTCGGTTCTGTTCGATATTAGATCTTATTCGTACCCGGTGCAGCGCTTCCCTATTACGCGACGAAGCAGATATTAATATCTTAAAGGACATTTGAGTCTAAATGAATAATAGTACGAATAATTTTAATGTATGACTGTGCGCGGTTTGGAATCCTGAATCGGTGATTATCGACCACTGACTGACAAACCTCATGCCTTTGATGTTTTATAAAACTAAAGCTACTTCTCAGTGTAGTATGCCCAACTTTGTGCGAAATTATATGTATTGTTTTGTTGAGTGTTAGAGTGGCATGATTCGTAGTAGAGAGCTCAAATAAAGGGTTAATCATGTTAAGACATAATTGGGTTTAATCTAATTCATTAATTGTATTTTGAAATTTTAACATTATAAGTCATAAGAATTAAAATGTTTATTGTCATAAGAAATTTACAAAGGAATGTAATTCACGTTTTTGTCTGGATCGCATAACCAACCAGTTTTTCTCGTTTAGTAATGATCTTATTTTATGTAAATGTTGTAAATACAGCTTATTATTTCTTAAGTTAAAATTTTATCTTTCATTCTTGCATCATGTATTTAATTACAGGCTAATTTACCGCTAGAAAGATTTTAAATTCTTTAGCTTTTGGTACTATTTCTTTATTTTAATAATATATTTCTCATAAGTTTGGGCTTCTTTGAAAAAAGTAACACAACGAGATGTATCTTTGTATTAATTATAAATATTAAGTTTCAAAATATAAGTTCTGACAAGGGATGCAATCATGCAATCTAAATTAAGAAGCATTAAGCGCTTAGTCAAGATGTCTGGGAATTAGAGAATTTTATGTAGCGAATTTCTCCTAAGTACCCACTTTTTCTTAGAGCCGAATATACTAAACAGAGAAAAATCACTTCCAAATAGTATTATCATTCATCGGGCTGTGTACTAGATGTGGTATACAGTGAGACCCATTCAGCAATCTAGAATATGACATGGTTGTGCAAGGACATCTGGGCCATGTGTAAAGACAGCATTAAAAATATTTCAAAGGGTGAAAAATCTGATAAATTGAAGGACTGGAGTTTGTTTCCTGTATGTTGTAATCTAATAATAGTGATCTCCGGTATGTGGCAGGGCTCACTATCTATGGGCGTTCATGTCTCAAACACATAAAAGCATATTAAAGTGCCAAATAATACATATTATGAATAAATATAATTCTAATGACATGTTTTCACAGCTAAGCACCATTTCACTGTATACCGGAGTTCTATGTATCAGTGTGTAACACATCTATTTGCTGAAACGAAAGAAAAGACTAGTTAGGCATTCTTTCATCTGCTTTTTTCTTAGAGTTAAAGCAAGGCTACACTGTAAAAAAAAAAAAAAAAAAAAAAAAAAAAAAAAAAAAAAAGATTAAAAAACGGAGATTCTACTGGCAATCTAGAAGTCAGTACTATTTCCGTATTTTTACGGAAAGTTTCCCACATAAATTATAGAAAAATTCCGTTTTTCTGATTAAAAACGGAATTTTCCTGTAATTTATGGGCAAAAAATTTCCGTACAAATACGGAAATTGTACTGGCGTCTAGATTGCCAGTAGAATCTCCGTTTTTTAGTCTTTTTTTTACAGTGTAATAGGTGGAGAAAAATTGCGAAACGTGCATGATAGTCGAACTTAAATACCACATGGATATGGACGGTGTTACAGGACGGAAGAATTATGATTGGTAACAGAATTAAATGAGTAAATTTTTTATCCAATTTCTTATCTTTTACATCGCAACTTCTAAATGGAATAACATTCACACTTGAAATGTGATTGGCAAACACTCCAAACAAAACATCACTGAATAACGTATCACATATTGTTACAAACACAAACATCATTTTCAAAAGCTCCCCTGTTTCACTCCGTACCACTTTCCGCTTAACATGTAGTTTTTAATGAATTTTAAAATTTGATTATTTGAATAGATAATTGATATCTTTCGTATAAAAGATTTTTTGTGGGCAAAATAAAAAAAAAATTAAATGGAACAAAATCTATTAGTGTTTTCAGTTATAACCAATTTTCACCTATATGTTCTGCAAACAGTGTGTTGTGCAAATCGCTTGGCCCGTGTGTATACACTGATTTCCGTAAATTACATAACTTTTGAAACGGAACGCATTAACAGCAACAACAATAAAAAGGTTCATGACCTTAATTTGACTTTCGAAATTGCAAAACGGATTTGTTTCGTGAATGAAGACATGAATAAACAGCATGAAAACACATAAAAAAGAAGTTTATATTATAGATACCAGAGAGTATAAAAAAAATAGGTAATATATACAGGGAGTGTCTAAATTGTTTTTACAAATTCAGAGGGGCTATAGCAGGCATCAAATATATGAAAAATTACCATGAAAAAGGGGTCGCAAACCACCCACTTAATCAAAAATACAGGTTTTTTTTACCCTAACCCAGCATTGGTTGACGGTAATAACTTTCAGAAAACTGAAGTATATTATAACGAAATTTTTAATATACATCGCACCTTTTTTGTAAATAATATAACACAAAACAAAGTTAGAAGTTTCAAACAAAGGTAGAAGTTTCCATTTTACCCGCCAGAAGTATGCAGTTTACGCTCCAAATTTACGACTGTGATTATCAATTCATACGGTATCATCGACTGTGTGTGCACAGTGTTTTTCCAGAAATTTTTGTGATGTTATCACATTTCATACAAAACAAGGTACATATCGTTACATTTTTACAGCAATATTTTTATTTTTCGTAACGTTATTCCCGTCAAGCCGACTTCAGTTAGCATGAAACACCCTGTATTTGTGACTAAATAAGTGGATTGAGAACCCATGGTCTATGGCAATTTTTTCATTTTCTTGAAACCTACTATCATCCTTTCCAATTTGTAAAAACAATTTACACTCACCCTGCATATCTATACATACATATATACACTGGTCATCAAAATTAAAGGATAATGAGAAAAAATATGCTCACTAAGTTAATGTTGCAACCAATGCCCAATGCTGCAATTATTTATGTTAATTAAATACTATTGAACTCAAAATTGCACTTAAGTACATAATTTAGCGTCAGAAATATGCAAATTAGCTGACTGACAATATGGTGCGCAATGAACTTATGTTGGAATTCTGGTCTGTAGTGTTGTTTAAAGTGAATGTGGTGTCTGAATGTGATCAGTATTTATTAGTTATGGCTCAAAGGCATCATTTAAGGTAAGGTCAAAAGTGGCGAATAATTGGTAGAATCGAGGTAGGTCAAACACAAATGGAGGTCGTCCAAGATTATCGTTAAGAGTGGCGTATCAAGAGCCTCGAGCCGCTTTTAAAGCACTGGATCCGTTGATAGACAGCCTGGTCAAGAGACCCCAATAGCAAAAACTGCATCCGAAGACCGTTTTTTGTCATTGTCGCCTCGAAGAAACCACGAAGCGACTACAAGAGATTTCGTTTCAGACCTTCAGTCTGCCACAGGAGCTCGAATTGGCCGTTTACTACTGCACGAAGGCTTAACAAGAGTGGGCTGTATGCGAGAAGACCAATAATTTGTGCCCCACTGACACCAGCTGCTAAAGGGACCCGTTTCAACTGTTCCCGTCGTCATTTCCAAGGAAGCCATGATGACTGGGCTTGAGAATTGTTTACTGACGAGTCCGGGTATAGTCTGAATGCTGATTCTTGACGTGTTTTTACCTGAAGAGATGAAGGAAGACCAAACATGCCCTTCTCTTGTCCATGAAATATCCCGTCCGAGCCCAGTCATCTTAGCTTCCTTCAAAATGACCACGGGAACTGTTTAAACGGGCCCCTTTGGAAGCTGGAGTGAGTAGGGCACAAACTATTGGTCTTCTCGCATACAGTCCACTCTTGTTAAGCCTTCGTGCAGCAGTAAACGGCTAATTCGAGCTTCTGTGGCTACCTGAAGGTCTGAAACCAAATCTCTTGTAGTCGCTTCGTGGTTTCTAAAAAAACTGTAAAATTATGAATAAAATAACAGTAACAAATTGACAAAAATATATTTTCCTCCATCACACTTAATCTAGATTAAAATAACATAGTAAAAAAAAAGCATAAATTGAATAACAGAAATGGAATAATGGAAATTTGTAGAACTTAGACAGAATCGTTGGAATTCAAATGCCTTAAATTCCACAAATAAAATGTGTGGTTTCATCTTCATATTAGACATAAATTAGCTAAAGAATATGAATTTGGGACTACGACACACATAAAACAGAGAAATAAACCGTTGAACACCAATTAATTTTAAAATAAAACAAGATTAAAAAAGGATAGAGGAAAAAAAAATTACCAAATTAAAAACCATACTGTCTTAGCATTAGGCATAACAATTACACTCATTGGAGTTCACCAGCACATGTTGCCAAAAAAGTTTTTTATATGATGGTGGACCAAGGGTCAACAATATACATCATATCCAAGCACACTCACCATTATATATATCCAGCGCCCTCAATAGATAACTTAGAATAAACTTCTCCATATATTCAAATGAATCAGTGTGGTGCTGTCATCTATTGACTTATTAGTAAAATAAAAAATATTGTACAATAAAAACTATTAATAACTATTCATAATTAAGTTTTAAAGCAAATACTATTTAGAGATAGATATATGATAATTGAATAATAATTAAAAATCTGTTAATATAATAAAATATAATATATTATCTGTTAATATAATCTGTTATAATTCAATATAAAAATTAAAATTACGATGCTAAGGAACTAATATTAATAATTATAAATTTTGAAATTAATAAGTTACATTTAATGTGCCTACAAACTTTCTTAAAATTAAATACACATAATTTAGGTGGAGATGGAAGAACAAATAATATATATATATATATATATATATATATACACTGCTCAAAACAATTAGGGAAGCACATTGTTTTAACAAAATTACGCAAATATTTACACCGATAAGTAACGTAAAATAAAACATCCATAATTTAAAGCGTAGTAGAAAACAGATTAAAAAAAACTTACATGCAAATTAAAGTTTATGACGTCAAAAAGTAGAAAAAGGAGATAAGTGTAGAAATCGGGATTTTGCAGAAACGATTGTTTCACTCTCTCAGTTGTAAAATTCAATTTCTCAGTGTGTGTTTTGAGAAAAGGTGACTTGAAAATGTCACAACAATGTGATTTAACGAAATCCATGGCTTGGCGTGTTATCGGGACAGTTGAATCTGGAGAATCACAACGAAGTGTAGTGGACGCTGTTGGAGTCACAAGAAGTGTCCATGAAAGGTTGTGGAATCGATTCCAAGACACGTGAAATAAAGGGTAAACATCGACAAGGGCAAGTTAGGCATGTGATACCACGGAAACCGATGACCGATATATCCTCTTAACAGCTCGTCGAGACGGAACGGGCAATGCTGCAAACACAGTTGTTATTGGTCACAGGACGAAGGGTGTCCAGCCAAACAGTCCTAAATAGGCATCATCAGGGTGGTCTCTATGCACGTAAGCCAATGGTCTGTATTTCGTTGGTTTCAAGCAACTGTGCCGCCCACAGAAGTTGGGCAACTGAACATCGAGTTTGGAGGCAACGTTGTTAGAGCCAATTCAGTCTGTATGTGACATCTGATGTGTTTTGGCATGGAGAAAAAAAGGCACTCAAAATAATCTCACATTCGTTCGTGAAAGATCACATTACAGACGAGGTGGGTTGATGCTATGCGCAGGTATCAGCATAGGTGGACGTACGTGCCTGCATATCTTTCAGAATGGCACTTTGACTGTCCGAAGTTATACAGACGAGATACTGAGACCTCATGTCGTATTTTATGTTGCAGCAGTTAGTGATTTCTTTTTTTCCATGCATGATAATGACAGACCTCATACAGTTAGCCTTGTGGAAAACATACTTGAAGCTAAAACAATACTGCATATGGAATAATCAGCATGCTCTCCTGACCTAACTCCGATCGAGATTGTTTGGGACATACTCAGATGACGCATTGCTGCGAGACCAAGGCTTCCGTTCACTGTCCGGGACTTGGAGATTGCAATTCTCGAGCAGTGAAAGAATATTCCCCAAAGTCTTATCGATAACCTCGTCGCATCCACGGAAAACAGTTGTGCACACGCCATATAAAAAATCTTGCATCATTTCTAAACAATACTTTTTTTTATCATTTACATGAAACAATATTTTTTCCCTAAACCATCTTTACCTGTTCTTTCTACCTCTTCAAAGAAGAAAAGCTCCCTTACAAATTTTTTTGAGTCTTTTTTTTTTTTGTATTGCGCATTGATACACGTGTACTATCCGTCTTATGCCCATACATGGCTGTCTTGATATGTTTTCTTCACTTTTTTGCTTGCTCCCGTAATTATTTTGTGCAGGGTATAATATATATATATATATATATATATATATATATATATATATAACCATAATATAATTACAAATCATCATCTATTTCTAATTACTATAATTAATTCAATAAATTAATAAATTTAGCATCTAATTATAACTGTAATATTATACAAAATACAGATGGAACCAAGCAATACAAATTAAGCAAAATCCACAAATTGACTAGCACATTACATATGATTAGTCCATATAAACATATGAAAAACCATTAAATGTTGAAATAATAATCGATTAAAGAAATATGAAACAACAAACCAGCAAAATAATGTTGAACCGTTAAAAGACGTAATGTAAACAAATAATAGATCAAATGGAATGATGTAGCCGGAAGCTTATATAGCATTTCACTTTATCAAGGGTACATGAAATACCAATATAAGCAAAAGCATAGTCGATTTCTGTAATATAATCCAGCATTAAGCTAAAAATTAGATTCTTTATGTACACGATCGGCCACACACCAAAAAAGCATTAACCATGACATATAAATTCAATTAAAAAAATATTTATCAATACAAGATCCGTAAAAATGAACAATATTAATATATAGAAACATTTAAATTTGTGGACTAAATTTAAGACATACCCGGCAAGAGAATTGCAATGACCTTATTACAACTTGAACAAGTATCAATATTAGCACAGCAAAAGTCCCGCCAATTTAACGGTACAGTTAAAATCGAATTCAGACGGTTGCAAAACAACACATTGTGCAGAAAATACACAACTTCTAATAAATATAATAATTATAGTTAACATCTGTAGTGTTTATAATAAAAAATATTAGATGCATTTTAATAATCCTGGGATAAATTATTATTAAAAGTATAAAAAATTAAATTATTTAAAATTAAACGGGTAATAACACAGAGAAATGTTAAAATATAAAAAAAATATGGCAACAATATTATTTAGAACTAAATAAATAATTATTTAATGCTGCCATCTTGCGGAACTTCATAAAATTAAAATATCACAATCAACTTGAAATAAAATAATTTATAGTGCTGCCATCTGTTGTAAATAATGCAAATACAATATATAACTGTAGAACAATTGCATATTTAAACTATTTCTAATATTCGAATCGATTAAATCATCTTAAAACACAAAAATATCATACTAAAAAAGCCCATCTAAATATCGATAATTATCACTTAGCATCTATATTATAATGTTTATAATTATTTATAATTACTTTATTAAACAGAAGTAAATTAATAATAATTTCAATAAAGTTACAATTATGATATAAAAGTATGTTTTATTATGCACACAATAAATTTAATGTTTTAAATTTTAAATGTACATTACAAAATGGGGGGGGGGGGGTGTATATATAAACTAATTACAACATTTCTTCATACTGATAATTACAAATAACAAACTATAATATCGTCCACCTTTATAAATCGATATATATTGATGTAAATCAATAAAAGTGACTTAATTTTATATCATTATAATATAAATACTTCAATACAGGTAGCATTACATAATTATTTATTTAGTTCTAAATAATATTATTGGCATATTTTTTTATATTTTAATATTTCTCTGTGTTATTACCCGTTTAATTTTAAATAATTTAATTTTTTATACTTTAAGTAATAATTTATTCCAGGATCATTAAAATGCATCTAATAATTTTTATTATAAAGACTATAGATGTTAACTATAATTATTATATTTATTAGAAGTTGTGTATTTTCTGCACAATGTGTTGTTTTGCAACAGTCTGAATTCGATTTTAACTGTACCATTAAATTGGAGGGACTTTTGCTGTGCTAATATTGATACTTGTTCAAGTTGTAACAAGGTCATTGCAATTCTCTTGCTGGGTATCTATATTATAAAGGATAAACATATCTGTGCGTAACGCATACGTCATTGTGCGAATGGCAACACTTTGAAATTTGAAATAAAATTTTGGTTTTGCAATTTTCTCTACTGCAAATTTTTAAAATTCTAAACATAGCACATTTTAAATTTTTACACCGTCGTGTAACGAAAAAAATGCTGTTTTAAATGCAATTTGTTTGAAAGCTGTATCTCAATTTAATTTTGAGATATTAATCTTTTTGTAGTTTTTAATACATTTTTTGTAATTTTGGTAACTGAAGAACTCGATTTCTGTTGAAAGTCGTGGAGGGTTGAAAGTAAAGGAAAACTAATCACGGAAGAAAGAAAATAATATATTACTGTACCTTTTTGTAGCCACTTTCTCATAAAAACTGAAAAAATAAATTTAAATTAAAATACGTGCTATGTCAGCGATTTTTTAAATTTCTAAATATCGCACATTTTCAATTTTTAAACCGCCAAATAGAGAAAAAAATCTACTTTGAAATGCAATTTTTTTGAAAATTATATCTCAATTGACTGAGTTATTATGGATTTTAAAATAACTAGCCACCCGTGGCGACCAATTTGGCATCCCTTAAATGTATGCTAGGCATTGTATCATGTTACTTTTATTTATAATTTAATTTACTTGCTCAATCCTTCGCCAAATTTGAAGATTCTGATAGAGAAATTGAGAACTCCCTACAGTTATGTTAGTCGGGCACATGTAGTAAATCGCCAAACATTGTACCTGCCGCATTCTTTTTTTCATATTTCGTTAATTCAGATTAAAATATAATCCTTTTACTCATTTTATTTAGAATGGATGACTTTAATTTAAAAATAAAACCTTTAAAATTCATAACTTTCACTTAAAAAAAAATTCTTTAAAAAAAGAAAAGAAAAAGAATAAATAATACCATAAACCATTTAATTTCGACATCAAAGCATTGTGTTAATTTACCTCTCGAAAAATAAAAAATGCTGCTGGCGAGTTAAAAAATGCTATTGGCGAGAATTGCACCCAGCTAACATAAAAATACGAACTCTTTGGGATCATGGACACTTTTGTGTAGTTTTATTTGAAAAAAAATATTTTGATTAAATCGGTTGCCAGAAAAAAATTTCTTTTCTCGCCATGGACCTTTTCTCTATTTCTCCAAGTACCTAAACTGGAAAAGCGCCTTCATTAATTTTTTTATTTATTGTATTTTAAATTAGATGAATAAAAGACGGCAGGTGTCATATACGCACTACGTTGCACAGTGGAGTATTTGACCCGAAATCCTGGCCAAAAATATTTTTCTATGTAAATATAGTCCGGTTGCCTTGAAATTGTTAGATGCTATTGGGTATCACTATGGATGTTTGGTATTGCAAATGAAGTCTATATCATTTACGATTCATTTACAGAGACAACCAAAAGACTTCCCTTACGTCATGGTCTATGGGGAAAAAATCGTTTGCTCTGTATTTTGATGATACCACATTATTTTAAACGTACTGAAATTTATATACATCACTAATGTGGGCTAAGGCATTTATTGTAGAATATAGTGTGCATAGAATATATCATTCATTTACAGGGGCACACAAAAGAATTTGGCTGAAGAATAAATTTAACTATTGAAGTCCATGACCAATAATTGGTGGAAGAGCGGACAGTGTGGTATTTAGCCCCAAAACCTGGCCAAAATTATTCTTTTCCTCTAACAGCTACAGATCTGCGTTTTTATTTGAATTATGGAGTAAAAATGGTAAAACAAAGTCTTATTTTTAAATCAAAACATTTATTCATCAATTTCATCACTATTACTCTCATCAAGAATATTAACATTTGTGATATCAGTTTCTGATAACAAATTTAAAACTTCAGAAGATAAGGGCTTTCTTTTCTTGTTTGTGTTGCATCTCATGCCCGTTATTAGGGGGTCAGAAGTTAAAAGAAGCCTATTCAGGACATCCATATTGCAGGCCACGCGCGAAAACTTTCTTGTGTAGTTTAATCTGAACGACCTAATATGTTTATTGCGAGCTTCTGCAGCCTCTTCCCTTAGCTGACCTATTGGCAGAATAGCTGCTTTTATGACATCTGCTCCATGACAAAGTACCTTGTGAATTGTAGGGGACATGGGATAAAAACCATAAAGCGTCACATACATTTCAGAAGTTTTTTGGCAATATTTTTTCAAATTCATCTGTATTAATTTTATATCCGCAACACAATGTATCTAATATCACTTTTAGTCGATATATCAAAATCTTATCCACTCCGGTTATTGCTGCCGATATTTCATATTCTTCAAAAAACTTTCTGCTGGTATTTCCATCGTTCGTATTCCCAAAATTTGCTTTGGGAATATCCACTAAGAGCCCGAGTTGTTGTTTGAAATTATCCTGAATTTCTCTTTTTTTATTTTCTGCTGCTTGTTTCTCCTCAGAAGAAAGGCGGGCGTTTCATTTTCTTAGAGGTAATGTATATGCTACGTGTAATATACTCTCTAAAAATCGTATACGAGCATATGCAAGGAAAGCCCGAAAATTAAATTTTCTTTCTTACACTCCCTCTTCCTTGATAAGTCATTAAACTCAGATGAAGTAGCATCGCATTTGTAGCACCTCATCGTAGATTTGGTGTGTGTTGCGGCATTGCATACTTTTCCATCCACCATGGTGAATAACGTTCTATGTCTTGTGGACACATCGTCAATTTTCTGTGCTGGTAAGTGCTGTGATTTGTAATTTGATATCTTTTATTTCTTCTATTGTAACGTCATTTGTCTCCTTGATGAATCGAATTCTTATAGGTCGACAGAAGCGAAGTGATGATGGTGTTGGGTTTTGCATAGAATTTTCTTTTCGGGCCCGTAAAGTAACTGAAGAGGAACCACAGAACTTTGAAAAATATTGGAGTCAGAATCGGCTTCATTTTCAAACTTCATTTTATATTGCATCTGCTGTGACCCGTCACAACCCCACTTACTTATTAAAATTAAAGAACGTTTTTCGTCATCACTCAAAGGTTCTACAGCTTCTCTTAGATGTAAAATCAGTCGCGTTGCCGTATGATCCATCAACATTTGAACTTTTACTTCGGCACACGTCTCTGTCACCCTGTGATATTCTGGACAGCATTTTTTTTTTACCCTTTGAAGAACAGAATAGCACGGAAAAAAAGCTTTTATTCGTTTCTCGTATTCTCTTATATTGGGCTTTAGTAAGTCCTGCTTTTGTATACATGGACAAAGCATGTAAAGGTGATAACTGGCGAGGTTGTTCTTGTTCCCCACTACTTTTTTTCATGGCCTTTACATATTTTTTTGCTCTTCGGGGACTTTTTGTAAGATCTTTTACGATATTGGAAGCATCTACTTTGCCTGATTCCCGCAATTTCATTTGGGTAGCGTAGGTCAATACTTCCACGTCTTTTGATGTAAGGTCTTTGGTTTTGCGGCGTTTGCTCCTTTCACTTGATTCTACAAAAAAAAATTGGGGGGACGACCGGGATTGACTCCTGCAACAATCACAATTATTTACAAAATATATTTCTAATAATAAAAACAGGTTTCATTTCACTGCACAGAAAACGAAATATAAGCAAAAAACGAAGCACACAATAATAATAAAGTAAAGGGTTTGGATCTGTTGTGTTTCACGTACCTGGAATTGGCAGCAATATAGTGTCGTTTAACCATTCGACATTGTTTTCTTCTAATCTTGACCTTGTTTTATGAGCAGCTAACCATTTTTGCTTGAATTGGTTTTTAATAACCGAGAGCTTTTGCTTCATCTCAGCTATCCTTGGATCACCTTCAGAATAACTTCTTAATAAATCTTCCTCCATAAATTTAAGCTTTCCATCAAACGTTGACTCATTTGAGTGTTTCATGATGGCATACAACTCATTTCGAGTCATAGACCTCAATCCAAAAGGCCCTGTTAAGAAAATAAATAAAAAACTAACTAGCAGTATTTTATATCAGAAATTGTAGAACCTAACAAAAAAAATTCGTTATAAATAGGGGGGCGGTTTCGGGCGGCTGATTTTTTATAACTATCTTGTATACTAAGTACTGCATGTTACACAATAGTTTTCATAGCTTAGATATGTTTAGAAATATAACAAAATCCTTTCTAAATATTATAGATAATTATATTTATGCCACTGTTAATTACATCTAAGTTATCGACCATAACGACAAAAGACAGCTGGATATTTATTACGCAAATATAGTGTTTATAAAGTACATACCTGGTTTAGAATAGCCCATCACAACAATAATCACTAACTTGTTAAGACGCAAAACTACAAGAGATTTCAAAACACTAAAATCTGAGCTCATCGGAAAATCACACGACCACTGTAGGCGAACGGCAACTTCCGACTGATCACGTGACTCGCTGGAGCGCGCAAGCGCATTGAGCATTTCGCAATCAGATGCAGAAACTACTTAACATAATGAGGAATAATAAAGCAGGGTAGGAAACCTATTTTTAAAATAATCATTTTTGGCCAGGTTTTGGGGCTAAATACCACACTGTGCGTTGGCTCCACTTTTTTCTGACGCTAATGCCGGGGTACTTAACTGGCGCCAAAGTGTCGTTATTTTGCTTGATATGGTAACCCGGATGCTGTTGTTTATTTATTAATAAATTGTTTATGTACTTTTATTTTATTTTTTTTAATTATATAAATTGTTTTGTTCTATAGTTATTAATTAAACTTTTTATTTATTTATTGTTATTCACTTTTTTAAAATATTACACAATAACCAATGAGATGCGTTTCATTCGGGCGTTGCCATTAAACAATTAACCGCCAATTGTTTACAATTAACCAACAATTAAGCGCGATTTCTGTGCCACATACGATAGCGTAATATATACAGGGTGTCCGGTCTCAACGGTGTCCAATGGCTAATTCCTAAACCGTTAGTCATAGACATATAGATCCAATTACAAAAATGTTTTAAATCAGGTAAAGAAATATTTTAAAAGCGATTTGGGTCAATAAAAACATTTCTTAAAAAATTACGAAATTGAAATTTTTATACGGTCCGCCGGTTCTATAAGTTATATTTAGTAAAATTTTCCTTTTACACTGACAAGTAATACAAAAAAAGTCCCGTTGTTCTACGATTAAAATTGACCGAGTAATACTGTTTAAAGTTGGAGCATACTTTTTGCTGCAAATTGGGGGTCATTCACAAAATTTAGTCGAAATTTAATTTCGTCAGATATATTAAAAAATGGTTGAGAGTAAAATTAACATTGCAATATAAATTTGAAATCTTTAGTCATTCTGACATATTAATACAAAATATACAATTTGTAATACACATTTTAGAAGAAAGAAAAAAAAAGAATTTTTGTTAAATAAAATGATGCTAAATTAACAGCCTCAATTCTTTACAAAATGATACGTATTTTAAAATATTATTAGATTACACTAGCCTGCAGAAGTTGGGTTATTTCATTTTTTTTAGCTTTTGATAATTGATTCTTATGTATTCTGTACCGCTGAAACCGGAAACGACCTTCATTTTTAGCCATCACATCAAGATTTTTCGCAAATTGTAAATTTCAAAGTTCAAAAGTTCAAAGTTAAAATTTAATCTCCTCCCCCATCTCATCACACCACCCAGCTGTAAGAATCCCAATATAAGCAAAAATATCGAATAAATTATTGAATCAAATAAAATAAAAAAAGTTTTACATATGTTTTATAGTATGAGATTTTCGCTATATTTTAACTTACACATTTGCAAAAAAATTCTAACGTGATGGTTAAAATAAAAGTCATTTTTAGATTTACTGCTAAAAAGTACGTAAAAATCAATTATCAAAAGTTAAAAAATACAATCATCTCCTCTACTTTATAGTATCCGATTTTTAACCATCTTTCTTTAAATTCGACAATTTATGATTTGCAAAATATCCTGACATGATGGTTAAAAATTAAGGCAATTTTCGGATTCAGTGCTAAAAAATATATAAAAGTTAAAAAATCCAACAATCTCCGTCTTGTATTATCAAATCTAAACATTTTTCATAAGCTTCTTCGCGGTAATCTATCCGAAATTTTTTGTGTTATCCTATAAAATAAGTATAAATGGTAACCACCGAAAATCATAATAATATTAGATTGTTATCGGATTTGTGCCAGTATGTAAAATGTAATCTCTTTCGGATATTTGAAAGTGGGTTAAAGTTCGAATGCAAATTTTGAACTGGAAAAACATACATAAGATCGTTGAAGTAACATAAAAACTTATAAAAATAACATAATATTTGTTAAAAGAAATCATAAAAGAAACAGTCTCAAATCCTGACAAAATAAAACATACGTTATTTCAGCCAATCTGAAACTTAATAAATGTTAACTTAAACGTAATACCTGTACGATTTTTTTCAAAGCGCAAATACACATGAAATGAGATCTTCGAATACTTTAAGCACTTGGAATATGACCCCTCAAAGCCAAGCCGAACTTATTTGTTTTCAGAGCAGAAAAGTGGCATAAGTCATGCATTTTTAAAGATTCATAACTCGCACAATTTTAGTGTCATATGAATGGGACTTTTTTTGTCTTAATTGTGAGTGTAATAGGGAAATTTTACTAAATATAACTTATAGGACCGGGGGACCGTATAAAAATTTAAATTTCGTAATTTTTTAAGAAATGTTTTTATTGACCCAAATCGCTTTTAAAATAATTCTTTATCTGATTTAAAGCATTTTTCCAATTGGAACTATATGTCTATGACTTGAACTATATGTCTATGAACTATATGTCTATGGTTTAGGAATTAGCCATTGGACACCGTTGAGACCGGACACCCTGTATATAGATTTTCTAGCATAAATTCTTTTTTAATTTATCTCTGTGACGTGTAGCTCGATTACGGAAGGTTAATCCGCTTGCCCTTAAAACAATGTACAAAGTTCAGCATATGTTTCCGGCTAATGTTCCATTACAAAGTTAAAACTTCCTCTATAGAAAAATAAATAAATTAATGTAAATAAGAAACAAATTTAACAGACATGTGATTGAACCACGCGCTTATGCACCGAAATGATGGGAAAGACTGACGTAAGTCGCAAAACCTTGGGTTAATAACTCCTGGCATGTGGTGACATGTGAAAGTATCGCTTTTAATAAACTTCAAAACTTTATTTGATTGCATAATTGATACTTTTCATATAAAAATTCATCTTGATATTAGTGGGCAATATAAAATATATATTACATGTAGAAAAAATAATTAGATAAAAAAAAATGGTTTTTACCTATATTCTGTAACCCGAGGAGCTCGGGTTCGATCCCCTAGTGTCTTTAAATTTAAATGTTTCTGTATATTAATATTGTTCATTTTTACGGATCTTGTATTGGCAAATATTTTTTTAATTCAATTTATATGTCATGGTTAATGATTTTTTCGTGTGTGGCCGATCGGGTACATAAGGAATCTAATTTTTAGCTTAATGCTGGATTATATTACAGAAATCGACTATGCTTTTGCTTATATTGGTATTTCATGTACCCTTGATAAAGTGAAATGCTATATAAGCTTCCGGCTACATCCTTCCATTTGATCTATTATTTGTTTACAAAACGTCTTTGAATGTTTCAACATTATTTTGCTGTTTTTTTGTTTCATATTTCTTTAATCGATTATTTTTTCAACATTTGGTGGTTTTTCATATGTTAATATGGACTAATCGTATGTAATGTTCTATTCAATTTGTGGATTTTGATTAATTGGTATTGTTTGTATAGGGTTTCATCTGCATTTTGTATAATGTTACAGTTATAATTAGATGCTAAATACTAATTCATCGAATTAATTATAGTAATTGGAAATAGATGATGATTTGTAATTATATTATGGTTATATTTTATCATTCAAATTTCTATGCTGCTTATGTGCAAGTCATTCTGAATTATCACTATTTGTTATTTTATTTTCATTTAAGAATTGCAAGAATTCTTTCTGAAACGCAATTTCTTTTAAATGGTATCTTTTATACATTTTATAAATATACTGCAAGCTACGCTCGCCAACCCCTCTTACAGACACCGCATAATCTAAAAACACGCTAATTTGATCGGTTTTAAAAATATTAGAGAAGATTGAATTGTACTGAAAAAAGCTGTGCAGATCTCCCTGTAAACGGTTTTCCATTCAATTCCGTTTGATTGCAAAAATTTAAGGCCGAATCAGTTGCTGTTAACACATCCAATGGTTGTTTCCGTGTTTGATTAAAGAGGATCAGTTAAACATTTGAAAAGAAGCTAAAATAAAATGATTTAAGTGTACAGAGTCTTTGTCTCAAGGTATTTTAAAACAATTTCTATAACAATAGCCTCAGTCATATGACTATCATCAACAGTTCTTGGCGGATCACTTTGCTTTTTATATTCCAGGTGCCATTTTGGTACTTTAATGTTAGCCAGGCGCAGGTGATAGGTACGTCAAATATTATTCTACCGCCATCATTTCATCTATATTATAATAGTCCAAGTCATATAACTACCATAAATAAATACGCTCTGATCCCTTCGCTTTTCATGTGACAGTTTGGCCCGGATATCATATACAGCCACATATTGGCGCGATTTTCTTCCGACGCTAATTTTGTGAAAACATCAACAGCATAAACAACAACATCCGGCTTACCAAATCAAGCAAAATAACGATACTATGGTGGCAGTTAAGTACCCGTTGCGTATATAACATTAGCTTCAGAAAAAAATCGCGCCAATATGGGTCCGTATATGACATCTGGGCCGAAAGTTTTCCATTTTAATTAAAAAATCAAATTTCTTTTTCGAATAAAACTACATAAAATTTGCCATGGTCGCAAAGAATTCTTGGTACTGTTACGCTAGCCGGGGGGAAAATCTCGCCAATAGCTTTTTTCAACACGCCAGTTAGCATTTTTTTTAATTTTTCAAGTGGTAAATTAAAACATTGCTTTGAAGTTGAAATTAAATGTCATGGTTTGTTACATCATTTAATATTTGGCCAGATGTCATATACGCACCGGGTTTGGGGTGATTTTTTTTTTTTTTTTTTTTTCTTTTTTACGAAAATTTGGCGAAAACCTCGTTTTCGAATACCAGTTACATATGTATTTTTGGTACTACTTAGTTATCCCGTCGAACAAAAATCTATCACCAAACTATAAGATTAAATGCCAATAACGGTTAATGGTAAATGTCACATTCACTTGACTTTAAGTAAGTTACACGTCTTTACGAAATCAAGTGATTTTTATTTCGACGTTTTATTTGTATATTCATTAATGTTATATACTATTTTATTTGTTCTTTCGTTATTTAAAATAAAATTTATGTCAATTTGTATAATTTGGCGAGTGGTTTGGCGATTTATATAATTTGGCGAAATGGGTCGGCGGAATAACTAAGTAGTACCGTATTTTTTTAGTTATCTTATAATATAATGCGAGCAAAAATTGTGTGTGTATGTACGTGTGTGTGTGTGTGCATGTAAATTTTATCGTAAAAACGGCTCTAACGATTTTGACGAAATTTTGTATTTTACCATTTTCGGGCATGATAAAACCATTGGGCTAGGTCACATGTTCCAGAAAACTCGATTAGTGGGCCATTTTTGGTCATAATTGGTCAGGGTCAAGCCCACTATATCTAAAAAACGACTCAATTGATTGTGACCAAATTTCACATCCAACCGCTTTTCGACACGAAGAAACTTTTGGACTAAGTCACATGTTCGAGAAACTTCGATTAGTGAGTCATTTTTGGGTCACTATGGGTCAAGCCAATTTTATCTAAAAAACGGCTCTAACGATTTTCGCTAAACTCTATATTCTACAGTTTTGGATTACGAGAAATCTATTGGGCTAAGTCACATGTTCGAGAAAATTCGATTAGTGGGTCATTTTTGGGTCACTGTGGGTCAAGCTAAGTTTATCTATATAACTTCTTTAACGATTTTCACGAAATTTTGCACCCTACTGTTTCCGGGCACGAAAAGACCATTGGGATGGGTCTCGTGTTCGAGAAAATTCCAATAGTGGATCATTTTGGGTCATAATGGGTCAGGGTCAAGTTAATTATATCTAGAGAACGGCTCAATCGATTTTGACTAAATTTTGTATCTAACCATTTTTGGGCACGAAAAGATCATTGGAATGGGTCTCGTGTCCGAGAAAATTCGATTAGTGGGTCATTTTGGGTCATAATGGGTCAGGGTCAAACTAATTATATCTAGAGAACGGCTCAATCGATTTTCACGAAATTTTGTATTTTACCATTTTCGGGCATGATAAGACCATTGGGCTAGGTCACGTGTTCGAGAAAATTATATTAGTGGGTCACTTTGAGTCGTAATGAATCAAGGTCAAGCTAATTATATCTAAAAAACGGCTCAATCGATTTTGACCAAATTTCACATCCAACCGTTTTACGACACGAAGAAACTATTGGGCTAGGTCACATGTTCAAGAAACTTAGATTAGTGGTTCATTTCGGGGTCACTATGGGTCAAGTCAATTTTATCTAAAAAACGGCTCTAACGATTTTCACTAAACTCTGTATTCTACAGTTTTGGATTACAAGAAAACTATTGGGCTAAGTGACATGTTCGAGAAAATTGGATTAGTGAGTCATTTTTGGGTCACCGTGGATCAAGCTAAGTTTATCTAGATAACATCTTTAACGATTTTGACGAAATTTTGCCCCCTATTGTTTTCGGGCACGAAAAGACCATTGGGATGGGTCTTGTGTTCGAGAAAATTCTATTAGTGGGTCATTTTGGGTCATAATGGGTCAGGGTCAAGGTAATTATATCTAGAGAACGGCTCAATCGATTTTAACTAAATTTTGTATCTAACCATTTTCGGGCACTAAAAGACCATTGGGATGGGTCTCGTGTTCGAGTAAATTCGATTAGTGGATCATTTAGGGTCATAATGGGTCAGGGCCAAGCTAATTATATCTAATGAACGGCTCAATCGATTTTAACTAAATTTTGTATCTGACCATTTTCGGGCACGGAAAGACCATTGGGATGGGTCACGTGTTCGAGTAAATTCGATTAGTGGATCATTTTGGGTCATAATGTGTCAGGGTCAAGCTAATTATATCTAAAGAACGACTCAATCGATTTTAACTAAATTTTGTACCTAACCATTTTCGGGCGAGAAAAGACCATTGGGATGGGTCACGTGTTCGAGAAAATTCGATTAGTGGGTCATTTTTGGGTCACTGTGGGTTAAGCTATTTTTATCTAAAAAAGGCTCTAACGATTTTCACTAAACTCTGTATTCTACAGTTTTGGATTACGAGGAGACCATTGAGTTAAGTCACATGTTCGAGGAAATTCGATTAGTGGGTCATTTTTGTGTCACAGTGGGTCAAGCTAAGTTTATCTAGATAACGCCTCTAACGATTTTGACGAAATTTTGCACCCTACTGTTTTCGGGTACGAAAAGACCATTGGGATGGGTCACGTGTCCGAGAAAATTCGATAAGTTGGTCATTATGGGTCAGGGTCAAGCTAATTATAACTAAAAAACGGCTCAAGATATTTTCACAAATTTTTTTAATATAAGGCCGTTTCTGGTCATGAGAGGACCACTGGTCTAAGTCCCATGTTCGAGAAAATTCAATTAGTGGGTCATTTTTGGTCACAATGGGCCAGGGTCAAGCTAATTGAATCTAAAAACAAGTTCAAAACATTTTGACCAAATTTTACATTACGTATACCGTTTCTGGGCATGAGAAGAGAATTGGGCTAAGCCACATGTTCGAGAAAATTCGATTAGTGGGTCATTTTGGGTCACAATGGGTCAGGGTCCAGCTAATTGTATCTAAAAAATGGCTTAAACGATTTTGACTAAATTTTGTATTCTATCGTTTTCGGGCTCGAGAGGACCATTGGGCTAGGTCGCATGTTCAAGAAAATTCAATTAGCGAGTCATTTTGGATCTCAATGGAACAGGGTCAAGCTAATTGTATTAGGTAGCTTTCTTTACAAAAAGCTACCTATTGCAGCCGTTCGGAGGAAAGCGATTTCAAAAAATTTTGGTATATTTTCATCGATCATGACCCCCAGACCCCGAAACCACCCTCCGTTCAAAATTGATATATATATATATATATATATATATCTGACCTATGTCACACTGTAACTGTCGTATTTATGAACCGATTTGGATGTAATTCGGTGTGTAGATAGTACATATCAATGTCTCGACCGAGTTCGTTGGCCAGCTTCATCCGCCATTTTGTTTCCAAATGGCGGCCATTTGAAATTTTTAAAAAAATTTAAAATTTGAAATGTGGTACCATAAAATTGAAAATTGAAAAATATTTTTTTCTTATGTATTTTACCTTTATACAAAGACTCCGTAGCAGTTTTTGTTTCGTCTATATCTTAAAAAATGGCTGAGTTATAGCATTTTGAATTTCTAGCGTGGCTGACATTTTGAAACGTCCTGAATTTTGTCACTTGATAAAAGGCGTATTTATGAACCGATTTGGATGTAACTTCGTTTATACATAGTACAGACCAATGTCTCGAACGAGTTCGTTGGCCAGCTTCATCCGCCATTTTGTTTAAAAATGGCGGCCATTTAAAATTTTAAGAAAAATTTAAATTTGAAATGTGGTAGCAAAAAATTGAAAATTGAAAAAATATTTTTTTCGTATGTGTTTGACCTTGATAAAAAGATTCGGGAGCAGTTTTTGTTTCGTCTATATCTTAAAAAATGGCTGAGTTATAGCATTTTGAATTTCTAGCGTGGCTGACATTTTGAAACGTCCTGATTTTTGCCACGTGATAACAAACGTATTTATGAACCGATTTGGATGTACCTTGGTGTGTACATAGTACATACAAATAACTCAACCGAGTTCGTTGACCAGCTTCATTCGCCATTTTGTTTCAAAGTGGTGGCCATTTAAAAAAATTAAAAAAAAAAAAAATTTAAAATGAGATACCAAAAAATTGGAAAATGAAAAAGATTTTTTTTGTATGTGTTTGACCTTAATACAAAGATTCCGGAACAGGTTTTGTTTCGTCTACATCTAAAAAAATGGCTGAGTTATAACATTTTGAATTTCTATTGTGGCTGACATTTTAAAACGACCTGATTTTTGTCACGCGATAACAGACGTATTTATGAAACGATTTGAATGTAACTTGGTGTGTACATAGTACATACAAATAACTCAACCGAGATCGTCGATCAGCTTCATTCGCCATCTTGTTTCAAAATGTTGGCCATTTAAAAAAATTAAAATGAGATACCAAAAAATTGGAAAATGAAAAAGATTTTTTTGTATGTGTTTGACCTTAATACAAAGATTCCGGAACAGGTTTTGTTTCGTCTACATGTAAAAAAATGGCTTAGTTATAACATTTTGAATTTCTATTGTGGCTGACATTTTAAAACGACCTGATTTTTGTCACGCGATAACAGGCGTATTTATGAACCGATTTGAATGTAACTTGGTCTGTACATAGTACATACCAATGTCTCGACCGAGTTCGTTGGCCAGCTTCATTCGCCATCTTGTTTCAAAAGGGATGCCATTTAAAAAAAAAATGTAATTTAAAATTTAAAATGAGGTACTAAAAAATTGGAAAATGAAAAAGATTTTTTTTATGTGTTTGGCCTCGATACAAAGATTCTGGAGCAGTTTTTGTTTCTGAAAATTTGTTCTTTTGTTTATATCTTAAAAAGTGGTTGAATTATAGCACTTTGAATTTCTATCATGGCTAACACTTTGAAACGATCTTGTATTTGTCACGCGATACCACACTTATTCGCCTATTTCGATGGAAGAATTCATGTGGATAGTATACATCAATATCTCGACCAAGTTCGCTGGCCAGCTTCATCAGCCATCTTGTTTCAAAATGGCGGCCATTAAATTAAAAAAAAATTTTATTTAAAGTGAGGTGCAAAAAAATTAGAAATTGAAAAAGGTTTCTTTCTTAAGTATTTGACCTTGATATAAGGATTCAGGAGCAATTTTTTGTTTGTCTTTATCTTAAAAAATGGCTCAGATATAGCAGTTTCAATTTCTAAAGTGGGTGACATTTTGAAAAATCTGATTTTTTGCCTGCGACAGCACTCGTATATATCAACCGATTCCGATATGAGTGAGCATGTGCACAGCAATTACTAAGGTCTCGACCAAGTTCACTGGTTAGCCTCATCTACCATGTTGTCTTAAAATGGCAGACACTTTAAGAAATCGCCGAATTTGGCAGCCAAATATAAGTGACTTTAAATAAAAGCAGCTTGGATAAAGCTGACTAATTTCGCGAAATTCTCATTCATAATGATTTAGTATTGATAAAAATTAGTATTGAATCTCCTACATTCGGTTTCCACTTAATTGAGCTTCGTGTCTTTGAATAATATAAGTTGGCTTTTTAAAAATAAAGAATATGAAAGCTACCTCTTCCTCCCGGCACTGGCCGGAAGGACTTTTTAAAAACCGCTTCAAAAGATTTTGACAAAACTTTGTACTACACCGTTTCTGGACAAGTTTAAACCAATGGGCTGGGTCGCATGCTCAAGAAAATTATACTAGTGGGTCATTTTGGCGATAATGGATAGGGGTCCAGCTAACGGAATCTCAAAAAGGTTCAAAAAATTATGGCAATATTTTTGTTATACCGTTTCACAGTACAAAAAGACCATTGAAATAGCTCACATCTGTCGATGAATTTCGGTTAGTGGTTTTTTGAATCAACGTGGATCAAGCTTATTTCACCTAGAAAACGACTAATGATTTTCACTAAATTTTGTATTCCATCGTTTTCAGGCTCAAAAAGAGCATTGTGATAGGTCGCATGTTCGAAAAAATTCGATTAGTGGGTCATTTTGGGTCACTATGTTTCACGGTCAAGCTAATTGCATCTAAAACAGCTAGAAAGATTCAGTCGGAAAAATATATCGAGATAAACAGAAAGCTAATTTTGACCGAGCTTAGCTCGGTCATTCCTGCTAGTTTTCTATTATTTTTAAAAGAAAATAACCAAAAAAATAATTAACTATAGAACAAAACAATTTATGTAATTAAAAAAAGAAAATAAAGTAAATAAACATTTATTATTAAATAAACAACAATAGCCGGGTTACCATGTCAACCAAAATAATGCCATTTTGGCGCCAATTATGCACTTCGGTGCGTATATGACATCTGTGCCTAATATTTTCCTTTTCGTCTCGTTTAAAAATGATGAAGGAAGTGAAAGCCATTTATTTTAAATGCTTCAGTTTGTATTAAATAAAATGATAATGAAATAAAAATTGAATTATTAATAAAAGTAACATGATACATTTCTTAGCATACATTTAAGGGAGGTCAAACTGGTCGCCAAATTTGTATAAAATAATAACCTTTTCTAAAATATGAAAACAAAATGTCTGTTATGATTAAAATTTGAGTTGCCATCATTAGAGAAAAGTATATAAAATTAGAAAAAAAATTATATTTCGAAAACTAATTCGAATTTAAAAATTTTAATACCAGTTTTGAGATCTGCAGATTAATACGGATTTTTGGTGTTAATTTCATCACAAACTATTCCGTATTTTAGGAGAAATCGCCGTGAAACATAATGAGTCGTTTAATCAGTCGTTTCATTGAATCGTTACATAAATTCGTTTCATAATATCCGTTTCATTAGGATTTTATATATATAGGGTAGATAATTTCTGTTAGCTAAATGTTTTGCAACGTTAGCAAACTATTTTATAAATAACACACACACACACACATATATAAGACATTAAAATAATAAGCGTTTGTATGAAACATTGAAACAAGCTTATTTTCTTGAATAAAAATTTTCGGAGTAAACCTATACAAAATGTGGTGCTAGGCAAACGGAATCTTTTTCAGTAAACAATATTCCAGCATATCTAGCTTAAAATACATTCTTTTAAAATTTCGTAAATAACGAATAGCAAAGCTTATTTTCAAAATAAATATCGGAAATGCATCTCTGTATATATTAAGACTTACTAGTTTTTTTTTTTTCGAATTTCTCTTACAAATATTATTTTCGAAGCTTTGTTTAATTTAAATGATAAATTAAAATGAATAAATTAAATCTTGATACCTCTCAAATGGAATGGGAAGGCGGAAAATGTTTTTGCGTTATTGTTTGTTATTTAACAACTGCGAAATATTCTGTTAATGTTAAATTAAATCTTTGGCGTATATTTATACAGTATAAAAGAGCGGAAAATATTTTTTTGTAAATTAAAATTTTGTAAGCATTGAGATTTCGCATCTTCTATTACAAAGTATTTTGAGATATGATACGAATGATAAACTGTATATTTCTAATAAGTTGAAAATATATTTTTATTGGAAACATCGCTAACTTACTAAATATATTTCTATATTATAAATATCTTTAATGAGTTAAAATATTTGTTTAAAAAAATTTATAAGCACATATTCATTTTCTTTAACTTCTTTTTATTTCTACCCTATATATATATATATATATATCTATATATAGTATATCATCCTGATGTAAAAATTTTATGATACGAATTTATTTAACAATTTTATCATGTGAATTTATTTAACGATTTTATAAAACGATTTTATGAAACGAATTTATAAAACGTTTTCGAAATATATATATGCGGGATTTGTACACTGTTTAAAAAAAAAAAAAATCTGTAAAGTTACTAAAATGTTTCTAGGAAACTGGGATTCCTAGACCTTTTTATGTAACGGCAACAGCAAAAATTCATGTAACAGACACACTTTTGCACCGTAAATAAAATACCTATCTGTAAGGTTACTAAGAATTTTTTAGGAAACTGGGATGCCTAGAACTTTTTATGTAACTACGACCCGGATTACAGATAACATTTTAGTAAGATTACAGTAATTTTAGTAGCTTCTTTTATAAAACTACAGATTTATGTAGTTTTACAAAAACTAGTTTTATAAATTTACATCTTTTTTTTTGTATAGTATACAGATAAAATTTTAGTAAGCATACAGATTTCTGTAACTTTTCTTCTGTAGAATTACAGATTTCTTTTCTTTTTTTACAGTGTCGAGAGCTGCCGCTGGCAGTTTAGTATGTCTTACAGTTTACCTTACAGCCTGTGGCATGTTTTTTTCTTGAAGTGGGTGTACATAGCATTTAAAGTTTAAACTGTAAAAATTCAACTTTATTTAACTTTATTCAACTTAAAAAAATAAATTGTAAGTACTTTTGAATGAATGAGATAAATAAGTAGTTTATTTTTAAATTCGGAAACTTTTTTTTTTCTTTTTAAATTAAATTAGAAATCTTTATTTACAGAGTTTTTAGTTTTTAAAATCAATTCGGATATAATATTACTAGAACCTATATGCATGCGTGCTGGGAATGAACGGAATATCTTACTCTTTTTCAGACTTTCGAGAAGGATTCACTGTTTAAACACGTATTCTAGGAGAACGGGTATTATTAGTTCAAAAATGAGAAATAATTTTGTGTATATTGACGAGCTTTTCTGAAAGTGTACGGAAAAGATTATTTAAATTCAACTAAAATTCCTTTTTAACATAAATCTACAAAATAAGCTTCAACCACGATCGAATTTATGTTTTAATAAAAAAAAAATCATGAGAGGTTTTTTTTTTTACGTTGGTAAGCTCCTCTTGCGGGAAAATGTATAACTAAAATTCTATTTTTTAGCCTCCGATACGGTATACTATTTCTTTCTCCCAGCTTATTTTGTGTCCAAAACATAACGCTACCTTAATACATGGAAATTTGATTACTTTGAAATTTGATTTTCATTTGAAACATAACGCTACCTTACAGAAGCTAGCTGTAAAACAAAGCATTACAATTAAATACTCTTTAGCAATTTTTTAAACTTCTAAGCATCGCACATTTTCAATTTTTATACCGTCGTATTGTGGAAAAAATAAAGTTCTTTTAAATGCATTTTGTTTGAAAACTGTATCTCCATTTATTTTTGAAATATTAATTTTTTTGTAGTTTTTGGAGCCATTTTCTTAATATTGGCAACGAAAGTAGGGTAGACCGGGGCTAGTTGGTCATAGGGGCATGTTGGCCCAGTCGCAATATTTTTTTTAATTTTGCGTTAGATAACATTGTCAGTCCAGCCAAGTATGCGTTTCTTCGCTTTTTTCCTCCAACATAAGCACCATTGAAGTCGAAGCGTCCGTTAAAGAATTATTGAGAATTTTCAAAATTTTGCAAATGTGAGTAAATTTCCTCTCTTATAAATAATCGTTTTCTATTTGTTTGTAAATTAAATTTTAGATTTTGATATATAATAATTCAGAAAAGTAATTGTTCGTAGTTATTGTAGGGCATGTTTTTTTATTGAAATACTTTCAGAATAATTCGTTACAGTCATGAAAAACAAAAATGACGATACGGGGTTAGTTGGCCCATTTGGCACGGGGCATGTTGGCCCGCAACGGATTAAGGGAAATGTGATTTTTTTTCCTTATAGAACCTCCCTACCCCCCACATACACCCTTTTTTTGTTTTTAATTTCTTTTTGCTGTAAGAATTGCTCCTATCAAAAGCTTGTCAATACAAAAATTGTGGATAATATTAAGAGGATTTATGATAAACTTAAGTGAATTTGATATCTTGTGAATTGACGAAATTTTATATTTTAATTTAGGAGGCTATATTGTGTTTTCATTCGAAAGAAATAAAAATTAAGATTTGGTAAAATTTTGATCATTTCTTAAACTTTTGCACTATCAGGACATTAAAAAGTGACGTGGGCCAACTTACCCCGCAATCGGGGCAGGTTGGCCCAAGCGACTTGGTGTCAATTTGAGCTTCTAAACTAATACTTATAGTTAATATTTTCAAACTTTACTATTGTTACTTCTTCCTGAAAGTACACTGATAGTGGTAACATAAAAATAAATTTAAAATGTTGAATTGTAATTTTTTAAAAATTATTAGAAGAAAAAGCGGGCCATCTAGCCCCGGTCTACTGCCCCCCCCCCTACTCAATTTCTGTAGAAAATAAAGGAAAAATAGTTTTAAAATAGTAATTATATATATTTTTTTGACATTTTCTCGTAACAACCGAAAGAAAATGTAATTAAAATGCGTGCTATTTTGAAAAAATATATAAACGAATGATTTCTGTAAAAACAATGGAGCTATTATATACTATATTTAATTGTAAGTATCTATGAATCATCAGGTGGCCGTTTTTTTTTCTATTTTCTTGAATGACGGAATCTTTTTGCTGCATTTGTGCATTATTTCGCGATAGTGATGTGCTATGCATGCAGACTGTAGATGTTTAAGAGTAGATCGTAAATGTGGAATTCTTAAGCGGATGCGAATGGCGTCATTTTACATAAAATAGAACGTGTGCTTTAAGTCTTAAAATTGAAATATGTTTTGTACTGCAGTAGAGTCCCGCTTAAACGAATTATTTTCTTCTGATGGACTGGTGGCTTCTATTATTATGAAACAGCCATTATAAATGAAGTGTTAGGTGAAGATGAACGAGCAGTCGTAAAGAAAAAAAATGCCCATTTTTCCACCCATTCTGACCAGAAAATCAGAGTTCTAACTTTTTACGGCTGCTCTTTTATCTTCACCTAACACTTCATTTCTAATGGCTGTTTCATAATAATAGAAGCCATCAGCCCATCAGAAGAAAATGAAGTAATGGAAATGCCGGGGGCGACACTAAATTCTGAAAAGCAGAATTCCTCTTCACTAGTTTTTTTTTATGTTTTCTCATATGGCAGTAATACTCCAAGTTAAAATTAGTTGGGAAAGATTCAATCTAACTTTCTTTTACACCGGTTTTACCCCCAGTGATAAAGTTTAACAAAAGTTAAATGTATTTGTTTTTTTTATGTATCTCTATATGACAGCCGTACTCAATATAAAAATATGTAGTGTTGGTTTACCACAATTTTCTTTTGCATTTATATTTTCCTGGCGAAAATAGGTTAACTGCATTAAAATCAAATTGATTTTTCACGATTTACTATTTGAACATAATTCCAGTAAGTACTTTGAATTTAGACACGTTTCCAATCCAAACAAAATTTTAAATTATGTTTAGGGTAATAACTACAAATTTCTAATCCATAACTGATACTAAACAATCAACTAAATTGTTACATTAAACTGCAAAATGTGAGATATATCGAGTTAATCTTTCTGCTGGCTGGACCGTTTATAAGCAATTTCAATTTCTTAAAATTTTTTAGCATTTAAGAATTTAAAATTTTTTGTTCGGGTAGATTAAAGTATGTTCCACCAATGGAAGAATCCTAAACAAGTTTAAAACGCGCGAATCTACTGAAAGAACAGGGATTTGTGCAAGAAGGTCAAAGGGGACAGAGCGTCCTAGTGTTAAAATATATATATATGTATATATATATATATTTTTTGAAAATTATTACAGTTAACCTCTTGAGGGGCCACCCAATTTTATTAAGATTCGCACCAGAAACTTTTAATTAAATTTTAATTTTGTAACGTTGGTGGAAAAAGTTGAGAAATTGCGGATGGACCAGTCCTTTTCAGGGCTCACGGCCTAGCCGAAGTGTTGCATCCGGCACTGCGGTGGATTTCTACGTCGCTACTCCAGTAGTTGCTTCCCATATGTCGGTGATGAATTACCGAGAGCGAGGGCCCTTTTAAGGGCCACGCGAAAGCGTACCTCCGCTCCCGGCATCGCCTCGACTCTTGAACGGCATCAGATCTCACATTGCTCCGGCACCCAGAGCGGATCCAAATCACACTTTCTCCGGCCGTTAGGCCTAGGCTACTCTTCCCCCCTTTTTATACTAACAACATCTCTTCTACTGTATTTGTTTACTTTATATTATAAAAATCTTATAAAATATTATAAAAAATTTAAAAAATACTTCAAAAAATTTATAAAAAATGAAAAAAATTTAGAAAATACAAAAATATATCTTGTTGTTGTAATGCTATACTTAAACTTTCTTTTAGTATCTTCCTTCCTTTTTATTATTTTTATACGAGCTCTTTTCCCATTCATTCCCCAGTCAGATTTTTTACTTTTATGCCCTCACTGCTACCAGCTATGAATTTTGCTTAACCATTTAACCTGCACAATCTTATGTGACGGGGATGTGGGGCAAGTGGCCCCGGGCTCCTCGGCCAAATCGTCTAGAATCAACCGAGTTGAGAAATTGCTTTTTTCTTATTTTAAAAGAAACTTTTTTGAAAATCCCGGTGGGAATTCAATATTACAGAAGCACAATTACTTGCCCCTGAAAGGTTTAAATGAGTAAAACCTCTTAATAACGGACATCTTATGAAGCAAGGATTTTGCCCGCTATTCGGAGGGGAAAACATGAGATTTCAGGGATAAAAACATGCAAATATATAGGTCTAGGGATTGAAAAACTGCCCACTAAATAGATGTGTCCACTATTTTGGAGTGTCCATTATGTTGGTTTTATTGTAGTTATTAAAACATGAAATAAATCAAAAAGAAGCATTCGAATGACATATATTTCGAATTTTGTAAGACAAACGTTTTATTTTGTTTGACATAAAATTTTTACTATAATATATACTTGTATATTTATTGTTGCTATATACGTATATCTATATATTTTTGTAAAGAAAAATCTACTTTATTATGCATTTAGAAGTTTTTTTTTCCCTTGTAAAACTCCTTGACAAAAATAATAAATTTCCTGGAGTAAACTCACTGAAGTATTGAAAATAAATGAAAGTTCTTTCAAGTAAAAGCACGACATCCTACTTTATAAGAAACTTCAAAATGGAAAGAGGAAATCTTGAAAAATGATTTTTTGTTACTTGCATTGCTGTTGATAGCAAAAAGAACCGTTATTTAAATCAGAAAAAAACAAATACATTGAGTTAGAGGAAACTAGATTTCAGAAACGTTTTTCAAATAGTATGTAACTCCAAACATATTACTTATTTTATTACTTTTATATTCTATTTGCCCAAACAATTTTTTTTTTCATCTGTCATTCACATGTTTCAGAATAAATGAATAATTTACAAAAAATGAAAAGTACCTTCTTCTGAAAAGACTGTTTAAATTGGTTATTCCAAATTTAATTTACACTTTCAAAATTAAGTGTTATTAGTTCCCGATATGCTATTTCTTTCAGGCAACAATAAAAATGTCATCCTTAGGAAATAATTGGTACGTTACATAAGCCAGGCGGAAAGCGAAGTAGATGAATCATTGTACGGTTAAATATTGAAAATTTCTATTGCACTTTTTTAAAAATTTCTAAACATCGCACATTTTCAATTTTTATACCGTCGTATAGGAAAAAAAGTACTTTTCAATGCAATTTGTTTGAAAACTGCATTTTAATTTATTTTTGAAATATTATTTTTTTTGTAATTTAGAATAACATTTCTATAATGTTGGCAACTAAAGTACTTCATGTCTGTAGAAAGTAAAGGAAAAATATTTGGAAAATAGTAGAATACTAGATCTTGTTGCCATTTTCTCATAACAACTGAAAAAAATTGTAATTAAAATACGTGCTTTTTTTGAAAATATATAAATGAATGTGATCTGATAAAACATGGAACTATTATAAACTATATTTAATTTTAAGTATCTACAGTTTCTTGAATGAACGATATCGCTGTTAGCTGGGTTTGTGTATTATTCTTTGATAGTGACGTCATATGATACTTTTCTGTATATGTTGTTTAAAACAGGATCGTAAATGTGTAATACTTCAGCGGATGCAAATAACGTCATTTTATATAAAATATGAGAGTTTAAGTCTTAAAACAGAAACATGTTTTGTGCTATCTGTTTATATATATATATATATTTTTTCATCAGGGGCGACACTAATTTCTGAAATAGCAGAATTTCTGTTTTGTAGTTCCTTTATTTAATTTGCTTGCACAGAATAAACATTATTGATTAAAGAGTATCATACTGTTAAAAAAATAGACCTACTCAAAAGCATGACCCTGAATTACGTATCTAACTTTTGGTAGGTAAGATCTTAAGATCTAAGTGCTGTCTTTTGACAACACTTTATTAATATTTGTCTTTAAAATGTCATTTTAACGCTTGAAATTTGTAAGTTTTTTATTTTATTTTTATTTTTATTTATTTATTTATTTATTTTTTTTTTTTTTTACAGCGAAAGTTTACAAAAATCCTTTTACCTTAAATTACACGCATATTAAAGTAGAAAGCGACAACTGAGTCGCCGGGAGGATATAAAAATAATCAAGCGTTGAACATAATAATCCATACATAACATAATTTAGAATAAATATGTCAGAAGGAACTTATTTTGTATAGCCCAGAACCTATTGGAGCACGTAGCCGTTTTTAAATATATGCTATTTTTTGGTTAAATAACATCAATTCAATATAAAATGTAAATTTTCACAAATTATTTCGTTACGTAAAGTTACACAGAAAAGTGAGAAATTAAAAAAAAAAATTCCTATGTATTTCACATGAAAAAATATGTTATTTTTAGTATTCTTAATTTTTGTTATGTGGATATTTAATTTTCAAAAAGATCAAGTTGATTGTTTGAAAATTGAAGGAGGTAAAATGTTTACCTGTTTTGGAAAAAAAAAAAAAAAAAAAAAAAAAAAAAAACGCGTTAAAACGCGTTTAATGTTTTCGTTGCTGTTTACTTTGTATTATCTCACTATACTTCTGTAGTTTCAAATAGCCCTTTTCAATTATTCTAAATCGACTTCTAATAAAATATAATTTTTAGTGCGTATAAAGAGCGAAAAAGATTTCAATTTTTCAACCGGTTAAAAATATGTTACCTGTTGTTAATCTATATCTAAATTAATCTAGAAGGTTTTTTTCCGACTGCCAAGAAGGGTTATGCGTTTCACGCGTATCTGGGTATGTGGATATTTTGTACCTTCGAAACATCCCAACGGCTGGATATATTTGAATGACTGAGGTCTCAATCGATTTGTCTTAAGGGGTCTTGTACCTTTTAAACGCGTCGAAAATTAACGAAAATCTTCAAAGTTTGAATTAGTCTATCTTCAAAACCTTTTTATGTATAAACATGAAATTTTGCATATTGATTAAACAGATTGTGCTTTGTAATATACTACCAACAGAAATTTATTTACACTTTACAGAATTTGTGTATTGTTGAAATCAAAATAGCTCTTTTTTTTACCCCATAAGTCATTGCGCGCATGATATCTTGAGAAAGTATGTATGGATTGTCATGAAATTTGGTAAATATACTAAACAAATATGTGTGTTTAAAATGATCTACTTTTAAGTATTTACAATGGTAATATTTTTAGTTATGACTATTTTTATTCATTAAAAATACAAAATTTTTATTTTTTTTTACGAAAATATTTTTTATATAGTTAATGAAATAGTTTTAGCCTAAGAGTAGATCATTTTAAACACACATATATGTTTAGTATCTTTACCAAATTTCATGCCAATCCATACATACTTTCTCAAGATATCATGCGCGCAATGACTTATGGGGTAAAAAAAGAGCTGTTTTGATTTCAACAATACACAAATTCTATAAAGGATTAATAAATTTTTAATGGTAGCATATTACAAAGCATAGTCTGTTTAATCAATATCCAAAATTTCATGTTTATACATGAAAAGGCTTTGAAGATAGACTAATTCAAACTTTGAAGTTTTTCGTTAATGTTCGACGCGTTTAAAAGGTACAAGACCCCTTAAACGTCCGGTGGTTACAGGGTAGGTATTGTGTTTATAAATTCAAAATGGCGGTAGAGACAAAAAAAAATTACACACCCTATTGAGTGGCATATCATTGGATAGGTCTTTCAAAATGAAGACGATGTTTCATTGACTATTTTACAGTCAGAAGCTGCGTTCAAATATTACACAACCTGGAAATTGTGTAGGTAGAATCTCTAGCTTTATTACAACTCTAACCTTTATAGACATCTGTAGGCCTCATAAAAACAGTGTTTATAGATAGAAACTAACAATTAAACTCAACTTAAAAGTCAGCAATATATATAAATTAAAAAAAAATAGGTAAGTAATATAAAAAATAATTTCACATTGATTAGAAATAATTAATTAGTTCGATTTTTACGCAGTCGTATTTTTTGATTTTTGAAATTAAACTTTTACTTGTTTATTTATTTAAAGATTGTAAAATAAGTTGGTAGAGCATCGGACTCGTAGTCAAAATTTCGTGGGTTTCGAAGTCAAAAGTCTCGTCGCCAGATAAAAATCTACTACGTATGCTAATGGCACCTGGTGCATGTAAAATCCGCCGTGGGTGCAAAATCCTCCAAGTTCCCTTTGAATTATACCTCTGGAAGTGCTTAGTCAATCAAGATCTCGTCACCTGTTCAAGGTTCAAAATTGCGAGATCAACTCGAGCTACGATGCCCGCCCTTCGGGTGCTGCTAAAACAAATGGTCATCACTTCCGGCCTTTTTGTGGCGAATGGCCTAGTTGCCGAGTGTCCACCGTAAAAAAAAAAAAAAAAAAAAAAAAAAAAAAAAAAAAAAAAAAAAAAAATAAATAAATAAATAAATAAATATTGTAAAACATATTTTATTTTATTTAAAATTTTTGATTTGTGTTTCAAATTGTGAGAGTCTAATTATTTGACATTTTAGCGCGTCATTTGAAAAAAAGAACATTCCATTTTTTTTATTCCCCTTTAAAAACTATCTATAAAAAATGACAACTGAAACTTACTTTTTTCTTTAAGTACATTTACACTAACCCTAACTAGGATGATTTTCTAGGTGGGAGATTGTTTCCCCCCTTTAAAAAAATCTATAAAAAATGATAGCTGAAACTTACTTCTTTCTCTAAGTACATTTACACTAACCCCAACTAAGATCATTTTCTAGGTGGGGAATAGTTTTACCCCTACCTTAATCTTCATTAAAAAGCATTTTTCTTATATCTAATAATATTTAGCCCTCGCAACACACACATATCCACAACGGTTTATAACGCTCACTCCTGAAAGTGCGAGATGTCTGAATTTTGGAAGCTCTAAACAGAAGACCACACATCAGTTAACCTTATCAGGGGCAAGGTACTTCTATTCGTAAAATGCAGAAATGAATGATCGACATCAGAATATACATATATATTATTTCAAAATAAGGAAACGCGCTTGTTCACGCATTTAATAAAGGCAAATTTTTCTTCTTTTAATAATCTGGTGCCAATGTGGCATTTAGGATTAAAAATTAGGTGGTCCGAAAATGTGCCACCGCCCTCAAAGGGGATAAATATATACATATGCACGTGTTTATATGAGGACGTGAGTTTGAAAACTCACCTTATCCAAAATTTAAAAAAATCCAGTTTTCTCTATCAATCTATCCAATTAGTGAACCTGCATAGAGAAAACACTACAATCTGCAAAATAACTAGTTTTATCGTGTATTTCTAGCTCTAGAAAATTTTGGTTTGCAATGAAACCCAATGGACACAGTGAGAGCTTTTTCGCAATTTCCTAAAATTTGATGTTCTGGATAAGGCGACTTTTGAAACTCACGTCCTCTAGCATACCATGTGAAGTTTTAAAAAAGCTTATTTTAGCCCACATATAGAGGAAAAGGTGTAAATATGGGCACCCTCTTTTGTTTTTGACTTAAAGTGACTTTCATTTTTAAATGTTTGACCTTCATCAATAACTATAGAAAGTTTACTAAATGAGAGGATGCAAAACAATGATTAATATCAATTGTTTCAATTCAAAAACGAAGATTTACAAAAATCTTTGACAAAAGCACCAGAAAAATGAGGTGCAAATATGGGCCTTCTCCAAAAAAGGTCACAAAAATTAGTTTAAAAAGTTTTTAAACAAGATAAAACAATACGAAATGGTAGAGAATTAATTTATTACAGAAAAAAAATATTTTTAGAAATCGAAAACATAACTGGCTCTTTCAGCCCGGCACAGTCTAAGTGTACCTACATTTGGCACATAGCAGATTTAACCCACACTTCTCTGCGAGTGTTTTCACAGAACTTTCCATCACAAAAGATGCAAGTTGTATCACTCGAGGCTGGTTTAGTCCTATCGTTTATATTCAGATTTATATGATCATTACTGTCCACAACTGCAGAGTCAGAGATAAATCGTATCGTTTCGTGTGGCGATTTTCTTTTGAAGGCCTTTGGTCTTCCCACCCTTGCCCCCTGACCAGTCTCTTACTAAAAGGAAAACTCAAGGGTGTCTCTTTGAGCACTTTTGTCAAGCAACTTGGTCAGCTGATCCTTGCATGGTGATTCAGGGATGACGTTGAACCTAGCCGCTTTGCGTTCACGAGTAGTGGTTCTCTTCTTCATGTTGGGGACAGGAGATATGTCGACCGAAGAAACTACATTTAAAGTTCCCGTGGAACATTGCAGTGTTTCAGCAGCCTCATCAATTAGCATAGCTAGCGTTTAATGTGCTTGTATATTAAGATAATCCGAAAAAGAGGGAACCCATATTTACACCAAGAAAGGGTGCCCATATTTACACCAACCCCAACTGAGAAAGTTAGGAACCTTCACATGTAACCTAAAGACGTGCATGACCAAAGGCGTCCTTCTAAAACGTAGCTTAAGATCTTCGCTTTCCTGATATCTGTTGTGGTTGGATGATAGGTAGAAGAATAATATCTTTAAGTTATTTTTAAATATTGAAATTCCAATTAATAATCCAGAAATCATTTTTTTGTGATCAATCGTATAGTGTCATAACATTGTGCTGTGGCCACAAAAGACCACTTTTGACATAACCGTCATTAATTAAAATAATTCTATACTTTTTCATATATTCGATAACCAGGAACAAAAAATAAAAGCAAAAGCATTACCTGTATTGACCTGAGAAAAAAGAAATGATGGACTCGTTACTGAGATGAAATACACAGATGATAAGCATCCTCGAAAAATCTTTATTCATAATGAAGATCCCTTGAAGCTAAGACTCCTTCTATGTAGGAAATCTTGTAATAATTAGATGTTCTTTTTTTATGATGAATATAAACAAATCGCTCTTTTTATGAGCATATATTTCGCGATAAATATATCAGATATTCTCCAGGGGAGTGTAGAGAGGCATGTCTAAAAAAACACAAGTCTTTTATATGATTTTTTTAGCAATAGAATTCTACAACTCATAACGCAAGCAACATTTGAATAAAAAAATAATGATGCAGTCAGGGGCCGCAACCCATTTCAGCGCTTGCTGTCAGAACTCTAATAGCTGGCGCGGACATGAATCTTCACAGAACGGCAAAAGAGGAGCCATTCTGCATTGAAATCCCAACTCAACTGACTGTGCAAAACGTACTGCGATGTAAAAGGGAGAAAAGGTTACCATAATAATGAAAGACGCCAATTTGGCGGAACAAACATATAAGAGCCTTATATTGGCATAAATTGTGATGCTAAAGCATATAAAAACTTTTTAAAATTAGAGGAAATTTTATAGATTTCATAAGGATAAGATGCCAAATAATAGTAGAGTCTTACGAATTTTGAAATTACGTATTAAACTGATTTAAATATTATTGGCTAAGGGGCAGAGCTACAAAAGGAAATGACTTCAGAAACAGAAAGATATGGAATTTTCAGGCTAATTCTTTTACCGGAAGTACAGATTTTAAACCGATGTTTATGATTTTTAAATAAACAAAATGCTACGCCAGAAAGAAAAGATTACAGGGTAAGTTTGAAAAAAAAGGGAATTAAAATAATTTTTGAATGCGAATATTAAAATTAAATGAATAAAGATTAATAAAAATATTTTCTAAATGAAATTAAATAAAAATATGGCAGTGGTTGTAAGTAACCACAACATATTACTCCGGCCTTCCCAAAAGAAAATATTGGTAAGATGGAGAAATTTAATAATTTTGACATTGAGCCAATATTTTCTAAACTATATACATATACAACATGCATATAACTTCAAATAATGAGAAACAAAATGTAAATAATGATGGGTTACATTCTTCTGACAAAAGGTACACAAAGTCTTTCAAAATAAAGTTGCTAAAAGTTCATTCACTGATATGTGAAATAGCAAATACAACACTGTAAAGTAAGATCAGTGTATATTAAAAGAGTGGGGAAAAATTGTAATAATGTACACATAAACAAATAATATTATATGATATAAGTTGACATTCATATTAATAATGTCTTTGCATCATTCAATATAGTACAATATTAGTAATAAAACATTTCTATTCTTGAAAAAAAAAACAATAATTCAAAGTAGTAGATTTAAATCACAAATCTCTATTTCAAGTCACAGTCGTACATTTAAATTTTTCTATCAATTTTTCAATAAATTACTCATTTGAGAATTTTCCATAACAAAAATACAAAATGTAAGTAAATAGTCAAGAGAGAATATTTACACTCTCATTAAAAATATTTATATATAAATAACATATTTTTAAGAAATCAACTTTTCTTAGATGAATAACTAATATTGTGTTATTCTACAACCACAATAATAATACTTTCAAAGAAAATAAATGCAAAGAGAGGATTTTTAAGCTCTCATAAATGTAGTAGCACATAACTTTAATAACATTGGTCTTAAAAAAAAAAAAAAAAAAAAAAAAAAAAAAAAATCACACAAAGTATTTATACTAAATATTCTGAAATGCTTATCGAATTATGTTTAATTCAAACATCTGTAAGAATAAATATGTGATTTTTTTTAAATGAAAAATACATAAGTATTTTTTGTTAAGACCTAAAACAATCTTTGTAAGTATAAACATGTTACATTTTTTCATGTAAAATACATAAGTATATATATATATATATATTTTGTAAAGACTTAAAACAATATTTGGATCCAAAGTAAATAATTTTCATGTACACAAACATTTTTTTCAATTTGCGAATTTTCAAACACTTAAAAAATAGAACTATGTATTTTTAACCATTTTACATAATACACCAATAATAACAGTAGAAGTATTAGCATGCATAACTTTCACTATTATTTTTTTAGATCTTAGAAAGAGGTTAGTTGTTAGAACACGCGTGAATTATAATTAAGATAAAGTAATATTTAAAATACACTAAAAGTCACAATAGGGAAAGGGATGACATATGTACTGATATTATATTTTATATCAATAACAATTTACTTTTTAAGATAAATACCATATCAAAATAAAGCAATCAATGACACTTCATTTCCAACTAAAATATTGAATTATAAAAAACTTGATTTGATTTTTCCAAGAATCTTTCTTATTACTTAAATCAAATACTGAAATTAAAAAATCTGAGTTATCAGCACATTTTTTTTTACATTAAATATAAATTCTAAAAAAAATGAATAAGGTTTTGAAGAAAATATTTCAGTGAGCAACATAGTGAACAGAGAAAAAAAATAAGATTTACATACTTTTGCAGGATGACAATCCCACAGTGTCAAGGCAAAGGCGACATAAAAAAATAAACATAAAATTTACTCAAATGCTGCCTACAGCTTTGGTAGAAGTAAAAAAATAAACAGTCAGTCTTCCTATTTGACAATCCAATCTAGCTAGCATAGGTGAGATTTTTTTACAATGGTAAAGGCATCCTAAATAAAAATGATGATTAGTTTATATTTTATAGTGTTTATGACTGCGAGGGCGAAGATCATAATGTTTTTTTACTTTGAGTAGATTTATTTAGAACTGTAGTGGAAGTTTTACTACCAGATGCTTGAGAATGCACTGAACTATGAGAATGCGAAGTTGTTTGTTGGCACTTCGAAGAGGTGTGAATTTGAGGAGAATCACAATTAGTAGTATGAGTAGGCATATGTCGTTTCACAGGAGAAGAAGATGCACTATCAACAGTCGTTTGATCATATGTTGCACTTCTAGATGAATCAGAAGGATGAAGCAATGCTCCATTTCTTTTCTGGAGTTTCAAGATTCTGTTAGTATGAATTAACACAGGTGATGCTTGATTATTATTGCAATCTTGAATTTGAATAAGTACAGGTGAAATTATTTTCTTTGCCACATAAGGTCCTTGTACTTTTTTGTTAAATACACTGGGAAATTTTACATAAACAATATCATCAACTTTGATGTTAGCAAATTTATTTTTTCCCTTGATTTCTGATACACTTTTTGTCTAGAAGACTCGTTATTTTTGTAAGCTTGGTAGTATACTTTTTCAATTACATCCATTAATTTGTGGATTTCATATGCAGTGTTAAGAATTTTCCTGGAAGAATGGGTTTTATAATTGGCATAAATATCATATTTTTCAAATTGTGTACTTTTTACCAACATAACTAATGTCATTGTCATCGTCAGATATGACATTTTTTTTTCATCAGAGGTAATTTTCGTATTGGTATTAGAAATATTATTTATAACATTAGGATAATCAAAGTTTGTACGAGTGGGAAAATAATTAGGAAACTGAGTAAAAACTTGAGCATGACCTTCTGAATTTCTGATATTGAGATTAGCATTCATAAAAGAATTATCATAATTCATAGCAGTATTACCAACACTATTTATAAACAAACCATTATTTTTAAAACTGTAATTATAAGGATAGTTTTCATAATTATTTACCAAATGCAAATAATTATCACCAAAATTTCCATTCATATTATCAAAATAATTACCATTATTTGTGTTAACTGACATAGAATTTTCATAAATAGGCACATTATTGGTGTCAAAAGAATATGGCACTGTTATATTGTCATTATTATTATACTGAGAATTCAAATAAAAACTGCTAGGAGACACTTTTTGAATGTTAAAAGGTATATGTTTATCTTTAATTAATATAGATTGAAAAGTTGGAGAGATGGTTATAGAATGCTTGTTTATAAACTCAAAACTAAGTATGGCTTCAAAATTAACATTCTTTATATCAGTAAGGTAAAAGACATGATGAAAAAAGAATTTATCTATTTTGAATGCAATCTCGATACATCCTTTAAAGAAAACATTAGAGTTTATAGTTGATACAGAAACATTTCTATATAAACATTTATAATGGATTTTGGATTTAATGCTATTAAAGCATTCATGATCCAACAAACTTAAAGTTGAGCCTGAATCAATGAGAATTGATATCTCATTATGTTGAACATTCATAATTATACATGGAAGTGAATAAGTGTTGTCAAAAGAGCTACAAATTACGTGTCGTTGTTGTACACAATCCTCAGTTTGAGAAGAATACTTTGATGACAAAAAATTTTCAGAACAGCGAGGTCTGTTCATTTTTTGCACCATTGGTGATGTCTGTGTAACAGCGCTTTAAAATGAAGTAGTTGAAGAAGAATTTTTGTCAATCAGACATTCGTTTGAATTGTCACAGAAGTGTACTGACCCTAACGAGTAAGAGTGGGAGAGAAAGCGGTCAGTTGGACGAATCTCCCTTAATTGTTTAAATGATAATTTTTATCATCATTTTTATTTTTAGAAAAAAAAGTAAAGTTTTTCTTTCTTTGAGAAGAACTCGAAGAAAAATGAGAGTCTTGAGTGTGATTGGCATTTTGCCTAGAAGAGTCAGGTAGATTTGTAAACTTGTAACATGACTCCCTAAGACGGTTAAAACGACCACAAAAAGCACATTGGATAACATTTTGATTGCGAAAATACTCTGAAAAGTTTTACTTGTGAGAAAACTTGTCAAACTTTGGCCGAAAGAAAGATCGTTTCTGATCCGGCTTATGCTGAATAAAGTTTGTTTTGTTTCTATAAGCAACGTTTTGCTTAATAGATGAAGGAGAGTAAGTTAAACGCTTTTTTTAACATCTCTATGTTTAGGAGAATGTTCATTATGAGATTCAGATGGCGAGAATGCTATTTGCGAATTTCTATAGACTCTGTCCTTTTTATGTCTGATACGAGCTTGTTCTACAAAACTATCAGAAAATTTTGAACTTACACCATTATTTTCATTATTCATAGAATAAACTTGGTCATAATGTTGATTAGATTTTTGAGTACGTGGTGAATCATAGATATCTTGTAAAAATTGTGCTCGTTACAAGAACTAAATCAAATGAGGAAATGTTTTCTTCTAGAATTTTCCTTTTAATTTGCTTAGGTAAAGCTTGAATAAAATAAGTAAATTTCAAAGAATCTAGAGCAGCTGGATGTAACTTAGGATAAGCAAGTCGAAGCTGTTTAGCCAGACGATATGAAAATTTTTTTACTGACTTATTATAATCCAATTTTAAATTTCTAAGAGACTTCAGAGTGTCAGATTTTTTACTTGGCAGAAAATAATTAATAAATTCTTTTTGAATGGTTTGAAGGTTAGAATTTTTTAATTGAAATTGTGTTTCGAGAAATAAATGTAATGCAGTACCCTGTAATTTTGACTTGAAAAGAGCAAAAAGTTCTTGTCAGAATAATTATATAATTCCTGCAAATCTGATAACTGGTCGAAGAAAAATTCGACCGTCTGAGGATTTCCATCAAAAGGTTGAATACAAAGGTTTAAATTTGCTTTTGGAGGCATGGCAATAAATTTCAAAACAATTTTGAACAAATTTCAAAACAATTCCGAATAAACTTCAAAATAATGTGGTTTAGGAGTTAACTGAAGTGAAGTAACAAAAAATTAATCTCATAAGAAGTAACATTTTAAAAATAATGTCATATCAACAGAATAATGTAATAATTGTTCTCGAAATATTATCAAAACAAAATGGCATCAATAAATCAAGCATTTATTTATAACGAAGAAAATTATTTTTCTTAACTCATCTTTTTTGTAAATAACATCATAAGAAATCATTTTTCCTTAATAGTAAACTGTAAATATTCCATGAATTCTTTCTCTTTTTTTAGAAAGATTATGTAAAAATTTAAGGAAGCCACTTTTTCTAAATATCAAATATTTCAGTAATAATACACTAAAACAAATTTTTATATCAAAATATAATTTAATAACTGTCATGTCATAAAGGTTTCTAAAGGTTCACGGTACCAGGAAAGAAACTGTTGTGGTTGGATGATAGGTAGAAGAATAATATCTTTAAGTTATTTTTAAATATTGAAATTCCAATTAATAATCCAGAAATCATTTTTTGTGATCAATCGTATAGTGTCATAACATTGTGCTGTGGCCACAAAAGACCACTTTTGACATAACAGTCATTAATTAAAATAATTCTATACTTTTCCATATATTTGGTAATCAGGAACAAAAAATAAAAGCAAAAGCATTACCTGTATTGACCTGAAAAAAGGGAAATGATGGACTCGTTAGTGAAATGAAATACACAGATGATAAGCATCCTCGAAAAATCTTTATTTATAATGAAGATCTCTTGAAGCAAAGACTCTTTTTATGTAGGACATCTCTTAATAATTAGATGCTCTTTTTTATGATGAATATAAACAAATCGCTCTTTTTATGAGCATATATTTCGAGATAAATATATCAGATTTTCTCCAGGGGAGTGTAGAGAGAGGCATGTCTAAAAAACCACAAGTCTTTTATATGATTTTTTTAGCAATAGAATTCTACAACTCATAACGGAAGCAACATTTGAATAAAAAAAATAATGATGCAGCCAGGGGCCGCAACCCATTTCAGCGCTTGCTGTCAGAACTCTAATAGCTGGCGCGGACAAGAATCTTCACAGAACGGCAAAAGGAGAGCCATTCTGCATTGAAATCGCAACTCAACTGACTGCGCAAAACGGACTGTGATGTAAAAGGGAGAAAGGTTACCATAATAATGAAAGACGCCAATTTGGCGGAACAAACATATAAGAGCCTTGTATTGGCATAAATTGGGATGCTAAAGCATATAAAAGCTGCTTTAAATTAGAGGAAATTTTATATATTTCATAAGGATAAGATGCCAAATAATAGTAAAGTCTTACGAATTTTGAAATTACGTATTAAACTGATTTAAATATTATTGGCTAAGGGGGGGGGGGGGGGGGGGCGGAGCTACAGAAGGAAATGACTTCAGAAACAGAAAGATATGGAATTTTCCAGATATTCTTTTACCGGAAGTACAGATTTCAAAACGATGTTTATGATTTTAAAAAAAACGAAATGCTACGCCAGAAAGAAAAGCTTACAGGGGAAGTTTGAAAAAAAAAAAAAAGGGAATTAAAATAATTTTAGAATGCGAATATTAAAATTAAATGAATAAAGATTAATAAAAATATTTTCTAAATGAAATTAAATAAAAATACGGCGGTGGTTGTAAGTAACCACAGCAATATCACTCTGAAATTATTTTAACTTAACTATAAGGACACGAAAAGAAAACGATTTCAGATGCCTGTCAAAAGTTTGCAGTGCCGAACAAACACTAATTTGCACAATAACTCACGCTGCATTCACACTACTTGAAAAAATGGTTCCAGCTGCTTAATATTATCTTATATAAATAAGTGACATCATGTACAGTCTTCAGCCCCTTCAATGGCCACTTCGGAAAGGGGTGCCCATATTTACATCTGTGCCCGTTCTTACATCTTCTCCTCTATATCTCGTCGTAAATTCTCGGCCTTGTAATCTGTTGCCGTAATTTCGGAGATATCCAAAAGATATCTTATAGACAGCACTGATCATTTTTGAAAAGAAGTAGGGAAGCAAAAAAAGGTGGGTCGTATGCATATTATTTTTCAAACATAAAAGTAAAATATCAAAGATTATAAAAAAGAGAGATTGTAGTTTCTTTGGGACTGACATAAACGCTTGGTTTAGGGGCATTTTTCGAACGACACCCATCTTCCTCCTACGAACAATGTTCATAGGGATATCTCTGGTAGGGGGCATCACTGTTTTTGAATAGAAATCGCAGCTTTATTTAAAAGTAGAATTTCTGGAATAAATAAAGTGATGTTACAGTTTTTAAATAGTGGTACGTCTACAATGGCCGGTTGAGTTGATGGAAATGCCTTTTATGTAATATTAAAATAAATAATATTGAAATTATGCGCACATAAATTCAAAAATAAATGAAATTAAAAACATATGCAAAAGATCTCTCAATACAATGAACGACCACTTTTCTATTTATAAAGCTTTTAAATAAATTAGTGTGAAATCATTCCGCATTTTTTTTTTTTTTTTTTTTTTTTTTTTTTTTTTTTAATAAGACAAAATTTTCTATTTGAAAATAACGATGAATGCTTGTCCTGCTTCCCAAATTTCCTAACTGGGTATCTCCTTATAATTAAAATCAATAAATTAACCCATCTCTGAGCAGATTATGTCCCCCGAGTCTGACTAAGAGTGGAAGAAAGCGAAAGATTGCTATAAATTTTAGAATCGTCATTAATCTACCCTATATGCATAAAATTTATTTTACATAAAAACTATTTCTGTACATAAAAACGTATTTATGAAACGAATTCCTATAATGATTTTATGAAACAATTTTCTGAAACGAATTTATCCTTTTTTTTAAATGCTTAAGTGTGGGGTTTGTATAGGACACTTATTGTGATGTAAGTTTAGTATATTGTTACAGTCACCTACAGCATGTTCCATCTTCAAGAAAGTGTATACAGCCTTTATGATTATTTTACATCGGCCGCACGAAAGAATTCTGTTAAAGTAGCCTCTATGGGTAGTAATAACAAAACTTGATGAAAACTTCTTAAATAGCAGAGTTTATATTCCTTTTCAGAAATTTTTAGCCTTTAACACCATTTTTCTGTCTCTCTTTCCAATTGTTTAGTAGGTTTTATTTACAGTTATTCATTCAATGCTAAAAATTTACTTGTAATTTTAATTTTTGTGCACAAGTCAGTTTACGTGTAAAAGAAAAACATGGGCATTGAGTTTTCACATTTCACATGATAAACCTAATCACATTTGTGTTAAAAAGGGGGAAAAGTACTATTATCATTATTTTACCGTAAGTACGTGGAACAAACGCAGAGTAAAATAACATGAAACATTGATCTGAAAAACTGCTCAAAAACATCATTAAAAAATTTTAAGATGTTTTTTATCATTTATAAAAACGCGTTCAATACTTTGATGTAAAGGAAAAACATAGACATTAAGTTTTCACATTTAACATCGTAAACTTAATCACGTTTGTGTTGAAAAAAGGTGAAGAGTATTATTATTATTTTTTTACAATTTTGTTCACTGATAACCCTAAGTGCGTGATATAAACATAGAATAAAATAACATGAAACATTAATCTGAAAGTCTGCTCAAAAACATCATTAAAAAATTTTAATTTGCTGTTTATCATTTATCCAAACGCGTTCAATACTTTGATGCAAAATAGCATATGGCTTTAAGTTTTATACATTTTATAAATGCATTTTCTGCTTTCAGCACAGGTTTAAAATATTATTTGATGCCCAAATTTAAAGTATTACATATATTGGGATCGACGAATAACAGTTTGTACATTAATATTAATATAGTTTTAATATACATTTTAATTTTAAAATGTAATAAAAATTAAAGACATACCAGTAACCTTTTAAAATATGTTTTAAGAAACCTATTATTTCAAAAATAGTCTTAATCCATTTTTTTAAAGATAAAAGTAAAAAGATCATTCATTTTTAAAACAGATTGTGGGCCTGCAAAATTTACATTTAATAATAAGGAAATTCTAATAATATTTGTTTAATTTACATTCCATAATTGATGCTTCACGTCATTATACATGATTTGAGTTTTATTAAGAATGTCTTATTTTAATTGCAGTAATCTCTTGATATTTAACTTTCAATTTAAAATAGTATTTATTTTTATTCTTTACCCCCTTATAAAACTTAAAATATGAAACATATTATTGTATGAATAATTATTAAATTATCAAAAACATAAAAGTAATTAGCACTAAAATATGCATATTTTGATCCTAGATGTTTAAAATAAACTAAACAACTGGAATAAAAAAATCCTTATCCGATAAATATTCTTTGATTCAAACTATTTTCGTAATGCCATTAGAAACAAAATAAAAACTTGGTTTGGCTTGATAACAAATTAAACTGAGAAATCAAATGCTTTTTTACTGTAGACAACAATGAAATAAAATAGTTAACCCGAAAAAAATCCCATCTGTACTTTTTCGTACAATAAATGGTTTCAATTAAAATTAATGGAACAATTAATAATAAAAATAAAGAAAGAAAAATGTATAACTGTGGAATCCTGAAAAGAAACAAAATCAGAAACAGAAAGTGTTAAAGAAAAAAAAGTTTAATTGTTTAACTATTTATTTATCTTTATCATTTAGTGGTTTGAAGAGAATAAATGCATGTTAAATTAAAAAGCAATTCTGTTGGGAAGTGATTTTATTTTTTATTTTTATTTAATCCAACTTGGGACTTGTATGTAGAGATGAAAATTTGTTATCGATTTCTCACTCACTATATGCCAATCTTATAAAAATTATATAGTCAGGTGAGTTCCTGATGACAATACAATATTTTTACAGCTTACTTATAAATTAACACACTAATTTTAAAACATTTTTCCGCTTGCCCGCCACAGGAAATTAATAGCGAAATAATCTTTATAGTTACAATTGTTTACGAGTTACAAAAACTGTATATTTTCACGAAAATATAAATAAAAATTTAAGAGTGTAACAATTTTTTTTTATTCTTTTTAAATAATAGTTCAATATCAATTAAATTATTATTATACATTGAGAAAACAATTTAGAAATTCTAAATGCACAATTTAAATAATTTTTCTTTTCTTCCTGTTGCTTTATCTTAAAAAAGAAACAGGACAAAATTAGCTTTTATTAAATATATTCGCAAGCCCGCGCTTTTAAAAAAGCGTATACCTAAGCGGTGACTTTTAAATTATTGGGGACTAACCAAAATTAATGTATTATAACGCAGTTCTTTCTGAACGACATGAATTGGAGTCACGAAATTAAGTACGATTTTTAAGACAAACATTGCATGCTTATAAAAGAGTGGTTTTTTTTATAACTATTTTTGCTTTTATTTTCTTTCTTTAATAAGAAACGGAGAAGAACGGACAAAACACCGTAAGATTTCTTGAATATGAAAAATTAATCTTTCATATTTTTTTTAGCAGAATGTATTTTCATCACACAATAAATTATGATTGCGACCCTGGATAAATCGAATTTTCTCCAACTAGCAAAATCTATTTTGTATCCCTGTAGGAACAAAACTTTCACAAAACAAATTTTTAAAATGTGATAAAGTTAATTATTAAAATTTTTTAGTAAACGAATGAAGAAGTTTGGCATGATTTTTACTGCTCTTTAACTGGGCTTCCCTTCAGGATCCCTTCTAACATATTGTATGTATATTAGTTTTGTACTTACATAAGTATTTAAAGATTCAAACATGACACTTTCTAGTGCAGGGTTTTCAAAAAGGAAAGATTAAGTGTGTATCATTTTCTTATGTTTAGATTTTACAAATTCAGCAGCCTATAGGTACACACTAAATTACTTTATATATACAGTAATACGTAAATTAAATAAGCATTAAATTAGTTGTACATTAAATTACACTTACTACAAGTTTGTAATTCTCGCTATCTGCATCCTGCATACCATCATATTATCTATAACTCTTTAAGACCGGAAGATTGAAAAGTTTTGTTGATTTCTCCTAATAAATAGGATCACATTTGATTGAAAAAAAATCCTTGTATATAAAAAAAAGTAACGATTTGGAAATGGACCAATGAAAATCTGCGTAGATACCGCGAAGCGCTTGTGATTGGTCAGAGTTTTCTGACGCTAAAAGGGTTAGGAAGGGTTCTGAAGCCAAACGTTGCCAAGTTTGTCGCCAAAATGGACGCCAACTTGGCGCTATTTCCAATATTTCGCCAAATTTCCATAGACTCCTATTGAAATCCAATAGGGTTTACTTGCTTACAGAAAATCAACAAATTGAGATACTTCAATGCAACAAAAACTTATATTAGCTTATGAATAGAGCTTAATTGAACTATTTACATTATTTTTAAGCACAAACACTATTTACAATATTCGTAATACTATATATATACATAATTGTATATTTAATAATTCTTATAATATGAAACTCTGTAAGAGCTAATGATTATGAGCTTGGAGATAAGGAAATAAAATTGTCAGGAGTTGGGGAGGAGCGCGTTTTTACAAAGTGGAATCTAAAAATTGAATGCATAGAAAATAATTTTCGAAATTTTTGAAACTTTATTTGAATACTTAACTGATATTTTTCAAATAAAAATGTCGTTTGTTACTGTTAGTGGAGAATGTAAAAATATGTATTACATGTAAATGAATATGTTAGACTTTTTAATTAAACATAACTTTCTCCTATTTTTTGTGCACTGGGAATTATGCTCTCTAATCCGATAAGCCCAGTCTGGACACTCTGGTTATATAATGTAACTTTACATATATTTAATGTGATCTGGGGGAACGCCGCGCCGGGAGGAAATGTCAGTTTTGAATGTTATACACATAGGCGGCAAACAGAGAGAACCCCAAATTTTGTGCCAAAAAGCTTTTTTGTGATAACCCTGAAAATTTACTTTATCCATTTAAGCTAATATATTCAACTTAAATATATATTTAATTATTTCATTTAAATTTATACAATTCTTTACTTTGTTTGACATTTCAAACTAAATACCACAATACACAAACACTGGTTTTATGATCCTTTATGAACTTCCATACAGATAGCAAATCGCGCATATCCGAGTAAAGTGTCAAAATGCCGCAAATGGTTATGAAACTTATGTTTTATTTTAACCACACAGTGTAAAAAATAAAATAAGTAAACAAGTATAAGTATTTCTTAAAATAAAAAACAACCGCCAGGCCTACATAATGTAAATGGACACATACACTTGGGCATTTATTTTCAGTAGTGTCCAATTCTTACTCCAGATCAACTGTTAACAATCTTTTTTCTTTCACTTACCAGTTAGCTGAACTGAAGTACACGAGTACTTCGGCAGTACGTGCGATTTCAAAAACTTGTATCTCCCCTGGGGCTAAAATATGAAGGTTCAGTTAGCTGTCTTATCCAGTATGTGTATATCTATGTTACACCTTCATATACTTATAATATTATGTTAAAAAATATACCATTAATAGTCTAATACAAAAAGACAATACTAAAAATTTCAATGCACAGGATTGTTATAAACAAATTGCAGTTGTATGAGCCTTTAACAAAACGTGCCGCTCAAGGAAAGGGAATGCCACTTAATATATTTCAGGTATGCAATCAAGTATAAGATGAAGAAAAAAAAAATGAAGATTCAGTGAAAAAAAAGGAAAATTTCTATGAGCAACACATACTTTTCATCGCAAAATGTTTTTCATTGTGAAAAAAAATGGCGTTGAAACGGCACTTATAGCACTAACAACAGCGATTAAAATGTGTACAATATATAAAATAATGATACCCATAGTTTTAAACGATTCTTGAAGTCTTATATATTTGAAAAATATTATTTTTGAAGACATTTTTGTACTGGTTTAGCTTTGAAAACATTACTAACAAAATAAATGAATCATTATACTCTAAATAAAACTACCTATAATTAGCGGAACAATTAACTAGTATTTAAACTATTACTTCAAATATTAGATTTTCTTGCAGTACTCTGAATAAAAGAAAACATTGTTTAAAGTAACTTTTTCTTGAAAAAAGAAAGACATGCTTTTACGTTAACAAGTTAAAGGCTTTAAAATCTGAATAATAATATGGTAATTACTATTCCATGTTAGTTTTTTTTTTTGCTATGTTATAAGTAGTTTACAAACGCAGGCTGAAAAGAAAATTCGTTTAAGGTTTATCAGGAGAATTTTAATTGTATAATGGTTGTAAATAAATGCAATGTATTTTTTTCGGAGAAATTAAAAATAAATAAATCCAAAGTAAATAGCTTGAAATGCTTTAATATCTTAACAAGATAAAATTTAATTCCCTTCTTTTAAAATTTTTACCATGTTTTATTGCTAATTTTCAAATTATGAAATTTTATATACTACACTATGGTTTTCGGAAAATAACCTTTAAGTTAATGTTTTCTAGCATAAACACACATAATCAAACAAATAATAGTAGATTTGAATCGTTTATTTCCGACAACGATGTTGCTGCAACCAGTCATATATATTTTTATCTTCTTCTATATTACAAAAAAGTATTGGATGCGTGAAAAAATTCGACTTTCGGTTTTTGACGAATTTACACGTTTTAGAATTCCTGAACCCGATTTGACTATTTTCAAAAAATGTCTGTCTGTGAGTCTATCTGTTGTTACTCAAATTTTGTGGTCTCTGTATTTCAAGAACTAATGCACTGAATTTAATAAAACTTTACATACAGTTAATCACTGCTATAAATTTGTGCTGATTACTTTTTGGTGTAAGGTGCCCAACAGTTGGCACTGTTATACTGCATTATTCATGATTTATGAAATAGGTATAACTAAAGAACTAATGCACAGATTTTCATCAAACTTCAGACTCGTAATTTGGAGCTGATTATTTTTTGGTAAAATCGTCCAACAAGTGGCACTCTATGCTGCATTTTCACCGATTACTTCATTAGCTCTATCTCAAGAACTAATGCACAAATTTGCACCAAACTTCAGATTCAGTTAGTCCCTGATATAAATTGGTGCTGATTAATTTTTGGTGTAAATTGTCCAACATGTGGCCCTGTTACGCAGAATTTTTACGATTTCCGCAATAAATTTACCTGAAAAACTAATGCACGGATTTTCATCAAACTTTTTAGATTCAGTTAGACATTGTCATAACTTGTTGCTGATTATGTTTCGGTGTGAATCACCAAACATTTTTTCAGGATTTACACGATTTTAGAGATTGTTATATCTCAAGAACTAATGCACAGAATTTCATATCTTTAGAATCCTCATGATGGTCGTAGATCGTCATTTAATTTTGGCATTGTGATAGCGAATTTTAAAGTAATAGCATGTATGAGATAGAAGAAACTTGTAGGATTGACACATTCGACTAGTTATTTTTATCGGCACGAACTGATCGGAGCATCGCTGTGTTTGAAATTTTTTTGATATTTCAGTACAACAAGATTAATGGATGTAGTGATGTTTTGTTTGTTTTTAAATGGGGCTAAGTTTACACACGTGTGTTAAAATGATCACGGTATTACTGAATTTCATGTATTTTTGAGACTGCTATTCAGCGACGTTGCAGCATCTGTTGGTGATCGTTTTGTTTATTTTCATCGGAGAAATGCAGACATGTATGAATTAAAGTGATCACCTTAAAACCAAATTTCAATTATCCTTGAGATTCTAATAATTCTAGTTTGCTGCACACAGAGTAGGGGGGATGGGGGCACATGTGAACACGGGGCACATGTGAACATCGCAATTTTTTGATAGTTATTATAAGTTTTTTTATTTGAAAAAAATTACTAAAGATGATAGCACCCGTAGACATATGGTAAAAATTTTTTGAAGCTCTATGACATTTTGTTTGTCCTCTGTAGCCAAAACACTGTTTTTTGATCTCAAAAGTAAAATCTTTGTTCCAAGTTGATAAGCGAATAACTTTATTTATTTATTCATTTATTTGAATTTGAGTGTTTTAACGTATACTATGAATACTAGCAAACATTTTTGATACAGTTCTTTTTCTTCTAAAATTGAGAAATATTAATGATTTATCAATTTAACAAAAGCAGCAATGTGGGGCACTTGTGAACAGACTTGTTGGGGCAGATATGAACAGTTCATAAGTGCCCTAATAATCATTCTGTGATTCTGTTTCTTTCAGTTGACTTAATGAGAAATAATGTAAGTTCCATTATCTACAATTTTCCTGAAATAGAAGATATTTTCCTCACACAAAGTTTATTTTGCATTGAAACTTCCACAAACATATCTTTCAGCAAATACATAAAGAGCAACAAGCTCGTTTACGTTCAATTGTACTTTAAATAAATTTAATGTTTTCTAAAATGCAATAAGTGTTACATATTATTTTACTAAACGGTTTACAACAATATTTTTTATGCATTGTTAATACAAAAGTATTACCTTGAACAACTTTGCAAATTTTTCTGTTACATTTGTTCTAACCTGTTCAATGATGGCTTACTTCCATCTCTAAAACAGTTATGTATAGCTATCCATTCAAAATACCATATCCATAAATACCTGTAATATTTTAAGAAAGTAAAATTTTTAAACTGATAACTACAGTAAAATCCCGATTGTACCCCACCCCTCTTTCAAAAGCAAAAGAATTTGGGAGGGGGGGGGAGGTTATAGTCGAGATTTTTTTTAATCATTAAAAAACCCTTCTTTATCTATAATTTACAAGTAAATAAGGCCAATATATGAGTGAGAATCTTTCGTATTTCGGCTAATTTCCGATAAATTGTATGTAAATGCCCCCTCCCTAAAATTTCCCCCAACAAAAACCCTTAAGAAAAATTTAAAAGTTTTAATTTCTTTTTTAAAATTTCTTCTTTATTTTGTTATTTTATTGCAACAATATTTAATGAATCATCTAAGCATCGCCCCTCCCAATCTACTTATTTTCATTTTATAATCTTTTGCTTAAACATATCACCCCGAAACTAGACAAATATATATATAGATATATATTTCTTTATGGTGAATTTAAAAGGTAACATAACTAATGATTACCATGACAAATTAATAATAGAATAAAAAGCATGTTAAAGGAGATTTTTTCCTTGTGTTCACATGTGCTCCACGTGTGTTCACAACTACCCCGCTGATGGGGCACATGTGAACATTTTTTTGAATTTTTAAAACTATTAAAAAATGTAAGAAAAACTATACAGGTGATTTTAAAAAAAATTACCATGTGTAAAAGAATGTTCTGTTTACTATATTAAGTAGTTTTTGTTTATATAAATTAATACAGTTATGAGAAAAAGCTATATTTATGCGAACTGTTCACATGTGCCCCGAGCTCCCCTATTTGTTTTCTTTTCATGTGAGCCAAATGCATACACGTGTGTTATAGGATCTCGGCATTACTGAGTTTTCTGTACTTTGGATATTCCAACACAATAAAGTTGCTGCATTAAGTAATTTTCATTTCTTTTTTCTCTCATGGGTTCGAAGTATTCATACATATTTCATAGTGATCGAAGTATTATTTAATACTATGAAGTTTTGACATTATTTTACATCAAGTTTATTTCTACATTTTTCACTCTAGAGGCTTTCGTTTAAAAACGTAGTTTGCCTGGGCTGTTGACCCTGTTCAAAGCTAGGGCAACATGGCTATTTTTTAACAAAGAGGCAATTAACGCCAAAGCGTAAGACCCTTGCCAACTGGAACATCTGAACTTATTAAATGAGTTAACTATGTTTTATTGTGACAAATATATCAATGTTATATACATGATTCATAGAAGATCTGCTTGTAAGTCTTTGTGGAATTAAAATTGGATTCTTCTACTTTCACTCGCGAATCTGAACATTGGCAATTGTGTTCCTAAAGTGCTAAAATGCAAATTACGATTGACTCCATCTCAATTTGTCCTCTGGTCAAAATAATCTCAACGCATCAGCAGCTATAGAAAACAGTCTCAACTCATCTGAGAGACAGCTCTTTATATCCTGCCTTCTTTTTTGAATATTGAATGTGTAATCTTACCGGTAGACATAACCACATGATCATAGTTGTTTGCGCGCTGTACTTTGCTTGACGAATGGGTTGTCCTTTTTACATTTATGAATGAAAGTCGACTTCACGAAGACTTACAAGAAAATCTTTAATGAGTGAAGCATACACGTGTGATGTACAATAAATAATTCCAACAAATAATATTTAAATCAATGATCAGAATAGATGTTTTTAAAAGCAAATTTTAGTTACCCTGGCGTTTATTCCCTATTTGTTTAAAAAAAAATTACCCAGTCGGCTTGACTTCGAAGTGGGTCAACGGTCCTAACAAAAAAAGTTATGAATTTAAACCAGAACCTCTAGAGAAGGAAATCTACGAACATTTTTCAATTGTGTCTCTCTTACATCTTCTTAATTTTTCCTCGATCTATGGTTATGTATCTCAGTTTAAGATATCGCATTGTCACACTGTAAAAAAAAAAAAAAGACTTTTTACAGCACAAAGTACTGTTCATCTCGCGCTCAAACTCGATCACAGTCGAATGTGCTGTAGCTTTCTTTGGTTTCTTGACTATATAAACATGAAAAATAACAGTCGTTGAGTAAAATTAACAGCACGAACTGCTGGCGTCCGAATTGCTAGCACATTATGCTGGCAAATCTACAGTGTTTTTTTTTTTTTTTTTTTTTTTTTTTTTTTTTTTTTTTTTTTAGTGCAATCTACAGTGTTTTTTTTTTTTTTTTTTTTTTTTTTTTTTTTTAGTGCAGCTAAAATCGTAGAATATTGGACTATCATAGTTTTTCTTATAATATTTTATATTTGTATAAACATATGTTTATATACATGTTTCCATCGATTACTGCCGTTATTTAATCCCGCGATAGTACCGCACTAATCGGAACATACTTTGAATTCTCAAAACTGCAATGGATCCACAGGCAATATACTCGGAAATCCAATACGGATAAATAAAAAATTTAATAATGCACTACGATATTGTTTTTGACATAATAATTATTAAAAAGTACAGTCGTGGAAAAAAAAAAAGTAATCACCCCCTACTAACTCCGCAACAAATTATCGTAGAAGAAAGTTACTGGTATAGAACGATTTTAAATAAAGTCTACTTTTAAATGATGTATATAAAATTTGATTAGGGGACCATCTACATATTAAAACGAAACATAACATCATTTTTTTCAATGGCAATACCCAATTCTGACAGCATAAATGAACTCTACACCCTTCAAATAGCCTAAAAACAAATTTTTATGCAATTCGTACCATAAGTTTCCGAGAAATTAATTATTTTAAAACGAGGGTATTTTAAGGGCTGTATCCAAATTGAAGTTGGGTTCTCGATTGCTAACCGAGAGAGCCGCCTTCTTGATCAAGGCACCTTAAGCAGTCGATGAAGTCTGTTAGATAACAAGGCAGCAGATGAAATTTCAAAATATCTACTCACTTCAATCATAGACGGCCCCTTAAACCACCATTTTGCCGTTTTTTAAGCATAATTTGAAAACTACTTGGAAGAAAAATGTGAAATTTGGGATTTTCATAAAGCAGGACTTAATAAATCTAAATACATCAAAAAAATTTTAGGTTGCAATTCATAATTTTTTCCAATATTGATTTCATAATTCATAATTCATATCATAAAATTATAAAAATTGCAAATTCAGCGTATTTATGTTTGGGCACATTAGTTTTATTGCTAAACAAAAAATTAGCACATTAGGAGCATAATTTCAGAAGATATAAATAAAAATATGAAAACATAATTTAACATTAGAAGCACTAAATTTTGAATGATTATAATTCAAAAACTTATCATTCAAATGACTTGAAATTTGGTGTCTTGGCATATTTTGAAACGAAGATTTGAAATATCTCATTAAAATTTGGTATTGCCATTTTAAAAAATGAAGTTTGGGTTCGTTTTAATATGTAGATGGTCTCCTAAGCAAATTTTATATGCATCATTTAAAAGTAGACTTCATTTCCAATTGTTCGGTACCAGTAACTTCCGTCTACGATAATTTGTTGAAGAGTTAGTAGGGGGTGTTTACTTTTTTTTTTCCACGACTGTACACATAACACATTACTCCTTGATTTGAATCTTTAGGGGACAAGGGAGCTTCAAACTCATTTTTTTAAATTGCACCTTAAATACTATTAAAGGGCCCACTATACGAATTATGGCATATATTTATCACACAAGAAATTGAGAACAAAGTTTTTGGAGAAAAATAAGGAAATTTTCTGAATATCTTAAGCGTTATCAAGAACTTCCATAATGTTCCAATCTCATTCCATATTTATTAAAACCTCCAATATTTTTTATGCCAGTTTAGTTTACATATATATATAAAAAAAAAAAAAACTGCGCATCGAATTTTATATATTTTAATATAAAGGTAAAAAAATATATATATTTCTAAATTGTATGAAATTTTCAGCTTTTTTGCATCCTATTTCTGCATTTAACTAACTTTAATTTTTCCAGTTTTATTTAGTTACAAAAAACTATGCACAGTTTTGTTTGTATATGTAAACCAAACTGGCTCAAAAATATTGGGGATTTTAATTGATTTGAATAGAGGTTCGGACATTTTGAAAGTTCTTTATAATAATTTTCAGGAAAAATCTTTATTCCCCCCCCCCCCCAATATTTTAATTTCTTGTGTGATAAATATATGCCATAAATCATATAGTGTGCTCTTGAATATCATTTGCAATAAAAAATGAGATTGAAGGACCTTTGTCCCCTTAACTGATGTTTATCTAATTTTCATTCAATTCCATTAATATACGTGGATGGTTCAATAATTATTGTCCCTAACGTACATAAAATATTTGTACTGCGATGGTTGATGTGGAGTATCGAAGCCTATCTATATTATAAAGGACAAACATGTCTGTGCGTAACGCATACGTCATTTTGCGAATGGCAACACTTTGAAATTTGAAATGAAATTTGGTTTTGCAATTTTCTCTACTGCAAATTTTTAAACTTCTAAACATCGCACATTTCAAATTTTTACACCGTCGTATAAGGAAAAAAATGTTCTTTTAAATGCAATTTGTTTGAAAGCTGTATCTCAATTTATTTTTGAGATATTAATTTTTTTGTAGTTTTTAATACCATTTTTCTTATAGTGGCAACAAAAGTACCCCATTTCTATTGAATGTCATTGAAAGTAAACGGAAAGTAGTCGAAAATAGGAGATACTGCATCTTTTTGTTGCCATTTTCTCATAAAACCTGAAAAAAAAGTTGAAATTAAAATATGGGCTATGTCAAGAATATTACTGTTATTCCGTGATAATGACGTCATATGCATACTTTTCTATAGACGAGGTTTAAGACTGGATTGCTTTAGCGGATGCAAATGACGTCTTTTTATAAAAAAGCGTGTATTTTAATTCTCAAACCTGAATTATAATTTGTAGAAGTGCGTCATTTTCACAGACCAGCTGCTTTGAAATTCTGATTAAGTATCTATATTATAAAGAACAAACGTATATGTGCGTAATGCTGACGTTATTTTGCGAATGACAACACTTCTAGACCAAATTTCGGTCTTGAAATTTCCGCTACTGCAATTTTTTAATCTTCTGACCATCGTACATTTTTAATTTTCGTCGCATAGGGAAAAGAATTACTTTCAAATGCAATTTGTTTAAAAACTGTATCTTAATTGATTGATGTATTATATTTTCTAAAATAATTTTAAGCATGATTTTTCTTATCACGTACCGGTTTCAATACATAATAATACTAAACATTTTGCACATACAGCAACAAACATTTTTCAGCATTTGTTTCTGACTATTTTTGCATAACGAAATTAATACTTCCTTTATAAACAAATAAAAGAATAATATTAAAACAATCACCAGTCTAACATATTTCTGAAAGACAAATTAACGAGATTAATACTTCTTTTATAAACAAATAACAGAATGATATTGAAAAAACACAAATCTAACATATTTGTAATCGTACAATTTAAATTTTTAGATCACCAAATACGATTTTTTTTTCAAATGGAATTTATTTGCAAAGTTCATCTCAGTTTACTGATTGTCTGTGGTTTTAAAAACAAACAATTTTAAAGCATAAAATATTTTTTAATTTATCTATACCGCGCGGAGCTCAATTACGAAAGATTAATCCGTTTGCCCTTAAAACAAAATAAAGAGTTCATAATTTTCTTACGGCTAATATCCATTTAAAAAAAAAAACTTCCCTATGAATAAATAAATAAAATAATATAAATGAAACACAAATTTAACAGGCATGTATAAACTCTGAAATTATCAGAATATAAAAGGATGTCATAAGTCGAAAAATCTTGGTCAAATAACTCTTAGCATGCGGCTAATAAGAAAATACCGCTTTTGATAAATTTCAAAAATGTATTTGATTGTATAATTCTTATTTTCCATATGAAAAATGCTTTTTTAATGTAAGTGAGCAATCTAAAAAATGTATTGCATATAAAAAAAAAATATTAGTTTTCAATAAATAAAAAAAAATGTTTTCACCTATATTCTTTAACCCGGGAAGCCCGGGTCCGATCCCCTAGTTCTCTTAAATGCCTATATGCTCAATTCCAGAACCGTAGCTGCTATATTAATATAGTTTTGGAAGGAGGGGTGAAGTTTTAAATATCTATTTTGGGGGGAGTTTTTAAGGAGGGGAGGGGGGGGAGAGTGAAATGCTGTTTTGGAGCTTATGAGGCTACATTTGTGACAGTGGATGAGATGTGGCTACATCGCTATGATCCCGAGTGCAAACGACAGCAGTTACGTCTCATCCACTGTCACAAATCTATCCCCATACGCCAAAAATCTGCCTTTTACCCCACTCCCCCCCTTTCACTCCTTCCTCCAAAGATATGTGACTATAACAGCTACGGATCTGAAATTGAGCATGTATGCATCTAAGACATTAGGCTTCGATATTCCACAACAACCATCACAGTACAAATATTTTATATACACTAGGGACAGTAATTATTGAACCACCCTCGTAAACATGTGAGCTAATTTAATATGTGACAATCAAGAAACATTAAAAAGTCAGATTTAATTTTAATTCTGCATTACTACAGTTTTTTAGGTTATTTGTGTTAGCTTAATTACTATTATGTTTAATTAAAAAAAGATTTGATGATTATATTTAAAACTTATTGTAATAATATTTGATTACAATATATCAATATTATTGCCTAAAGCTGTTATATTTGTTGGATACTTAAATTACTTTAATGATGGTGAGTTTTTATTCTTTAGCTTAGTGTCTGTGTTTCCGAAAAAAAATGAATTCTGAAAGGTATTTGAGAACAGCCGTGAAATTTTCTGTCACATATTTGAGAATCGACCAGTGTTTTCCGTTTTTTTCATAAGTAAATGACTTATAGAATTGTAAGCGATTGTTGTTACGTGACGATGGGTTTTTCTCCTTTCCCGCGCTGTCGGATCAAAAAATTTGGTTCAAAACGCAAACTTCGACAGTAATTTCTAAAAGACACTCTACTTTTACCAAAAAATTGAAAACACCATTCGATTGAAATTTTATGTCACATATTTAAGAATTGAATAGTATTTTCCATTTTTTTTCATATATAAATGTTGTAAGCGATTGTTGTCACGTGACGACAGGTTTTTCTCCTTTCCCGCAATGTTGCATCCAAAAATTCGGTCCAATACGCCAACTTTGATAGTACAGTAAAACCTCCCTAAAGTGACCACGTTAAGGTTACAATAAAAAGTGGTCGCTCCGAGAAGTTATTTTTCACATTAGGAAACAATATAAAAATCTAAGTATCAAAACAAAAGTTATTTACATAAGTTAATTACTGCTGAGTTTAAAAAATGAATACTTTGACGTTTGCTTTGCTTTTACAGTTTTATCTTTTATTACTTTTATTTCCCAGTCCTCTCGAATTTCAAAAATAAATACAATTATTATTATTTTTTTCTTTGGGGGGGGGGGGGACAAATAACGACAATTTCATTAATTTATATATTTCTTTGAGAGTTCCCCGACAGAATAAGGCAGGGGAGTTTATTGACCGTCATTCTTAATTTGTCATCAGAGTTTAATTCATTGCCTAAAAGGCACAAAGGGGTTTAAACACTTAAAAGTTACCGGAATAATAATTAAAAAAATCTAAACTTAGTTTAGAAGTTTGATGAATAATGCGCTCTCTGGAATTATTTTTCTAATAAAACCTCCTTCAAGCGACCAGGAAAAAACGGAAAGATACAGTCTCTGAATGGAGGTAACTCATCAATTGCTAATTACACTGGTTTTTTCCTCTTTTTAGAATGCATTATCCATTAAGCAGTTGCATATTTCCATTCATGTCTGGGTCTAGATCCATCAAATGCTGTTTTTGGAATTCAAATTTTGGAAATTTTCAAAAGTTTATTAGAATTCTTCTAATATTAATTCTTTTTTCTGCATTTAGAAATTTTATTTTGTTTTTATTCGACCCTACTTAATGAAAAAATAAACGGTCAAATGCGAGCATTACTCGCGCACAGAGGGTTCAGTAGAATAAATATATGAATTTGTAATTGTATTATATTAAAAAAAAAAAAAAAGTTGCTAAAAGAATACTAAGACTTTGTAAAAAACTATACAGCGTAGGGTTGGGTATAACTGTATATATTAGAAAAGTGTAAATGGGTATACCATGAAAGTTCAAAGAGATATGGAACCTAAATAATATCAAATATAGCTATTCGTATAACTCTTTTTTTAATATTATCCTAATCTGTTTATGATGAACTTAATTCGGTACTGACAATAAAAGCAGTGCATAGTTAAACTTCATTTAGCATCTCATGAAACTAAATTCAGCATAGTAATAACCTTTATTTCTATAGTGTAGCTAAAACAAAACCTTTGTTCATAGTTTAAATTTGGCATTGTGCTAAGCGCGCTTCGAATTGAGGTCTCAAAGTTGCAACGGCGCCTTGGTCAGTGCCGCGTTTTTCCAGATAGGTGTTTAATTAACTTTTAAAGTCACTCGAGTCGTATTGACAGATACAATCAATGCAAACTACCGCGAATCCCAGAGTATTTATGCGATTCATTCTAATTAAATCTTTCGAGGGCGATGCCTTAAAAAACGGACACCTAATTTTAATTCCAAAACAGACAAACGTCACCAAGAATATTTAATTAAAATTTTCCTTTTACATGTACGTGAAAATAAGCAAGTTCGCATTTTCTAATAAATTCGTTTATAAATTCTGGTGTGAGTTCATTATTTCATAAGTTTATATATAGAATTATTCCTTGCTGGAAAGGATTAAGTGGTCGCAGGACTCTTAAAGCTTCAAAATTTAAGAAATTTTAATTTTTTTTAGATGTTAAACTCCTATCTTTTCTGAATATTTTTATATAATTTTTTTCCTTGAAATCCCCATTAGAACAGAAGTTTTGGCTTTTAGAATTATACCCGCTCAATAGCTGAAGCGGCGTTCCCGAAACTTTAAAGTCATTATTTTTTAAATGGCGTTTTTTCGGCATAAGGCGCAGGATACCTCAAAAACTTCTGAATATTTTTTCATGAAATTTTAAAAACATATATTTCATGTTAGTCTGTATAAACTGAACCTAAAATTTCCTTTTTATTGTTCAAAAAAATATTTTTTTAGGTGATTTTACTGTTGAAATTTAAAAAAATTTGTATTAGCTAAATGCAACATTGCATTAAAAATATAAAATGCTTTAAACATAAATTTATTTAAGTTCAGGGAAATTATTACAATCTGGAGTATAAGTAAGCACCAAAATGTTTATTCTAGTTGCAATATTTATTTTGTAATCCTGCGCGTAAACTGTTATGCCAATTTTTTGTTCGACAAATGTCTAAAAGTTTCGAGCCCCCTATAAATACTAATTCTGTATCTTGCAATTTTTTAAATACGTGAAACGAAAGAACATACTTATATCTTTAATCCCAATTAAAATTGTGTTTTAAAATCATATACATTTTAAGACATTAAATGTTGAAAATCGTCATTTTTTTTCATTTTTTCTACTTTTTAGAGTCCCGAGACCCCTTAAATTAGTATGTTTTTAACAATCTGACGTTTGTTGCTTTTATACTGTTACTGGACATTACATTCATTACACATATATATCATTAAAAGTTGTTAACTAGGCATAGGGTACGCCGCCCCTGTCCTTGTGTATGTCCAAACTAACCGTAACTTTAAAGATTAATAAATAGGCTAATTACCGATGATTTTTTTCGAAAATTATTATCAACAATGCTTTTATTCTTCTGCAACGATAGGTATATTCAGCGATGCTCAACAATTTTCCTCAATGCCCGTAAATCGAAATTTGTGTATAACAGAAAAATGCTAATTACTAAAAAAATATGTGACCTAGAGTAATCGCTATAATTTTCCGGCAAGGTTTATATTAACATCTGCTACCTCTAATTTTTTCATAATTTTAGTTTCAGTAGATTCGGAATTAGATGGGAGGGGGGGGGGGGCATATTTTTGCGCTACATTTTCAACAATATCTTTGAAAATATAATACCTAAAATTAAAAGGAATGTATTTTTGAGTTCAGCGTTACAAAAGCTTTCACAGGATATACAAAAACATGATATACAAAAAAAAAAAAAAATTTTTCAAGTAGCATAATTAACCCCTCTACTTGTTTACTAAATATATTTATGAATGTTTATTAATTTTAAAATATGTGGGTCAGTGGTCTTTATTGTTTCCCTGAATTTGAACTTTTCACGTTCCATAGTTTACGAGTGAAATGTCTGTGACAGACAGACAGACAGACGAACAGACACAGGAGTGATCTTATAATGGTTCCGTTTTTACTTTTTAAGTACGGAACCCTAAAAAGAATCATACATTTCGTGCTTTGCGCATTAATCAAAATTTTTCCCTCACCTATCCTTGGAGTATCTAAAAACAGTTTACTCAAATCACTAACTTAAAATCGCACTAAATTTAGGTATTCTATGTCTTCGGATGTTTTTTTTTATATATTTGTAAATTTTAAGTTTAAATTGCTAATTATTATTAAAAATATAGTAAAAAATCTTATATAAACGTACAAAAAATTAATTTATTAAAAGTTTTTTATAAAAAAAATTATATGTAAAATTAGCCAAATAAATGCGATTTTCTTAAAACAATTTACATTTAAAATTGTTAAATATAAATTTTTTTTAAATTATATAATAAATATAATAATGTTACACATGAAGTAGACTATTTTTATTACAACAACAAGTATATTTAAAAAGTTATAGGTATAAAAATCAAAGAACATGAAAATTCCTGATAAAAATTCATTTATATATTAAAACTATGTAACTCAAAAACTTTTCAATAAATCAGTATAAGAATAGTCTACTTCTTTGAATTTATATTTAAAACTTTATTTATATATTTGTGGTAATTTAACTGTTATTTATGACAAGGTTTCCAACACAATTTTACAAAAAAATCATTTTTGAGAAAAATTATAAAAACAACTTTTAACTTAGTTTTTTAAAGTTTGTAAAAAATAAAAATGTTTAAAAAGTTCAAAAATAGAAAGAAAAATATTGAAATTTTATACTAATTTAGAAAACAGAAATTGAAATTTTCATCGAAATTGACGCATCGAATTATACGCATACCTTAAACTGCACTTTGTATACGTATTTTTCTGGGTTTAGAATCCTTATTTAAGTTTTACTGTAAAATTTTTATGTTAAAATAAATTTGTATTGTTTTTTATGAATTTTAAAGACAATAAGAAGAAAAAGAACCTTTGTATAATGTAGCGCTTCACGCTGATTAAAAAAATATGCTTGCAACACAACTTTTGTGTGTTAAATGCGTCTATATTCACTTACAGAAACACATTTAATCCTCTTTGCAATAAATAATTAATTATTATATAAGAATTATGCCAAAAGATCTAACTTCAAAGCATCTAGAAGGCTTTATGTATTTATAGTTCGACGGGTAATTTATTTTGAAAAGTTTTGTAAAACTTTTCAAAGGTTAAAAGTTTTATTGAAAAAGGGATTATGATTCTAATTTTACTGGAATATTTGGGTATTAGAGATATTGAACAAAAAAAAAAATTTCGTTTTTATTATTGTTTGCGTCATGGAAATAAATTAATAAATAGATTTATATCCAAAATATTCTATGATATAAATTTAAAAATAAATCAATTGTTTTTATTATAATAAAAAGGAATCCGCATATTTTTCGTTATGGTATGTTTCATTTAAATATCTATGTAGAATTATATTTTCATCTAATTGCTTTTAATTATATATCTCATAGCATTTATATAATTAAGAAAAAGTTATATCTTTTAGAATATTCAAAAAAATTTAAATATGGTAATAATGTTTTGAAATTAAAATAATAATGCACGGTGCACAAATTAGTTAAACGAATTCGAAACAGAAATACTTGAGAATTATAAACTGTAATGTACCAATACAATGGCAGATTAGTAGAACTGTATCCTAAGTTTGCATATAGATGGCTGTAATGGTTTCAAATGCACGTCTGACTGAGATGTAATTAGCAAGTGTTCATCATTCTTTCGTGTTCTCTTACACTGTAAAAAAAATGGTAACTTTCCATGTAAAATCCAGGAACGTTTCGTCTTTTCTCAGGTTTTCAGAATAATTTAGCTCTTTCCTGTGAAATTCTGGTTTTCTTATCTGAAACGTTCCTGAACAAAAGTTGGAAACAGCAAAACGCTGCGGCCGCCATTTATTATTTTTTTGCTATAATCCGTTGCTCGCGCGCGAGTGTCGAAAAGGAATTCCTTAAATGAATGTAAAAAAATCAATATGGAATGCAAATAAATCAATAGACGACATAATCCTTTACGTCTCTATTGTCAAGACCATTCAGATGAAAATACAATACCTCTGTGGCATCGCTAAGAGATTATCTCTCGTACTTGTCTGTGGAATGTTTAACGAGCAGACCGTGTAAAAAAAAATACACCTATTATTTGGATCTCCGTTAACCAGGGGACCATCAAACATGATTCTCACCAATTTTGATTAATTTAAAGTATGTTTTAGAGTTCTTATCTCTAATTATTCTTGTGAAAGGATTTCTTCAAATGGTCCTTAGATTTTCAGAAATTAGATGCCGAGGTTTAGCATACGTTTCAAATACCCATTAGTTTGCCATTAGTTGCTCTCAATGTGTCTTTCGTGGTGTGGACGCAGAAGGCTCGCACGCCACCCGTACGGCCCGAGTTCGAATGCTACCTGTTGACTTTTTTTTTTCTTTTTTAATTAATTTTATATTTTAACACTTTACAATTTGATTTAAATTTGATGTATATTTGTCACTTTGAATTGCTGCAAATTTGATTTTTTTTTTCGGAAAAAATATACAATTACGTTTAGGATTTTTTTTTTCATGAAAATTTATATGTATTTTATCTAAATTGTAAACTAACATAATTACTGACGAAAATCCAAAATATTTTATGTCTAGATTTTTTTTCTAATTATTATTTACATTTATATATTTTTATATTTTAAGCAAAGTTCTGAAACAATATATCATATATATATTTACTTTATTGAATTTTAACTGAAAATTTATTTTTTCGTGTAAATTATAAATAATAATTTTGATGTCAATTTCAAAATATTTTTTCATTCCAACAAATAATGATAATAAAGCAAAAATTGTCAACTGGAAATGTAAAAATCGTCTGCGGATCCCGCATGCTGTGAAATGTCAGTAATGTTTTGCTGTCAACAGAAATATTCCTGGTATTTCGCAGGAAACTTACTGGCATTTCTGTAGAAAGTTTTTAACATATACAGTAAAGTTCCAGTCATTTTCAAGAAATGTTTCTTGGAAATAATGGGCAACTCAGCTGCCCATTTTTTCCCAGGAAAGTTGCGGAATTTTTTTTTACAGTGTAACAACATACATAAGAGCAGTGAGTAAGCAAAATGCTTCCTGGACTTTCGTGAGAGTCATTTCGCAATGAAAAGAAATGATCGAGAGTACAAGAAATGACCTGACACAGTGAAATCGGAAATATATACTTACCATCCTCCAAATATCCTTTCGTATAAAGAAGTTTTAGGACAGAAAACTAATTTAAAAAATGAACGTATATGGTCCGTATAGGAATTTGAAATTATAAAACTAATTAACCCGTTCGTGACGACGAGCGTCCTATTCTAGAATTCTTAATTATTTATACGAATAATAATTTTTATAATATACACTGGTTATCAAAAATTAAGGAAAAGTCACAAAATGCTAATTTTTAAATACGCGAATACTCAAAAGGAAGTAATATAATTTGAATAATTACCCTCTCTGCAGAACAGCTAGTCCATATAACATCTCATTCAGGTCACACAGGGTCACAAGAGTCACAGTCACTACGGCGAAACAAAAAATAGGAAATTCCATACGTCTCTTTTATGAGTCTCAAATGACTACTATATGTGACTCCACTGACAGGTCACTGTGACTGCTGCTTTGTGGCGAGTCACCAAGTGACTTTGCAATGTCGTTTCATGGAGACTCTCATGTGACTCTCATCTGAAGATTCAATTTCAAAGTCATTGTGCACGTTGCATTATGATAAATCACCAAATAATGGCACATTAAAGTCACATGGTGACTTTCTGTCACATGACTTTGTCAAACGGTGACAGAGACCCTACTGTGAAGTCACCACTGTGAAAAGTGGTGAAAAATCACCACGTGACTTTAATTTGACATTATTTGGTGATTTATCATAATGCAACGTTCATGAAATTGAGTCTTCAGATGAGAGTCACACGAGAGTCTCAATGAAATGACATTGTAAAGTCACCTAGTGACTCGCCATAAAGCAGCAGTCACAGTGACCTGTCAGTGGAGTCACATATAGTAGTCATTTGAGACTCGTAAAAGAGACGTATGGCATTTTCTATTTTTTGTTTCGCCGTAGTGACTGTGACTCTTGTGACAATGTGTGACCTGAATGAGATGTTATATGGACTAGCTGTTCTGTAGGAATAGTAATTATTCGAATTATATTACTTCCTTTTGAGTATTCGCGTATTTAAAAATTAGCATTTTGTGACTTTTCCTTAATTTTTGATAACCTGTGTATTATTCTTAAGAATTTTAAATATTTTAATACCAGTATTTAAAAAAAATAATTTTTTTTTCTATTTAATAACAAAAAATCTGCGAATAAATAAGGCGATAATCCCCATTCGACAAATTTAGTAGGAAAATTCAAAGATATTGAGCACAAAGTTGACAGTTTGGTCTTTCTTTTAATTCCAAAATTTCCCATTCAAACTAAAAAGTCAAAGTGATATTCTTTTCTTTATTTATGACAGACTTTTCGAGATTGCTTCGAGTAAAAGTTTTTCTTCTTTCAGAATTTACGACATGATTTCGAAATTTCTTTATTTTAAAAATAATGCGGAACTTGCAACCCTGTGTTCAATATCCTTGATTTTTCCTACGAAGCGTTACGCAATGCTCGTCGTGAACGGGTTAAACATTAAATAAATTTTCTTCTTCAAAACGTGTGGACAGCATTTTGATATAGTGCACTCACATTCCATTAAAACAAATTGTAGTTAAATAAAAACTAATGAAAACGTATCAGAAAATAACCGCAACGATTGCAGTGCGATAGAATTGAAGGGTCCACTTTTGTATATTATTACTAATGTACACACCCGCACAACGTACAAAACGCACAACGATCAAAGAAGTATTAAAAGAAAATTTTATGAACTCCCATTTCTTTAAAAGACGTTGTTTGATTAAAAAATTTTAGTTAATTAAAAATTAAGGAGAAATGCATCAAAAAATAATCTCAAAGATTGCAGTAAAAAAAAAAAAAAACATTGGACAGGTTCACTGGTATTAAATAATTTACCATAAGCAAGATTTATATTTTCAGTTATCAAGTAAAATAATTTATTTCAACAAAAAACTTTCGAGAAGCATTAGAATAATCTACAAGTATCACACTAATTATATCATTAATATAAGGTGTAGAACAATCTACACCTTTAACACACATAGAAATTTTAGCATTTTTTAAAATTTTGATAATCTAAAATGACAGTCTTGCAGCCTCTAGAAGAAATCTCCCCCACTCCCTATGTGATTGATTCATAAAGTATTGATAAGACTTTTAAAAATATACTTTAAAATGAAAACTTATATGGTTACCTGTTATATTATTTTATTTGTATCATAATATAAATTAAGAATTTATGTTGCGGAATTACGTTCATAATAAGTAATTTTTAATAAATTAATTAATGTGGTTATGTAAAAGTTAATATCCTTTTAATTTTATATAATATGAATAGAATACAGAAAATTTATCAGTTACAGATCCTCCTTCACATTGCAAAAATGGTACAAAAAAGATTTTACCGGCATGATTTATCATAAATGTCAGCGACTGAAAGTAGTAAATATCTATGTCACTTTATAAATTAGCCTATACATTAGTAAATAAATTAAAAATTACTTTTAACCTTTTAATGTACGTACACTAAGAAAAATTCTAAAGGCGAATTAATTTTAGAAATATTAGACGTTTAACTTTTATTAAAATTCGAATAATTCCGCGGTTCATTGCATGCAATGAATATATAAAAAGAATGCAAGGTCTTATTAGTGCTCTTATAAACCTTAATTTATAGCCGTTTATACAGGGTGTCCACTATTAATGGTGTCCGATGGCTAATTCCTAAATCGTTGGGCAAAGAGACATAGTTCCAGTTAAAAAAATGTTTTAAATGAGGCAAAGAAATATTTTAAAAGCAATTTGGGTCAATAAAAACATTTTTTAAATAATTACGAAATTTAAATTTTTATACCGTACTCTAGTCCTATAACTTATATTTAGTAAAAACTTTTTATTACACTAAGAAGTAAAAAAAAAAAAAAAAAAAAAAAAAATCCCATTGTTCTACGATTATAACTGACCGAGTAATAACTGCTTAAATTTGAAGTATCTTTTTTTGCTGCATAATAGGGGTTATTTACAAATTTACTAGAAATATAAATAATCACCAGATATAAAAAATTATACCTGAGAGAAAAATTAACATTACAATATAAATTTAAAATCTATTTTCCTTCTAGCATAATTAAGAAAAATATACAATTTGTACTAAAGTTAAAAAATAACAAAATTTTTGTTAAAAGAATTGATGAAAAGTAACAGTGGCAATTCTTTGCATAATGATACATTTTTTTAAAAGGATATTAAATTATCTATTCTAAAACTTAATTACTAAAAATTAAAGTTATCTTAAAACTTGTTCAAAGTGAGGCCCTTTGGCTGCAATGTAGAAATGTACACGCAAAATAAATCCTTCTAGTACTTTAAGCCCTCCGTGTACGATCCGTCGAAGCATGGACCAACTCATCTGTATTCAGATTCAGAAAATTAGTATAAGTCATGCAATCCAAAGTTTTATAACATGGTCAATTTTAGAGATAGATCAGCTTTTTTTGTCTTAATTGTTAGAGTAATAGGAAAATTTTACTAAATATCACTTATAGAACCGGTGGATTATATAAAAAATTAATTTTAGTAACTTTTTAAGAAATGTTTTTATTTATCCAAATGACTTTTTAAATAATTTAAAATTTTTGTATGCGATGTCTATGACTAACGGCTTAGAAATTAGCCATTGAATACCGTTGAGAGTGGACACCATGTATATACCTTCTTATTTATTAAAAACTCGAAAATGCTTTAAAAATTTTATTGTATCTGTGCTTTGAGTGAATTTAATTAAGTGGTTTTGTCATTTTATTGAGAAAAATTTATTGAACTGAGATTTACCTTTTTATTTTAACAATTTCTTCTTTTTTTATATCAAAAATATTGTTTAACCCAAACTCAGATTTTCTGTGAAGTGCTGTTTTAAAAGCGTAATATTTCTAAATCCCATTTAAATGAAAACATTAACTAAACCATTTATTTATTCTCTGTTCATTCTAATTACACATATCAAATTCAAATAATTTTATTTAAACATTCAGTTTTTATTGCGTTACACTATTTATATATGTACTCTATTAATTTTGAAAATTTAGCGTTTCAGTTCATCTCGTTTTCAGAAATTTAATTTTTATTTTACAAAGGTATGAGATTTAAAAATTGAACTCATCAAAGATTATTTAAAATATATAATTGCTTTTAAAATATGTATTTAGTGTAAATCAATTGTGTCAATAGAAAATCCGTTTTTCACATAAAAATATTAAAGTGCACTTCAAAAACATCATTTTTCTGCATTCTATTAAACTGATAAATTTAATGTCAGCTAATTCTAATTACACATTAACAAATGTAAATAATTCTTCAACCCATTAAGTTTTTTTTAAAGTTTTAATTAACATTCAGGAACATTATTCATGTTTGTACTATAACAGTTTTCAAAGCTTAATTTATTTTTTTTAATTTGTCTTCAGTAGTATAATAAGCTAATAAACTCCAAGTTAAATTGAAAGCGAATTAGTTAAACATCTTTAATTGCTTTTAAAATGTGCATTTGCATTTTTAAAACATGTAATTTTGTCCGTTTAATAATGATATTCTCTAGGGTTTACAGATAGATGTTTAAACCAACAATTTAAAGTATTTATGAAATATAAAGAATATTTTTAGCAGGATTTGTGAATTTTTATTTTGCTTCATTATTAAAAAAATATCTCAATTAAGATAAAGAGAAAATAGATGTCTTTTTGAGTAGATATGTTTTTTTTTTGTTTTTTTGTTTGTTTTTTTTTCCCCCAAAGGATAAAGAAATTTCTAGAGACAGCGGCACACATTTTAAACACGAAATGTGCGTGAAAAATCATACTTTATTGTGTTGTTACATAGCCAAACTTACTTTTTTTTTTTTCTTAACCAATGCAAAATAATCAGAAATTACTTTAAATAAAATTAGTTAATAATATGTCTAGCTTTTGATTCACTCTTTTTAAAAATTTCCATTTACTAATTTAAATTTCTAGTTCAAAATATCTTAAACCGGAATGCTGATCCGTGTACTGTTATAACATCGTATCAAAAAAGTTACATGAATACGTATGAAAAAGATTTAACATTTTAACGACAGATAAGTTTCGTTAGAACGAACTTTATTCAGATTTAACCATTAAAATACATTTATTATGATAAAATTTCGTTATCACGAATATACATTTTATTAATAAAGATTTTTTCCATATGTAGTACAATTTTCTTTAAGATAGAACTTAATATATCGGACTTCAATGTAACCGGACATGACTATATAATTTAATTCCGTTAGAACGACTTGAACGGGGCCACCAAAATGAAATGTATTAGTTATTCTGAACTTTCTTTTTAATAAAATTTCGTTTTAATACTTTAAAAACGTCGACATTCACACCTAGTAGAAGGATTAGATCAGATTTTATGTTTAGTACCACTATATCCAAATAATAATTTCCCTGTTTATTTAAAAGCAGAATTTATGTTAATAAATATGTCAAATATTACTTTTAGAAAATATTAGTACTCAAATTATAGGACTGCGCGAAACTTGCGTAGCTTAAGTAGTAAGTAGCTGTAGTCAAGTGCTTAATAAGGATTCTGTTGAGGAATGTTGACATTTTATTTTTGTCGGAATAGCATTTGTTTTTTATAATTACTACTAGCGAAAACGCCCGTCCTAGGACGGTGGGTAGAAATCGTGGTTTTCTCTTAAAGTTTGAAATGATTAAAATATTCATATACTATTATTCAGTAGTCGAGCTATTTGGTTTAAAAATCATAAAGAATCAGTGAATTGAAATACAGTTTCTAAACATTTTACATTTGAAAGTACACCCTCCCTAATCAACGGTGTAAAATTTAAAAATATGCTACGTTGAGAAGGAATTAAGTTTGGAAAAGGAAAAAAAAAAAAAAAAAAAAAAAAGAAAAGAAAAATGGATTAATAATTCATCAAATCAATTTTTACAAAATAAATTAGACATACAAACCTGAAACAAACAAAGACTATGTTTATTAGATTATACACAGAAAATACAGTACTTTTATTTTTGCTTGGCGATAAATCGCCAAATATTGTCCCATTGACATCATTCATATTAAAATAGCAATTAAAGCCTTTGTGCAGGAATATTAAAAAGCAGTAAACCAACGTTTAAAATGCACAAATAAGGAGTGAAAAGCAGCAAACAGCTGTTTCGAATCTACAGCGAGATTCTTTTTCAGTGCAAGATAGGGAAAAAAGAACAGCGTGCTAGAAAAAGCAAGGCTGAGCAAAATGATAGACAGAGACGCGCTGCCTTATATATCCTATGCGGGTAGCGAAAGCGCCAGAAACGACCCATGAGAGAGAAGCAGTGGAAACGACTGGGTGGACAAGTAGCGACATCTACCGGAGAAGGAGAGAAAAAGAAACCAAAAAGAGGAAATTAAATTAATGCTTTCCAAATACTTGGAAAATCTGGAGTACTAGATAAGTCATTGACTAAAGAGTGAGAATTTTTAATGATGTGGTAAGCTTCCCAAAAATCAAACAAACCAAATTCTTTTTAATCATTCATATTGTATTAATTCCACTTAAAATATATAAACCTTTAACCCATTTCATTTAAGAAACATAACTGTTATTTAAAATACAAACATTCAAGATACACGTATTGCATAAAATTAAAATACATGCCTTTCACTTATTTCCTTTAAAATACATAATAGTAATAATAATAACAAATATCATGGCATTTTATTTCAACTTCAAAGCATTGTTTCCAAATCACACAGGTGAAAAAATAACTACTATTGCAGAAAAATCCCGTTAATGGCGAGATTTGCCCCATAACCCCCCCCCCCCCCTCCCCTCGGATAACATAAAGGTACCGAAAATAGACTTAAATGTTCTAAGACTTTGCTTTTTGATTGAAAACTATTTTCATTGGTTCATAAGCCAATGACGTCAAAGGCATATTAATACTACATGAGTTGAAATATTCAATGCGCGACAGTTTTTAAATTTTTATCAATGAATTTTCAAAAATGAATGGCTCATTACACATTGTTACATTTCTAAAATTAATCACAATTTCTGAAATGTTCGTTTATTTATATCGGTAATATGTTGTTGGTAGCTGGTTATTTTTTATTTAGAACTTAAAATATTTCAATTGTGTAGTTTTTGAAGGTTTTGGAGAAATTGAAGAAGAATAGATATGATACAACGTCGATTATTTACTTAAGTCGAACTTAAGTCTTATTTACGCAATTCAACGAGGAGGTACAACCGGATTGTGAGGGACACGCATAGACTTGGGTTTTATATACATAGATTAACTAAACAGTAAAAACAGTAGTAAATCAATAAACATACATAATTAATAATATAAATAAAAATAAACAGTAAATAAACGTCTCTGTAGTCCGTCTAATTATACACTACCAAAAGTAAATAATTATTCATGCCGTCAGTAAAATTTATTCATAATTATCTTTTGAAAATCTCTATTTTCTAAGCCTTATAATTTAAATTTCATTCGTCTTCAGTAAAATAATTTTTGATTTTACTAAGCTTTTAATAGTTTTGATTAAATTAAAAACAATTTATTTAAATACCTTTAAGTGCTTTTAAAATATACTTAGAATTTTTATGGCAAGTAATTTTAGTGAGATAATAAATCCCCTTCGGTACGCTTGGGGATATAAATTTCTGTTTTATGCCGATTAGTTACTGTATTTATGAAAAATGAAAAGAAATTTTTGTAGATGGAATTATATAATTTTATTTCCACTGCATATCAAGAGCCTTTTTAGATAGTCAGAGAATAAGCAATTAATTTAATTCGCGTGCGTATATTGTAAAGAATAATCGCTTCGGAGATTTTGATGAAATTTTCCTATTGAGAAATAAATGTGTTATTTATATTTAAATTCAAAATAATGGTTTTATATTATTGTATGAACTAAAAAATTTTCTCGAAATAAAAGTTTGCATATTAATTGAATATTACTGATAAATTTTCGTAAAATCGAATTGCCGGCTGAATGGTCGAAAGATTAGGCACATTATAACATTTCATAATCGATTGATTTGAAATGAAACATTACTTTTTCTTTCAATTAAATCAAAATAACAATTGCAGAATAAATTCCGCATAGTATATAGAAACTAGTCGGATGTGCCAATCCCAAAACATTCTTTTATCTCATACATGTTAATACTTGAAAATTCACCAACGCTTACCAAATCTAAATAAAAATCTATACCCATCATGAAGATTCTAAAGATATAGGTTCATTGAATTGTGTGCAATTAAAAAGATAATACAAGCTTCGTATCTTTCAAACAAATCTTTGAATTTCGGTTTGAATCTTTCGGTTTGAATTTCTCTTGAGATGTCTGCATCCAAAATACTCAACCCAAAGAGCATAAAAGCGACACATATCGCTTTATATACAGACACTCTAATAAGGATCTATATATGTGAAAGTATAACAAAATACGAAGTTTGATTCCGTGCATTAGGTTTTGAGATTCAGCTATCGCAAAAATCGTGAAAATTGCAGCACAGTAATGCCACCTGTTAGGCGATTAATACTAAAACCTAATAAGCAACAACTTACGTCAACGTCTAAGTGAATCTGAAGTTTGATGAAAACCCGCGCATTGGTTTTTAAGATGAAGCTATTGCGTAATCATGGAAAATGCTGCATAGTAGCGCTACCTGTTGGGTAATTTACACCAAAACATAATCAGCACCTACTAATATCAAGGTATACCTGAATCTGAAGTTTGATGAAAATCCTTGCATTAGTTTTTGAGATAAAGCTATTGCGGTAATCATGAAAAACGCAGCAGAGCAGCCCCACCTGTTGGGCGATTTACACCAAAACATAAGTAGTATCTACTCATATAAAGGTATACCTGAATCTGAAGTATAATGAAAATCCGCGCATTAGTTCTTGAGATTGAGTGTCCACTAAATTTATATCACATACTGACAGACTCGCAGACAGACATTTTCTAAAAATAGTCAAATCCTGTTCAGGACTTTCAAAAACGTACAAATACGTCGAAAACCGGAAGTCTAAAAATGTCATGAATCCAATACTTTCTTCTTTTAAAGGCAGATAACGTAAAAGGGGAGAATTCAAGTAGTCTAGTTTTTATCATTAATTTATAATCTTGCGGTTGGATAATTTATGATATGACTGATATAGTAACACTGACCATATAAAGATTCATAAGCTCATTAATCCCTTCTAAGAAATGGTTACCAAAGGTAATTTACAGGCCTTTATTGAATTCAAATACTATTTAAATTACAGTATTAGACAAATACGACAGACTTTGTTCGGAGATATTCCACTGTTAAAATTTATTGTTTAATGTACTTTTTCTTTACTCAAAAGGCGACACGTTACGAATAAGTACCGAGCTGCTTAATCATTATAAAAATCTAGATAGACGAGATTATTTGCTAGAATTTACTTTCTCAAATCATAAATACGGGAAGCTTCCAATTTTATCTTTGCATAAAACTCATAACAAAATAAACGAAGCAATCTTGATTGACCAGTTTCATTTACATTCGAAAGTTAAAATAGTTACAGGACAGGAAAACCATATTTTAAAGATTTATTAAAGTAAAATACAACAAAATTCTCCCTATTCATAACACTCGTAATGAGCATCCATATCTTACAAAATTAATGGTAATTTTTCAATTTTTACAACGTTAAATTAATGTTCATTACCATTCCTTTACACCAAAACATATAGAAATGTCCACAGAAAACATAATTTTTTTATCGCTATTTAACTAAAACATTTGTTCGAAATATTCTAGCATAAATAATGGATTATATAGAAAAACCTTTTTTTTTGAACTCATGACTTCAAAAATACAATTTTTTATTGAAATATTTTCACATATATTTAAAATAATTGCAATATTTTTTTTTCTTAAATGCATTGACGAAGTTTTACAGTATCTGTGTGAACAAATTTCTAAATCCAGACACTTTCACTATTCTGCTTGGAAGTTAAATGAAGAAAAATAAATTTTCTGTGTCATTTCCTTTGTTTGTCGGAAATTACTTTCTATTTTAATTCTGAAATTGGAGCAGACGTAATTTATCGAGCTAAAAAGACTTAATCTTTTCAGATTCAGCTACAAATCGTTTTCTGTTAACTACATGTAAAATAGATCACTGATTATTTTGCATAGCAAACGCAGGCTTGTTTATGTTAGCTATTTTGCGTATATCTGCGAAACGTTCCGCTTTTTGAGCACCTTTATTTACAAATAGTAATCTTTCCTTTATTTAATCATGCAATCACTGCGTTAAATTGTGCAATTGTCAGAAAAAATTTATTTTCTGCATACCAATGATCTGTAAATAGTAAGGAGTCGATCTATTTAGGTGCAGGAATAAGGGTATAGCGCCTAGAATATATAGTGTGGAAATTGGCTATCCCTGTAATACTTAAAAAAGTGCTAAAATTTTGTATCCCTTAAAGGTGTGTTAAAACCCCCTCTTTTTCTGTTTGACTTGGCGAAAATTAGTCATCGCCAAGAATTATTGCAACCCTATTTTAATTTACTATTTTTCAGTTTGTTTTTTAAATAAATTCTGAAGCGACTCTCTGAAGTTTCTTGGTCATAATAAATCTTATTCATATCCATTTTAACAGAGTTTTAATTATTAGAGTTCTGATTTACTTTGAATGAGTAAAAATCGTTCTGCATATTTTATTGAATTGATGTGATAAAATCTCTGATTCGAAGTACATAATTTATCGACTGCTCTTTGAAAACCCTCATGCTGTCGTTCCGCGTCAGGATGTCTGGACTAATATTTGAAAGTTATTATTTCTGATTCTGAAGACTTGAGGTAAGCTATTTATATTGTTGATTGATTTAAAAATAAATATGTCTACCTCGAATATTGAAACATTAAAAAAGAAAAGATCAGATTTACGCACACAAACGACAAAGTTGTGCACGAAAATAAGCACGACGCTTGAAGACGATTCTATGCCATTAGAAAATAAATTTGATTTATTAAATATATGTTAAGATCAATTGAATGACAAATATGAATCATTAAAAAAATTAAACTCTGATATACAAGATGCTATTGCTGACGACGATTTTGAGAAAGAAATCGAAAGTTCCGAAACCTATAGTGAGAAAATAATTGAATCGCGTTATAAGATAACGAAGTTCTTAAATGAACATAACTCCCAAAATCAAAATAATGCTTTTCAAAATTTTATGAAAAATGAATCCGGTTCTCAAAACGGAAATTTAGAGAGATCTATGAAATTGCCGAAACTCACTATAAACAAATTTTTTGGTGACAGCAGTTCCTGGTTAGAATTTTGGGGGCAATATTCTAATGCAAGCAAAAATAATTCTAATTTAACGCCTGTTGACAAATTTGTCTACCTGAAATCTCTTCTTGGAGGTAGTGCATATAATGCTGTTGCAGGATTTTCGCTTTCGGAGGAAAACTTTAAAGTTGCAGTTGATTTGTTAAAAGCTCGCTACAGTCGTGACGACCTAGTCATTAATGCACATATGAGTAAATTATTAAATTTAAAACAGGTAAATAATGCATCTAATGTTAAAGAACTTCAGGAATTGTATGATAGCTGTGAAATACAAATTAGAAATTTAAATTCTCTCGGATTTACAGCAGGAAGTTATGGTCATCTCCATTGCCCTATTTTATTAAAGTTGATACCTGCTGAAATGGCGTTGGATTTTAATCGTAAAAGAACCAATGGTGAAAAAATGGAGGTCGAAAAGCTTCTTCTTTCCTTCATTAAAAACGAAGTTCAATCGCGAGAATCTACGATGGCACTCCAGAGATCAGAATATCGTTTTAGTGCTAAAAAAGAAAGGAATAAATATAGTAATAGTTATAAACATTTTAGCAATTATAAACGCGACATTCCTTCAGCCTCTGCATTGGCTACTAATGTAAAAAATGTTTGTTTATTTTGTGATAATGAACATGATTAAATATTGTGTAAAGAGTGTTTGTAGAATTTAGAAAAAACGATATGCAGGGCCACGTAAAAGATTGGATACATGACCGTCTATTTATTATAATCTCTGGAAGTGTGAATTGTGTAGTTTTATGCGTGTTTTAGACTTAATGAAATTTTAGCTAAATAGTGGTGAGTATATAAAGATAGTGGGTAAAATAGTGGGTTCCTCAAAAACGGGAAAAATTACGTATACAGTGATGTTGTATCACCTGTTTCAAAAAATTCCACGTATCGGCCAAATGAAAATTTAAATTAGAACCTTGTAAATTTTGCAATGGAGATTTTCATCATTCTTCGATTTGTTTAAAAAAATCTCATCAAACAGTTTCCAAAGAAATAAAATTAGCTGACTCAGTTATTAGTTCGATATCTCACTGTAATACCGACAATGAAAATTTCTTTAAGGAGGTTATATTACAAACTGCTTGCGCAAATGCGGAATCTGGAATAAATTATGATCTTTCATTATGCTTATATGATTTGGGGAGTCAAAGATCATTTGTTACAAAGAAATTAGTATCAAAATTAAATCCCAGAATTATTCGTCAAGAAAAACTTCAAAGTTATTCCTTTGCAGCTGTTAAACCACAAATAAAAACATTTGACGTTATGCAATTAAAATTATCCCATGTTGAAAATAAATCGCGTTTCATATTTATTGATGCATTAGTCACGGACGTAATTACTAAGAGTACGATTCCCCCCCCCCCCCTTCTCTCCAGACAGATAAAAAATAAACTGGTGCCTTTTAAGTTAACAAATGCTGTTGCATCATGCCATTCTAAAATAAATGTTCTTATTGGGGCGGATTTTTTTATCAAATATGTTAGGATAGAGAAATTAAAAAAATAACCAAATTTCTCTTTTTATGTGATAGTTTATTCGGTTATTCGCTTTGTGGTTTTATGAAAATGAAAAAAAGAAAAATGGAATGCACTTCTGATTCACATCTGTCGGTTAACACTCCCATTGGAGAAGATTTGAATTTTTTATGGAAAATTGAATCTTTGGGTTTTACTCAATCAAATGATAATATTTCGGATGCAGATAAGGAAATTATGAATACATTTGAGAATAACTTAAAATTCGTAAATAATAGGTATGAAACGGGTTTATTGTGGAAGAATGAGAAAAATAAAGTCGGGAATAATTTTAGAATAGCTAGAAGTCGCTTTGGGGAATTAAATCGTAAACTCGAGAAGAATAATGGCTTATGTAAAAATTATAAAGCTATTATATTAGAACAATTAACTGCTGGAATTATTGAAGAATGTCCTGATAAAATAACTGAAAGTGGGTGTTTTATGCCGCACAGACCGATTTTAAGAGAAGATAAATTAACTACCAAGGTAAGAATGGTTTTCGATGCTTCTTCTAAAGAAAAACATTTAAATTCTCTACATGCCTGTTTATATCCAGGACCTAATCTTAACCCGAACATACTTAATGTAATATTTAATTTCAGAAAATTTAATGTTGCATTTAGCGCTGACTTAGAGAAAGCGTTTTTGCAAATTGGGATAACAGAAGAAGATCGGGATTATTTAAAATTCTTGTAGTTTCGTGACGAAAAGGATGATTTAAATTTTTTGAGATTTACACGAGCTTCTTTTGGGGTAACTTGCAGTCCCTTTCTTTTGGCTGTAACGATTAAATCCCATATACGTAAATATGTTGATCATCCTGAAGTTGTTAAGATTTTGGACTCTTCTTTTTATGTAGATGATGTGATAATGGGGTCAAAATCTGATGAAGACGCTTATTATCTATCCTCAGTAGCTTCGCATATTTTTAAGGAATTAGCATGAATTTGCGAAATTTCAATACTATTTCTGTTAAACTTAGAAAATTATGGAAGGAAAATAAATTATGTGACTCAGAAGAAAATTTTTGAATAATTCTTTTAAAATTTTGGGATTATTATGGAATACTAATTGGGATATTTTACTTTTTGACGTACAATCTTTTCCTTATGATTGGAAATTTAATCCATCGAAACGCGTTTTTCTTAAAGAAGTGTTAAAATTCTTTGATCCCATTGGATTCATTGCAGCATTTTCTGTTCGTATGAAAAGTTTGCTACAGGAAGCATGGAAAAGGGGTTTGGAATGGGATGAAAAATTCCCTAATGATTTAAAATTTGAATGGGAAAATTGGTGTGCAGAATTCGAACTTTTACATAAATTTGAGGTACCCCACAAATATTTTCCACAGGGTTTAGAATTTCCGGACCCAATCGAAATTCATATTTTTTCCAGTGCTAGTCCTAAGGCTTGTGGAGCCGTAGATTACTTTCGATGTATCACAAGTGATAACAAAATTATGACCAGTCTCATTTGGGCAAAATGTCGAGTCGCCTCGAATAAATGATTGACAATTCCTCGTCTTGAATTAATGGGGGCATTAATAGCTGCAAGGATGTCTAAATATGTGAAAAATGCATTTAATTTTCAAAATTTGAAATTCATATCTGGTCAGATTCCACAATTACGTTACATTAGAATAAGGGATCAGTCGCGGATTAGAAGCCCTTTGTGGCTAATAGGGTTGTAAAAATACAATCTTTGACGGATCCTAAAATATGGAAGTATATTCCGGGTAAGGATAATCCTAGTGATCTTCTTACTCTAGGCGAAAATTTACATAACCTCCTAGAAAATAAATTATGGTATTATGGTCCTGAATGGTTAATATTACCAAAGAACAGTTGGCCAAAACCTGAAAAGATACCTTTTAATGAAAATATTTTGAACGAAAGAAAATCATCAAATTTGAGTTCTGCTCAATTATCTTGTACATTAGGTGTTGTACCTCCAGAGTCTTTGTTAAAATTAGAAAATTTTAGTTTTCTTTCCAAATTACTTATCATCACAGCCTGGATCTTAAGATTTCTAAGTAATATCAGCAAATCAAAACCTAAAATTTCAGGTGAGCTCACAGCTCCAGAAATTGAAAATGCAGAATTTTATTGGTTAAAGTAAACCCAGTTATCTGTCTTCAGTCGTGAAATTGATTTACTGAAAAGGGGAAAACCCATCGATAAAGATTCAACCTTGTATAGTCTGAATCCAAAACTGGATGAGAATGATTTGTTAATTTTATTTGGAAGATTACAATTTTCAGAATTATCTCAAAGGGAAAAGTACACATTTATACTTCGATATGGGAGTGCTTATACCAAATTGTAAAATTCGGAATGCCCATGAAAAGGTTTTCCATTATGGAATTGCAACAATTTTAGCTCATTTACGAGAAAAATATTTTATAATTAGAGGACGAAAATTGATAAAATCTGTACTTAAACATTGCTTTATTTGTTCAAAATTTAAAGCTTCTCCTGGGAAGCAAGAAATTGCACCATTACCCAAAGATCGTATTATAGAAACCCCACCCTTTTATGCCTGTTCTGTGGATTTTGCAGGACCTATTTATGTCAAAGCTAAAGCTGGCTAAGAAAAGGCACATATAGTTCTTTACACATGCGCAATCACTAGAGCTGTGCACCTTGAAATGTGTACTAATTTCACTACAGAAATTTTCCTTTTATCTTTTAAAAGATTCATATCTCGTAGAGGAATTTGTCGAACAATCTACAGTCATAATGCGAAAACATTTATCAAAACGGATAATTTACTTAGAGAAGTTTGGAGCCGAATATCGAAAGAGGAAGTTTTACGATATTTTAATAAAAATAGCATCATTTGGAAATTCATTATTCCAAGAGCCAGTTGGTGGGGCGGTTTTTGGGACCGCATGGTTCGTTCGGTGAAAACTCCTTTGAAGAAAGTTCTCGGAAGATCTTGTCTCTCATATGAAGAAATACAACCCACTTTAAAACAGAAATCGAAGCAATGATTAATGATCGTCCATTAACTTATGTTTATGAAGAAAACAGTGAACCGCTTCCACTTACCCCTTCACATTTCCTGATCGGAAAGCGAATAAATCCCAAATTTTCATTGTGTTACTGAACCTAAATCGAATAAAGTAACGTTAACAAAAATATTGAAATATCGAGATCAAGTCTTAAATCATTTGTGGAAACGTTGGAGGCAGGAAATTTACTAGAACTTCGTTCTGCCAATTTTTCAGTTCCTGTCAAAGCTCCGACTAAATTCGAAATTGGTGATGTGGTATTAATTAATGAGGATAAAACTCCAAGGCACATGTGGAAATGCAGTAGAATTACAGAGCTCTTTTTAGGAAGAGATTCGAAAGTTAGATCTTGTGCAATTCCAACTCAATCTGGTGTGATAAAAAGACCAGTGCAACTGCTACATAAACTGGAACTCGACATTATAGACTAACGTTGAACTTTTCACTTATAAAGAACATTTTGTTTACATTTACATTTTTTAACTTTTTCTAATCCAATATTTTTGTATATTTTAGTTTCAGTAGATGTTCCTGTGCTAATAGAGTTATTTGTATGTCTCATTATTGTAAGTATGTTCTAACTTTTAATTGTCTTATTAATGCAGTTTGAAAATTTTTATAAAAATTTAGTTTGAATGATGAACAATAGTAATTGTTCATCCGGGGGCAGAGTGTTAAAACCCCCTCTTTTTCTGTTTGACTTGCCGAAAATTAGTCATCGCCAAGAATTATTGCAACCCTATTTTACTTTACTATTTTTCAGTTTGTTTTTTAATTCAGATGTGAGTAAATTCTGAAGAGAGCCATCACCGCTGTAAGTGGTCTGAACCAAGGTTTTTCTTGGTCATAATAAATCTTATTCATATTCATTTTAACTGACTTTTAATTATTAGAGTTCTGATTTACTTTGAATGAGTAAAAATCGTTCTGCATATTTTATTGAATTGATGTGATAAAATCTCTGATTCGAAGTATATAATTTATCGACTGTTCTTTTAAAATCCTCAAGGTGCAACGATGCTGCTTTAATATACAGATCGCAGCGACATCTGCAGGATATTTTCTACAACCGCAAGATATTCCTAGTCTATACAATGTAATACGAAAATCCCGCAGATGTCGCTGCGATCGATACTTGGGATTTTAGGAGTACCGTCGCACATTTAAGGGATACAAAATTTAGCGTTGTTTGGATAGCATATTTCCACACTAGGTATTCTAGTCTCTGTAATAAGGGTCAGTGTATATGACGTCATCACTGGCATAGTTATCATCGTTTAGAGTATATATTGGTGGAAATCTGGTATCCAAATATTGCTAAAAATTTGTATCCCTTAAATGTGCAATGATGCTCAAATCCAGGTAACCGATCGCAGCGACATCTGTGATATATTTTCAAATTTCAAACCAAACATCATATTATTACATCGTCTAGACCAAATCGTATTGAAGTTTTAGAAAATATCCTGCAGATGTCGTTGTGATCGACTCATTGGATTTCAGCATCGTTTGACATTTAAGGGATCCTTTAATTTAGCACTTTTTTTTTTAAGTATTACTGGGATAGGCGATTTCCGCACTATATATTCTAGACGCTGTAGTTATAGTAAAATACTTTGGATTAATGGATGAAAATGCATCGGTTGTTTTCCGAATGCCGTCATTTTCTCAATCGGAAATATTTCACTTTACATATTACTTACTCTGATAAATTATTTATTATTATTTTATTTAAGGAGGTTAGTTAATATTATTTCTCAATAGATAATCTGTGTTCAGCTCTTTCACGATAAGTGCATAGTTAAACGCAATCATTGTAATATGTTTATATTTTATGAATTGATATTGTCATTTTAAATCTGACGCAAGTTTCAATGTTGAAACCACGCTTCTGATTGGTGGAATGTAATATGACAAACTTATTTTATGTTACTAAGATTGTTGTCAAACGGCAAGGTACAAATTCAGACTTATTTTAGCGCTACGTAAGAGAAATATATATATATACTATATATACTAAAGAATGAATTGAAGTGTTCAAATGATAAAGTTGGTCAGTATGAGTTTTTTTTTTTCAAATAGTAATTTAAGAGATGGTAGAGGTCCATCGATTATCCTCAATCGTATGATTAACTCATTTTTGGTCATATACCACCTTTATTTTCTTTTCCCTTCAGTTAAAAGCACGAATGTTCAATGTCTTTAACACTACTTGCAAGAAAATTCATAAAGATTCATTGTTAGACTAAGACAACTTTGCCAAACGCGTTTTTCCAACGATCATCTTTTTTGGCAACATTACAATCTTTAAATAAAACACACTGATTAACACGGAAACAATGATTCAGATCGTTAACTTTTACTTAAAGAATTAATTCTCTTCCGTTTCAGGGACTGGTAATTGTGCTTCTGTAACCTTGAACTCGCACCAGAGTTTTTGAGAAAATATATTTGAAATTAACGAAAAGCAAGATTAAAGATTTTTCTCACCAGATTCGAAATCATTAATTCATAGTTATAAAATCAATAATGTTTTTAATTTTTCCTTAATGCTTTTAAGACCCCAATTATTGTCATATATTTTCATGGAAAGACTGTCCTGTTATTTGAAACAAACAGGGATTTGCCCGTCTATCTCATAGCTTTATATGAAAATAAACATTGGATAGCTGGTCAAAGACTCGTTCTACGTAAATCATAATTAGTTTTATGTAGGTTTCCGTTATAAACAGGCTGAACCTTAATGAAAAATATCGTCAGGCGGGCGAAGAAGGTTCTATTATGTTCAAAGAAATAATAAGCAAATCAATCCCCTTTGATTAACAAAACTTAAAAAAAAATATTCATATGATTTTAAAGTAGATTAATAAGAAATACACAAAAATATAACAATTTTCTCTAGCTGTTTCAGAGGGGAGTAATTTGCTTATTATTCTTTTTCTCCAGTCTATCTCACATCTTCATATTAAAATAAACTTTGTACTGACAGTCAATGACAGACTTTGATCTACGTTAATCATATTTTAGTTCCATGCAAGTTTCCGTTATAGGCAGGTTTAACTTTAATAAAACAGTTAGGCGCAGGTGGGCTATGTCTGATTCTATGCAGTCCAAAGTAATAATAAGCAAATTAATCCCTTTGATTAAAAAAAAAAAAAGAAAAGAAAACTTAAAAAATATATTCATCTGATTTTAAAATATCTTGAGAATAAATGCACAAAAATATAACAATTTTCTATAATTGTCTCAAAGAGGTTTAATTTGTTTGTTATTCTATTAGAAAGCACTGAATTTAACTAACAGTTTCTTTTTCTATATTAAAGAAATTTAGTCTCTTTTATTTTTCTGTTCTAAAAATATCATATCATAACAAACTGCTCACAATTCGTATTTTTCTCTTAGTTCTAAAAATGAAATTTTAACAATTATTCTGCAAATCTTGAGAAAATACATATTGAAAAGAAATGTAGACGGCAGAATTTCCAGAAAATGACGCATTAATTTCTGGCCAAAACGTAAATTATCAATAAAATATTTTTTCATTTCTTTAAATAAAAAATACTTAAAGCCTGGATCTTTACATCATGCGAAATAATGCTATAGAAACAACGAAACGCAAATGATGCATAAATTTATTTCCTGCAAAAACATTTTTCAAAAGAAGAAGAGATAAATTTCCTAAAAACAGATCAAAGTTCACAGTATGGTGAATGATATACTATGGCTGTTTTATAGGCGAATGACGTCAGGTGTAATGAAATTGTTTACATATTGTTTGAAATAGTGGTGGTAAAATCTTTTGGTAGCATTTTCCCGTGGTAACCGTGCAACTGTACTTATATTTTTAACTTTGTTAAATTTTTTTGTTGTTAGACTTTGTTATTCTACTTACTATTTTAATTACCCTTTTTGTTACATTATTATATAAGTGTGTTGCGGCCAGCCGAACATCGCAAACATATATTTGTGGCCCGCGAGAAAAAAAGGTTGAATATTTCTGGCTTAAGGGGATAAGGTGAATAATTATTAATTTCTACAGTTTGAAAAACCAAAACTGCACAGTTCTACTATTGGCTAAGTTTTGAACCATCCTACTCTTTGAACCATATAATTTTGAAAAGAACTGCAATATGACATTTTCAAAATAATTATGACTTTCTGAATTGTTGACTTATGGGACACACTGTATCATGAATCAAAATGTCTTACACCAAACAAATGAAATTCTTCTAAAAATATTAAAATTAAGTTCCTATTATATATGTTCAAATTTATGATTTTATTCATTCTAACATTAATCTGTGCTTTGTTTTATTTTATATCGATAAAACCTTTATCGCACTATGGCAGGTGTTTTAATCCGCTTATGAGAGATTTGTGGTTTAATAACCGCTTAAGAAGAGAAAAATTATTGCCGTATCTTATAAGATTACATGAATCATTTATCCGTTTTGACATTAAGCTTGGGAATAAAATATTTTGTAAACTACGTCGGAATAAAGATGTAACCAATATTAATATCTTTACTAAAATTCTTTTGACGATATTCGAAAAGAAAAATTCCGAATAATATCACAAATACACTTTCTTCTATCTTTACAAGAAGAAATTGTTGTATTCGTGAAAATTTTCGAATTCCGGTTTTCAACGGATTTACACGTTTTAGGGGTCAGAGATACCGAAAAGCATGTTTTTACAAAATATCTGTCTGTCTGTGTGTGACACAAATTTTGTGGGCGCTCTACCTCAACAACTAATGAACGGAATTTAATAAAACTTTAGATTCAGATAGTCCCTGATATACATTGGTGCTGATTACTTTTGGTGTAAATCGCACAGCAGGCGTTTCTGGTATGCTGCATTATTCATGATTACCACAATAGATATATCTCAAGAACTAAATCACGGATTTTCAGAAAACTTCAGATTCAGTTAGATCTTGATATAATTTGGTGTTGATAACTTTTTGGTGTAAATCGCCCAACAGGTGGAGCTGCTATGCTGGAATATTCAGGATTATCGCAATAGCCCTATCTCAGCAACTAACACACGAGTTTTCATCAAACTTAAGATTCAGTTAGTCCCTGATATAAATTAGTGCTGTTTAGTTTTAATGGAAATCGTCTAACAGGTGGTGCTACTATGCTGCATTTTTCACAATTTCTGCAATAGCTATCTCAAGTACTACTGCATAAATTTTCACCAAACTTTAGATTCAGTTAATTCATGATAGTATAAATTGGTCCTGAGAAGGTTTTGGTGTAAACTGCCCAACAAGTGCCACTACTATGCAAAACTTTTCATGATTTCCACAATAGCTCTATTTCAAAAACTTTTGCACGGAGTTTCATCAAACTTCAAATTAATTGGAAGTTGATTTAAGTTGTTGCTGATTAGATTTTGGTGTAAATCGCATAACCGGTGGCGCTGATATGCTGCATTTTTCAGAAAGTATTAGCATGTATGAGATAGAAGAAAGTTTTGGGATTGTCACATCCGACAATTTTATAAAGTATTTAAAATATAGTCTTAAAAATAATTGATGTTTTAAAAATTCAATAACAAATAAGCGGTGATAGATATTAAAATAATTCCTCCAGTAGTTTAATTTGAGAGGTAACGAAGTTTTTTAATACGCTGTCTATTTTTAGTTCCAACTATCAGCCATGTATGGAGCAGTACTGTCTAAAACTTCTAAAGCGTTTAATCCAACGTATAAAAATGGAACAAAATATAATGCATAATTAAATATAATTTATTTTTGGAAAAATTAAAAATCTTCCCCAAAAATCACCCGATTTCATTTTATTTTTTTAGTGACATACATTGAAAGGACTCAAATATTTATTATCTGCGTTTGTTTTAATCAAAAGCATATTTTTAATTATAAAAAATAATTAAAATTTCATATTAAATAATATGAGTTATGACCTTCATAAATTTTTATGTAAACCGAATGGGCATCGTCAAAAACATGGGTGTATATGTTTACACTTTATACAAATCTTTATTTTTCGAGATATAGCGAAATTTTACTTTTTGAGGAAGTTCAGGGACCATGTTTTTCTAACGTTCAATCACATATAATAACGTCAAAACTAACAACCATATATTTTTTTCGAAAAACTCTTCTTAAATACAGTGGAACCCGGTTAAGACGCGTTTCAAGGGAGTGGTCAAAAGTCGCGTATTAAGCGGGATCGCGTATTAAACGTGATGTGTATAATGTTGCATCAATTGGGCTTATTTACGCATTTAATCACCTAAATGAACTTCAGAGCTTTCATTTATACGTTTACGGTTGAAATTGTATCTTTGACATATATTCAGATTGAAATTTAATTGTATTTCACTTCGTTGAATCCACATTGTTTCTTTTTATAGGACAAACTGGAATAACAACGGAAAATAAATATAGATTACAACATAACTTTACTGTCGATTAATGCGTTGCAACCAAAAATAATTTTCCTACTAGAATCATTTTTTTAACAGAAAGGAAATTAATATTAAATCTTTGAAGCACAACCCAGTTTTTAAAATCATATTTAGTACTTGTAATAACGTACATTTTAAACATCTCTAACAACACGTATGAGCAACTCTAATATAATCATTTTTATGACGTATCTGAGTAACCTAAATTCGTTTATCTCTTTCTACTACAGTAAAAACATACACGAAGTGAAAGACAAAGAATGTTAGGAGTGGGATCAATGAAGAATTGCAGTTTTGCTAATTTAGCGGGGTTTTTTTTAAAAAATTCAAACATCTACCGCTATTTCCGATTAGTAATTTTCGCCTTAATTGTTGTTAAATAACTAATATGTTTAACTGTTGTTAAATAAATTAAATACTATTCGGAAACGTTTTTTATTTGAATAATAAAAATCCTCTAAATCGGTAACACTCGAGAAGAGAGAAGGAATTCGCATCTTGATCAATGAATTCGCGTCTTAAACGTGATTTTTTTCCTCAAAGAACCAAAAATTTATCGCGTATTAAGCGGGATCACGTTATAACCGTTCGCGTATTAAACGTGATTTTTTTACATTATTCTTATGGGCGAAGTTCAAGGGATCGGAAAAAAAATCCGCGTATTAAGCGGAATCGCGTATTAACCGTGAGCGTCTTAACCGGGTTCCACTGTAATAGAAGAGATAAAAGGGAATCTCCTTACTATTTAATGTTTTTGCTTGTTTTATGTATCAATTGCCTCTAAAAAATTACTGATTTGAGTCTGGCAGCTTTTTCTTTAAGTTATTAATGTAATTTTTATAATTTCTGGAATTTTAATACATTTTCTTTTTTAACTATGAGTATTAAATAAAAAAAATATAAACTCGACCTTTTTTCAGAGTTACCTTGATCCAAAGAACTGAAAAATCGTGTCGAAGTGGTGTTACCATTTTGAAAAACAAAGTTGGTGCAATCTTCAAAATGTAGATGACCCTATCTTCAAAAATAGCATTCTTTTTCCAAATGTAGATTATACTACAAGTTAAATGGCACTTTGGGTGTAATCTTATTGTAAACAGTCGGAGAATAAAGGCCGATGTAATGATTTTTTTAAGTACTGACTCTACATTAAATTAACTATACTGGAGATCGGAGAACAACGCAAGTTGTTAGAAATCTGATAACTATATATAAATTATTTTATATCAGAAAATGTATCTATAATAATAATAATAATAATGTATATACAGGGTGGTCATAAAAATCTTCCCCAATATATTTACCCGTAGCGACCTAACCGCTCAACTAATCTAAAGGAAATTTCAGATTTAGTTATTTGAAAGTATGCGCTCCAGATCGTGATAATTTAAAACAATAGAGCTCTCACGGTTACAGTAACAGTGAAAAAAGTGGAAACTTTCGAATGGCAACACCTTGTTTTCCTGAGCAAATTCATCAGCGCACTGAAAAACCATTAATGGCATTGGAACGATACACGTATGACTAAAATTACCGGCGTAATGTCGTGGGACTCAATCCTAATCAGCTCCTATGTAATATTATATTCAGCATTCTAAAACAAATGATTACATTTTTATTTTCACTAGGTTTACACAAGCACAACTCAAAAACACATTTTAAAACAAATCTTACAACATTACTCAGTTCACAAGTAAAAAAAAAATCGGCTACTGAAAAACATGTCTTGTAGCCCCTCCTTCGTATATTAGGATCTACTAAAAAACAACTTTTCAAAAGTAAAAAATAAGCCAAGCAAAAAAAAAAAAAAAGGTGAAAGTTGTGGCTAAAAAATAGTGTGATATCAAATTTCCAAGCTTATATTGCGGTACTTATTTAACATTTTTTGATAAAAATTTATCATATGTAAGTCGAGTACCTAAGTATGCGTTGATAGAAAGCCTTTTCTCCTTTACTAAATACATCATAACGTGTTTCTGAAAATTAATTTTTTTTTAAATTATGCATGATGGGCTTGGCGGCCATCTTTCCATATTTTACACAAATTTCTAAGCACACAAGTTCATTGTTAAGATTGGAAGTTCGAAATTGTTACTAAAGCAAACATTTTATTCTTTTAATTTATGGAAATGAGTGCCTAAAAATTTGTGTCTAAAAATAAAGCTGAAGTAACTTCAGGTTTCATCTTATGATTCTCTTTTTTCGGAGGGGGGTTAATTAATTAGTTAAAGCAGTAAAAATCAATTTGTTTTTTCAAAATAAAAAACTTTCTTAATTTATCTGTCTGTAGCTAAAACTATAAGTTCGAAATTCTTAATAATGCAAATATGTTACGAGCTTGAGTGCTTAGAAATTTGTGTAAAATATGGAAAGATGGCCGCCAAGCCCATCATGCATAATTTAAAAAAAAATTAATTTCAGAAACACGTTATGATGTATTTAGTAAAGGAGAAAAGGCTTTCTATCAACGCATACTTAGGTACTCGACTTACATATGATAAATCTTTATCAAAAAATGTTAAATAAGTACCGCAATATAAGCTTGGAAATTTGATATCACACTATTTTTTAGCCACAACTTTCACCTTTTTTTTTTTTTTTTTTTTTTTTTTTTTTTTGCTTGGCTTATTTTTTACTTTTGAAAAGTTGTTTTTTAGTAGATATCAGTTCTTTTTTTAAAATAAATGATACATAACTGAAATAATTCTACTAGCTCAAATTAAAATTAGTCCTTGTATAGCCTTTATAAGCAGGGAGCAAACACAATATTATACATTTTGTTTACCTATCATTCATTTTTTATAGTGATTAATAATTTAAAAGTAAGGAAAGTCAATTTCTTCTTTCAAAGTATCAGTCTTTCTCAATTTATATCACCTTAAAATTTTCTACGAAAGATGAAAATTTAGTAAAAAACAGAGTCGAAATAAAGTATATATTTACAGTTAGTCTGTCAGTTAATTGTTTTTTCTAACTTTTTTTGCTGACGGTTTTGCAAAATAAATTTACCTTTACAAATACCTACGGTTAATCCGAGAATGAAAACCCGCAGGCATCTAAAGAATCGAAGATCTGTAAATCTAGCAATTCTAGACATAATAAAGGAACATTTTTGATAAAAAATATCTAAAAATTTAAAGATATAAACTGTACATATAACCTCATCTTCATTTAGATCGTGTTATAGAGAAGAAAGAATAAATATGTAATTTTTCTCAAGTCTGTTTATCCATACCTATTTGCATAAATGTGAGGATATTAATTTACTATAAAATTTCCCCTAAATTGATTATCTTTAACCTTTTAACACCTGAAACGGCCCTATACGGCTTTGTGAGTTAAGTCCTAATTCGGCCGGTTTCGGCCGTCTATAGCAAAATAAGGGGTGATAGGTATAGAAAGAGATTCGTTTCTCCCTGTGCTGAGGGGTTCGTCTTTATTGTCGCCGGTCACGTTGTCCGATGACAGTGATGGAATACTTTGTAATTGCTTGCAGGTTTGTCATTACCTTTTTAAAAGCTAAAGTGATTCTATTCAGACGAGCCGGTTTTTTTTTTTTTTTTTTCATTTCAGTTTCTTATTTCAAGAGAACGATATCGTTGTTTGTGCAGATTTTTAACTCTAGTATTGAGATATTTACTTAAAGTTTAATTTAAAATGAGTAAAAGAAAAAGACCTCTTACCCAATTAGAAATTGATGAAATCTTGTTTGGATCAGATGATAGTGATAGTGACATAGAAAGCGAAGATGATGGATGGCCCATAGATGCAAATTTAAATTGTTCTTTTATTAATAATCATGATTCTGATGAAGAAATCATAAGTGATATAATGGAAGAAAACAATGATTATTTTGTAACAGCGGATGGTGATAATTCGGTGTTAAATGAAGCCGTAGCTGATGAAGACATAAATATAGGAACAAACTGTGATACAGTTAATGACGAAAATATTTTATTTACTTGGTCGGAAATCATTCAGAACCAATTAATACTGGACAAGTCGAATAAAGCTTCGGGAGGACCAAAGCATGATTTACCAGTAGGATCGAACGCAGAAAGTTTTTTCAAATTATTGTTTACGGAAGAAATGTGTGAAACGATCAGAATAAATACGAATCTTTATGCTGATTACATTAAAGAACTCGTAAAAGATGCTTTTGAGCCCATAGGGAAAAATAAATGGAAATGGACTCCGATAAATCATGTTCAAGAATTGTGGAACTTTTTCTCCATAATTTTAATCATGGGAATTAATAAATTACCAAAGCTGAGAGACTACTGGTCTTCAGATCCAATGCTAGGGAACGAAAAGGTAAAACAGATCATGTCAAGAGACAGATTTCTTCAAATATACAAATTTTTGCATCTTTCTGACAGGAGTAAAGAGCTACCTCTAACGCATCAAAACTTTTACATGATGCAGAAAATTGATCCATTTATGCAGGATCTTAGAGTAAATTGTCAAAAACATTTTATACCCTATATAGATTTGTCGATTGACGAAGCGATGATCAAATATAAGGGCCGATTAGGCATTGTGCAATATATGCCTAAAAAACCAGTCAAGAGAGGTATCAAACTTTGGATGATGTGCACCTCTTTTCTTGGTTATATTTATAACTTTGAAATTTACTGCGGGAAAAAAGATCAAATGCCACGATCTAATTACGGTCTTGGATATGATGTGGTAACACATCTCTCTAAGCCCCTTAAAACGGATCACCATTTATATTTTGATAGGTTTTTTACCTCTACTTATTTGATGAAAAGTTTATCCGAAAAAGGAATATCAGCGAGTGGGACAGTCATGTCAAATCGAAAAAATCTCCCAGTAAATATTAGCAAAATTAAACTAAAGGAAACAGGTGATTTCAATGCATTCCAGTGCACAGAATTTCCGTTTCTAACGTGTAGTGTGTGGAAAGACAAAAAGGAAATTCTTATGCTTTCCAATGATACTGAGCACAAAGAGACAACCGTAAAACGCAGAATAGGAGGAATTATTCACACCGTCCCTTGTCCTGTTGTTTTTGCGGAATACAACAAAAAAATGGGTGGAGTAGACTCTGCAGACCAAAAAAGAAAGTATTATGACATTGCAAGGAAATCTAGAAAATGGTGGATATATCTGTTCTGATTTTTTGTCAACAGTGCAATAAATAATGCTTTTATTATTTTTTCAACAACAAACTTTCCTTTACAGAAAAAGCCGAAAACACTGCTGGATTTTAGAATTGAGTTAATCAAAAGTATGTCTGAAACTGTCAAAATAGCAAAAAAAATAAATTCTTCAAATGATTTCAGACACATAAAAGTGAAAATTGTCGGGCGCAAAAAAACCTGCATAAGGTGCAGAAAATTAAAATTGAAAACCCTTTCTAATAGGCCTATTGAAAGTTCATGGATGTGCAAAGTTTGCCAAATTTGCCTGTGCGCAGAATGTTTTGGCCCATACCATGAGACTATTTTTCGCCTAAGTTCCTAAAAAGACCGAAATAATTTCATTTTTTATTATAAATATTTATTATTATTATATATCTTGTAATATAATCTAGTAATCTATATAATGGGGTTACATCATCAATACGAAAACAGCCGCTCACTAATGTTAAAACTATGGGAGAATTTTTTTTTTAAATATCTCGTTTATATTTCAATAATTTTAAATGATATTTTTTTCATTGGATAATTGAGACCGATCTCTACAAAGACCGTTTTTTTTTTTTTTTTTTTTTCGATTTCGTTTAGACTTTTTTTATTAGGATACATTCACTTTCGGAACCGGTTTCGAAAGTGAAAGTATCCTCAAAAATCTGCAAACAAAATTAAAAGAATAAAAACGGCCTTTGTAGATATCGACCACACCCATACAATGCAAAAAAAAAAAAAAAAAAAAAAAAAATTGTAATATTGAAATACAAAAAGTTATTTAAAAAAAATCTCCCATAGGATTAACATTAGGGAGCGGGTGTTTTCGCGTGAGTGTAGACGTACCTCAAAACACAAAGCTGTTTTTCAGTCATCAGGCCTGAACTTTCCACTAAATCGATTTTGTTAACTATTGTTTTAATTGATAGATGTTTATTTGTAGATATGCCCACAATAGCTTTTTTTTTTTTAAATATTCTCCTTTTTGTATTTAATTTTAATTATATTCCATGAAATTTCTTCAAAATCGTGGCAATTCGATTTCTCCCATTGTTGCAGAGATAAGAGACATAATGTAAAATCAAAAGAACCGTGCAAGGAGTTTTGCAAGGCTGCCATTAATATTATTTGTCGATGCGTATATTATTATTATTATTATTATAAACTGCAATTTTTAATCAATATTTTTTAACAAAATACAAGTGTACTAAGTAAAAATATTGTTCAAAATCTTTCACACGACCTCATTTATTTTTGTCCGCTTTATATGTGTATAGAGAAGAGGATATTGACTTGGCATCAGCAAAATTAGCATTAAATGAATTTGTGTTTATCTACTTTTAATTTTGTACATTCTATACGACTTACTATTACTACAAATTTATTATACTGTACTTCATTTATTATACCTGTTATTTTATATTATGTATCTGAATATAAGAGGGGTGTTGACAACAAAAATATTTGATATTTAGATATATTATCCAGATTTTTTACTTTTTTTAAATTTGAAAGATAAATTTCGGTAAAAATACTTAATTTTTATAAACAAATAATGATTTATATTTATTGTTATGCACAATAATGTTGTCCATCGGGTTTATTTATCTTTATTTTTTAGAACTTTAACTTTATTGATGCTCTAATTTTTGGTTTTTTACAATTACTTATAAAATATATTTTTATTTAAATGCATGGTGGATACTCATAAAAACACCTAAATATACCTGGTGAAAAGTTTGCGTCTGTGAAAATGACTTAATGTTTAGCTTAAGATCTATTTTTGCATTGATAAAACAAAAGAAAAATTTTATATGATTACATCCACATAGTCTATGTTCACCAATTTTTCATTTCTGAATTATAAAGTTTCTAATTGAAACCTTCATTGATTAGTTCTTGATTGTATACATTAAGAACATTTTTTATTATTATATATCTTGTTATATAATCTTCAGTCTTATATATAATCTTGTAATCTATACAATGAGGCTATTTCACCCATTTGAAAACAGCGGCTAGCTTTTGTTAAACCTATGGGAGAAGTATTTAAAAATATGTCGTTTGCATTTAATTTTTTTTACTTTCTTCTATCTTCAATAGAAGAAAGTATTGTAATCGAAATTTTTTTCGACTTCCGGTTTTCGACGGATTTGCATGTTTTAGGGGTCAGAGATTCCAAAAAACATGTTTATAGAAAATGTCTGTCTGTCTGTGTGCCCGTCTGTCCGTCCGTCCGTCTGTCCGTCTGTCCGTCTGTCTGTCGCCATTGTACTATCAAAAAGTGTATGAAGTTATGTATAGAATTAAACCAAAATTTTATTATAAGTTTTTGGCTATGGCAAGCAGGTCCTCCCGGAATTTGGAAAAAATTCGCCGGTAGGGGGCGCTGATATAACAATTTTTGTGCGATTTTGAATATTGTACCATCCAAAAGTGTATGGAGTTATGATTGAATTGAACCAAATTTTTAGTTTAAGTTTTTGGATATGACAAGCAGGTCCTCCCTGAATTTGGAAAAAATTCGCCGGTAGGGGGCGCTGTAAATGCGTTTTTTGTGCGATTTTGAATATTGTACCATCGAAAAGTGTATGAAGTTATGCATAGAATTGAACCAAATTTTTAGTTTAAGTTTTTGGCTATGGCAAGCAGGTCCTCCCTGAATTTGGAAAAAATTCGCCGGTAGGGGGCACTGTAATAGCGATTTTTGTGCGATTTTGAATATTGTACCGTCCAAAAGTGTATGAAGTTATGCATAGAATTAAACCAAATTTTTATTTTAAGTTTTTGGCTATGGCAAGCAGGTCCTCCCTGAATTTGGAAAAAAATCGCCGGTAGGGAGCACTGTGATAGCGATTTTTGTGCGATTTTGAATATTGTACCGTCCAAAAGTGTATGAAGTTATGCATAGAATTAAACCAAATTTTTATTTTAAGTTTTTGGATATGGCAAGCAGGTCCTCCATGAATTTGCAAAAAATTCGCCGTTAGGGGGCGCTGTAATAGTGATTTTTGTGCGATTTTGAATATTGCACCATCGAAAAATGTATGAAGTTATGCATAGAATTGAACCAAAAAAAAATTTTAAGTTTTTGGCTATGGCAAGGAGGTCCTCCCTTAATTTGTAAAAAAATCGCTCGTAGAGGGCGTTGTAATAGCGATTTTTGTACAATTTTTGTGCCATTTTGAATATTGTACCGCCGAAAAGTGTATGAAGTTATGCATAGAATTGAACCAAATTTTATGTGTTTATTTTTGGTCATGGCACGAAGGTCCTCCCTGAATTTGGAAAAATTCTGCCGGAAGGGGGCACTATAATTGCGATGTCTGTACCATTTTCATTATTGTACCATCGAAAAGTGTATGAAGTTATCCATATAATTGAACCAAATTTTTTTTGCATGTTTCTGGCTATGGCAAACAAGTCCTCCCTGAACTTGAAAAAATTCCGAAAGAAAGGGGCGCTATAATTCCGATCTCAGTGCCATTTTCATTATTGTACCATCGAACAGCGTATAAAATTATGCATACAATTGAACCAAAATGTTTGTGCTTGTTTTTGGCTTTGGCCAACAGGTTCTCCTTGAATTTGGAAATATTGTGCGGTAAAGGGGCTCCGTGCTAGCGATTTTTGTATACTTTTCTTGATTTTTCGTAGTTCTATTGTGCATCGGCGGCTCATGCAGCGGCGGGAACTCGCTTCCTGCTATGCCGGCTATTCGCAAACAGCTGATAACGACAGAATAAGGAAAAATTAATAATTTTAACAAATATCATGATATAGATTAACTCGTTTTTAGTCCGTTTAATTGACTTGAGCAGAAATTCAAGATGAAAATCAAAGTTGGTATAGTATTGAACTAATAATATTGAAGTATTAACATGTGTAACTAGGTTTTGAAATATTAAGATGTATAAGATAGAAGAAAGTTTTGGGATTGGCACATCCAACTAGTTTTTTTTTAAATGAGGTTTTTTTTTTTTTTTTTTTTTTTTTTTTTTTTTTTTTTTTTCCTTGGATAGTTGAGATCGATGTCTGCAAATACCGGTTTTTATTCTTTCGATTTGTTTTGAGTGATTTTTATTAAGACTCTTTCACTTTCGTAACCGGTTTCGAAAGTGAAACTTTCCTAATAATAATAATGATAATAATAATAATAATAATAATAATAGTAATAAACCCCTGCAAATCCATTTCTCCTATTGTTGCAAAGAACTGAGAAATAATGAAAAACAAGCTGAACCGTGCAAGGCAGTTTTGCACTGCAGTCATTAAAATTATTTGTTGATGAGTTTTTTTTATTAATTAACTGCAATTTTTAATCAAAGTATTTTAACGAAATGCAAGTGTATATTAAGTTAAAATCTTGGATGAGTTTTTTTATTAACTGCAATTTTTAATCAAAGTATTTTGACGAAATGCAAGTGTATATTAATTTAAAATCTTGTTCAAAATATTTCACGTGATCGCATTTATTTTTGTCCAGTTTATATGTATGTAGTAAAAGGAATCTTGGCATCAGAAATAATTAGCATTGAATAAATATGCATTTATATAGTTTTAATTTGGTACGATCTATTATGCTTAAGATTACTATTGCTTCATTATGCTATACTTTTTATAATACCCATTACTTTATTTTATGTGTGTGCATAGAAGAGGAATATTGATAACAAAAAATGTACATTAGATATTTGGACACATCATGCAGATTTAAGTGAATGAATCATATTTTTTGTGACTCACGAGAATATTGTCCATTGGGTTTATTTATCTTTTCTCATTATAACTTTATTGATTCTTTTTTTTTTTCACTATAATTAAATGTAAAATATATTTTTATTTGAATACATGGTGGATAGCGGATACCCATAAAAACACGTAAATAGAGCACCTGGTAAAAAGTTTGCGTCTGTGAAAATGACGTTATGCCTAGCTTGTAAAGTATTTTTGCATTGATAAAAGAAAAAAAAAATCCTATGAATGTGTCAACATAGCGTAATGTTCACTGATTTCTCATTTCTTAATTATAAATATTCGAATTGACGACTTTATTGATTACTTCTTGATTGTATACCCTGATGACATGTTTCAGATTGCTTTAAAAAATAATTAGTAGCAGGGTAAATTAATTTCTTTATAAACAATTAAAACAAGTAAGAAAAATCATGCGTACGGCATAGATAATTAAACACTTTCCAACACTCCCTGAAAGCTTTAACAGAACTTCGTTATTTAGGGAAATAAGGTAAAAAAGATAACTAAGTAAACATTTAAAAATTTATTTTAACAGTTACCATCCATAGCCAAATAGCTATTCCAATTCTTTTGAAGACTGAAAGAATTTCATTTTTTTTTATTATAAATATTTATTATTATTATATATCTTGTTATATAATCTTGTATATTTTAATATAATCTAGTAATCTATATAATGGGGTTACTTTATGAACGGCCGCTCACTAATGTCAAACCTATGGGACAATTTTTTTTAAAAAATATCTCGTTTATATTTAAAAATTTTTAAATGATATTTTTTCATTGGATTGTTGAGACTGATCTCTACACAGACCGTTTTTTTCTGCTTTCTTTTAGACTTATTTTATTAGGGTACATTCACTTTCGGAACCGGTTTAGAAAGTGAAAGTATCCTGAAAAAACTTCAAACAATATGAAAAAAATAAAAACGGCCATTGTAGATATCGACCACATCTATGCAAAGAAATATATATATATATGTATTAAAAATATTGAAATACAAAAGTTATTTTAAAAAAAAAATCTCCCATAGAATTAACATTAGAGAGCGGGCGTTTTCGCGCAAGTGTAAAAGTACCTCAAAACACAAAGCTGCTTTTTAGTCATCAGGCCTGAACTTTCCACTAAAACGATTTTGTTAACTATTGTTTTAATTCATAGATTTTCATTTGTAGATATGCCCATAATGGCTCTTTTTTTTAATGTTCTCAATTTTGTATTTAATTTTAATTATATTCCATAAAATTTCTTCAAAATCATGGCAATACAATTTCTCCCATTGTTGCAGAAATAAGAGACATAATGTAAAGCAAGAAGAACCGCGCAAGGAGTTTTGCAATGCTGTCATTAATATTATTTGTCGATGCGTATATAATTTTTATTATAATTATTATTATTATTAACTGCAATTTTTAATCAAAGTTTTTCAACAAAATGCAAGTATACTAAGTAAAAATATTGTTCAAAATCTTTCACACGAACCTCATTTATTTTTGTCCGTTTTATATGTATATAGAGAAAAGGATATTGGCATCAGCAATAATTAGCATTAAATGAATTTGTATTTATCTACTTTTAATTTTGTACATTCTATAAAACTTAAGATTACTATAACTTTATTATACTGCATTTAATTTATTATGCATTTTATTTTATATTATGTATCTGCATAAGAGGGATGTTGAAAACAAAAAATATATATTTGATATTTAGACATATTATGCAGATTTTTGACCTTTTTTTTTTTTTTTTTTAAAGATAAATTTCGGTAAAAATACTTACTTTTTATAAACAAATAACGATTTATATTTATTTTGATGCACAATAATATTCTCCATCGGGTTTATTTATCTTTATTGTTTGTAACTTTATTGGTGCTCTATTTTCTTTTGGTCATTACAATTAAATATAAAGTATATTTTTATTTTAATACATGGTGGATAGTGGATACCCATAAAAACACGAAAATAGATCACCTGGTAAAAAGTTTGCGTCGCTGAAAATGACGTTATACCTACCTTGTAATGTATTCTTCCATTGATAAAACAAAATAAAATTTCTTAGGAATGTGTCAGCATACCGTAATGTTCACTGATTTCTCATTTCTTAATTATGAATATTCGAATTGAAGCCTTTATTGATTACTTCTTGATTGTATACCTTGATTACATGTTACAGATTGCTTAAAAAAATAAATTAGAACAAGGCAAATTATTTTTTTTTTATAAACAATTAAAACAAGAAAGAAAATTCATTCGTACGGCGTAGATTATGAAACACTTTCCAGCATTCACTGAAAGCTAACTAAACTTCGTTATTTAGGAAAATAAGAAAAAAAGTGAAAAGTGTAAAAGTGAGATCCTCTTTTATGGAATCACATAGGATGTCTACAATGTGATCCGGGACATGAAAGCTCGAAAAAGAAAAAAATGACATTTTTCCTGTTTTAGAAAAATTATTTTACATTCTTTAGGATAAAACAACTCAGACCATGTGTATATGAAATAATTAGTTCAAAGAATATAATGATTTTTATACTATACTATCCGCAGTTGTTATGCCTTCATACAAGATTTAAATGCATTGATCTAAGACTGTTAAATTTTTGCTGTTTAATTAATCACATTTAAAGTTAAATATCTGGATGTCTATGAAAGAAAAGCTATTATGATACTTTGTACAAGGTTTTCAGATATATGTTCTTTAAAATGTTATTTGCTATTGAAAAAAAAAAAAAAAAAAGACAACATTCAACAGAGAACGTGTAACAATAAATGTATCAAAACAAATAAATTATTTAAAAAAAAATATTTTTTCTACAATTTAGCTACGGTGCTATGGATTATTTTAAAAATATAGATTATTTTCGAATAAAGTAGAAAAGAAAAAAAAATACTACTATAAAAACTGAAACCATTTGGGATATCCAAATTAAGCGGCCTGTGAGCCGATGTGCATGTGTGCCCCACTTGTCCATGTAGAAATTGAATATTTTTTCCAAAGATGTTGGAAACTGGTACAAAAAGAAAAGGTGCACATTTTACATTCCTGGATTAATTTTTGCTTGTAAACACCTGGAATTGGCAGATGTTGCTATTGAGAAAATGTAAGTCGAATAGTCTTTTCCATTTTTTCACAAAGGCAGATGATCTTTTAAAAAATACTTTCAAAATTCACGTTTTGAATCGAATTTTTCTACGCGACAGTCCAATAAACGTCATCCTCGGCAAACGATCGCTTATAACCCAAGATCTAATTTATGTATCAAAACTTTAAAAACATCCATTGGAATCGAAATCATTCCAATAGTCATTTCCGAGTGTTTAATGACGTTTAAAAATTAGTCAGTAACTGTGTCAGAAAGTTTCCTGTTCTTAAATACACATTTTTTTTCCATTTTTTCTTGTGAACTACCATAACCAAAAAATTTAGATCCTAAATTTTATCAAAACAAATCTAAAAAACATTTTTATTTTTTCTGTGTGTTGTTTAAATAGAGTTTTCTTGGTTCTTAGTGTTACCTAAAAATTTTTATTCATAGTTTTTGTTACTTTTTTTAATCACTCTTATCTTGTAAAGGTAAAGACAATGAGAAATATTCACCTTTCAATAATTTTCACGTGTTTGTCTTTATTTCAACTCCTTTAAAATCTCTGTATGTAAAGTTTTGATTAATTTAATTTATGCCCCCCCCCCCTTTACATTCCAATGTCTACCCTTGGGGGAAATATCCGTAAATGTGGTAAATATGTAGTAAGCCTCTGCCCTTATACATAAGCTATTTATGTAGCGAGTTGAAAGAGTCTACAGATCGACTTCTTTCAAACCACGAGCCCCCCCCCCCCCCCCAAGGCCCTGATTACCGAATAGATACGAGAAGCACGTGCTTCCCTTAGAAAATTTTGAAGGGGCCCGAAATTGACAAAACTGAGGACTTATATATTGAATTTGAATATTACTGAATTTGGCTTATATAGACAACATAAAATTTTAATCATTTAAACTATTGCCAATATTGAAAGAAATATTTCAAAACAGTGATATTTTATGTTGCGCGTACATGCTGAATTTAACCTTTTTATCCAACTAACATATTTATTCTAATACCTGCAAAATCATTTTTAGATATTTTTCTTGATTGTATCCAATTTCTGTGTATTTAAATAGGGGAACATATAAAAAAAAGTTGTTTCATGAAATATACATGAACTGAACTGATCCATTCTTTAGAATAATATGCATTGGTGAATTTTCGAGTACGGCGAATTTAAAATAATGTTCAGATTTTAAATTAAAGGTTCTTCTTAAATGAAAGGGAGTCCCGAAATGACATTTGTGCTTCCCATAGCTTCAGAGGTTAATGGGGCCCTGCCCCCCCCCCCCTCCTCCACAGTCACACCCCTAATACATTTTCAATATGTAACATCTATTCGTAAAATTATAATTTCAAGTTTATAAAAGATAAAGGAAGTTAACAATCAAATAAAAGTAAAATGAAGTTTAAATGCTGCCAATTAATATTTTGCGTTTTTTGTATATATATTATACTCTATAATCACTTTCTACATGTTTCTACATATTATGCTTTATGAAGTTGTGTATTTATATTCGAAATAATTTCGAGTGTATTCTTTATAATTACTACTATTATTTTTACCTTTTTTTTTCATCATTGAGCTTTTTATTGCGCACCTCATTGAACATCATACTAACATTATATACTTTTTTTCATAAAATTTATCGAAAATTAGAAAACGCTCTCCCAAATGACTTCAGTAGTTACGCTTGTACATTATAATACTTCATGACGTGTAAGAGAGGATTTTTTTTAATTATCTTTTTGACTATATTTTAAACTGAGTGGGAATATGTTAACAAGCTTTCAGGGTCGTGCCATGCGATTGTACAAACTTAAGCGTCGCACAAAGGCACTCACCTGACAGTACAATAATCACCGGTTACAAAGAGGACGCCATTTCAATAGTGAAATTTTTTTTTTTTTCATTTTAAGTCTTTCAAAAAAACCCTAGTTTGTTTAGGATTATAGAGCCAGCTCAAGTTACAAACACCGAAATAATTCCGACGACAGCATGAAATGCAACTCTAATTTTACTGTGAAGCGAAAGACTGGTTTGAGTGGCATGATGAATCAGTTTTATCAAGCTCAAGCCTTTGTAAGGAGTTTGAACCCCCCCCCCCCCCCGGCCAACTGGATTATCCTACTCTTTGTCATTATTTTAGGAAACAAAATCAGAATCTGAAATATGTTAAAGCTGTAAAAAATCGTCATGTCCGAACTCCGAACAGCATTGTAAAAATGGTATAGGGCATGAATACACTTTTTTATACTCGATCAACAGGCTTCTGGACACATGTACAAAAGAAAAGACTATATGTTATATATATATATTACGTGCTTAAAATTAGTTATTTTGGTGATCACTTGGCATGTTAAACCCAATATACACACACATACACGCTCGCACACAGAGAAAAAAAAAAAAACCTGTCAGAATAAATTATGAAAGCTATCTTTAAAACCTATCTGTACATCTAATAGTTGATAAATTCGCCAGAAAGGGCTGAATTTGATTTTTTAGTTTTCTAATATATTTACTATGACATTTTATTTTTAATTTTCTAGTTTAAGTTCATTCTATCACTGCATAGCTCTGTTTTCATAAAATGTATTAGAAAAACACTTCAATTATGCTTTTGGTATGTCGGGCTGTGGGCGAATAATATTCCTAAACAAATGAGTTGCTTAGCTTAATCACCGCCTCCCCCCCCCCCCCACTTCCTTCTTCATAAAAAATCTGAACACATACCAATCGCAGCTTTTGGTGTTTTTCGTAGTTTATTTCAATGCACTAAGAATTTTCCTAACACCTAAAATCGCCATCATCGTTGCATTAGCTATTCATGAAAGAAATAGGTACATTTAAAGATTTGGAGAAATAAAATGAATTATTTTTTATCTAAAATAAAATCTAACTTTTCGTCTAAATAAAATCTTCTGATATTTTGTTGGATAACTCAGTGATACAGTAATAATAAGATAAGCTGATAGATTAACTCCTCAAGAGTGCGAAAAATCTGATAAAGTGAGATCAGACACTCCTGTATTGCAATGACATTAAAAACCATATAAGATGTTAAAACTCTGATTGTCTTTCTTGCTGTGCAGAAAATTGTGCCAATGTAATAAAAAGCATAAACAGTTGAAAAAAGTTTTATCATACAGCTGTTTTAAGACCTTATGCATTAATAAAATTATAAAAATAAAAATAACCTTGTTTCATATTTAGTACATCATTTGTTTATTTTTAAAATATTTGCAGGAAAAATCATAACAGACAAAATAAAGGTTATCAAAAACTTAGATTCGAATGCTAGATGCCTTTTAATTGGAGATTTCCCGCCCCCCCCCCCCTTTCTCAAAAGTGTGAAATATTCTAACAATAAGATAACTTATTTTTGATTAAAAAAAAAAATAATAATGAAATTTGCAAACATTATTATTCAAATATCTATGAAGCGAGTAATGGTTTTTATGTTGCCGAAAATTGGTTACATATTGGAATATAATCGTTTAATATTTTTTTCATCATTTTTTTTTTTTTTTTTTTACTGTAACGTCACAAAAATCGACTTAAAACACGATTTCTGTCACCCTATTCCAGCAAAAGCTTTTATCTGTACAAGCAAATTGAAAACACTAATTCTTTCTTTTTTAACAGAGAATGCTGCATTATATTCTAAATAACTCCATGAACGTGTAAAAAAAATAGCAGTTTGGATTTGAGAACTGTTTTAATATAGCTTATTAAATAATATTTATTAGGGCTGTTCTAAATAGTTATTGTTATTCTCCCTCATGAAGTCATTTTTAAACCGAGGCACATGAAATGTTCACATTCACAAACTACAAGCGAATAGCTTTTTCCCTTTTTCTATAGAAGAACACGTTCTTTCTGAAAATACTGTCAAAATTGACGTTTTGAACCAAAAACCCGACGGGAAGCCATAAAAAAGTCGTCATGAGACAGCAATCGATTATAATTCAAGATATAATGCATTATTAAAAAAAAAAAAAGAAGAAAATATCAGAACCATTCAAGAGCCATGGCTGAAATTTCGTGATTTTTCTCGAAAAAATAAATTTATAAATGTCACAGAAAATTTCATAATTTTGAGCAGGGAAGAATATTTTTTGGGAATCTCCTTAACACTTTATGCACCGACGGTACTTATAAGTACTATTAAAATAACTTGTTATAAAATTCATTTAATACATCGATTATTAGTAATACAGTTTAGATTGAGTTACAGATACTTTACTTTATCTTGTTCCAAGAGCATTATTGGTTACGCACACACACACACACACAAAAAAAAGGATGATTTCTTTTGCCTTTGCATCCAATGGCGGATCCGTGGCGGAGTTCACGGAGGTCGTGACCCCCCCCCCCTTCCTGAACGTTCAAAATTTCCAAAGGAAACTTAAAAACATGAAACATATATTAAATTCTTTCAGATTCATCCTTTGCTCAACTATGAGAATCTTTCTGTCTCTTTTAAAGCTGTACTTAAATCCAAAGTAGGTAATTTCTGACACATCCATGCTGTCATTTTAAATCTCAGATGCAAGATATTTGCAAGTGCATTTACTCAAAACAAATGTGATTGATTAGCGTTTTCCATTTTCCGATAAAGGCAAAGCATCTTTCGGGAAATTTCCTTAAACTGTGGGATTTAAAACTGAATTTCAGGCCGCGACTAACAATTGCTCCCTCCTGACGGCATTTTAATAACTGTTAAGTCCTAAAAATTTGTATATAATGCTCAATTTATTAAAGATTATTTGCATTTATAAGAAAATGGGAAATTCTTCAATTTCTGGGTATCTGAATAAAATGTGTATATTTTATATTTTTTGCGAATATTAATGCGAATATATAATTACGAATATTATTTTCTTGGTATTTACAAATGAAAATAACTTCCCAAACGTATAAAAAATTTAGCCATTTTGGATGTGGGGACAACCTTCAATATAAAAATTGCTTATTAAGTGATGTGACACCCCCCCCCCCCCCAAAAAAAGGAGACATGACTACCTTTCTAAATGGAGGGCTGCATCAGCTCTTGTTTGCATCTTTTCAGCTTTTCAGCTTTATTGACATTGAAAGATTGTGTGTGTGTGTAGGGGAGAGGGGTGTTCAGTTCGGAAATATTTCTATATTTCTATTGTAAGGACATTATATTTGTACATTTCCTAATTCTACGAAATGCTAACAAAAGTATTGTAAATAAAAGATTGGAGTGGAGTAATAAATATTGTACAAAATCCCTATAAATTCAAATTTAATTAATTAATTGTAATTGACAAAATCTTTCTAAAAGTTATTAAAGGATTGTATCAATCTTCTGATGTAGTTTCAAAAATTCACAAAAAATGCTTTAGAAGATGACATTTTCATGAATTCATAATTTAGCACATAAAGGGTTAAAAGCATTTGTTCTGAAATTGTACTATAAAAGCTTTAGAGGGGGGGGGGGGTCTCTAAAAAAATTCTGAATTTTAAATCCTTAAATTAAGTATTAGCCTTGTCCTAAAATAAGAATTTTTTAATCTCATACTCTAATATATGGTACCGAAATATTTACATTATAATGAAAATAATGAGGTCTAATACAAATAGAATTGCCCCACCAGTGGCCGACAGGTTCTGCTTTCCAAGCTGGTAGACGGGAGGTGCTGTGTTCAAACCGAATCGCGCCCGTCGACCTAATCGTTCGGAGTTTTCGTTGTTTTCTTCGAACCGTGGATTTCCATGCGTAAATACGGGTTAGGTTCACTTAGAAAGACCTCCACGGAGGGCACTCCCCCCCTTTGGGCCTGTATCCCTCGTGTTGATAATTGGCCGTTATAAACACAACCAACCAAATAGAATTACAGTAGAGCGCCGATTATCGGAACTCCAATTAACCGAACTTCCAAGAACAGTCTATTTCTCTCAAAAATTTTTTCTAATTATGATGATATTATGGATGAGATTTAAGATGAAAAAGAAATTGAAGAAATGAAAACAAATGCTCTGAAAATGACCCAGGTCCAACACATAACGAAGTCTTTGAATGTTTGGAAACAGTTATGAAATGGCTATGCCGGCAGAAGAATGCTGATTTTATTCAACTAACGTATTTAAAAAGAATTCGAGATATGGCAGTATTGGAAGGAACGTCTTCTTTGAAGCAAGCAACAATCGAAAGCTTTTTAGCTTAAATTATAATGTTTGGAGTTCAGAAAATTATAAAAAGGGAAAAAGAAAATTTTAAATGATAGAAAACTAAACAAAAAAAAAAAAAAAAAAAAAAAAAACAACAACAACAACAAAAAAAAAACAGTTTTTAAACACGCTAGCACTAACTGGTGCTGCCAGTCCTAAGCCTGGATAAAGTGTGATGGTTTAAGTATAGTCAGGAACACCCGTTAAATTGTCTGTCCATTTATCCGTACTTTTGCTTATCCGAACTAGGGTCTGTCCCGACTTGTTCGGATAATCAGCGCTCTACTGTATTCTGTTTTTTTTTTTTTTTTTTTTTTTTTTTTTTTTTTTTTTTGCACATATAGAATATCTGCCGAATCTTAATTTCTAATTGTAATTTTATAGTTATATGAGGTTTTCTGCAGCATTCTTAAAATTGTTTGTTGTTCTGTGATTATTACCATTTTTATTACATGCATACATAATTTGTCGTATGAGGAGAGTCGTGGAAAAACCTTTTTGCTCAAATTCGCTTGTCAAGGAACAATATTAGTAGCCTTTCTTCCAAGTCTTATAATCTATAAACTCACATTTCCGATAAAATGTATGGAGTAAGAATGCAGTGTAAATACTTCTTACTACAGGTGAAAAGGGATAAATGTTTCCTCATTCTGTTTAGAATTAACACTCCAAACAAATAATAGATCAACAAGCAAAAGTGCGTGGGGAAGGAGGAGAGTAAACATACATCAAGATGACATTTCAACCACGCCTCCCCCATGGGAAACTCAAATGCGGTAAAAGGACGAGTCCATTTTCTCAAAATGTTCCTTTCATACGCCAGGATTTATAGGTAGTGATTTTTTCGTCTTTGTAGGCGTTAAAGAGTTAATAGTCTATTATTAAAGCCGCATATACATTAGAATTAAATATTTTTCGGTTAAAAATTGCCTGAAATCTATAGTCTTATCGTTCGTTAAATTTGTTTTTTTTTTATGCCCAGACTCTTTTTCTGAACTCTGACAAAAGATCACAGACATATTGAAGCTATCCAAATTCTTATATCTTTCTATCGTATTTCCTTTTTTGAGGGGGGTGTGAGGAAGAGCCTTAGAACTTCGTTTTGTTCTCAGAATTCTGAATTATTCATTCAAAAGATCTACCTACATAAGTCTTGTTGCAGAATTTTGATTAGTTAAGAGTTGCATCAAGTTATACATCATGTAAATCTATTAAATTAATTTTGTGAAATACTAGGTGGGAGCCATTGATATTTCCAGACCATTTGCCTACATTTTAAACTTGAGTCATTTACTACTATTCATTAATTTTCTATACGAATTAAAGAAGTCGTTGTGTCCATGCCAACTGTACCTTTCACTATTGCTTGCTTGTTTGTTTGTTTGATTTATTGAACACATACATCATATCACATGCGGATCACGGCCGGATTCGAATCTGCTTCCACCTACGCTCTCAAGCGATTAGCGGCATTGTGTCTTATCCACTCAGCCACAGTGGGCCACTATTGCTTTCTCTAATGCCCAGATACTCAAATTTAACCAACTGCACTTAGAATCATGGTCATAACACAGAACATTTATATGTTAGAGCAGTGTTGCCAGTGGGCTACTTTTTTTAATTCAGATTTCTTGATTGCCAGCACTTATTATAAACGGTAAAATTCCCATTGTTTTCGCCTTAATTAATATGTCATTAAATAAGGCACATTTTACAATTTCAAAAAAGTGGTGCCAATCAAGTATCTGAGTTAAAAAAAAGTAGCCCATCTGGCAACACTGTGTTAGAGTGGTGACATATGCACAAGTCGTGTACTCATATTCAATTTTTTGATCAAAGTACGGTAACTCAGTTTTCAGTAATAGACGAGGAAGATTTCAATTAAACTAACCAGAAAAGTTAACAAACATTGGCTTCCTGATTTGATTTTATTCAAAATTGTTTTAACCAACCAAAGTTAATGTCCGGGATCCAGATAAATTTTCCTCTGTTAGTAAAATTACATTGACCAATTAGTAGCCTTTATCCTTGCAGGCTTTTCGGTGTTTACATGCAAACATCAAAAAGTTCGGAAAAATGCAGACGTCTGATTGATCAATCCCATCCCGCTAATAGCGAAATATCTATCTTGATCCCGGCCTATTCAACGCCCTTTAAATATTGGAGAAAGCCTTGACACGTGTCAGAAAAACGTCACACAAAGCAGGCAAAACAAAGAAGAAAAATCATTCATTGGCTCGTTCATATTCACGAGCCGATGAATGATTTTGTTTCTTTACTTTGCCTGCTTTGTGTGATGTTTTCGTGACGCGAGTCAAGACTTTCTCAGATATTTAGGATGCTTTGGCGTATTTCACCATTATGAAGTTATGAAAGGAGAGGAACAGACATGTCAATCTTCCCGTGTGAAAAACTAGATACAAAAAAAAAAAGAGTTATTTCCCTTTCTTCTGCCCTTTTCTCTCTTGATTTTGACCGATAGCACCCCATTTAGCAGTCTCCAGTACAAGATGCCGCTATATACGGTGGACGCAGGAGGGAGGGTGTTAGCGCGACCAATGACATAATAGGCCAGTTCATGATGTTTAAAAGTCACACGCAGTTGAATCGAGGCTAACGAAAAAGACAGGCTACCGCGGTGGGTCCGATTCTTCTTTTTTTACAAACCGCTGGAGTCACGTGATGCTCTTTTCACGCACCGTCTTTGGTGCATTCGAGCATCACGTGACTCCTGCGGTCTGTAAAAAAAGAAGAATCGGACCCACCGCGGTAGCCTGTCTTTTTCGTTAGTCTCAGAGTTGGATCATCTTTACACGATGATTAGTACAAAGCTGCGAGCCGATTTTTTTTGTGTCCATTGCCGTGTACAGATAATCAACTCCGTGTGACGTTATGAACTGGCCTTATATGTTGTTGGCCACAGTTTAGGAACAGCTACAAATGACTTCATCTATATCTACTCCGAGGTAAACGAAAAAGACAGGCTACCGCGGTGCTACAGCGCCTAGAATATATAGTGTGGAAATCGGCTATCCCAGTAATACTTTAAAAAGTGCTAATATATTGGATCTCTTAAATTTCAAATGATGCTGAAATCCAATGAGTCAATCACAGCGATATCTGCAGGATATTTCCTAAAACTTCATGACGATTTGGTAACAGCGTCTAGAATACCTAGTGTGGAAATATTTTATTAAACAAAGCTAAAAATTTGCATCCCGTAAATGATCGACGATACTGCTAAAATTCCAAGTGTCGATCGCAGCGAAATCTGCGGGATTTTCGTATTACATTGTATAGACTAGCAATATCTTTCAGTTATAGAAAATATCCTGCAGATGTCTCTGCGATTTGTATATTTCAGCAGCATCGTTGCACATTTAAGGATACAATATTTTACCACTTTTTTAAGTATTACAGGGATAGCCAATTTCCACACTATATATTCTAGGCGCTATAATTTGGTCTAGACGCTGTAGCGTTTTTTTTTTTACATTTTATTAACATACATCTGACCTGTGTGCTTGGCGTCAAGCCCGCTGTAATAATACGATGTTTACTTTGAAAGTTTATCACAGATGTCGCTGCGATCAGCTCCCTGGATTTCAGCGTCAGTGCACATTTAAGGGATACAACTTTTTAGCGCTGCTTGGATAGCAAAATTCCACAGTATGTATTCTAGACGCTATAGCGGTGAATTACACATGTCTCTAAAAAATATCCTGCAGATGTCGCTGTAAATGACTGTTTGGAATTCAACATCGTTGTACATTTAAGGGATTCACTATTTCCGCGCTTTTTTAAGTATTGCTGGGATAGTCGATTTCTACAACATATAATCTAGGCCTATAGCGGAGCTATAGTACAGCGCCTAGAAGATACAGTGTGGAAAACGGCTATTCCTATAACGCTTTAAAAAGTGCTAAAAACTTGTATCCCATAAATCTCCAACAATGCTCATCGGCAATATGCTGATACGAGCGCCATTTCGTAACTCTTTTCAATATAAACACTGAGTTTTCAAAAATTATAGAATGTTAAATATCGGAAACTATAAATATAAGATATTTTGGTCTGTTATAAGCTATTTTAGTTAAGGAATGACGTAAAATAGGTTAAAGAGTCTCTTTTAGAATGACTATCGTTTTTAAATCACTACGATGGCGCCACTATCGACATCTTGTTATTCAGCATCGTTGTACATTTATGGGATTCAATTTTTTAGCACTATTTTGTAGCCGTTTTCCACACTGTATCTTCTAGGCGCTGTATATATAGTGTGGAAATTGGCTATCCCTGTAATACTTTAAAAAGTGATAAAATATTGTATCCCTTAACTGTGCAATGATGCTGCTGAAATATACAGATCACAGCGACACCTGCAGGATATTTTCTCAAACTGCAAGATATTGCTAGTCTATACAATGTAATACTAAATCCCGCTGTGATCGATACTTGGGATTTTAGCAGTATCGTCGCACATTTAAGGGATACAAATTTTTAGCGGTGTTTGGATAGCATATTTCCGCACAAGGTATTCTAGACGCTGTAGCCATACTTTCGGCAAAAACTTGAAATGAGCATGCTTCCTGTGCATATATCACCACTCTTATGTATGAAGGCTCTCTGTTATGGTGTTGATTGTGAGCGCTCTTTGTTAAATTTCTATATTTGTGTTTTAGAGAAAGCAATACAGAAAAGTACTGTTACTATGGAAACAACAACTTCTTTAATATTGAAATGTATAGCAAAGGAGTTCAGATTCAGTGCCTTAAAATAGTTTCGAATATGTATTGTTGTTATGACAATTAATACCCTACCTGGATGTGGAAATGCAAAATTGTGTTCAACATAATGGAGGATATTCCATCTACATTTTGATCACGTGGTCAAGGTAAAAACTTCTATCGTAAAGAAGGGAAGGCTCCGTAGACGTGTAATGTAAATCCCCGCAATTCGGTTCCGAAACGGTTCATGAGGCAAAGTAGTAGTATCTTCCCTTCTTATCAGATAGAAGTTCCTTGGATAAATTACCGGTATCACGTGACTTTTTCAGCCTCGAACCCATATTTGGAATATCCTCCATTGTGCGCAATCTAGATAGATTTTTGGCTGTCAGAGAAACGAGATTCATCAATCAGAAGCCAGCATTTTTGTGAACTTTTCGCTGTTTGCAGAAATGCAGGCTATTGATTGGCGATTCTCGTTTCGCTAACAGCGAAAAATCTATCTGGATCCTAGCCTACATTTCTACAAACATTGCACTTCATCCACGGCACTAAAAAAAAATGACTCAAAACTTTCATGACATAGGCCGGGATCCACAAACAGCAAATATTCTCAAACATGCAGGCTTCTGATTGGTCAAACTCATTTCGCTAACAGCGAAAAATCTATCTGAATCTCAGCCATAGTTATCTTCGATGAAATCAATGCAAAAGGATAATATAAAAGAAAAGTATAAGATTTCTAAAATATTTTGGCGGGTTTATCGCTATTTGGCATAATTTGTAAACTTTAGAACTAATTAACAGTTTTTCGCTAATTATGAATAGAAAATTAATGTTTTTAAAGCTGAATTTTATAAAAGCACGTAGATTGAGTAAATATCTATCCAAAAATTTAATCCTTACTTTTTTCTGTCCATTATTTAAGTCTCTACCTCGATTTAAACATAAGTTGTGACGAAGAAAAAAAATCTGTCATTTTCAGTATCTCGACGTTATTTAAAAAAATCTATATCTCTTTTTATAATTAATTTATGAGGATGCATTTGATCTCAAATTGAAGATCTTCCTTATTAGGTCCTTCTAGTGTTGGTTTTATTTTTCTGCGATGATTGCTTCTTTTGATATGGGAAATTTTACGCTGGCATATTTCGTTCATTTAACATGGAGAAGTTTGCATCAGTATAATAAGCAGTTACGGTGTCTTGCCTTATTCTTGGCGTTTGTTTGTTTGGCGGGGTTAGCATTTTTTTCAGCTTGGCTTGGCAGAACGACCGTCCTGCTTGATATATAGGTATATAGTTAGTCATATAGTCATTGGTCTGTTTTGTAAGTGTTTTACGCCGTCAGTTTTTCTCGTACGTGTATCATTCCAACGCCATTTATGGATTTTCAATGCGCTGATGAATTTGCGGATGGAAAAAATGAGTGTTGCTATTCGAAATTTTCAGAATTTTTCACTGTAACCATAACCGTGAGAGTTCATCATTTTAAAAGCATTTTCACTAAAATATAACAAATTTATCGATTTTTTCGTTTCATGGTTGAATACAAAGATCTCAAGTAAAGTAATGTATTTCGCACTTGTAAACATCATGCAACACTAGTGGTGTTGTATCATTGGGGACCACCAGACGACGCTTCGTGTACAAACGATATACAATACTTTTAGTTATGAGTTAGTATAAACGTGAAACAGATTGTAGGACAAAAATAGGTATGCAGTAACTCTTTTCTTTATTCAATTTTCTGAACTCTTTATTTAATTTTCCCTTTTTCAGGAGTACTGTAAATAATTGAAGCGATCTTAAATACCGAAACAGAGGAGGATTTTTAAGCAATACCTAAAAACTGAAAATACAAGGATGGAAACTGCATTAATACCGCCTCAACGACGCGTCTGATCCTTTAACAAATTAAATGCAAGTTTGATGTAAATAGCTAGATGGACAGAATTCATAATGCATGCATTTATGGATATTGATTCAGAGAACAATTCGTGTTAAAATTTTCTGATCTGTTGGATGTAGGTGGTATGTTGATTTGGTATTTAATATTTTTAAAAGTTAAACTTGAACTCATTGAACAAAATCTTGATATTATGTTGGTCCGGTTAATGACAATATCTGCAGTTTACTATTTTCCCATCAACACTTTCTGTACAGTTCCAACTACAATATTGTACTAATTAATGTGAACACAAGTGATAATTTAAAGAAATCATTTATTAGTTACAAACAATAAACAAAAAGAGTTAAGTATTACAGTTACATTTTTTTTTTTTTTTTTTTTTTTTTTTTTTTTTTTTTTTTTTTTTTTTTTTTTTTTTTTTTTTTTTTTTTAGGAAATATGTCCTCCCTTAGCTTTTATAACATTTTCAACACATTGTGGCACTGAGTGAACTTGTTTTTTAGAGTTTTTTTTATATATGCTGGTCTCGAAACTATATCTGGATTACAACCTCGATTAGATTTGTTTCTATTGTAGAATCCATTTTACGAAGTCTAGCATATACAATAGCCCACAAATTTTCTGTAGAATTTAAATCGGTGAGTACCCTGGCCAATCAAGGCATGAAGTTGTTTCGCACTTGAAATATTCTTTCATGACCTTCGACACGGGAAAAGAAGCCGAATGTTGGAAAATAGCTGGACCATTGACATCAACTTTCTTTGTTCAGCTTCCAGTTTTTGTTCTAGTAAAACTCTGTATATTTTATTGTTCATTATAGCTTCTACCGGCACAAGAGGTACGACAGATTTACACGAAAAGCAGCCCCAAAAGATCTGTTTTAACGGGTGTTTAAAACTGTTTGCTCAATATGAGCTGCCGTAAATTTTTCATTGTCACTTTTTCTAACAAAACAAGATCTCTGTCTTTGTACCAAAAAATGGCCTTCACCAAAGAACAGCACGCTTCTTCAATATTCAACAGTCCAGCTCATATATTTTTTTTCTAAAATATATATTTTTTTTTCTTGGAAGCGATGAATATTTTTTTGTGAGGTCTAATTGTTTTTCTTCCACATTTGATAAGTTTGTTTTTCAACGGTAGAGTCGTGAATAACTCCAGCCTGTGCTAAGTTTTGCTTCAGTTTTTGGTTTGTTTTTCTAGGATTTAATATACTTTCCGTTATTAAAAAACTTAACTCTCTTTGTTGGCTTCCTCTTCCTTCACATTTCCTTTTCTGTATACCTCAATCGTCCCAGTGTCATCCCTTTCTTTTAAAATCTTGGTTACAGCTCCTAAATCCATACCACACTCTTTGGCAATATCTCTTTGAGTCGTTGATGCATTTTCACTTAAAGTAGCTATCTTTGTGCGCTCTTAAAATAAGAGAAAACACAGATTAGAACAGTCTAGATACAGCATTATAGTAAAACAATTTTTAAAATATACGATAATTCTTACTAATATGAAAAACAGCGCGTCTGTAATTTGTAATACTCGTACGTTATTGCTAACTAAATGTCACAATAATGAAACAAAATAGACGCTACATTTGACATAAATGTGTTGCCAACTGCGAAAACATGTAAAAGTGTAAAACGTATCTCATGTTCACATTAATTCGCAAAGTACTGTACTGTACGTACACCTACTTTATGCCATTCTGTACGGTTAAATCTGTGTAAGTTATATGTCTGTAACTCGTAAAAGCTAATTCCTTTCACTGAAAAAAAAATATATAATACAATTTTCAATTTAATTACATTTTTTTACATATCGCTAAATAGAAATTTAACTGGATATGGATTCCTTTACTGGATGGCCCATAAGAGTGGTTTTCAAAAGGTGGGCACTGGAAACACGTTTTAACTTTAAGCTTTTCAAAAAATAAATTTAATTATCATTGACTTTGTTTTTTTTTAGACAGAGTTTTAACCCGAGAGTAGTCGCGACATTTTTTAGAACGTTAGTAGTCGCGTTCGGTCCATTTGCCGCCGTTACCAGCAGGGCGAAAACGAAGGGGAAACTTGCCGGTGTTATCAGATGATCGAAAACGGATAACGTAGGGTGAAAATATTGACTGAACTTTAAACGATTACAGCAATTAATCATTTAACAACCTTTTACAGCGATGATTTATTTCGCTTAAGTATATATTCAGTTGGCATCTAGATAAATGTTTTTAATAGCTCTTTCTTCGTTTTGCATAAATACTTAAAAGTCAATAGTAAATGATTTGATTGAATTTCTGATGTTACTATGAATCAATAATTAGTAGGAAAACATTTACTAATATGAATCTAAATCCATGATAGGGTTATTTTTTTTTTTTGGAAGGACAGAATCAGAGTCAGGTAGATTTTTTTATATACTCCAGCACTCTATATCCATTTAAAAAAATAAAATTAATAAATTTAGCATCAATATATTACACTGACATTAAATTGAACAATTAAACTGAAAATAAAAATGGAACCAATGACATGCAACAGAAAATCAAATACAATACCACTAATTCACCAGCATATTGCAGTCGATTAATTCATTTAAAACATATGAAAAAACATCAAATTTGATGCCATAAACAATTAAAGACAATATATATATATATATATAAACTTTCTGTACAATAATACCATTGAAAAATAAGGAAAATGACCAATAATTATGAAATCACAAATACCACATAAACCAAATATTATTAAAAATGTATAATTATATATATATATAATAAAGAAAAAGGTAAAAATTACTTAACTTCGAAATTATAAATGTAAATGTTGTAACTACGTTTTATTTATTTATTTATTTTGTGGGGTGTCTGTGTGTGTATGAGGGGGGAGAGGAGGGGGGGGGGCTCGCGAGATTTTGTGATTAAATCCATTTTTCAAATGAAAATGCATGATTTGTAGTTTTTCTACTTATTTCAGGGTGGGAGCAGCGCCCTTGAATAAAAACTCTGGATACGAACTTCGCTTATATAAAGTAAATAATAAATAAGTTATTGAAATTATATATTTAATTTAAATACATTTGCAATTGTAAATTTAAAACCTAAGATGGATAAATTATTTTAATTAATAGAATCACTGAAAGGTTCATCTTAATAGGGATGTATTTTACAGAAACTATTTAATTAAAATAAATATTCAGTTGTACATTTCATAATAAGGTATTAATGTTATAATTTATTGTTTTATAATAACGTTCATTAAAATAATAAAAACAATAAGAAAATTTTCTCCGAAATTATAAATATGCAGCAATAATTTAATTTAAATGAATTTTCTCTCATATTCTGGAAAACATTATTCTGAAAAATAGTTTGAACAATTGATGAAGGACAACAAGTTTAAATTTGTTAGATACTGTCCCCAAGCCTCTATTGGATCTCAATAATAATAATAATAATAATAATAAAACATTTTCTGCGGCATTGTTAAAAAAAAATGTGTTTTTACTTACAGTATGAAAATTTAAAAATAGATAAATTTTAGAAAAATACTTAAAATATTTTTTTTAAATCATAGTATAAACATTCACTGAATTATCCAAAAGAGATTTTTATTTGCGTAATTTCTAACCTACATTATAAAAATCTCATAATTTTTCTTATTGTACAAATAAATTATATGTATGTTCTTCGCAAATATACACACTACAGTTCTGAGAAAATTGTTTTATCTTTTGAATTTGTTTTATTGTACAAAAACGATACTTTTCAGATTTTGAAGATACGGCAATTTTTTTACTGATTCCCACAAAATTCTTTTCTCTTTTTTTAAATGGTTTGGCAGTGTTATTGTCTGTTTTCTTTCATTTATATGTTCGGGTAATAAATGAAAAGCAAGTTCTTTCAAATAATAATGATGAATTTCCCTTTTTTCCATATTTAAATTATTATCAATTTGAGAATTTATTCCCGCAATATTTGACAATGAAAAAAAAAATGTAAGTGACCATCCATCAGTTTTTTGTGCGAACTGACTTCGCAACTAATATAATAAAACAATTTTAAGTCACATTCTAAAAGTAAAAAAAGTACTCTATGAACGGGTAAAATAGCAGAAAGAAAGAAAGACGAAATAACAGCAGACAGAGAGTCCGTACTTCGAAGAAACTTTCCCCCACAGGTTTCGCGGAAATGGGAAAGGATGAACACGAGGCGGAAGAATTCAACTAACGTAAGTGGTCGCAACGCGGTCATTTAGACCGATTGAAACTTAAGAATGCGATAAAATGCTAAGAAATAGCAGAAATGACTTGCAATTTTACTACACAAGAGTGTGAACACTCAAGGTCAGCTACACGGAATTTGGCTATCGTAACTTTAACAGGAAATGAGTTACAGGAAGATAACGAATTTCGGGCGGGGAAAAGAACAACGCGCGACTATTAACGGGTTTCTGTTCAGAGACAGAAAATGACAGAATTTATTGTAAAATCTTTGTATAAATATCTTAACATTTTATTATTTTATGCTAAAGTGGACAATTTGGGACATTCATAACGTTAACTGCTCCAATGTACCACCAATAAAAAGAGTTTTAACTTGCTTCCAGGTGGTTTTAATGCTAAACAACGAATGCATAAAGGAAACGGGTGATTTTTTGATAATTTCGTTAAGAGATGGCAGGCTGATTTATTGCTTTTTTGAAGATAGGACTTTTCTATAAAGAATTTTCCTGTATTTTGTTATGTCCAAAAGTAACGATCGTAACAAAGCTGTCATTTCCAAGAAAAATACATCAAGTAAGTACTTTAAACTTTTTTATCTAACTTTAAAATCATTAAAATTTTTTTTAAAGTATTTGTATGTGTTTTTGTAAGATTTTTTTGCAATAAATGCACTTTTCTCAAATAAGAAACTGGAATGTCCGAATCGCGTAACGATCGAAAAGCCAATTTTATTTTCGGTAAATTTATTTTTAAAGATGATTTGGTGTCCTGGAACGTATAAAAAGGTATTATAATGTTTTATCGTAAATAATTACCGTGTTTTGTATAACTAAAGTGTATTTAGTACGTGTAATAATATAACTTGACTTGAAGCATGCTCAACTAATGTGTGTAACGATCGACACAAAATTACGACCGCTGCGATCGTTACGAAATTTCGGACATGCTTATTTAAAAGTATGATTTAAAATTAATAGTAAAACTTCCTTTTTTTATTAGCAATTCTTCAGTGATCTTACGTGTTTTTATGTATTTTGCAAAGTTTTCTTTGTAGCAAATGTACCCCAAAAGATTATTTAATAACAATGTCCAAATCGCGGAATGATCTAAGCATTAATAATTTTAATTTTCTAAATACATAAATAAATATATTATAACAGAGTCCATTGTTCTAACATACATCTTAAAAAATAAAATAAATATTTTTTTGTTAAATTATTGTACTTGTGCTCATTTTCTTTTAATTCAAGGTTTAAGAATGTCCTCTTCTTAAAATTCCATTCGTCCTCTTTGCTCCCCCACGAAAAAGTTTAACCCACTTGTGCCTGAGTTTTTGTTTTCTCAATTTTTTTGGTAAAATCACTTTAAAATGTTGAAAACTCAACTGGAAAAATACTAAAAAAAATTAAGCTTAAATTTTTTTGTATTTATTTGATAAAATGTAAAAGAAACAAATATGAGTATTTCTAGTAGAATAATATGCATAATTATATATTTTACCTACATTTATATTTAAAATGTTTTTAAATTGTATATTATGTACTATAATTAGTATTTTTATGAACTAAAAAAAAATTATTTCTTTGCAGAGAATAATAACTTTATAACTATTATTAATAAGAAAATAAGAAAAATCGTATTGCAGGCTTAAAAACAATTTATTTCATAAATATCTTCGAAAGGAGATTACATAAACAACTGTCTCCTAAATTTCTAACAAATATATAAGCCCATTTGTGCCTAGAACCGTATATTTTGGACATTACAGAAATGCATAAAAAATAGGCTTGAACATTTAATTTCACAATTTTAAAAAATACGTATTTCAAAAACGTCTACAAGCTAAGATTATAACTTGCGATTTTGCATCCTTGATAGAAAAAATACAAATAAACATACTTTTTACATTTTGCCATCTTGAAAAATTAAAAATCTATAAACACCGAAAAAAGCCTTAATTTAAGCAAATAAATATCCACCTTATGCTGTCATCTCTAGGTTACAGATAAAGACATTTATAACTAATGATTTCATGTAATTTTCATGTTATAAAGGAGAAGAAAATCATACAAATTCATTAAAATTTGAAACGTCTCAAAAAATGGGACGCTAGGCATAAATGGGTTAAGACACTATGTGCTGTAACTGGTAAAAACCCCCCCCAAAACAGAAATTGACAGTACTCAAAGTATAGAAGACAGCCAGTGAAAACTGTTAAAGGTACTCAAAATATTCACTCCTTACAAACGACAAACAAATTTGGTACTATTCAAATAAGAAATCGATCTGGTTTTTGCAATCTCAGAAAAAAAGAATCAAAAATGCATTACCAGTGAAGCTGGTGAAAAAAATATTGTTACTACAATTGACTCATCACAGTTGAAAATAGATTGACATTGGTGACTGGTGCTTGGCATTAATTCATGATGAAAACTTATGGCCAGGTATTATTGAAAAGATCAGCATTGATAATGGTGAAGAAATATTTTCTATAAATTTTTTTACTCCTCAGGCAGACATTGATTTTAACAGATTTCGTTATCCATCTAAAAAAGACAGCACAAATTTAAAATATGAAGATATTTTGTTGAAATCACCAAATCCACCTCACCCAGTGACAGCAAGCATTTCTTTTGATAAAGAAATTATAGATAGGTGCATAAAAAAATGGCAGTATAACTTGTTTTTTTTTTTTTGAGAAAATAAAAAGAATAAATTATATGTTGGATACTTCCAATATTGTGTAAAGGTATGTTTTTTGCATAATATGCAATTCCTATAAAATTAAGATATTACTTCTAAAAAAGTAGTAAATATTTTAATATCAATGTTTAACATTTGATTTTATTATTATTATTACCGGATAACAAAAAGTTAATTATATATATATATATATATATATATATAATTATTACACAGATGCAATTATAGAACAAATTTACTACATTCTTAGTCTTAAGGATTTTTTAAATACTAAGCACAGCTTATTTATCGAAAGATCAAAACTGTGTAACCTACATCTCAGCAATGTCCAAAATCTGTAACCTACATGCCAGAAATGTCCAAAATTTGTAATCTACATATCTACTAATGAAATGCTTTAATATCTAATTTTCCGGAATCGTGGTTGTCTTTTAATGTTTTTGTATAATTTTGTAGACTTATATACTATACTGTAAAAAAAAAAAAAAAAAAAAAAAAAAAAAAAAAAATTGGCCTTAAATTTGAAAATTTTAAAGATTACTTATAGTTAATGTTTAATGATCCCACATTTTGATAATCTCCCATAACTAAAACTTTAATAGATTCGCCAGACAGAGAAAAGTGCAAAAATATGTTCAACGTGTAATATTTTATTATTATTATTTTATACCGTCAGGGAGTATTAATAATCAATATTAATAATCATTAGTGAAACAATTTTACACACAATTTTGAGATATTTATAAAAAATATCATGTGTTAATGTTTCTTAATTTTCAGATTTATATAGAGGTACATGCTCCGAAAGCCTTTTAACAAAATATTTATCAAAAATTGATATTAAATACTCATAGAATGACAATATTATAATTGAGAGATTAAAAATCTGTTCAAATTCATGTTTAGTTCCGGAGCAAAAGCAAATGGGATATATAGAGGTAAACGCAAATTTAAAATGAATTTATCAAATATTAAAACACACACAATTTGAATCTGATGAATTTTCTTTTGTTTACTAGAATTATGCTCGTATAATGATAAGTTTGCCTTATTTTGAAATGCAGACAGATTAATTACATTTATTTGAAAAATGTAACGAAAAAATATATTGAGCGTTATTTAAATCTAGAATAGAATTATTATTTCTTATAAATGTTTTGTAAAATAAATAAATAAATAAATAGAATACGTATTTGTTACGTGATACATATTCTGAAATATTTGGAAGTAATGCTCTTCTTTAGTGATGTTGAACAAATGAAAGATTGAAAATCTGTGTAAACATTTTAATTAAGAAGCGAAAGCAAAGGTTATACAGTGCGTCTCATAAGTATATGGACAAGCGATTTTTTGAAGTAGCAGCTAAAAATAGGAAGCCATAATCACGAAAAAAATAATAAGCATATGGAATCATAATATATATTTGTTACAATAACGAAATACTGTATAGGTTTTACAGAATTTTTGCAACAAAAATAAAATTGAAAATAAGCTGTCCGAAAAATATATGGACAATGAAGAGAATTGCTTTTATTTCACCGTATCAAAAAAAAAAAAAAAAAAAAAAAAAAATGCATTTTCTGCGTTCTGTAATTGTGAAGTAGCCACTGCTAAATATAAAATCACTGCTCATTCTTCAATTATCGAACAGTGGGAAAATGCCTCGCAACGTTCAATTCTCTGCTGCTGATATAGCTAAAATTTGGCGTTTAAAGACTCAAATGTTAAAATTTCTGATATTGCTAAACAAATGAAGAGTAACAGATCCGGAATTTATGAAATTTTATCAAAAAGTAACAATGCGATTGCAAAACAACGTTCAGCTGGACCAAAAAAAGCAACTCTGCGACAAGACAGAGAGATTTTTCGATTAGTTTCAGCCCAAAAGAAGTTTATTCGTGAAATTTCGAAGAATTTAGCGTTTCCTATTGCGAGATCTACTGTTCACCGTTGCATACACGCAAGCAAAATTCATAAATATCGCAGAATGTGCACGGAATCTATGCTGAAAGTGTACCATAGAAATGTCCGCGTTCTTTGAACTAAAAAACACAAGCCTTGGGAAGATGAATTGTTAAGTGTTTCTTCAGTGACGAAAACAAAACCAATTTGGATGGCCCTGATGGCTGGGCATATCATCGGCATGAGCTGCGACGAGAATCTCGTGAGTTCTTTAGTCGATAACAAGGAGGGGATTCTCTCATGGCGTGGAGCGCTATTTGTTTCAATGGAACAACGGATATTGCTTCTCTTCATGGTCAGCAATTCTCTGAGAATTATTAAAATGTCCTTAAAAGCAATCTACTTCCATTTGGAAACATTTTTGAAAGGTATAACTGAAAATTCCAAGAGGACAATGCGTCAATTCACATCAGTCATTCAACAACAGCTTCGTTTACGTAGAATCAAGTGACTGTTATAGACTGGCAAGCTATCAGCCCAGACCTCAATCCAAATGCTAACCTTTGCGGAGTACTTGCACGAGATGTATATGCTCATGGTCGTCAGTTTTCTACTATTCAGGAATTAAAGCAGAACGTAGAGCATAATTGGTTCTCTTTACAGCCACACATTCTCCAAACACTAGTTTGAAGCTTACTTGATACAGTTTTTAAGATAATTCAAAGGAATGGATCCAAAATGTGAATTTAAATGCAAAAAACTCGAAAAGTCCATATATTTTTCAGACAGAGTATTTAGATTTTGATTTTTTTACAAAAATTCGGTAAAACCTATACTGTATCTCTTTCTTGCCATAAACTTGTTTTAGAATTCCATATGCTTATTATTTTTTTCGTGATCATGGCTTCATTTTTGGAACTATTACTTCAAAAAAAACGCCTGTCCATATACTTTTGAGACGCACTATATATCCTAATAACTTCAAATAAATCCGAATAAGAGCATAAAATTCAAATCTAGTGAATAATTCATTCATATGAGTGTAAAAATGAATTGATATGTCTTATTTTCTATTATGCAGAAATGAATTTATTCACATCTTCCTAAAAGATGAGGAAATAAAAATATTTTAAGCAGATTTTAAAACTAAATTACAATTTTTTTCTGTTTCAAAGATTTTGTGGGGAAAAAAATACAGGAATAGCAAAGTAACGTACAGTCGAAAAAAAAAGTCCGAAATTGTACGTCAAACGTGGTAAATGTGGTGCGTTCGTATTATAACTAGTTTTATAAATATTCAGATCTTGGTGCTGTAGTTGTTGCACTCTTATGCATAAATCTATGAATATAAAATTTATTGCGATTATATATATTAAATTAAAAAAAACGTAAATGAAAGGACTCCATCTTAAATAGAACGTCATCACCATGGCAGCCTAGAATTATTACCTATCATGGGATATCACTGAATTAATTACGTATGATAGGATTCAATAGAAGGAAGAAAACTTTTATTAATATCTTTTTAAGTTTCCATTCGATATTCGTAAAATTTGAAATGACTCGAAAAAATTCTGCAACGATTCTATATATTAAGTTTCAAACCATTCGGTTCGGCAGTTTTTGCACTATTATATGCGGACAGAGAAACCGACGGTCCAGACGACGACTATAGGTGTTTTGTATTTATATAATTACAAACGAACCTAAGAAAAGAACACCTCATACATTTTAATCAGAAAACTGTCCCAAGAAACAAAAAAGCAAATAAGCATTCGATTAGAAATTGTGTCGTTTAAAATAAGCACAGGCTGTCTGTTGTCTTCATAATAAAATTGTACAAAACTCTTAAATCTTGAATATGAATACCTAATTTTGACGTCATATTTAGCCTTTTTCGCTAAATTTTACTTTACGATACAAAACGGACAGTCATTTGGTCAAGTAGTTTAGGAAAAATGAAGTTTTGATCTATGGAACTCCCAATGTTAAATTTATTTGTAATTGTTGCAAAACAGTTTGCAATGCCAATATTTTTTTAGGCTTAGCTCAAGACCTACATGGCGGAAGTAGTTGTAATTTTAGATTCACATATTTGAACTTTTGAGGAATCGATTTGTGTTAAAAAACGTATAGGTTAAGTTTTATAATTGTTTTTTATAAATATAATATACATATACATAACCATTATAAAATATTAAAAATTATCATCTATTTTAAATATAAACTATAAATTGAGTTTATATATGTATTAAGGAATTTTAGAAAATAAAATAAAATTGTAACCTATGAAATTATCTACATACGTTCAACATAACTACATAAATCTCTTAATAGATTTCTAGACGTTTAAAATGTCAAAAGTATTTTGGTCACAGTAGGGGAGACCGGGGCTAGTAGGCGCAGTTTTTAGGTATTTATTTTTATTAAAGTATTTATTATTAAGTATTAAGGTATTTATTTTTATTTAAGTTTTTTAACAAAATTTCGCTGCACTTTTAAAGCGCAGACATTTGGCTATAAATACCCGGAGTTCTATGTTTGTAGCTTTTGTAGTTTATGTTTAGAGGAAACCTGAAGTAAGAGAAAAAATGTGGGACAACCTACCCCTCTGCGGGGCAAGTTGCCTGTACCTATGGGGTAAGTTGGCTCAAGCTTAATAAGAATTTAATTTAAGCTCAAATAAGACACGTAGTTAAAAGAAATCAATTTTATTATTACCATCAAGTTAATTCAAAGGAGTTATCCCCGTACAATTCAGATTCTAAATTATACAGACATAAAAATAATGAATAAAGCATTAACATTGAGTACCTTCTATCGTACTCGATATCATCATCATCAGATTTACGGTTATCACAAATGTAAAATCGAGTGTCTCCGTTTGTGCAGGCCACATGTGCTTAAACACTGCATCGCATACACTTTTATCGGTGTTTGCTGTTTCTAAAGCATCAGCACACACCAGATATTAACCTTCCTCGCCATCTGAGATATTATAAAGTTTCGTGCTTTTCTCAATAACAAGTTCCCTTTTATTATAGGTGGAAACATAGTCTTCCTTATTATCTGTTTACCTTTGGCCAACTTCTTCTGCTGCCTTTATTTTCTTCTTTTTTGTATTTAATCTTTTTTCCTATCTAAAGCTTACATTTCCTCTTTCAATGCCTTCACATTTGGTGAATCTTTCAATATTCATGTGGCTGCCTTTTACCTACACCTATTTTCTTTTTTGATTCTGTCTTTTTTATTGGCCTAACATCCTCAGAATATAATTATCCAACATCCTAAGCTGAAATCAGAAGACTTCCAATCTAGACGACAGTACTATTTTCGTGTTTTCACGGAACTTTTTTCCGGTAAATTGCAAAAACATTTCCGTTTTTTTTTTTTTTTTTTTTTTTTTTTTTTTTAAATTTAACGGACATTTTTCTATAATTTACCGGGAAAAAGTTCCGTTAAAACACGGAAATAGTACTGGCGTCTAGATTGCCAGTAGTATTTCCGTATTTTAGTCAGTTTTTTTTTCTTTACTGTGAGTACTGCGGGAGATAAAACCAAAAAGGGAATACTGAATCTTTTGAACAACCAGCTTCTAGCCTGTCATAACTATTTCCGTTTGAATGATAGTCCAGGCAATAGAGACCGTATAGGGACTCAACCTAGAAAAATTAATGGTAGTACTGGAAATCGGCTTTCTAGATGTTTTTTAGAACGCTGAATCCGAATTTTTAACTTCCCACCAAAATTTCCCCCGGCAACCCCCCCAAATTTTGGTAAAAAGCCCCCCAAAAAAGGTTTTTATTAAAAAAATCAATTTTTTTATTTATTTAGGGGAAACGTATCTAGAAATTTAGAAAGTAGACAAAATTTGCAACAAATTAGATATATGACATTATGACTTAGGATGAAGGGGAAGGGGGGGGGATCTTCCTCGGAACATGCGCGCGGTGCTGCGTGGACTAAGTTGCGCAATTCCACTTAACCACTCACACGTTTACATTCGCCCTCCCATCTCCCCTCCGAACTTTCCTTATAAGGTTTACTTTAAGTTTTTTGGGTCACTGAATCCGAATTTTTAACTTACCCCCAAAATTTCCCCCCCGAAACCCCCCTAAAAGAGTTGTTATTAACTTAAATTTCTTATTATTTTAGGGGAAAAGCATTATGAAATTCAGAAGCTAGACAAAATTTTCAATAAATAGGATATATGACATTATGTCGTAGGATAAACGGGGAGAGAGGGGGCTGCATCGGAACATTCCCCGCGCGCTTTTCTCAGAAAACAAATTTTTTCAAAAAATCAATTTTTTGGGGTGGTTGCCGTTTGACATTTTGGTGGGAAGTTACAAATTCGGATTCAGCGACGCAAAAAACATAAACTGAGTCGAAATCCCACCAAAATTTCACCCGGCAACCCACCAAAAAATTTATTTTTTGAAAAAATTTGTTTTTTGAGAAAAGCGGGCGGGGAATGTTCCGAGGCAGCCCCCTCTCTCCCCGTTTATCCTACTTCATAATGTCATATATCCTATTTGTTGCAAATTTTGTCTAGTTTCTGAATTTCATAATGCTTTTTCCCTAAAACAATAAGAAATTTAAGTTAATAACAACTCTTTTAGGGGGTGAGGGTTCGGGGGGGGGAAATTTTGGGGGTAAGTTAAAATTCGGATACAGTGACCCAAAAAACTTAAAGTAAACCTTATAAAGAAAGTTCGGAGGGGAGATGGGAGAGCGAATGTAAACGTGTGAGTGGTTAAGTGGAATTGCGCAACTTAGTCCACGCAGCACCGCGCGCATGTTCCGAGGCAGATCCCTCCTTCCCCTTCATCCTAAGTCATAATGTCATATATCAAATTTGTTGCAAATTTTGTCTACTTTCTAAATTTCTAGATACGTTTCCCCTAAAGCAATAAAAAAAATTTTTTTAATAAAAACCTTTTTTGGGGGGCTTTTTACCAAAATTTGGGGCGGTTGCCGGGGGGAATTTTGGTGGGAAGTTACAAATTCGGATTCAGCGACCCAAAAAACATCTAGAAAGCCGATTTCCAGGACTACCATTAATTTTGCTAGGTAAAATTCCCTATTGCCTGGACTATAAGTAGAGATTTTCTTTTGGTAATTTATGTTTCAAAGTATTATAGAAATAAAAACGAATATTTATGTTTATTATGACAGGTTTAGTAAAATATAATTTGTGACTAATTCTACTTTAAACTTGGTAGTTGTTTGCACAATCATATTGTGATCCAAATTAGTAGCTATTATGTATAGAATGTTGTAGCACTGAAAATATTTGTACTATTATACTACTATTTACAAATTTTACTGTTATCTGTTAAATGTTAAACAGATAAATATTCAGTAAATGTTTAAAATGACTTTAAGGGGGTCTCAGGACTCTTAAAGTTTCAAAATATTCGAAATTTCAATTTTTTTTAACTGTTAAACTACTATCTTTTCTGAACATTTTGATAAAAATGTTTCCTTGAAATTTCCATTAGAACGAAAGTTATGGTTTTAGAATTATACACGATCAATAGCTGAAGCGGCGTCTCCGAAACTTTGAAGTCATTTTTCTCCAAATGACGTTTTTGAGCATAACGCGCACGATATCTCAAAAACTTCTGAATATTTTTTCATGGAATTTTCAAAACACATGTTTCATGTTAGTCTGTAAAACTGAACCTAAAATTCCCTTTTTAATGTTAAAAAAAAAAAAAATATTTTCTTAGGTGATTATACTGTTGAACTTTTCAAAATTTTGCATTAGCTAAATACAAATTTGTATTAAAAATATAAAAATTCTCTAAATACAAATTTATTTAGGTTTAGGATAATTATGAAAATCTGAAGTATAAGTAGACCCCAACATTTTCATTCTAGTTGCAAAATTTATTTTGTAATCCTGCGAGTAATCTTTTATACCAATTTTCTGCTCGACAAATGTCTGACAGTTTGGAGCCCCCTGTAAATGCTAATTCGGCATCTTACAATCTTTTAAATGCATGGAATGAATGAAAATACTTATATCTTTCATCCCAATAAAAACTTTGTTTTAAACGTATATACATTTTAAGATATTAAATGTTGAAAATAGTCTTTTTTTTTTCAATTTTTCAAATTTTAAGTGCCCGAGACCCTTTAAAATCTTAAATTTTACAAAATTATAGAACGTGGTAAAACTATGAATTAAGTGTAAGAGATTAAAACCACATTTTCTGAATTTTTAGATTAGCTCAAAGTAAAAGAAAATATATTGTATAGTAAATATGTTTCTTAATAAGATTTTTCCCCAAATTGCACTCGAAAAGCCGACATAAAATTCAAACAGAAATAAAAAAAAAATTTCACATTGTGTGAAACACTGATAAAGATAGAAATTAACTAAGTTGTGACTCAAGTTTTCTCTTCCACTATATCTAGGAAAAGAAAGAAAAACATTTTTTATTATCTAGGAAAACATCTCTTTTATTGTTAGAAATAATTTCTTTGACTAATAGAAATTCCAACGATTTCAAATGAAAATAAAATTAAACATAATTTTGATATAGTAGACATTCTTGTAAGATACTGTAATATTCATTATCAATTCATTTTTATAATAAGGGATTTTTTTTAAAAGTCATTTCGAAAATTTATAATTTAATAACACATATTCAAACTTAGCGTTCTGTGTAGAATACCTCTGTACTTTAAGATTTCTGTGGCTATATATATATTTTATGAACAATGGTAACTAACTAGATCTTTTGCACGAATAAAAATAAAGCGACAAAGATGTTTTTATCAAAACCAAATTTAACTTTTCATAAAATATTTCCTGGCACAGGTACTGAAAAATATTGTCTATTTTGTATTTTACTTAATCTATAAGTATATAAATTAAAAACATATTAAATTAATTTTTTTAGGCGATTATTGAAACAACATACTTTCTATTAATCATTTTGACCACTTCCTATAGTCATTTCCATCATTTTGACAAAAATCTCATAGAAGAAGGAAAATTGTGTGATATCGTTTGCTGCCCGACCTCGACAAAAAATCTGATGAACAAGCATCTGTGTTTTTGTATTGTTTGTTTTAATCTGTTTAATGATATTCAGTTTACATTAACTTCTAAAAAATCTATGTAAAAAACAGTTATGTCAGTTGCTACTTCATTTACTAAGATTAACAGTTAAAAGTCGAGATAGATAAGTAAACAAACATTAGATTGGCGATAACGGCATTCTCACAAAGTTTTTGACCAAAATCAATTCGACTGTATTGTTTGTATCTTTCATTTTAAAAGTTTTTATTTATCTTGCTTTGTCCATTCGTCTAGCAATCCAATTTTAATACAATTCCTATGCTACACTTAACCTACCTTTTTATTAGTGTAACATATTTTCTATAATAATACAATATTTTGAAAAGAAAAATAAATTGCCTTTGACACGCAACGTGGGGCAAAAAACTTTTGTCATATGAGGGAACGTAAATGTTATCAAGTATTTAATCACACAAATGTACTGATTAGTATTGATTGCTTCAGAAATAAGCTGATATCCTTTTATTGAACTGCGGTATGGTTAGTAAATGCACCACCTTTCTGTTTCGCTCAAAGGGTTCGATTCTCAGAAAGACGTAGGTCGGTGATTTTTTTTTTTTTTTTTTTTTTTTAAGAAAGTTGTATTTAAAATTGTATATTCATTTTGTTATTATTTTTTAAAAATAAACTTGTATAAAATCATTCGCAATTTTCAAAAATTCACTCATTTCAATCGTTTGTCAATAGACATTTTGTCCCTATTTACTATATTATGATAAAAGCCTATCTAAAACCTTTTTAACTCACAGGCTATCAATGTGCCCGTCGTTCTGTATCTATGTATGTACATTGCACGTATGTACGTAACGCGATAACTCTTGATAGAAATATCCGATTTCCTTCAATTTATTTTCTAGGTTCATTCTGATAAGGTGCTTCTGTGATTAGTTTTGGGGGTTCATTGTTAAATATAAACGGGGAGGGGACGGGGTGTAATACCCCTTTAATTCAGATAAATGATTTTTTCATGCATAATTATTCTATTTACTTCAAATTTGATATGTCGGTTTATTCCGATATGGCGCTTCCCTCATTAGGTTTGGAGGTTCACTGGTTGAGTATAAAAGGGGGAAAGGGGAAAAGTCCACCCTTAATTTAGATAAATGGGTTTTCATGTAGAATTATTCAATTTTCTTCAGATTTTTGTTTTCAAATTATGATAAGAAACTTTTCTTAGTTAACTTTGGAGATTCATTGGTTAAGCATAAAGGGTTTTTTCATGCAGAATTATCTGATTTGCTTCAAATTTGGTATACAGGTTTATTCTGATAAGGCGCGCCCCTGATTAGATTTGGAGGTTGATTGGTTAAATATAAAGGGGGAAACGGGGGCTAATCACCCTTAATTTATTTTTTTGACAGGTATTGTTCTTTAATATAAAAGTGTAATATACAATTAGTGTGAATAGCCTGTGAGCTCAATGCCATCATTTTAACTGGGCGCTTTTCTTTTTATATTGCACTTTGTTTTTATGCTTATAATTTATTTCCTTACAAAGACACTATTATTGTACCAAAATCACGAAATTCACAAAATATAATTATCAGAATTATTAGTTAATATACATTCTAAGTATGAAAATAAGAAAAGGATTGTATGCATATAATAAGAAAATAATAAAAATAATAGAATAAATGGGTGTTTCAAATGTAAAATAAGAAAAAAGTTTTCCCTTATTTCTTCCAATTATTTTAAATGAACTCCATTGCAGAAGTAAGTTTTCGGGTTGCTGCGGAACCAATAATTATGGTATAATACTTTTTTAATATACTTTTTCAGTATGGTAAGTAAACAAAGAAACATAGGTTAGAATAGATTGCCAGGTTGATTCCGATTAATACGCGACTAATACGTGTTTAGCTTTCATGTCACTAGATTTCAATATGTATCTTTTCGGGAAAGTATTTTGACAAATTTTTCTACTTCAAAAATAACATGAGACTATACGTCGGCGATTAATACTCCAATAATGCGGTATTTGTATTCATGCCACTGAAATCAATATGGATTTATCTCTTATGTATAATAGAGCTATAATTGTAAATAAAGACGCCGAGATATGCGAATACGATGCTAGATATCTTTGGTTTATAGCTCGTAATCTGAATTTCTCATTACATCCGTAATCTGGACTGTAACAATGTTCCTTTAAAACTTGACTAATGAAATTATTGTTCAGTTGATGTTAGCTGCAGATATTGATATTAATAGATAATAACACATTTGCAAAACTATCGGTAACATAAGGGTTTGTAATTATGCAGCTGCAAGTTAAGCAATTTGATTTAAATTGTATATTTTATTTTAAATTAAATTCAGAATTATATAATGAATAAAATTGAACTTGGAAATGTTAATCTTGCATTTCAGCAGGTTATTTTCATTAATAAAAACGAAAATCGCTTAAAATATTAATACATAAAAAATGGCTGTTTTAGTAAAGCAAAATTAATTAATCTTTATGTATTTTCTAATATAAATAATTAAGAAATTCTATATGAGTTTTAAAGAAAGATTTATTTTAACTAGATTTACTTAATAGTTTTAGTACATTATCATGCACTACAAAATTTTGTCACTTTTTTAAGCTGATTCACTAATTTTTTTGTTTCTAACCCATATACCCCTTAAAAAACTAAACAAAAAAGAACAAGTTGGAAATTTTCTCGTCATACATGGCAAATGACGTACGTTCGTACTATAACTAGTTTTATAAATATTTTATGAACCGCATAGTGTACGGAATGTATATTTTAATGCACTTCATATGTGCATATCAATTTCAGACCATTAGGAAGGCTGTAACATCATTAAAATGCACTTTAAATATTTTTTCCCAATGGCCGTCATGTAACGGAAAACTTTTGACTGTCCCTGTAATTAAGCTATACATACGATTTTCATAAAACTTGAAATGACACGACAAAATTTCGCACCAATTATATATTTAAAATTTTAGACCAGTCGGAAGGCTGTAACATCATTAAAATGCACTAGAATAATCTTTTCCCATTGGCCGTAATGTAACGGAAAACTTTTGACTGTCCCTGTAATTAAACTATACATCCGATTTTCATAAAACCTGAAACGACTCGACAAAATTTTTTAACAAGTATATTTTAAATTTTTCAGACATTGGGAAGGCTGTAACATCATTAAAATGCACTTGCAATAATCTTTTCCCATTGGCCGTAATGTAACGGAAAAAATTTGGCTATCCCTGTAATTAAACTATACATACGATTTTCATATAATTTAAAATGACTCGAGAAAAGTTTGAAACTATTATATATTTAAAATTTCAGACCAGTCGGAAGGCTGTAACATCATTAAAATGCACTTGCAACAATTTTTTCCCCTCGGCCGTAATGTAATGGAAAACTTCTGACTGTCCCTGTAATTAAACTATATATCCGATTTTCATAAAATATGAAACGACTCAACAAAATTTTGCAACAAGTATATATTTAAAATTTCAGACCATTGGGAAGGCTATAACATCATTAAAATGCACTTGCAATAATCTTTTTCCATTGGCCGTAATTTAACGGAAAACTTTTGACTGTCCCTGTTATTAATCTATACATACGATTTTCATGTAATTTGCAATATGAAACCGCAATCTGTGACCAACAGGGAGAGGACTGTGCGAAATTTTGTGACACCCTGTTCAATTTTACTGGTCACGATTACTCACGATTACAACTTACTGACTGATCAACTTGCAAGGTTTTCACCTCCTATATTGAATGTGATCAGTTCATTTCAGTTCACTTCATCAGAGCATTTTGTCCCCCATTGACTCCAAAGTTCATTCAGTGTTGGAACTGAAAACCATCAAAACATTTTCATGCCACACTTAATTTGTGGAACGATGCGTCAAAATTTGACTGAAGCTTCTGAAAAACCATGTGGTCGAAATAACAGTTACGACTATGTTAGATTAGATTTGCTTTCGCAGTCACTAATGCCAAACTCTGATAAAAAAAAAAAAATCAGTACAAGTTATTACATATGGTACAAAATGTAGGCAAGAAATAACTATAACAATTATTGTTTAAATTTAAATAAATGAAAAATATCGTTTTATAAAAAAATTCATATTTTAAACCTAATTTAAAATTAGTTTTATATTACACTTTTATGCACATAAAGCAATATTTTTAAATTTTAGATGTTGATGCGAAAAAAAAATTAATTTTCATAATTTATATTTAACTTCGTGAATTTTGATAATAATTTCTTAAATTCAATGGCAATGCGCGACGTAAAGATTTTAACGGATTTCAATTTTATTTTTCCATTATTCTTCAATTTTCAAAAGGTAAATATTACGCACTATTAGAAGTAGGTACGAACTTTTTAAATTTTTCATTATTAATTTCAAAAATTATCATTTTTGATAATATTTTCCAAAATTCAAGTGCGATGCGCGACTTAAAGATTTAACGAATAATAATAATTAAATAAAAATGCGTTATTCTTCTAATTACAAAGTTTTTGGTACTATTAGAAATTGATCTGAAAATTTTTGATTTTTTTGACCCACTCTAATAAACATAAAGATTTGACACTATCATAGAGTATAATGGTAACGCGATGAAGATCGCAGCGTCTGTAGTGACAAGAGGGACAAACTTCTCATCTACGGATTATTGCTGCTATTGAGTATCTATCTTCATATGATCTTTCTTTAATAAAATGCTTACGTTTTCAACAAAATGTTCCTTTCTCTTCTTTTATTGTGTGTGTGTGTAAATAATGGGTTTACAATATTTGTAAATAAATAAAAATAAGCTGAAAATCTTATTTTAAAAAGAGTTGAATTTTTTTTTACAGATATAATAAAGAGTTTGTTTTTAATGCTAACATTTAGATAAGATTTTAAGGTGGGAAATAGCTATATTCATGTTGAATTCATATATATATATATATATATATATTGAATCCTCTTGATGAATGAATAACATGCATGATTATCTTTACTTCCTCTCCTCCTATTTTAAACTTATATATTATACAATCTTTGATAATTTTCATCGCCAAATGTGAATTGTATTATCGTAAGGTATGTAAATTTACCATGGTTATGTATGCTATTATAGTTGCACGCAAAAGTATCATATACATTTTAATTTTCACATGTTAAATACATAAATATTTAATTAGATATTTAATTTCGTGTAAGATTTTTTTTATTTAACTATATACCTACCAAAACGCATAACATCCAATTAAAAGGTGCATAGATTATAATATTGCATTACTATCGGGTGTCCTAAAAAGGAATGATTAATTTTAAAATTCAATAACTTGCAAACAATGACAGATAGTTAAAAAATTCTTGCAGGAGGGTTATTCATGAGGTCGAAATATTTTTACAGTGATTTTCGATTTTAGTTCGTATTACAAACAATAGATGGCACTGCGATCAATAGACGCTAAATTCATGTTCGATTTTCGGTACTTCGGGACCCACTCAATACATTTTAATCTCCTATTCCCGCATGGAAGAAAAGAAAGGCCAAAAAATCGAGCCTGTATTGAGCGCTTATTGCTTACAGCGCCATCTATTGCTTGTAATTCAAACTAAAATCGAAAATCACTGTAAAAAAACTTTTGACCTTATGCATAATCCTCCTGCAAGAATATTTTAAATATCTGTCACCGTTTGCAAGTTATTGAATTTTAAAATCAGTCAGTCCTTTTTAGAACACCCGGTATAAAGCATGCAAGTATTATTCGACGATGAAAACTAGCGAAGTACTCACATATTTGTGTTATCCATTGTAAAAGCGAAAAAAGTACGTTTCGATTTCATAATGGAGGATATTCCAAATATGGGTTCGAGGCTGAAAAAAGTCACGTGACACCGGTAATTTACCCAAGGAACTTCTAACTGATAAAAAGGAAAGATACTACTGCTTTGCTTCATGAACTGTTTCATTGGCTAGCGTAGATTCACATTACACGTCTACGGAGTCTTCCCTTCTTTGCGCTAGAAGTTTTTACCTTGATCACGTGATCAAAACGAAGATGGAATATCCTCCATTAGACAAGATTCTGCCGGACTTATTTAAAAATTAAAAATTTTTTGGAAAAAAATATTTATTTAATAATAAAAAGACAAAATTCAACAATTTCCAACGACACATTCTACCGATCAGTTTCGAGAAAATCGTCTGCCTTCGAAAAGAATACAATGGAATCAAATAATAGATGTTAATAGTATAGAATAGAGCATAAAATAACGTCATATACATAGCTAAATCTCGGAAGCTTGTTAGTTGTTCCCCCTTGTCACTTGTGACGCTAGTTAACGGTGTCATTACAGATTTTGCTGTATGTGTCTAATATTGCCTATTTATCTATGGTATAGCTCCTAGAATATATAGTGTGGAAATCGGCTATCCCTGTAATACTTAAAAAAGTGCTAAAATATTGTATCCCTTAAATATGCAACGATGCTTCTGAAATATCAAGATCGCAGCGACATCTGCAGGATATTTTTTACAACTGCAAGATATTGCCAGTCTATACAATGTAATACGAAAATCCCGCAGATGTCGCTGCGATCGGCACTTGCGATTTTAGCAGTATCGTCGCACATTTAAGGGATACAAATTTTTAGTGTTGTTTGGATAGCATATTTCCACACTAGATATTCTAGACGCTGTATCTATGGGTGAGTTAGTCCTCTGTTTTATTTAGGAGCTCAGAGGTCCGATTTGACTGGTGAGACATGATAAGAAACTTTAGCTTAGCGTTAATGGCAGACACTCCAATAAGCTGTGAGATTTGGTTTTAGACAATGGACTATATTCCAAATCTGGGTTCGAGGCTGAAAAAAGTCATGTGATACCGGTACCCAAAGAAATTGTAACTGAGAAGAAGGGAAGCTACTACTGTTTTCCCCATGAACTGTTTCGCTGGCTGGCGGGGATTTACATTGCGTCTACGGAGTTTTTCCTTCTTTAGAAGTTTTTGCCTTGACTACGTGATCATTTCGTAGATAGAATATATCAACTAATCCAGTTTTATATCCTATATGCCACCACTATCATACAGAGGCACCCTAGGCGCATTCCTGTAATTGAATTTACCCGATCGAGTACCGGAAAATTCTGGAATATGGGTTTGCCATAGTTTGAAAAAATGTCTGTCTTAGCACAGAGCGACCAGTGACATACAAGGTCAGTTCATTACTTTTAAAAAGTTACACGGAGTGGATCATCTTTATACGGCGATTCGCACAAAACGATGGGCGCGTCGTATTGTACCAATCACCATATGAACATGATACACATCGTGTGACGTTTTAAATGTTATGAATTGGCCTTGTATGCCATTGTTCGTTGTCTGAGTATACGCTGTGTGCATATGTCGACCATTTTATATAGGGTTACCCTAATTGAGACAAGTCAATAATCATTTGATTGGATCATTGATTTGATTGGATCATTTGATTTTTATTATAATGCAAGGCTCGTCAAGATACTTCGTGATTCATTTGTGTCCAAAATTTCTTTACGGATAAAATTTTTATTTTCGGTAGATTGCCACTTTCTTATAGAAGCACTTTAAATGGTGATCTTTCTTAATTATTTATGCTCGTATTCTCCATCTACCTCGACCTAGAAAACCTCAGTCGAACGCTCAAATTGAATTTACTATATCATTTGATTTGACATTATCAAGGAGACGTCCAATTAGGATTAAAGGTGCATACCGTTTGAGCGTTCGACTGAGATTATCGGCATAACTCGGGGTCGAAGTAGCTGGTGAATACGAGCATTAGATTTTACTTGAGCTGCAAATGTATCGCAGTCAACGTATTGTTAAGCTTCTAAAAGAATTTTTTGGGTTCGTCCAGCATATGAAAGAAAAGTGAACGGTCTCACCAGTACTTGCAGCTTGATTCTGGGAAGGTACGAAACGAAAAGCCGGTGAATTATGACTTAAAACACACACACACACATTTTTGTGTCGCATGCTACACTGTTAAAAATTTGCAGCATTTGCTGCATAGTTACGCCACCGCTTTTATAGAAAACGGTTACTTGACTATATTATGGAGCATTCTCGTTGCTCAGAATAGAGATATTCTATAATAGAGGCGGAGTGACTATGCAGCAAATGTTGCCGATTTTTAACAGTGTATTATCGCTATGGCGAAAATTTTGGGCTGCAGATAAATTCTGAACTTTACTTCGTAGAATTTGGCCGGATGCAGACAAATCAATAAACATTTGATTGGCTATAATGCAAGGCTCGTCAAGATACTTCGTGATTCATTTGTGTCCAAAATCTCTTTACGGATAAAATTTTTATTTTCGGTATATCGCCACTTTCTTCTAGAAGTACTCTAAGTGATGCTTTTTCTTTATGATTTAGATTTTGCTTGAGTTGAAAATGTATCGCAGGCAACGTATTGTTAAGCTTCTGAAAGAATTTTTGGGTTCGTCCAGTATATGAAATAAAAGTGACCGATCTCACCAGTACTTTCAGCTTGATTCTGGGAAAGTACGAAACGAAAAGCCGGTGAATTGTGACTTAAAAAAATACACACATTTTTGTATCGCTTGCTATTGTCGCATATGGCGAAAAATGTTGGGATGCAGATAGAATGTGAACTTTATTTCGTAGAATTTGGCCAGATCCAGATAGATTTTGCGCTATTAACGAAACGAGATCGACCAATCAGTGATTTGCATTTTTGTAAACTTTTCGCTGTTTCAAGTAAAAAAAATTTGTGATTCAATGAATTACAACACCAGTTCTTGACGTTTAAAACGTAACGCCCATTGTTTTTTGCCAATGGGGGATATTCCAAATATGGGTTCGAGGCTGAAAAAAGTCACGTGATACCGGTAATTTACCCAAGGAACTTCTAACTGATAAGAAGGGAAGATACTACTACTTTGCCACATGAACCGTTTCATTGGCTAGCGGGGATTTACATTACACGTCTACAGAGCCTTCCCTACTTTACGATAGAAGTATTTACCTTGACCACGTGATCAAAATGTAGATAGAATATCCTCCATTGTCGTGTAAAGATGATCCACTCCGAGTGACGTTTTAAAAGTCATGATCTGACCTTGTATGTCATTGGTCGCACTGTAGGGCGATATGAGAGTAGCGACATACGGAAAAAAATTGATTGATTGAAGCGATTTAGAACAAAAGCGAATCAGGAACATCTTGTCGAGTATGCTATCATTGACAAGCTGTTTGTTAACTTGTCTCACTCATGAAACTGCACAACTCTTTAGGAATGGAGGATATTCCATCTATGTCATGATTGCGTGTTCAACGCAAAAACTTCTAGCGTGAAGAAAGCGATGTAAATCCCTGCCTCCCAGTGAAACAGCTCATGGTAAAAGCAGTATTAGCTTCCCTTCTTATCAGTTAGAAGTTTTAAATTAACGGTAATACGTGACTTTTTTCCGCCTCGAATCCAGATTTGGGATATAGTCCATTCTATGATCTTACTCGCTAGTTCAAACCCGTCCAGGCGGGTATAACCATATTCTGGTTATATCGGTTATCTCGATTACTCCACAGTACGTTTTGGTAAATAATCAATCTTACCGATTACGCGTCCATCCAAACTAATTAAAGTGGCCGATCTTACCCATTACTTCGCGACAGGCTTATCTAATGGAGGATATTCCATCTTCGTTTTGATCACGTGATCAAGGTAAAAACTTCTAGCGTAAAGAAGGGAAAGCTCCGTAGACGTGTAATGTAAATCCCCGCTAGCCTTTGAAACAGTTCATGAGGCAAAGCAGTAGGATCTTCCCTTCTTATCAGTTAGAAGTTCCTTGGGTAAATTACCGGTATCACGTGACTTTTTTCAGCCTCGTACCCATATTTGGAATATCCTCCATTGGTCGAAAGGCTCACTTTCACTGTAGACGAGCGCATCTTCTAAGAACTGAACTCAAGAAGCAGTGAAATTGGTCATTTCGGTAAAATGCACTGAACGTGCTCTTTATGGGCGAGTCCAGCAGACCTCACCAAAGTCACCGGTGAGATTGGTTATATGACGTCACGGTAAGTGACCGGTCTCTGACCGGTCGACAGACCTACTGGACGGCACTGGTGTTATTTACTATTGGCGCCATCTGTATTACGTTGCCGTAATTATTCTTTTATTATTGTTTCATCATGTACGATGCAAATGTAAATAAACTTTCACGTAACCGATCACGTGACCCAACTAACCAAGAATTTTCTTCGGTTAGCTCGCTCTCTCTCACCGGTCACTTTGGTTACTTGCGCTGAACGACATTGGTTGCGACCCGGTTAGCAGCACTGAACGCCTTGGTGACTAACCGATCTCACCGGTCACTAACCGGTGGCTCCTCTGGACGCGCCCTATTTATCAAAACTGAGATATTATGTGGCGCAAGCGCAGTTCAAAACACCTTTGTTGTATTGTTTTTAGATTGTTTGATTTTTTGGAAGTTATAATATTCATAGAAGTATTTCGTGATTACAGTAAATAGCAATAAAAGCCTGAAATTATCTTCAAATGCAGAAAGTGAGTTGTTTTTGGATATTTAAGAGCAATTTACCAAACAGCAAATTTTGTAGGGTTAAAATCATTACGAATTTGAAAATGTTCGTTCTAATATTTTAAATTTTCTGTATCATAGCGCCATCTTATTTGTTTTTTGCCGAACAGACAAAGTTGATATTAGAATTGCTTTATTTCAACTCATGAAAGTTTTAAAACAAAACGCTTGTCCAAAGTGTAGATTTTTAGAAAACGCGTTTTGATTGTTGTTTCTATGGAAAAACTAAAACATTCTGTCTTTTTACGAGGGCTTGTATTGTTTATTAGCTAATATTTTTCCTATGAATGAATAACTTCAATTCAAATTATTATAATACGTATTTAAATAAACATACATCTAACTATCTTTTTATTTAAAGAAGATTTTTTTAAGTGGTTCTTTTCATTCGTTTTATTTATATAAAATCTCGGGTTATGTAAGACGTATAGTGTTCTGAGCATTTTAAGCATTTGACAGTTTAGAAATTCTATACAAATAATATTTTAGGCGATTTTTTGTTTTGACAGCAGTTTCTATTATTCCTGCATGGAAATGAATGGTTACCTACACTACGATTAATATCAGTGTTTGATAGGTTGATCTCTCAATCTCACGTTTTTGCTAATATTTTCCAGATTGTTTGAAGTAGAAACTCCCTTTTTGTTATCAACAAGAATCTTTTTTTAACGGCCGATATAGGAAATGCGAAAATATTGATTCAAAGCTAAAAATAAACTTTTTGAAGAAAGTTTTTGCTTTAGTAACTAACGATGTCAAAAAGCAAAATAGTCTGTACTTGACCAGCTAGAAACAATACTCTGATTATAAATCAAGTACATTAATTGAAAAAATATGATAAATAGTTTGCAAGAATCAAAACACAAAATGTTTACAAATTTTTACATTTTTTTCTAAAACAAACTTAGGAAGACTACTCTTGTTTAGCAACCAATAATGAAATAGATTTTTTAAATACCCATGAAGTAAAATGGATTTCGGCCGTCTAGCTATCGATTTTTCTGTATAGGGGAGACTGGGAATACTTGATCCCTGATCATAAAGTATACTAAAATCAATATGTACAGTTTTGAAATCTGACAACACATAAGATGCATTATTTCAGATAATCTAACAACATAAAATCATTTACAGCCATTTTGTTTCAGCATGAAAAGAAAATATTTAATTTTTGAAAGTTCAACTTTTTAGAGGGTTTTGACAGTTTTGTCTTTATTTTCTATCGTTAGAAATTTGATAAATTGAATTGTGACCATTTTAAAGTATAAACTTTACTATTCTCAATATAACTTCTTTAGCAAATTAATTTTGTTTATTTACCACCTAAAATATACATTTATGTTCTAACCACAAAATGGGGATACTTGAACCCCCTTTTTCTAGGGATACTTTATCCTAGGCATCATGTAACACCAGATAGCTACACTTTCAATACAAACAGAAATACTTCAGTTCTGTTACTAAATACAGAATATAAGCATCAAGTTAGCAAAAGGTGTTTATGATACTTTAATTTTATTTAAAAAACTACCCAGAAAATCATGCATTGCGTAGGTCAAATAGAATAAAAAGTGGGACTTTCTGAATATGAGATCAATTTTTCAAGAAAAGGCTCGCTTAATCAATTATTATTCCCAGAAAAATTTGATAAAATCATAGTTGATGAGTCAGATTGCATTATTAAGCTGCCTAATCTATTTATGGTAAGGGGAACCTTAAAAACTGCTATAACTATAACTTTTCACTTTGACTTTTCAAAGTTGCAAAATACCTGCTGATAATAAGGCTGTCATTTTTTTAAAGCTTTATTCACTGCTTTTACTTTGTATTATTGTATTTATTAAAATAAAGTTTAACTATTTGTTTCTAACTATTTGTTCTAGCTTTTGTTTCTAAAGTTTTCATTTTAGCTTTTTTAAAAATTAAACCGCGTTTATATTTTTTTTTATAAATTTATACACGTCAAGTCATCAACAAAGTGTTTAAATATTCATCTTGTAGTCATATATGAAAGAAATAAAAGTTAAATGTTTATTACTAACTTATAATACTGCGATGTATGCATAATGAAAACAGTATTAGCTTGACTTTTGACAAGGATCAAGTATCTCCAACGAAAGGCTCAAGTATCCGTTTAAGTGGGGATACATGATCCCCCTTTTGAAAAATGCAATTTTCTGAAATTAATTTGTTTTTTATACCAAGAAAAAAATTATTGTATAAGAAATGCAAACAGTATTATTTTGGCAAAAAAATTACTAAAAATGGCAAAGAACATCCGAGAAAGAAATAAAAACAGAAAGTATGGATAAAGTATCCCCAGTCTCCCCTAATGCATAAGGGGGATTCTTCGAGTAATATCTAATGGAAATCAGGTATATTTAAAACGCTACGGATGTTGGAACAAAATCTTCATGTCGAACACTGAAAAATATTATGATAATCGTATTTGAGTAACCCACATCCTCTCATACCTCAAATGTTTTAAATATTTAGACGTCGAAAGCTGTATTCGAAGGACTAAATACAATTTCTGGCACTTTTTATATGGTTATGTCATCGTTGTTAAATTTACGACAAAAAAATTAAACAAAATATAACTCTTGTGGCTTTGTATCAAACGTTGTATTGAAGGCATACAATTGATCAACAAGGACTAGTGACTTATCTTTTCCTCTCATCAATTAATTTCCCCCAAATCCATGAAAGAAAACAATTTTCATGCAGAATATATAGATGTCGAAAATGATCGAGAAAATACGCTAACATAACTTTATTGGATCATTCCATGATAACTTACGTAACATTTAGAGCAATTTACTGCAGTAATTTTAGTAATAAAACACCAAAAAGTATTCAAATGTAAAGTTGACATAATTCGTTAATTAAACCTATACAAAGCTCAATATGAATGAAAATTACCTAGAAAATGAGAACGAAAACTATATTTTTATGGTAACTTATGTTCCCTTTTCAGTTATGTCCGTTACATAATAAATATAACTGCCAGAGTTCAATAAATAACACAAAATTAGATAAATTTCATCTAAATTGATCTTTGAATAGGTTTTATTAACAAATTATATAAACTTTATATTTTTAATTCTATTTTTGGTGTTATATTTCGAAAATTACTGAAGTAAATTGTTCTAAATATAAGTTACCATGGAATGACTTTATTTCGTATTTTCTCGAATTGTCAAACACTGATACGTTGCCGACAACTGTTGCCTTCACTATAGCTTTGAGAGATTAAACCAAACTTCACTTTGAAAACCCTTTTCACACTAGGGATCCCACAAAGGATCTTAAATTTTTATGTAATGTTTACTAATTCTTATCTTTTTAAGTTTAGGTACAAATGAATGTCTCTTTATGAATTTTGATTCCTCCTACCTCAAAAAACATCAAATTTGTAGATCTTTTCAAAAAGTTCTTTTTTAATGCAACTTTTAGCCTTTTATTTTTCGTTGTTCACGTTTTGCTATAATTCAATGTCTTCTTACTTAATTTTATTTCACCCCTTCTATAAAAGGAAAATCTAACTAAATTGTGTGTCAAAAGTGCGTGATCTTTTAAATATTTTTAACTTAAAAAAAGTTTAGTGATTGTGCATTTACAAGATAATACCTGATTTCCTTGCGATAGAACAGATAGAGGGTGGGTGCTCTATCGAAGTGCTTGTTATCAGTCTCTGGAAGCCCCAATATGTTATTTTTTGTAAATTTTTTCTTCAGACACGTTGTATTCTGATAATAGAATCAGAAGAGCTGGCTTTTAGACATTAATAAATAAGTTATTTTCAAAAAGGAGAAGCTGAATAAGTCTAACAGATACACTGCGAATAATATAGCAACTTTTATAACACGTAGGTCCAGGGTTAAACTCATTTGACAAACACATACGTATCGGAAGGAAAGTTAAAATTGAAAATAGGTACATATATTATTTGTATTTCGTTTTTCAAATTCGTGATCAGAAAATTATTTTTAATTCTTCAGCGTCAGAGGAAATTCCAACCACTTTCAGCAAATTTGTTTTTAATTATTAAATTCCGGCTTCGAAATACAGGATTTTTTTTTTCCTTTTCGAAAGACTGTTTGCATTTTCGTGAACAGCATTGATTGAATTGATTAAAAACAAGAAAGGAAAATCATGCGTACGGGACAGATTATGAAACAATTTTCAACACTCACTGAAAGCTTTAACAAAACTTCGTTATTTAGGGAAATGAGGTAAATAAGATAACTAGGTAAACGTTTAAAGAATTGATTTCAGCAGTTACCGTCCATAGCCAAATATGTATCCCAATTCTTTTGAACAGCCCTGTACTTGATCTGTCTGTTTATGTATATACTATATAATGGGAAAATTTAGTTTAGTAAGAAAACGCATAAGAGGTTGAAATTTCTCTTTCAGCAATTTATAGTAATAGATGGAAACATACATGAATACTTTTTTACAACACTGTAGTTTACGTAGTAGCTTTATTACATGCCACTATTTAGCTAAAATTTAATTCTAACTAAAACACTCTTAAAACTTCTGAAATCATATTTAAAGAAATTATCATCAATAGAATGTATCCAATTCTATTTTGACCTCGTATATCATTTTATCTTAATAAATTAAATGCAGTTCAGCGTAAAAATGCATAGCTCATTTAAAAACCTCCTTTAAGCAATTTGCTCTCATACGCAGTAACCCTTATGAATTCTTTTGTGTAGCCCTGTATATAAATTATTGAATTTATGCATACCATATAGTGTGCATAAATATAGTGAAACATAAAGCGCATGTCATAATTGAAAATATATTTCCAGCAATCACCGCTAATGTACAGTACTTTTGATACAGTATAATATCTGAAATCTTTTGTCTGTGCCTGTAAATACTCTGCACTTCGTATTATACATGAAATAACGTATAGTAAACCTCAGAGACGTATATCAATTTTATTATATATGTAATAGTTTAACATAATTGAAATACGCCGCAAACAATACCCCCCCCCCCCCCCCATATATCAATATGTAACGGAACTCTGTAAATGAATAGCTATTCTTTGCACCAACAGAATGCATATTTTAGTGCACTTCATAAATGCAGATAAATTTTGTTATGTTTGGATTCGTGTAACCCCCCCCCCCCCCCAAAAAAAAAAATAAATAAAAATAAAAATAAAAAAAATAATCATTTGAAACAATTTTTTTTTTCATTTGCCGTAATGTAACATTTTGACTGTCCCTGTAGATGAACTAAGCATGCTACAAACTTCATTTGAAATGTGGTTCCTGCTATGGTAAACGCAAATAACATCCAAAAATTTCAAAGCAATCCGTGTATATTTACGGGAGTTAGAGCGCGTATAGACGGCCATACAAACCGAAGTCATAAACACTTTTCAACTTTGTTGGAAAGTGTTCAAAATAGATTTCAAGAGCACAGGAATGAATGAATTTTGTACGTTTTGATATAGCTCAATATCCCACGGTATTTCAAAAATGATATATTTTTTTAATAGGTTAAATCAGTTGAAATGACTTTATAAACTTGACAAATTGCTTTTGGCCATTTTGATCAACATTACGATAAAGTACAACCTGTTTTTTTTTCATTAGTTATTGTTTTAAATTGATTGAATGAAATTCTTTTTCTGGAAATTGTTTTGTTTTGAGAAGAAATTATGTTTCTGAAGCAGAAAATTGCGTTACTTATCTCATAGCAGTCTGTGATACTTCTAAAAGTTGAACAGACAAATAATTTGAGAGATAACTACTCTTTAGACCAGTGCACCTTTTATTATAATTTAAAGGTTTGAAGTCCCAGGTATTTTTTAGGATTCCGTACTTAAAAAGTTAAAACGGAACCATTATAAGACCACTCCTGGGTCTGTCTGTCGCAGCCATTTTACTCGTAAACTATGGAACGCCGAAAGTTCAAATTGAGGGAATTTATAGACTATTGACCCACATATTTTCAGATTATTAAACATTAACAAATATATTTATATAAAAATATAAAGGGGGTAATTAAATTACTTTGAAAAACAAATCTTTTCTTTGTATATCGTGTGAAAGCTTTCGTAACGCTGAACTCAAAAATACATTTCTTTTCATTTTAGGTCTTATATTTTCAGAGATATCGTTGAAGATGCAGCCCAAAAACAAGTTCCCCGCATCTATTTCTGAATCTATTGAAACTAAAATTATGAAAAAATTAGAGGTAGAAGACGTTAATTTAAACTTTTCAGGGAAATTTTACACGATTACCCTAGGTCATATAGTTTTTGAGGAAACCGCATTTTTTCGTTACACACAAATTTCGATTTGTGGGCATTCAGAAAAAAAGTGTTAAGGAGCACTGTAGGTACCTATCGTAGCAGAAGTATAAAGGTACCGTTGATAATTTTAGAGAAAAGTCGTCGGTAATTAGCCAAAATATTAACCCTTAAAGACACGGACGGTTTGGACATGACAGCACGGCATATTCTATATGAGGATCAAAGAAGACAAAGGGTATAAGTGACAAAATTAAAAAAAAAATGAGTTAAGTGTACAGTGTATCTGGAAATAAGTCTATTTATTTGTAGGTAAAGAGATATAAGGGATTTTTTAATTATGCACTGCGTTCTAGGGGTCAATCACTTAATCTCTTTCCCGAAACGCGTGAAGCCCAAGGGGTATAAATGCACTTGTCTCCGTTGACGTCTACATAGCTGAACCGCCACCAACGAAATACAAGACCAGTTCATGATTTTTAAAACGCCACACGAATCTGATCATCTTTAAACCGCGATTGGCACAAAAAGATGAAGATGTGTCTAACAAACGGTTGCGAAACATAGTAACGAAAAAGGAAGAAACAGTTTCTGGCTTACCATCTCACGATGAAAGAGGAAAAAAGGAACCGTCGAATAAAATTCCACAAGACGGTATTGATGTCATCAAAGAACACTTAAACAAGTTTCCACGATACAAAAGCCATTATACTAGAGAAAAGCCCGAACTGTAAATACCTGAATCCAGAACTCAAATTAAAATAGACGTACAAATTGTATGTTCACTTTTGCTTTGAAAAAAAACGCGTAGAGCCGATCAAGGAAAGTTCCTATAGACACATTTTTAATACCCATTTTAATCTCAGTTTTCACCAATCGGGGTCCGATAAATGTGTTTTGTGTGACAAGCTACAATTGAAAATAAATCCTAGAAATGCAGACGAGAAACAACAAGCAGAACCTCAAAAGCAACTACATCTTCGCAAAGCAGAAGCTGCCAGATTAGCCAAAGACGCATTTCACAATTTAAAGGATGATTCAAAGGTCGCGATGCGCTTTGACTTGTATAAAAACATGCCAACTCCACATGTTACAAATTCAAAGGCTCATTACCTAGTCAACTTTGGACGTTAGAACTTGAACATTCATAACATTGAAAGCGGAACTGCCATCATGTACCTGTGACAGGTTTTTCGTGGTTGCCAAGAGATCGCATCCTGTCTCTTAAAGTTCATAATGACTCTTCCCTGTCAAGTCAGGCATATTACAGCTTTTAGTGACAATTGTGGAGGACAAAATAAAAGCCACATGATTGTGAAGTTCTGGCTGTGCATCATAAAAAATATACACATAGTAACAGTCGATCATCGCTTTTTGATTTCAGGACACTCCTACCGTGAATGTGACCAAGACTTTGGGATCATAGAAATCAGAAAGAAGAGGAATAAAAGGGATCTGTATGTTCCAGAGAACTGGGCTCAACTTGTAAATAGTTCCAGCAAAAACCTCACTGTAGAAGTGCTAAATGATGATTTATTAATCGAGCCATTTGCATATTCTATATAAAATCAGTGAAAGGTATCCGAAATATGCAGTGACTGCATTTTGAGGGAAAAAACCCTTCACATCATTCTACAAAGAAACTGCTGGTGCTGAATTAGAACCTTTCCACAAGCTAAAAGTCCAGCCATGCCGAAAGATGCCCTAGACTTCTGCCTGAGCTTCCCATAGCACAAAAACCCCAAAACTCAGGTACCTTAAGTTTAAAATCTCATTGAACTATTGCAGTTTGTACCACCCGTGTACCACGTTTTCTACCGAGATCTACCTCACCAAGTGGCACCAGAACACACTGAAGCCCTGCACGCTTCTGAAGATCAGGCTGATGAACCTAATCGCACTTATGAAACTGACGAGGATGAAATAATGTAGATGTGTTGCTCCCATGTTATCACTAGAAGAATATTGTTCCATATTTTCAAACTGTTTTGCGTCATTTTTTCCTTTTTACCCACCTGCTCAGAAGGGTTATGTGTTTCACGCGTATATGGGTATGTGGATTTCGTTATACCCTCGAAACATCCCAACAGCTGGATGGATTTTAATGAATGAGGTCTCTATTGATTAGTCTTATCCATCCGATGGTTATAGGGTAAGTTTTGTTTTTATAAATTCAAAATGACGCTAGAGACGAAAAAATGTTTTTACGCACCCTATTGAGTGGCATATCATTGGATAGTTTCATTGACTATTTTACAGTCAGATGCTCCGTTTAAATATTACACAACCTGGAAGTTGTATAGGTAAGATCTCTAGCTTTACTGCAACTCTAACCTTCATAGACATCTATAGGAGTCATCAAAACAGTGTTTATGATAGGAATTAACAATTAAACACAACTTAAAAGTCATCAATACAAGTAAAAAAAAAGGTAAGTAATATTAAAAATAGTTTCACATCGATGAGAAATAAATAATTAGTTCGCTTCGGGTTTTTTGATTTTTTTTAAATTTAATTCAATTTACTTTCTTATAGCTTAAATAAGTGCATTTTAAAAAAGTTAAAAAATTTAAAAAATTCAATGTTTCAAATAATATAATTTTAAAACTTATATTAGAACAAAATTTTTTCCTTTAATTCATTTGTATAAACATTGTTATTAAATTTTTAATCGATATTCTTTATTTAATGATCTTTCATTTTTTAAAATTATATTAAAACAAAATTTTGTCCTTTCATTCATTTGTTTTAACATTGTTTTTAAACTTTTCATAAAATCATTTGTTTATTTCATAATTTTTCATTTCTTGTGTACCGCTGGAAGCCAAAGGGTACAAGTGCCGAATGATGATCAATATTGCTTAGTTAAAAATGAAAAAAAAAAATTGTACTCCACTTTTTTTTTTTTCGCAGTTATTGAAATAAGAGTTCAAAGACCACTAAGAAATAAGCAACAATTTCATATCCCAAGTCAGTCAATTACAATAGATGTTTAACTTTGAACTCAATTTACTCGAAATCTAAATTTTGTTACTTGTATCCCTTGGCTTCTGAGGTCCTTATATACCATCGGTTTTTAAACCTGAGATAACTTTTAATGATATATATTTGTGTGATGCAATGTCCAGTAGCTGTATTAAAAACAATAAACTTCAAATTGTTAAAAACACACTAATTTCATTAGAATTAATCGCATAAATACTACTGGATTCGCGTGTAGTTTGCATTGAGTGGATCTCTCAATACTCCACCCATGTCTTTAAAAGTTAATTAAAACATATCCGGAAAAAGTGGCACGGACCAAGGTGGCATTTTAACTTTGCGACATCCTTTCGAAGCGAGCTTAGCACAATGCCAAGTTTAAACTTTGAAAAACGGTCCTATTTTAGCTACATTCTAAAAAGAAAAGATTATTACTACGCTGAATTTAGTTTTATGAAATGACAAATGAAGTTTAAATATTACTTTTATAGTCAGTACTAAATAATTTTATTTAAAAAAGAAAAGAAAAAAAAAAGGATAAGATTAAAAAAGGAGTTATACAGAATAGCAATATTTGATTTTATTTAGGCTTTATATCTCTTTGTACTTTTATGGTATACCCATTCATACATTTCTAGTATATATAGTTATACCCAACGCTACGTTATATAGTTTTTTTAAGAGTCTTACTATTCTTTTAACGATTTTTTAATAATTTCGATAATAATTCATATATTTATGCTACTGAACCCTCTGAGCGCGAGTAATACACGCACAGGACCATTTATTTTCAAGACCAAAGACTGCCAATGGCTGCAATTTATGAACTAAGTAACTGGGAAAATGTACCGGAATTATGTCATTCTTTCATTGCTTTTAATTTTTAAGCATATTCTAATATGATCTAATCATTAAATACTACATATAACTTGCCACATATTTGAAAAAAAAAAATTAGGCAGGAACGACCCTGGAGTAAAACTTAGCACTGATTCAATGCAGATAGGGCAGAGCGGGTACAGTCGATCTAAGGACATAGTGGACCACCCCCTAATATTTTATTTATTTTTAATTTTTTAAAGCTTTTAAAGTTTATTGATTACAGCATTGGGTTGATTATTTATTGTCTTCAGAGTACATGGTTAGCTCAGGATCAACCATTTTATACTGACTGGTTGTTTTGAGTTTCTACAAGTAAAAATTTTTTTCATATTTTCCCTTATTTAGCAATTAAATGATATAAATAAGACAAAACAGCTTTTTTACAAAGGTAGAATACTTGTTTTAATTTACTTTTAAATTAAATATGCTTAAAAGAAAGCTTTAAATAATATTTATATCGGAATGTAAAGAACTTCAACATGGGGTACAATGGACCACCCACAGCTGTGGGTTAGTGCTCCACAGTCCACTGTGTTTCTTTAACATAGAATTTTCAAAATATTTAATACACTGTAAGAAACATTTTGCTTTGTATTTATTGTTTTTGAAAAATATAAAAGTAGCCAATTGACTGTAGCATGTTGTTAGGTACTAAAAGAATTTCTGCCACATTCTGAAATTTTATTATTTATTTTAAACGATACATAAAACAAAATTGGAATAAAAACTTTACAGCTATTAATCTGCTTATATCAGTGTTTTTGTAATGTGCCCCCCACCCCCCAAGATCTAAAAATATCTCATAATAATTTCAGACTCAGTATTTTGGAATTCAATTTTCACATTTTAAAGTGCGCTGATTTCTTTTCTTTTGTAACTTCACATTATTTGCAATTGTTCCAGCATCTTAATCTGTTATTTTTAAAACAGAATAATTTTTTTGACAATTTTCCTGTTTTGTTTTGTATGTGTTTTGTTTCAAAGTGTTTCTTGCAAATTTACATTGTTACTTTAGAGGTAAAGGGGAAATAAAAAGTAATTAGATTAACAAAAAATAGATTTATATTGTATTTCAAATAATACTTAACAGCGGGCCACTGTGCATAGATTCCGGTGCACACTGGTATTTTGTAGCGCTGAATCCGAAAATGGCCTTCATTTTTTACCATCACGTCAAGATTTTATGCAAAATTTTTGCTTTTTAATTTTGAAATTTACGATTTGCGAAAAACGATTGACGATTAAAAATGAAGTTTATTTTCAGATTTAGTGCTAAAAAGTACTTAAAAATCGATTATCAAAAAAAAAAAAAATCTATTTTATAGTATCACAATTATTTTACTTTTTGCCATTGAAATTTACGATTTGCTAAAAGTCTTGACGTGATGGTTAAAATTAAAGGTTATTTTCGGATTCAGCGCTAAAAAAATACATAAAAATTATCAAAAGTTAAAAAATGCAGGCTTGTGTCATAAGTGTTATCTAACATATTACTTCATAGTTGATATTGTTAACAAATCAGTATTTCTAAAACATGAAACTCGAAATGAGGATTAGAAAACTTGTAGAATAAGTGCCTAACTACTTTCTTATGGATGTAAACTATGGTCAAATAAATTTTGAGTTTTGCGTGCCCTCGTACTGTCCTGAATTCAAATATTTGTGCGTGAACGAGTTGTCTTTTCAGTCAGTTTCGCAATATGAGTCTGAATCTCTGGTAACCTCCATTAGGGGAAAGTAGGGTAATGACGCTTATAAGACTAAACCCGCTCACCCACTATCTCTAAACAGAATAGAATTGAAAATGTGCGATCGGTACCGGCACCAAGTGAACTTCATCGTAAGTTCCCAGTAAGGATATACGTAGTGACCGTCGGAAGGAAAGTATTTTTGTGTCCCCACGTTATTAGTTTGCAGTTGTTTTATTATAAAATTCTACGGCATCTAACTTGAAGGTAAGTGTACACTCTTGTTTTCGTATATTAATTTGCGCATTATGTCTACAAAATATATGCATTTAGCTGTACTTTGATTTTTTTTTGTAGTGCGTTGTTACGCCAGTTATGATGCATTAAAACCCAACATGGTGGTAACGGGTAATGGCGCTCGCGTGTAATTCCAAAAGTGTTTCCAGTGGGAAACTTTTTTAAAATTCAAATTTATTGATTAACACCACTTTTTTGAAATTTTAAAATTCCCCTGTTTTCACCTTAATTAATGTGTCATTAAACAAGGAGAACTTTACGATTTCAAAAAAGTGGCGAAAATAAAAAAAACCTAAATTTTAAAAAAAGTAGCCCACTATATGTGTAACACAATATGTGTGCACAATAGGTATAAAGTGGTCGCCAAAAGTCTGCAATGGTGTGAATAGCCCACACAACCTACATATGTGACTTTTGTTTTACTTAAATGTTGTATTCAAACTCTGAGAGCAATTACCCTACCATGTCGGCATTACCGCTCAATCGATGGTTATTTAAATGAAACGATAAATAAAAAAATTCCTTACATTTTTATGCAAATTAGTTGATTGTAAACTGTTTCTTATTCTTTGGAGTTATACTTCGTTAATAAAATATTGATTTTTTCTCTAAATTTGACTAGCTATTCATGTTTTCCCTTAAGTGAGCGCCATTCCCCTACTTTCCCCCATATGCTTTCTTTCAACTTACTATTATGTTTGTGTGTGGCAGTCAAATCTTATGACTCATTTTTCACACACTTCCAGTTGACATAGACCTTTGAAATTCGGAAAATATATCTATTCCTGAGGGCAATACATGAATTGGATTTTGATTTCTTTAAATCCGATCCCTAAGGAGGGGCAATGGGGATAAATTTACTTAATGGTTCCGTTTGATTTCTTATGGAGAAATCAGTTTCAACAACGAGTATTTGTTGAAAAAAATCTAATGACATTGTTACTATAATAGTGCCACATTTTAGCCAACTGGGCGATAGCTGGCTAATTTGGTAAAATTCCCATTTAAATCTATTAATCTTCCATAATCGAGATCACAGCAATTTAATGTAAACTCTGTGCATTTAAGGTTTTTTCCAAAACTTTTCTACTTTTTAGTGCATTTAAAAAAACATTTTTTATGAATTTTAATGACAGCATGTTCTTAAAAAAATTTATATTTATTTTCATAATTATTTCGTGCAATTATATGATAATTAGATATATGTAGGCGATTAACTGGTATAAATATGGCAATAGGAATTCAATTCAGTGATTTAGGCGTATCTCGCCTTGTATGTACATAAGATTGGAGTTTCGTGGTTTTCGGCTTTTGAAAGCAGTTTCCACGTGTTGCAGTTTTCCAGTGAACTTCACCGTTGTAAAGTATTAACTTCTACTTAAAAAAAATGAATATTGGAATCTACGTAGTTTCTTTGAGGGTGCTATTGTAGTCTTAAAAGTGACATTTTCATAGTGCTGTTTATAGATTTCTTATTGATATTTTAGAGTAAGCTAGAGTGACTTTATTTCTGCAAACTATTAGAGGTTCGTTTTATTTTGAGATAGTGAGTTTATTGAAGGGGAAAAAAGGTCTCCCTCTCAATCTTTTAATTATTAGATTTGAATTGCAGTCATTGTTAATTTTAAACTCTCCTTCATTGCTATATACCTTTATTTATTGCTTTCAATAAGTTGTTTTTGTTGAATTTTTTAGTGTGGTTACTTTATTAGTTGACGTGTATAAAACAGCAGCCATAAAGTTATTTTTGTATTTTTTAATCTTATAGAAAATAGTTAACTAAGATTAGTAAATATATAACAAGTTAACACCTTGTAATAATATACTAATTTTAATTGCTAAAAGACTTAAATTAAAACTTTAAAAACATAAAAATAGGTTTCTTCAACTGTTTACATGTTTTGACTCTACTCGAGTCATTTTTAAAAGAAACAAAAATATTCTTAAATTTCACGGTATATGAAACACCATAATTAAAATTTTCACATATTTTTACATATTATGTAGACTATATTTATTATTTTACTTTGATTTTTATTTTCTTAACCCTTGAGTTATGACCCTTGCAAAACTATGGCTCGAGTTGCTCAAGGGTTACGAAAATACCCCTGAAGGGGTTAAACTATAGCTGGCTGATTTTAGTACATCAAATTACCACACACTGCTTATTGACAGCAAATAAGAAGAAATTCGTTTTTAATAAGGCATTGTCTCTCGCTCTTTAAATAACTTTTCTTTAAATTTCAAGTTTATTTGATCATTTTCAAAAAATATTGGACATAGCTTTTTCTTTTTGCATTGGAAATTTCTATATGTTCTAATTTCCTTTATTTTCAGTGGGAGAAACACTACTGATGAAAATTTTCATGATTATTAAAGTATTGTTACACGTACTATCGTATGGTCTGAAATATACTATTGTGTAAGACCAGTTTTAGCCTTTCTTTAGCATTGCATTAGGGTCCTTTTGCAGGTCGAATGGAATCCGCAACTGTCAGCAACACGCTCAACATCTAGCGAATAATTACTGCTAAGTATTTTAAAAAGTAACTTTTAATCCGAGAAATTGAAACCACCTACTTTCAGATCTCGCTGATTTGTGGAATTCAAGCTGATATCTGTCGTAGGAGATAAAAACTACGATATTTTCGTCATTGACGAATTTATTAGAGGTGAACTATCGCGCGGTTTGTTTTCGATCATTTTCTCTCGAAAACCTCTTTATAAGGAAGTATCTAATAGTGATCATGACAGGATAATATGTCTGATCGCAACTTAAAAATAAATATTTGCATTAATTTCTTTTCAATTTCTTTTCACAAACTGTTTTTAAAAGTTGTGTTTTAAAGCATATTTCTTACTCTTAAATTGTAACATGTTTTTCACGTAGCTATAGCAATTGCTAAATACTTTTTCTTTTCAACTGTAACATCCCTTTCACGTAGCTATATCAAATGCTAATCTTTTTTTAAATAAAAAATTGCCTTCTTTTTTTAGCAGATAACTAAACAGATGGACTCAGTTTTCAACATTAACGACTTGCCCGATGGTCTTATTGTAGCAATATTTAGGCATCTAAACATGGAAGAACTATGTCGAATTCGATGGTAAGAAACTATAATTTGTTACATTTATAACTTCACCAGAAGTTATGCAATAATATATCTTACCGAATAAACTTTTCCCCTGCACTTTTTTTATTAATTGCTTTGTAGCAGTTAAATGGAAGTTGAGATTGTATACGTTAGATCAGATTATAATGTACTGTATCAGTATAATGATGTATCATCTATTTCAAAGTAAACTTTTTTTTTAATATTTCGAGCATACAAGGCGGGTACTGTATTCAGCAGAAAAATCAAAAGATAACGTTTGGTTGAACTTAACGTTTTGGCGAACTTCGCACAAATTTTGTAAGTCTTGAAAGCAAAAATTTCGTTACAGTACAGCGCCGATTATCCGAACAAATCGGGACCGACCCTATTTCGGATAAGCAAAAGTTCGGATAAATGGACAGACAATTTAAGGGATGTTCCTGACTATACTAAAACCTTCACACGTTATCCAGGCTAAGGACTAGCAGCACTACTTTAGTGCTGGCGTGTTTTAAATAATTTTTTTTTTTGTTTACCTTTTTATCATTTAAAATTTTCTTTTTAGGTGCGTTCGTAATTATATAAATACGTAGCACCTATAGTCGTCGTTCAGTCTGTCCGTCTGTCCGTCTGTCCGTCTGTCCGCATGTAACAGAGCAAAAACTACCCAACCGAATAGTCTGAAATTTCAAATATGTGATTGTTGCAAAATTTTGTCGAGCCATTTCAAATTTTATGAAAATCGGATGTATAGTTTAATTACAGGGGCAGTCAAAAGTTTTTCTTTACATTACGGCCAATGGGAAAAATTATTGCAAGTGGATTTTAATAATATTAGAGCCTTCCGAATGATCTGAAATTTTAAAGCTATAATTGTTGCAAAATTTTGTCGAGCCATTTCAAATTTTAGGAAAATCGGATGTATAGTTTAATTACAGGGACAGCCAAAAGTTTTTCTTTACATTACGGCCAATGGGAAAAATTATTGCAAGTGCATTTTAATGATATTACAGCCTTCCGAATGGTCTGAAATTTTAAAGATATAATTGTTGCAAAATTTGGTTGAGCTATTTCAAATTTTAGGAAAATCGGATGTATAGTTTAATTACAGGGACAGTCAAAAGTGTTCCGAAAAAATTATTGGAAGTGCATTTTAATGATGTATCAGGCTATGCACGTTATGAAGTGCAAAAAATTATACATTCAGTACAATATGGGATGCAAAAAATAATTTTAAAACTAGTTATAGTACGAACGCAACTCATTTGCCACGTTTGACGAGCAATTTCCAACTTGTTCTCTTTTCATTTTCTGAACTCCAGAGATCCTCCCATTTAAGTAAAAAAGCTTTCGATTGTTGCTTGCATCAAAGAAGATATTCTTTTAAATGCCGCCCTATCTCGAATTCTTAAATACGTTAGTTGTGTTGTTTAGTTAAGGGGTCTCAGGACTCTTAAAATCGGAAAAAAAATGAAAAAAAGACCATTTTCAAAATTTAATATCTTAAAATATATTTGATTTTGAGACACAATTTTAATTGGTATTAACGATATAAGTGTGTTCTTTCATTTCATGTAATTTAAAAAATTGCAAGATGCAGAATTAGCATTTACAGGGGGCTCCAAACTATCAGACATTTGACGAACAGAAAATTGGATTAATAGATTATACGCATGATTACGAAATAAATATTGAAACTAGAACAAAAATTTTGGGGCCTACTTATACTTCAGATTGTAATAATTACCTTGAACCTAAATTGTATTTAAAGCACTTTTATATTTTTAATACAAAGTTGTATTTAGCTAAGGAAAAATTCAGGAAATTTCAACAGTATAATCACCTAAAAAAATATTTTTTTGAACAATAAAAGTGAAATCTTAGGTTCCGTTTATCCAGGCTAATATGAAACATATGTTTTGAAAATTTCATGAAAAAATATTCAGAAGTTTTTGAGATATCGTGCGCGTTATGCGCCAAAACGTCATTTGGAGAAAAATGACTTCTAAGTTTCGGAAACACCGCTTCAGCTATTGAGCGGGTTGAATTCTAAACAGTATAACTTCTGTTCTAATGGGAATTTTAAGGAGACAAACATATCAAAATGTTCAGAAAAGATAGGAGTTTAACGTCTAAAAAAATTAAAATATCGAAAATTTTAAAGCTTTAAGAGTCCTGAGACCCCTTAAATACGTTTATCAGCGTTCTTCTGCTGTTCGAACCATTTCATAGCTGTTTCCAAACATTCAAAGGCTTCGTTATGTGATGGACCTGGGTTGTTTTCCGAGCATTCGTTTTCATTTTCGTTCATTTCACCCCCTTTCCCCAAGACTTTTATTTTATTTTTATTATCTTGTTACTTCTCCCAACGATACACTAATCGGGAATTTAATTTCGCTAGCTAAATCTGAAGGTGGAAAAAATTTGAGAAATAGGGTGTTTGGATAATCGGAAGTTCGGTTTAAAAACATTTTGAGGGAAATAAGCTGTTCGGATAATTGGAAGTTCGGTTAAAAATTTCTTTTGAGAGAAATAGGCTGTTCGGATAATTGGAAGTTCGGTTAACTGGAGTTCCGATAATCAAGGAAACTATATATATATACACTATATGAACATTAATCAACGGGTACTTTCAATTTTAGACATTTTGTCGAATATTTAAAGATATACTTGTCGGGTTTTCCCGGAACTTCAGGATTATGAAGAATATGTTAGACTTCATATTTATGAACGGAATTTGGGGGCCAGCAAAAAATCACAGAAAAATATTTAGGGTCACACTTTAAAATAAAATACACGAAATGATCTATCGCTATAGATTACGGATATGTGTATTTTGTACAATATGTGTATTCACTTGTACAATCACTCTTACTTGTGTCTCACCTACAATATGTGTAAGAATAGCACGTATATTCGTCGGGATATATCGATTTTTTTTTAAAGTAAAAAAAAAAATATATGGTATGTTTTTTTGCTTATCATGCAGTGTTTTCTACATAGTTTAACACCAGTTTCTAAAATTTGACAAACTGTAATAGAAATAATACAGTGCAATTGAAATGCAAATATATTAAATATTTGATGAAATATGAGCAGTTGTATGAAATATTTTTTATCTGCGCATGCGCGCGCGATAAAAAAAAAATCATGAATTAATAGTCAACTCTATGGATCAACTCATAAAAAAAAGGTGGGGGGCAGTCAGATATCGTGAAAATTCAGAAACATATCTGCACTAGAGTGAGCCGATTTTTAGTTGCTTTCTAAAAGCAGCAGAATGATAAGGTATTTTCCAGAAATTGCCATTTTTTTTATTAAGTAGCTTTCAGTAAAGGTATTTGTATTTAATGAATGTCAACGAGTACATTTAGAATAAAAGCGTAGATTTTCTTCTTTTTTTCTTGGATTAGGTTCGTTCTGGTAGTTTTCAAAGGACAAGTAAAGCATCAACAAAAAATGAAAATAAACATTAAAAATGACTATTTATGAAAAACCTTCCGTTAGCTGTTTTTAGAGAACTACAAAAAATCATTTTGCTCAATCGCCGACAACTTTCTGAATTTTCATGATATTTGATTGAAATTTGATTTGATTAATATTTGATTGATTTTTTAGTTGCTCCATCAAGTTGACTATGAAATCATGAAAAAAAAAATATTATCGTTGCGCAAGCGCAATTAAAAAATATTTCATTAAATTGTTCATATTTCATGAAATATTTAATATATTTACATTCTAATTGCACTATATTGTTTCTACTACCTTTTTCAAATTTTTAGAACTGGCGTTAAGTTTGGTAGAAAACCCTGAATGATATAAACAAAAAACATACAAGAATTTTTGGAACTTTTTAAGAAAATGGATATAACTCCTTGAATTTGCGTGCTAATCTTACACAAATAAATACACATATTGTACGATATCCACATATTCGTAAGCTATAGCGATATATCTTTTCGTGCATTTTATTTTAAAGTGTGACCCTAAATATTATTTTTCAGCGATTTTTTTTTCTGGCCCCCAAATAGTTCCGCTGATCAAATCGCCCTTGATAAATATGAAATCAAATAAATTCTTCATAATTTTGAAGTTCCAGGAAAATCCGACAAGTATATCTTTAAATATTTGACAAAATGTCTAACATCGAAAATGTCCGGTGATTAATGGCCATATAGTGTGTAATACATATTTTCTTAAACAACCACAGACAGAATGCAAAAAAAAAGTAACATTTAGCTATTTTATAAAAATGAGCAAGTTTAAACAAAAGACGAGAAAGCTATTTTTTCATAAATGGATCAAATTTAATAAATGTACAAGTAAAAGTTGTTATACACTGGCCTCCAAAAGTGAATGAGCAGGGACTGCATGCTTTCGAAAACAAACCCCATACAAAAAATTTGCATTAGAAGAGAAGCTATGTCTAAAACGCTTTGAGCTTTTGCTATATGATGTAAGGGTAATTTAATCTTTAAAGTCAATTTTCTAAAAAACAGCGATATTGATCATTGCGCGCACGATTTCTGAAAAACGGTCACCTAGAATTTCACGAAATTTTCGGCGAATGTATTAAATGTACAGAAGCACAAAATGACCCATTATGTTTCTCAAGTAAGAAGTTTAAAATTCACGACTACTTTTGTATAAAAAAATCTCGATATTTCGAATTTCTTTTTTGTTTTCTCAGGATCTACAAGTTTTATTTTTTTCATTGTATGTCATTTTGAAAACACTTTATATCTGTATTTATTAAAAAAAAAAATCTTAGCTTGTTTCAGCCATTCAAATGGGAAAAATCATGTATGCAATGCATGCAAGAATAATTCTTTCTTAAAAATTGTATTATCTTTAAAAATAAAATTAAAAAAAGTTATATGTGTGTATACATTTTTAAAAACTTTAATTGATAAAATAAATTGTTCTTAACATGTTTTTTTCAATTTTATAATTAACGAGTTGGAAACCGTCGAAATTCGATTAATCAAAATGTTTACAATGGAACTACTAGATCGAATTTATAATAAACCTGCAAAAATAATTACAATAAAAAATTATCTTGCATTGATTATCCAACTCTTAAAACAAATAACGTTTTTAACCTATAATTGCCAAAATATTATTTCCACAAACTTCAACTGCTTAAATTATTGAAAAATTAAACTGTATTAGAATACGCAATGAAGATCAGTAATAATGTTTAAGTTGTCGATTGAGGCCCTTATGTTTGTTTTTACGGGATGAGAAATCGGTAAAAAGGATTTCGCTTTTTCACATTATAAAATTTTCCCCCATACAATCTAAACTGTACGTTATTTTCACATTCTCAAGATTTACATATACGCACCACTCAAATCATAATTTAAAAGTATTTTAATGCACAATATATTATTAATGAAAGTATTTCCAAACTTACAGTCACGTTTGTCCGATACAACTTTTCATGTGAACATTCGCAGTTGCCATAGTATTGGTCAAATATTGAGTTTCATCAAAGAAAATGATTGTTTTGTTTTAAATATGACATCATTTTTACTCACTGAATCATTTTTCCTAGCGTCGCAAACTCGGTATCAGCGTAATGTAAAAATATTGAAATATCTACTTCAATCTTTTGATTTATAAAGAAGGATGCGTATTTTTTTTTTCTTTTTTTAATGGCTGACGTCATTTTCTGTTCAAAAATTAGAAAAAAGTTACTTTTATCTGTAATATGAAAATGGCATCAATAAGGATATCATCAATAAAAATAAATAAACCATGACTATTTTCCCTTTACTTTTAATAGAAATGGTTGCCACAATTACAAATTTGGTACTAAAAACTAAAAAAAAAAATCTCAAAAATGAATTGAGATAGAGCTTTCAAACAAATTGCATTTAAATGTACATTTTTTCCCTATACGACGGTGTAAAAAATGACACTATGCGATGTTTAGAAGTTTCAAAATTTGCCAAGAAATTGCAAAGCCGAGATTTCATTTAAATTTCAAAGTGTTGCCATTCGCAGAATGACGTATGCGTTACGCACAGATATGTTTATCCTTTATAATATAGAAAGTCAATTACTTAAAGAGTGACTGCAATTCATACTTCAATTCTTCTCCATGTACTTTGTTGGTTCAAAGGGTACCTGACCCCTTAAAATGGCAAAAAAATACTAAAGTTTTTTTTATTCAATCCATCGGACAGTGAAATGTAGTAAGATGAGAAAAAATAGGAAGTGAGATGAAGCACTAGTCATTATAACGAGAATTACTTATTAAAAGAGGAAACAATATGTAAAATTAAAAGCTGTTTTAAAATAAAATATTAAGTTATTTAAATAAAATTCAAAATTCCTCAAAACAAAAACATTGTGCAAAAGAAATTTAATATGCTGAAATTTCTCAAGAATTTAGTCGATGTTCAATCAAAATTTAAAATTTCGAATTTTCTCGGAATAAAATGAATTGTTTAAACTAAATTTAAAATTCAAAAATTTCAAAAATTTAGCGGAAGTAAATTAAAATTTCACATTTTCTCAAATAAAGGATTTTTGAATTGAAAAAATAATTTCAACAACTTTTGACTTCACCCCTTGAGGATCCCTTAATATTTGGAAAAACCATAAAGTACCTACTTTTTATTACAGAAGTTGAATAATTAATACGGTTTCTAAATAAAATATGCAATTAGTTTTTTAAGGCGAAAAAAAAGATGTTATAGAACAAATTCACATTTGTACACTGTAAAAAAAAATCTATAAAGTTACTAAAGATTTTCTAGGACACTGGGATTCCTAGAACTTTCTATGTAACGGCAACAATAAAAATTCCTCTAACAGCGTCTGTTACAGGAATTTTTCTTGTTGCCGTTACATAAAAATTTCTAGGAATCAGTTTCCTACAAAAACATTAGTAACTTTACAGATTTTTTTTTTTTTTTTTTTTTTTTTTACAGTGTATGTTGTACCTTGAAATCCATCATTTTTCTAGAAAAAATAAAAATAAAATTGTCGAAGCATTTTTATGATGTATTTAAAATAAATTTCAAAAGTATATTTAATATCAGTTTTGTCACAGATACTTATTTAAGGTTTTTTTCAAAATTAATATAAAAGAGAAGATATAATTAGATGGAAAAGGTGAGGATAATAACAACCACAATAAATATCAATTGCCTTTTAACTGCTTTAATGCATTTTTATATTTTTTACACGTGTTTGTTTTACCACGATGCGAAATTAACAACAACAAAACAGTTGCCTAAAAAGCTAAGATTATTTTTCAAAAATTGACAATATATCAGGAAATATATGAAGAATTATTCTGTCTTTTACAGTAAGACTAGGTTCTGGAAAAATGCTAATGATTTGTTCGTAACTGATTAAAAACATATTTTCCTCAAGTATGAATTCTATTCTAATGCAATTAAAACGCTTCAAGGACGTAACAATAATCTCTTCGTCATCTTTGTCATCATCCATGCATATTTTCTGTACACAAGTGGTGTACATATAGAGTTGAAATTTGGGTTCCTTATATTAACACTGCTGTCCTGTTCGGGTCTATTTGATCGAAAATTATTTTTGTGTTTATAAAAATATATAGCACGGAGATATATTCATGAATTTTCTTGACTTTGTTGGTAAATAATATAAATATGTATACTTAGAAGGATTTACATTTATTTGTAATCCCAATGAGTATTTTTTAATTTATTCTTAATGTACTGTTCTGGTCAATATGACCCGTTTCAAAAAAGTACGTTTATGCCGACGCCAAAACGTTTATGCCGTTTGCACGGGGTCGAAATATTCGTGCCTGTTGCAACGTTGTCTTTCAGTTTCTAATATTCTTCAACACAACTGTGCCTGCGAGTGTACAGCAACAACGTGTTAATTAAAAAATAAGATGAAATATAGACATATGTATGACATTGTTATAGCTAAGCTAATGCAAGATTCTGCCAGCGAAGAGGAAGATGTATCTAAGTGTGAAAATCATACAAGTGATGGAACTGAAACTAAGAATTCTGACAACGATTTCGATATTGATGTTCAACCACTGCACAGTAAACATAATATGTCCAATAATCATAAAATAAAGTGGAAATTGAATCCACATTCTAGTCGATAAACTTCTTCTAATATAAAAACTACTCCTGGGGACACAAGTTATGCAACAGCAAAGATAACAAACGTAAAAAAGTGCATTTGAAACAGTATTCTATTCCAAAACGAAATCATAAAAATGACAAGTGTTGAAGGGAGAAAAAGCGTATGGAAAAGAGTGGGAAAATATTTAAAATGAAATATTTCAAGCTTATATTGGATTATTATTATTAGATGGTGTTTACAAATCATATATAAAATCAACAAAAAGTTCGATATAAGGAAACTGGCTGAAACATATCTCGAGCAACAATGTGCCTCGGAATCTTTTCCCGTAAGGCATGGTGACGTCACGTCGACGTCGTTGTGACGTCACGCTGTGACATTGTGACCGTCGATGTGACGTCACGTGACGTCGATGTGAAGTCACTGCGACTAGAATGTGAGGTCGTTATGGCCGTTTTAGAGCTCTTTTGTGACGTCACATTGTGACGACTTTGTGAAGTCACGGTGTGACAAATTTGTGAAGAGTGTGTTATTTGTGACTATTTTGGTATTAACTTTGTGACGAATTTGTGACGAATGTGACAATGCTTTAAAGTCACATTGAGATCAATTTGTGAAATATGTGTCATTTTTGACGAAATTGTCTTTAACACTGTGATGATTCTGTGACGACAGCGACACTGCTTTGAAGTCACATTGTGACAATTTTGTGAAAATTGTGTGATTTGTGACAATTTTGTCATTAACGTTGTGACGAATATGTGACTAGCGGCAATGTTGTGAAGTCACACTATGACATACTTGTACAGTTGTAAACACGTATGCATGTCACACATAGTCATAATTATGCATGTTGTAAAATCATTTACATCTATAACGTTAATATACTTCGGCGATACATCGCAATTAAAACTTGGGGGCCGATATAACAAGGGTATACCAAAAGAATTTTCTTGAATCAAAATGCAATGCCCCGCAGACTTTCCTTTCTTTCCTATTGCAATAAATGAGAATATTGAAGACAACTGAATGATCGATCTATCACATTTTTTTTTTTTTTTCAAAATTAGCTATTTATTAAAAGCATTAAAATTACCAAAGAAACAATTTGTTTAAATTTTCAAATCTTTATCAAGATAAAATTTGTGTTGAAAATATAATATTTTATAATATGTACAGTACTTTTTATATTCTTTAAACTATAGAAAATACTGAATGAAATTAATTTATTTCATTTAATACGCATTACAAACTCGAAGTCACTGGTGAGGTTGAATTTTTTTTCGATTACACAACATTTATAATAAAAAAAAAATGAAAGATAAAAAGAAATACCGATATTAAGTAATTAAATTTTATATGTTTTATGATATTGATTACCATAAAAAAAATATATATATGATTGTAATTCAAACAAGTTGGGGCTGAGAAAATAGGAAACTTCTTTGTTATAGAGGCTCCTATAAATTTGATTATGCAAAAATTGCAGTAACGACATTGCTAAGATCATTGTGAAGTTTATGCATGGCGGTATATACATATATACACTCGAAACGCTCATCATGTGCCATATAGTCATTATATATGTATTGTTTACGTCTTTTATGCCCCATACATGCATTACAAAATTTCCGAAGTACATTTTAGCAATAACCATTTGAAACTACTCAAATGAAAAATACAGCTTTGGTATAGAAAATTAACTGAGTATCACCAGTATCATTATGTTGAGAATTCTAAGAACAATTTCGGCAATAATCGTTATGTTGGAAGATAGCAGCAACAAATAAAATCGTATTTTTATGCTCACTGTAAAAGTAAATAAAACTTTTAGGTATGAATAGAACGGTGATACAAAGGGTTAATTTATTTTACATCAGGGTTTGCTTGGAGTAAAATCCATATATAAAACAATTTTTTGATTATTAAACAAGTTGGAAATTGCTCGTCAAACGTGGCAAATGAGGTGCGTTCGTACTATAACTAGTTTTATAATTATTTTTTGCACGCCATATTGTACTGAATGTATATTTTTTTGCGCTTCATAAGTGCATAGTCTGTAACATCATTAAAATGCACTTACAATAATTTTTTCCCCATTCCCCGTAATGTAACGGAAAACTTTTGACTGTCCCTGTAATTAAACTATACATTCGATTTTCATAAAATTTGAAATGGCTCGACAAAATTTTGCAGCAATTATATATTTAAAATTTCAGACCATTCGGAAGGCTGTAAAATCATTAAAATGCATTTGCAATATTTTTTTTCCCATTGGTCATAATGTAACGGAAAACTTTTGGGTATCCCTGTAATTAAACTATACAGCCGATTTTCATAAAATTGGAAATGGCTCAACAAAATTTTGCAGCAATTATATATTAAGAATTTCAGACCATTCGGAAGGCTGTAAAATCATTAAAATGCATTTGCTATAATTTTTTCCCATTGGCCGCAATGTAACGGAAAACTTTTGGGTGTCCCTGTAATTAAACTATACATCCGATTTTCATAAAATTGGAAATGGCTCGACAAAATTTTGCAGCAATTATATATTAAAAATTTCAGACCATTCGGAAGTCTGTAACATCATTAAAATTCACTTGCAATAATTTTTCCCATTGGCCGTAATGTAAAGAAAAACTTTTGACTGTCCCTGTAATTAAACTATACATCCGATTTTCATAAGATTGGAAATGGCTCGACAAAATTTTGCAGCAATTATATATTAAAAATTTCAGATCATTCGGTCGGGTAGTTTTTGCTCTGTTATATGCGGACGGACGGACAGACGGACAGACAGACGGACTGAACGACGACTATAGGTGGTACGTATTTATATAATTACGAACGCACCTAAAAATAACTTTAATAATTGATTGCCAAAATTACATTTTTATCTATGAAATTATATATTATAAAAATAACTCTTACTTTCTATGATTTTTTAAAACAATAATACCTTATTGTTTATAAAACACAGCACCACAGCTACTCTATTTTGCGTCTAATGTGAAAGTTTTTATGTTTTGCTAAAGATCTATCTGGCTGGATATATGTTGCCATGACATCTATAACTCTGATAGTGTCATAAATAGTACAAACAGATTAGAATCTACAACGAAATTTTTAGAATAAAGTCTGGTGAAAGTTTTATAAATACAGTAGAACGCCGATTATTGGAACTCCAATTAACTGAACTTCCAATTATCCGAACAGCATATTTCTCTCAAAGAATTCTTTTTAACCGAATTTTCAATTATCCAAATATTTGTGTCTCTAAAAAAGAAAAAAAAACACCTAACTTCCAATTTATTTTTTGCTTAAATTATAATCTCTGAAGTTTAGAAAATGATAAAAGAAAAAAAAATTAAATAATAAGTAAACAAAAAACAATTAAAAAAAACAAAACAATTTTTAAGCACTCCAGTACTAACTGGTGCTGTCAGTCCTAAACCTAGATAAAGTGTGAAGGTTTTAGAATAGTCAGGAACATCCCTTAAACTGTCTGCCCATTTATCCGAACTAGGGTCGGTCCCGACTTGTTCGGACAATCGGCGTTCTACTGTATATATTGTATTAGAATTACAAATAATCATATTTATTTTTATATGACACAATAAAACAAAATAATGAACTCAGTATCAAATGGTTAACTACTTTTTAATGTAAATAAAGTATAAAAATTGAGCCCATAAACACAAAATAGAGCCACACATAGGTTCATTATTATTATTAATATTTTATTTACAAGATTATGGTAATTATAAATAAGAAATCCATTTTAATCACGCTGTTTATAAAGAGTGTATAATATCGATACTTTGAAATTTATCTCGATAAAATCATTCAGGAGATAAAATGATAAAATTATCCAGAAAAAAAGTAAATAATAAAAGATGATTATTACATTTTAGTTTCATACCGTTCAAGTATTTGCGTTATTTTTAAAGTAAAATCATATTTAAACACTTACTGATTGCGTAACTTCTATATTTTCATTTGCAACAGACTTCTAGTTCACTTTGAAAACATTTCAGTAAGAATGTTTAACAACTGAAAAGCTTTCACCCGCTATGACTATTTCTTTATAGATTTTAAAACATTTCTCAGGTTGAATAATACATTAAATAATCATTTTTTTTCTTAACATTACATATCTACGATCTCTTTTAATAGTATACGTTTCCGTTGTGTCTTATTTTTTAGAAATTCCTCTTCTGAGCAAATGCAATTTTTTTTAAATAAAAACATGCAATTCAAATTGTTTAAGACCATCACTAAATACAAAATTAAAAAATTATGTTTGCCAATAATTTTATTCCATAAAAAGACATTTTTAAAATAACTTAATTATCTTTAAATGTTTATTAATTATATTAATGACTGATTATAATACTTATCCATGTACTTTCATATTTAGGACACTATGTGGTTTTAACCAAATATTTAAATAAGAATATAAACCAGATTAAAATGCAATTTAAATCACTAATTTTAATAATCTGATCAAAGCTGTTGAAAAGGAAGTTAGATATTTTAACAAATTAAAAAATAAATGTAATGAAATATTTGTGTTCTATAACATATTTATTAGAAGATAACTAAAATCATTGTAATTAAAAAAAAAAAGCAAACAGGGAAAATAATATTTTAGATATTTCAACAAAATAAAAAATAAATGTAGTGAAATATTTATGTTCTACAGCATGTTTATGAGAAGCTAACTAAAATCGTTGCGGTTAAAAAAAAGCAAACATGGAAAATAATATTTTTACTTACCTAATTTCATTGACGTTGTACGTGATACTTTGATTTTGGGGAACCAATTAAATCCGATAATAAGTACCATAGCAATGACTTGAATCATCTTCAACAAGTCAAAGCTACCGTAATTTTCTCGGGTTTATATTTTGTTAGCTGAACTAACTTGGATCCTGAGAAGGTTCTTGTTTCACTTTTTAAATCCGTGTCAACACGTCTATGCTGTCCAGTGTCCACATAACTTCCCGCGTTTATTCTAAAAAGCTTCACTGTTACTTTTATCCGTTATTCTGCGGTGAGTCGTAACAACTGAAATAGTGCAGATGCAGACGATTTTTAAGTTTCGAAGTTCGAAGCAGATGTTTTTTCGGTTTTATTTGTTTTTCTATACAACAGTTTCGGAAGGAAATTAAATGCGTAATAATTTTATCAAATTGTCTCTAATTCAATTACTTGTTTGAAAATGTTTTATTGTATTTCACCTTTTATTTTTATCAGTTTTATTGAATTGTAAAGTTTCATTTACGTAAATTATAATAATATTATCCATAATTAGAGTTTACTAGATAAAATATTGCTTAATTTTTCAAAATGTGTATAAATTAATTTAATGGTAATAATGATGGCCCCCTCCTTTTTTTAAAAGTAAAATTTATATCACAGGTAATATATACAAAATATCTTCTTAAAAAATACAACAAGATTATCGAGAAGAGATGAGTTTTTCTTTGCCAATCTGTCATTATCTTAATATTAATTTTCTGTAGAATAAAACATCTTGTAAAATAATTTTTAAAGATATATTTTGAAAACAAAAATAAAATATGAATAATTAATTATGTCATGGGCTTTGCCTAAATTTTGTACATTAATTTTATATTCGGAAAATGTCAATTTTATTTTAAACGTCTGAAAGAAGTAGAATTTAAAAAAAAGTTACTTAAAATAGTGAAACACTAAGAGGAAAAAAAATGACTTGAATGCAAATTATAAAGCAAGAAATGCATATATGACTAAACTTTGAAGACGCTTTCTGCGTGCTCATTAATAGCTGCAGACTTAACTGTAATAGAAAGTTTTTAGTTTGAAACCACAGAAATGTTTCGACTACTCTTTGAGAAACTTCTACTATAACAGATGATCATTTACAAAAATCTTTATAAAAGATAAGTCGGGGTCTGTTTACCTAAACCATTTTTTTAATAATATGAAATTCGCATAATTAGGAAATATTTTTGTGTCGCTGATGAATTAATTACATTTTATGTTATATGAAAATAAAAAGTTTTGGTTAGAGGCAACTTGGACCACGGTTTAAAAAAATTTTAAACCCGGCAGAAAAATATTTTTTACAGTAAATAACATGATTTAATAATTTTTGTAATTTTTTTAAGTTTTCTAAGAAGTTCACATCTCAGTCACAATGTGACATCACTGAGAGGTGGCATTTTGGTCACAGATGTGACGTGACCACAGTGACTTACAGTGACGTCACAATGACGTCACTGTGACCATGCATGCTATGAGGGTTGCACCATATCGAGAATTATTTTGATTAAGAAATCCGCTCATTAAGAAGTGTCTATAGATAATACAGCTGTTGTGCAAGATATCTGCACTGTAAAAAAAATCTGTAAAGTTACTAAAGTTTTTCTAGGAAACTGGTTTTCCTAGAACTTTTTATGTAACAGCAACAAGAAAAATGCCTGTAACAGACGCTGTTACAGAAATTTTTGTTAAAGCCGTTACATAAAAAGTTCTAGGAATCCCAGTTTCCTAGAAAAACTTTAGTAACTTTACAGATTTTTTTTTCTTTTACAGTGTGGGAAAAGTGGGTAGGAATTCCACAAAAATTCCATTATCCGAATGAAAATGTTACTGTAGATAAACAGCTAGTAGGGTTTCGTAGCCCATGTCCATTCAAGCTGTATATACCAAGTAAACCATCTAAGTATGGGATAAAAATACGGATTTTATGTGACAGAAAAACTATGTACGCATACAAATCACAAGTTCATATGGGAAAAGAATGAGGATTACCGCCAGAGAAAAATCATCGTATGCAAGTTGTGAGTGGTCTTACTTATGAGTATTTGGCGCAAAATGCTACATGTGATAATGTTTTACACCCTACCACTTAGGACAGATTCTTCTAAAATGGAAAATGACAATGTTTCGCACCATCAGAAAAATAAACCAGAATTTCCCGAAAAAATGACAAAGCAGTGCACAGCTCACCATTTTATTTTACAGAGGGCACAACAGTTGTAAACTACATCCCAAAAAAGAGCAAAAATGTTATTCTTATGAGCATTTTACACCATGATAAAGAAGTTAGCAAGAGACCTAACAAAATAAAGACCACAAATGATATTAGATTATAATGCAACTAAAAGGGCTGGTGGTACTCCTGTCAACTTTTCAACACATACACTTCTAAAAGAAAAACAAATCGCTGGCCAATGATGTTATTTTATAACATTCTTGATACTTCTGCTGAAAATGCATTTATTAATTAGTGTATCAAACACGCAAGGTTTATAGTTCAGTCCGTCAAGCAATGACAACAAAACTAATATATTGTGCTAAATTGTGAAAAACGCTTTTGTAAATCTCATGTAAAATAGTACTGTCCAAATTGTAAATAAAGACAAGTTTCAATTTCAAATATTTTGTGCTTTTTTAGATGCTTTATATTATTTGATCTGCATTCAAACTACTTTACTATTGTTTAAAACATTTCTAAAATGGCACCTTTCATTTACTGCTAGAAATTATAATATTCCGAATCGGGTCATGTTGACACGGACACTACATACGTGTAGTAAATATGAACAGAACAGCAGGGTTAAAGATACAAGCACAAACTTTCGTGAAATTAAATTTTCATTTGTTGGCTTTTCAATAGAATAATATGTAATTGTGTTATACTTTGGACCTGTTCAAGGCACAACAATATTGCTAGGTTCAAGGTACAACAATATTGCTAGGTTCAAGGTACAACACTATTGCTAGGTTCAAGGTACAACACTTGGTGACTTGAAAAATGACTTCTTACCTTTTTTTTTTAGTTAGGCTAAAATGGATTTTAAACTCATGTCTATAATTCACTATAAATAACATTTTAAACCAAAAGCTTCTGAGAACGAGATATAATGAAAAGTTGTAACTTTAAAAAATTGACTTTTTGACTATCAAATCATTTATTTAACAATTTTCTGCAACATGTGCTGACTATACTAAAATGACCAACTGCAAAGTGACATATAGTAGCATACCTCAAAACTACACGGATTAGTTTTAAACAAATCTAACAGATAAAGCTAAACACTGTATAGGTACAAGGTACGCAATGTCCCTACTCACCATTTCGTTTATTGCGGCATGGTACGAAAAAAAAATTATAAACATCAAAGTTGAGTTTGCAGATTAAATCATATTTTATTTATTTTTTTATAAGGAAAACTGGCAGCTATGTGAATATTTTAAATTAAGATCTTACTTTTTTAATTTCAGTGTGTGCAAGAAATGGAATGCAGTATCAAAATCCCCAGTTCTATGGAAACAAGTGCATATCTTTATTTCGAGAGACCTGACTTCTTCAGAGAGATCTGATACAGCTCTGAAACATGTTCAAATGCTTTCTCCATACGTTTCTCACCTGATGATGGATTTTGACATCAAACAACATTACTTAAATCTTCCAGAATTTTCAGCAGAACTAAGAGAAAGATGCCCTGAACTCGAAGCATTAATTTTTCGTCGAGCTACATTGATGATCCCAAAATATTACTCTGGAATTTCATATCTATTTAAGTTATTGCCTCTAAATATTCGTGTACTGGTACTTCATTTTAATTTTGTCTATGAAAGCTTTTGTGTTTTTGATAATTCTGATCATATGTTTGATATTTCTAAGATAGAAATCTTAGATATTAGTGAAACAAATTGGTCTGAGATATTTATTAACGAGGGCATGTTTATGCAATTGAAGCGCTTGAGACAATTACGTTTAGTTGGCTGTCGGGCCAAAGAAAATTCATTAAAAAATATACAGTTCTTCATGACCCAGTTAGAAGTTTTAGATCTCGAAGATACGAAAACTGGTTCTGTTCTATTTCAAGTAATACGTAATTATGGATTTAACTTGACTAAATTGTATGTATGTAACACATTTTTAGAAGATAAGGATATTATATTCAACGACGATTTAACTTTCTTTCCTAGACTGCAGGTGATATGCCTTCGGTCATGTTACGTAACGTACAATGGCGTTGGAGAATTAATCAAGTCGTGCCCAAATTTGCAACGTGTTTACGTAGGTTCTTTAAGCAGCAACCCCGTTTATGATTACACGTTGTGTAACTCAGAAAAAGTGCATATAATTAAAAGCGATTCGTTTTGTTACCATTTTCAAAAAGTTGATTATATGCGTGTGTAAAATAATTGTTTTATATCTTTTTGAAATATTGATTTGTAAAAAAAAATAGCTGTATTTAATATATTAGGCTGATATAACAAAGTCTTATGACTTTACACATTGTAAACACTCAAATGAGTCGAAATACGTTCATAAGCAGTTCTACGAGAGCATTTCTTCAGCTAAGATATGTGTATTGTAAATACACTTTGTATGAAATAAATTGTTAAATTACTACATGTTTTGTCTTGTTTATCTTATGTAACAGGTTAATTATTTATTATACAATAGAATATCGTCCTTAAATGTGAGATTAGACTAGATACCTTCTCGTATCATATGATAGCAGACTGTTATCCGAAAAGTCTATGTAAATTCAAACCGACATGATACCGACTTACGTAAATTCAAACTGTATGTAAATCTCGACAGAAATGAATTAATCTGTGTTACTATGAACATTGTTTTCAGAAATCGTATCAATCCAAACTCTACTCGAAAGAGTACAACCCGAAAACGCGTGAAATTCAAATCAATTAGTCGACCTAACTTGCAACGTTAAAACTGGTGCTGCTGCGTTAAAACTGATGTATATTAATTAGATTTTTAATGAATCGGCCCTCTCTTTGGATACAGGCCCAATGTCTCATAATCACGAGTCTGGCAGAGTAGCTAGTTTAGCCCATTTTATCGTTCGATTAATAAAACTATATGGCATTTTTTAGTCTATCTACCCTACAGACATGTTTGTATTGACTCCATCCTATATGCAGCTATGATTATTACAGGTTTATCTTTTACTATCGAAGTAAAACGTAAGTTCCAATGCACTGAATTTTTTACACATCATTTGTAGGATTGTCAATTTTTTGCTATTTTCCCTCAAACTGACCTGTTTCACTCCAGAACGTTTAACACTAGAATGTCCGGAAATTTTACTTAACCTTGATAAAATTATTTTACACCAGAATTTTTATTCGAAACTATTTAACATATGTGCTTCTTTTACTTAACTTATTTTTAAAAATTGAGTTTTCAATCGACATTTAATCATTTGCTTGGTATCGAATCGACATCTGCTGGACGTTAGAGTATTTAATAAAGGATTTCCATTAAGTGTCAGACAGAAAGAGGAAACATTTTAGTAAATTTTCTGATACTAATCAAGTAAAGCTCTGAAAAAAATTAAGGCAATTGGAAACTCTACGTTTGTTGAGTGGCGATGTCCAGACACAGCTCCGGTCCATTATTTCTATTATTTCCGCCAGCAGACTTGGAAGTTACCGTATTTAGCATATAATTTTAGAATTTAAATATGAACTTTATTCTGAATTTTTTTCCTTTTTTATATATGTGGACCGAATATTTCTCAAAACCACTACAGTCTTTTAATTATATATGTTTCACATAGCTACCAAACCATCAAAGTTTTGAGTGCTACTTAATTCAATAGAAATGTAACTTTATTTAATGTCAGAAATAATGACAATTTATTATTCTAAAATAGTGTACTCATAAAGCAAAAGATTTGAACAGTAAGCCTATAAAACGATCTTAAGTGCGAAATGCAATGAACGATTTTTTTTCAAGCAGTCGTAAAATAAAACTAAGAATGTAAACATTTATTAAACACGGGAACTTCTGCAATTTTATAGGGAAGTTTATAAAATGCAAAATATTTAAATGAAAGAAAACAATCCTTTTTTTTTTTTGTTCTAAAGAATTTCGAGATTTTCACGCAGAAAAAATATTTCATCTCATTTGCTAACTTAAAAATTTTATTTTCATGTTTTTCGAAAACAAATATTCTTTTTCTGCTATTTATTTACAATAGATGAAACTATTTTTTAAATGCACCTATCTTATTTGTGTCTATTGCTTTTATATACGGTGTATTATTTTTGAAAATTATTGGTATGCACATTTAGAAGTGTTTATAGAGGGTGGAGATGGTGAATTCTTTTTCGTGAGTATTCCTTAAATTCATAAAATAGTTGTATCAGCATTTTATCGGGGCAAACGTTTATATAAGTAAAATATGCCTAATGCTGATTAAAAGAATCAGTTGCGCTCGTATATGAAATACATTAAAGAAAAAAATTTATTTTGGTTTTATATTGAAATCAGCCACCAATTTAATGGAATTTTCCTTGGGAAATGAGATTTACTTTAAGACTGCTAGTCACTCAGTTTTTGATTTCCCCTCAGTAATGTTAAATCTTTGGGTGGTTGATGCATTTGTATATTTGATATATCTCCACGGGAAATTAATATTTTTGTCTTCTTTTGTCTATGTACTCTTCTTTAAAGATGTCCCTTTTTCCTTAGTTCTCAAAATATATACTTAATTTTATATGTGTAAAGTGTTAAAATCTTATTCTCAGTTCGTCAGCTTTCAACACATAAAATTTTAAACTAAGCATAGAATTTAGAAATATTTTGAGAACTAAGGAAAAAGAGAGATTGTAAGGAAAAACAAAGAAAAAAGCAATTAAAAACATTAATTTCCCGAGGAGATATTTCAAGTAAACGAATGCATCCCCAACCTCATAGGCTTAGCATTAATGAGGGGATTTGAAAGTTGAGTGACTAGCAGCCTTCAGTGGCAAATAGTGTAATAAGGGGAAAAAACTACTTATTTTTTATTTTTCACACATCAAAAGTGAAATTGCAACATCGTGAAATAATGCGTTTAACCATATGGAAATCGCGTGACATGTAAGTGATGTGAAAAATATGCAAATTAGCTATTAAGATTTTGTGCGTATTGGGTCACATGGTACCCACTTTATGGATATATAATCCAGCAGCTGTATTTTTCAGTATATGCTATCAGCGACAGATTGTAAGAACTTGAGGATTGAAGAAGATTAGGAAAGGCATTGGATAAGTCAAAGAGCTGAATACCGGCAGTTAACGCATGCAGGACGACAACGAATACTGGAAATGTACAACCTCTCATTGTCAATGCCCTCAAATGTTATACGTGTTGGACCCGGTCTGAGTACCATCTACCGATGTGTGGCATGATGGAAAATCTGTGAACATACCGAAGGCGCAGTGGATCGCAAATGTGCCCAAGAGAGCGCACTAACCTGCAGTTCGTAGAACGGTTCATCGAGACCCGTTCATCACGTCACGTGACATCTGAAGCCGCATTCGCCCATGAAATGGTGAATTTATATCTATCCAAACCATCCGCAAGTGATTGCATGAAGTATAAAACTGCGAGCCTCTAGTGTTCCGTTAAGCAGTCGGTACAGAACAGTATTACTGTTGAATGAAGCAATTTTAAAACTTATTGTAAACACATAATTTTTACTTACACATACCCGTTACTTGTGAATCACGCTGTCAATAAACATTACTTTCACGTCTCTTTCCTGTGTTTGTGCCTCAACGTCTCACTTGTGTCCGTACATTCCTATGCAGTTAATGATTATTAAAGTGTCCTCTATCAACCCTAACATTTCTGCTTACGAGTTTAATGGATTCATAATGTTGTAATGTAATGAAGCATTCATATGGTTACCCTGTAATATTTTGACTACATGCCGAATTAACAGTATATAGACGGATATTGTTTGGACGCGGGTCATATCAATTTTCAACAAGTCTCAGGATGGTATTAAATTTTATACAAACAAAAGAAGTCATCACAAAATATCGTTACGGTATCTTGATGATTTTTAAGGAAAATCCGTGATTACATTGGACTGAGACCATGTAATAATGACTGAAAAAGTGGATTGCATTCCTGATTTTCTGTCCACAAATATTTTTTACAGCGTGCGCTATTATACCTCTTAAAGTTTCTACACAGCTTTTTGTGACGCCCTGTATCCTGTATATAATGAGTATGTGTCGTATGTAGTAATATAGAACTTTTGCTTATAATATAAAAAAAAAAATTCTAAAATACCTGTCGGAGTATTTATAAAATATGCTTTTACACTAATACATAATTTATATTCATTGAAATATAAATTTTCTTTTTATTTAAAAATGGCTTAACTTGGCAATTTATTCACGATAAATACATCAATCTTTTTTACGATCAAAAGAAAAATAAATCTCGAATACAGAGTACAAAGTTTTTCTCTTTTTTTTGAAGGAAAAATAAAAAGAGAGCTCAGGAAAGGATTTAGGGCTTGTTCCCGGCTAAAACTTTTGAAATGTGTGAAAAAAAAAAGTGATTGAGAGAATTTTCTTTTATGTAAGAATATTTTACAGTCAATTTTTCTTCAAGATAAAGCAAAAAAAAATGTTTACGTTCCAATATAATAGACTAAAAACATTCATAAGAATCAAAAAAATAATTTGGAAATTGCACGTCAAACGTAGCAAATGTGGTTCGTTCGTACTATAACTAGTTTTATAAATATTTTCCCACCGCATATTGTACTGAATGTATATTTTAGTGCACTTCATAAGTGCATATCAATTTAATTCTGATCTAAAGGCTGTAACATCATTAAAATGCACTTGAAATATATTTTTTTTCATTGGCCGTAATGTAATGGAAAATTTTTGACTGTCCCTGTAATTACACTATTCATCCGATTTTCGTTAAGTCTGAAATGACTCGACAAAATTTTGCAACAATTATATATTTAAAATTTCAAAACATTCGGTTAGGTAGTTTTTGCTCTGTTATATGCGGACGGACAGACTGACGGACCGAACGACGCCTATAGGTGCTACGTATTTATATAATTACGAAAGCACCTAAAAAGGCAGAACCGAAGAAAAATTCAAATTTTAAATACCAGTCTCATAACGATCTTCTCAAGCTAATGTCAATTCCTTAAATCAATCTAAGTATTCTTTATAAATTTTGAATTTAAAAGATATATATATCATGATATTTGGTAAGCGGTCATAGAATATATAATGATGTAAATGAAGCAAAGATCATTCCGTAACACTCTAAAGCACTTAGGCAGCTATCATTACGATACTGACTGAAATCACCATATTCAATAGTTCATTTGCTGTAGTCGATATTTTACGTGCAACCTTAGTAGAAAAACACTAGTGGTTCTCCCCGAAAAAAAGGAGAACAATTCTTCATAACAGAAGAAATTTTATAGTTTTCTCTATCATAAAAGAGAGATGATATGCATCCGTCGCAATTCTTTAAAACATTAGACACTTATACCCGTCATCGCTTCACATACTACATTTGATAATGTGTTGAAAAATAATTCGATTATTTCGGTGACCCTTTTCTAGAAAGCAACGTAGTTTTAAAAAACAAAAACTGTCGCGGAAAATCTGAGCTCCGCGCTCATGTTTCACGTTAAATAGTGTGACACGGAAGGTCTTTTGAGTCAATGTAGATATGAGGAAGAACCAATCATATCCTTGAAACAGGGAAAAACCATATCCTAGCCGCGTAAGCAATTAGGACACCTGCGATTGTTTCCGACGCAAGTGGTGTAAGTGGCGTGAAATTGACTTTTGTAACAAAATAAGAAAAAAGAAATGGTATGAATCAGATAACTTTAATAGAATAAACATCAGCAATTTCAGATTGAGAAATAAAAAGGCCTTGAAGGAAAAATAAGGGGAAATGTTTCTTAGAGGATTTAAGAGCCATTATTTTGAAATTCAGACAAAAAAAAATTATATTTTGATTTTTTTATGTTGAAGTAGATCATATTTAAGGAATATTGCGCAATTCTGAAGCCTTGAAACAATTTCCTGTTTCCTGTAGAAAATGTCAAAGTTCAAGATCATGAATCCCTTTTTTCATAAAAATTGAAATGCCAGTATGTTTGAATTGCTATATCTCTGGAAAGCAACAACATCCCAAAATTCTTTTGTCATAAACTGTTAGTATAACACTACATGCTTAGTATAATTTACTTGGTTCCATGGGGCATTGTTAATTTTCATTATTATGTTGTCACAAAATGCAATCAAAATGACATTTTTGTCCGTTTTCTGGACTTAGTTAAGCCAAAGTACCCCAAAATTTTTCTTATAGAATATGAAAGTTTACTATTAGGAAAAGCTAAGTAATATAGAGCATTACCGGGATATCGATGCTGTTAGCATATATAATTTGTTAAATATTCAAAAGTTTCAAAATCTGCAACTTTTGAATTAGTCCTATGTCAAAACAGCATCACAGTTGAATAAAACAAAATATATCAGGTAGTAGTTGAATGTATGTACAAAAACATGGAAACGAAAAATAAGTGGTGTCTCATGCTATTTTCAGAAGAAAAAAAATGACAGACGTTACAAAACGGCAGTGTCAATATCAGGCTTTTTCCCTGTAAGAAAATGATTTATCCCGTTTCTGTTTCCCTTTCCTATGTTTCTCCCCTATGAGGGAATGGAACATCCCTTTTGTCTTTCTCCTTTTAGGGGAAAAGCTTCATTATTGCACTGCCTTTTTGCAACGTTTGTCATTTTTTTTCTTCTGAAAATAGCATGAGACCCCACTTATTTTTCGTTTCCATGTTTTTGTACATACGTTCAACTACTACCTGATATATTTTGTTTTATTCATCTGTGATGCTGTTTTGACATAGGACTAATTCAAAAGTTGCAGATTTTGAAACTTTTGAATGTTTAACAGATTATATCTACTAACAGCATCGATATCCCGGTAAAGTTCTATATTATTAAGCTTGTCTTAATAGTAAACTTTCATATTCTATAAGAAAAATTTGGGGGTACTTTTGCTTAACTAAGGTAAGTGTAGAAAACGGAAAAAACGTCATTTTGATTGCATTTTGTGGCAACATAACAATGAAAATTAACAGTGCCCCATGGAACCAAGTAAATTTTACTAAGCATGTAGTGTTATACTAACAGTTTATGACAAAAGAATTTTGGGATGTTGTTGCTTTCCAGAGATATAGCAATCCAAACATACTGGCATTTCAATTTTCATGAAAAATGGTATTCATGGTCTTGAACTACTACATTTTCTACAGGATACGGGAATTTTTTTCAGAGTTTCAAAACTGCACATTATTCATTAAATATGATCTACTTCAACATAAAAAAAAGGCAAAAAAAAAAAAACTATCGCAGTTTGTCTGATTTTCAAAATAATGGCTCTTAAGGAAATTAAATACGCGTTTTAACCCTTTATCTACTGCATAATGATCTACTGCTATTTTTTTTTTTTTTTCGTGTAATTTTTTTTCAGTTACTGCAATAAAAATTAAAGGATATACATAAAAAATACTCACCCGTGAGAAATTTATTTTGTTAGACGTAATTAATAAAGTTGTACTTTAAAGTACCGCCAGTATACTATGCCTAAAATATTCTCGTAACAGAAAACCCACTTGATATTTCAAATTTCAACTCTTACAAAACTCTTATAAGATAAACCATAATGATTGTAACACTTAAAAATTTAATATGCAACGCTATTTAACATATAGTAGGAGAGCTGTTGAACATTTTTTAGTAGGTATTTGAGGCACCCTGAAAATTTATGCAGCACTTCTTTTGTAATGCCTGAATACAAAATCGAATGTCTGGCTGAAGGATCGTGGCCCAAAACCTGTGCCAGACACGTGTCAAGTGCCATTTTTTGACACTACCCAAAAAAAGTATTTGAGGCACACTGAGATTGAAACAGAATAATATTTATACTTAGAAAAAAATATTTTGAAAATGACAGACACCTTAGTCGGCCCAAAACCTGTGCCAGACACCTGTCAAGTGCCATTTTTTGACTACCCAAAAAAGGTATTTGAGGCACGCTGAGATTGAGGCACAAAAATATTTATGCTTAGAAAAAAATATTTTGAAAATGACAGACACTTTAGTCGGCACAAAAACTGTGCCAGACACGTGTCAAGTGCCATTTTTTGTCTGGCACAGGTTTTGGGCCACGATCCTTCAGCCAGACATTCGATTTTGTATTCAGGCATTACAAAAGAAGTGTTGCACAAATTTTCAGGGTGCCTCAAATACCTTCCCTAAAATTTTTAACAGCTCTTGGACTAATAGTACAATTAAGGAGTGAGTTACATCATGGTTACAAAATATGGAAATAAGTTTCGAAATAAAAATAATGTGAGTAATTTGAGAGTGGGAATTTCAAATCATTACATTATAAATCGTGCAAAAGTTGAATATTCTTATTTATTTTGACAATGGTTTCCGTGGAACCGAAATATCTAAACAGTTTATAAAAACTTTTTAAAATTTTTCAGTTTTTATTTAACATATTTTAGCATTTATTGAAGTATATATTGGTCTATTCTTTAAGTTTTAATATCGGATTATAGGGCTATTGAATCTATCTTAAAAAGCTTTGATTTAATTAAACCAAGCCTCCGTGTGCGAAATATCTTTTTTGACAAATCATCTACAAACTTTATGCGGACTTGTTGAAATAACTTAAATTTCATTTAGAACATACATTTGAATACGATATAGTTTTGCATAAAAAACAAGATTATTAACAAAAAAGTCGGGACTCTATAATGCAAATACACACACACACAGGATTTTTGCTCTTTAACGGTGTTTCAGTAGAACATAATCCAGATGCGTATAATTATCAATAGTTCATAATCAGTCAAACAGTTCAGATTTTGAACACTTTATTACAGAATTTGCCCATAAGGGCGAAAATGACGTAAGACATTACACCAATTACGCAATTAATATTACGTCAAATTATTATTTCGAAAATGAAAGAATTACTCACAGATTCTATTTTTGGGATATAATAAAAGTATTTTAATATTTAGATATATAGATGTCATGCACAATTATTACTAATTTTTATTTAATGGGTTTCTTTAATTTTTTTATTATATATTTAATAACATTTCATTATGATTGGCGATAAATAATTGTTAAATTTTCAAAACTTCCATATATCCTTCTTAATAGAACAACCATTATAAATATTTTGGAAACTCGAATGCGTGTTTTACACTATACATTTTTCGTTTTATGAAAATTTATTTAAAAATATTTTCAAACTGCATTTTTTTATTATAAAACAAGCTGTCTGATACCAATGTACATTTAAAAATATTTTCTATAAGAAAAGGAAATTGAAATAATTTTCACATGCAATATTTATGCCAAGATTTGTAAAATATGACGAGTGAATGCATTCTCTTTTAGCTAAATCTTAAAAGCTCGTGAATTGAGAAAAGAATTTTATGGACATGGTTATTCAGAAAACATAAACTATATAATTATCACCTATTAAATTCTGGACAAATGTACAACGATTGGAATGTAGACAAACATTTTGATACATTTAATAAAACCCATCCACTTATTTTCCTTTTATCGGGTAATAACGGCTCTTACATTGTTCACGGTCAGAAACATTAACCCCCTTTTGTACGGGCAATCGATTTTAAATACCAATATTTCGGTATAATTATAAAAAATAATGCAGGAAAGAAATTACGGAAAAATTTTGTTAATGCTTTGCTTCATATTAAATTTTTCCATCAAATGTAAAAGCAAATGTTTTATATATATGAGGGTTGTTTAATAAGTTCAGATTCCACGTCGGTAACTACTTTATTAACAGAAGAAAATTAAATATTTTGATCGACAAGTAACTTTGAAATGTCCGCCTTTGAAGACGTACCTTATTTTTCGATAAACTTATCAATGATGGCGATGCACTTTCTCCATCGATACACTAGTTGTTGCAAGCCGTCACATATAAATGAGACCGGCTGTTGACCACACCAAAAACACACCGCATGTGTGATTTGTTCTTCGGACTCAAAGCACGTTCTATATGCTCTACACTATCTGCTGTCTTTGTCCGCCCACAGAGGGGCTTATCGTGCACATTCGACGCGCCTGGCTTCTGCGTCCAGCTTCCACTTACCCATCACCTGACGGCGCTTCTGTCCACATATGCTTCCCCATACACAGCATCTTCCGCTGTCAGGAATTCGATCTCCGCACTTGCTTTAACCGCACTTCCATATAGTCCGACATTCACGTCAGTGGTCCCACCTGCAAAGTAAAAATATGAGATGAAGGAGATTTCAAAGTTTCTTGTCAATGTAGAATATTTCATTTTGTTCTGTTAATAAATTAGTTACAGACGTGGAGGCAAAGCTTATTTAACAACCCTCATATATAGATATAACCATTTTTAGCTGAACTAGGCTAAATATCTTTTCCCCCACCTGCAGAATTAAGTTGTTAATTAAGTGCTTTCAAATTATAGAAGTATTGTTTCTTAACAAAATTTATAAAGATAATTTTTATTGTTATTGTTGTTTTTTAAATTAACAATGTAAGGGACAATATCACAAAATTCGAAAACTGCAGTCCGCACAATAAGATGTCTGTTAAATGTTAGATAATGCAATTTCCCTTTTTATATTCTAATATAAAATATTCTTAGAAGTATTTTTAAGAGATGTTATATTCATAATACAAAAATAAAGCAATTAAAAGATTTAAACTTTTAGATTATCATTTTGTGTCACACTGTGATGTGTGCAAAGTAAAAGGCTTTCTGCTATACTGTACAAATATATTTTTCAATTTTTTTAAATTTCTAATTATTAATTATACCTTACAATAACACATATATGAGGAAGGTAACAAGTTCTGTATTTTAGAAATAATTTTCCATAATTAAAATGCGATTGTCCTTAAAAATGAATGTCATTTTCCTGGCCATCTCATTTTAGTTCTCTATGAAGTATAAAGATGGCGCTGCAAAGTAATTCTTCTTGTTCATGATGTTGCTCAAGTCAGAAGTAGTAAGATCATTGCTACCAGCAAGGTCTTTTAGATATTTCTTTGAAAATAATGTGTTTAACGGCTTTGTAAAAATTGAGCAGACTTTTATTCTGTCATTTTCTTGGCTTCAATAATTTACAAATAAAACTGAACATTACACTGAATTTGTGGTACTATAGAGGAAACATGTTCCTTTAAACGAAATTAAAATGTTAGATCTAAAAAACAAGAATGTGAAATATTTTACAATAAAATTGTCATTATCCTGGCATACATATGGCAAGAAAATTACATATAATTACATAAAAATGAACTTAAGCTCCACAAACTTTAATTATTTTACGTATAAATTCCTTTATACAGCTGCTCAAAAAGCATTTTTTAAAGAATCGGAAGCTTTGAAACGATTTAAACTTTCAAATTTTTTTTTCAAAATTTCTCGTTTCATGATATTTACCCATAATCATTAATAAACCTTTTATATCATTGTTCATTAAATGTATTTATTAGTATAATTTCAAATTTGACTCAAATTATGTTGTTTGCTTTAATGACTTATATTTCATTTTTTCTACAGTTTAAAGATAATACTGATCATTTCAGAATTTTATTTTTTTTCGAATCCCTTCTCTTTTAAAATTTGTCAAACATCGGACATTTCTAAACTCGAATGCGTGTTTTACACTATACATTTTTCGTTTTATGAACATGAATTTAAAAATAGGTTCAAACTGTATTTTTTTTTTTTTTTTACAAAACAAGCTCTCGGAAACTATTGTACATTTTAAAATATTCTGTATAAAAAAAGGAAATTGAAATGATTTTCACATGCAGCATTTATGTCAGGATTTATAAAAATATCACGAGCGAGTGAATTTTCTTTTAGCTAAATCTTAAAAGCTCCTGAATTGAGAAAATGATTTTGTTTTCCGAAATTTGTCACTTCGTTTTTGCTTTTTTCATTGAAACATCCCTGCCAAGTGATATTACGATGTAAAATAAACATTTAAATGGAAGGATCATTATTTTTAATTTGGAATTTTTACTTTGTATGAACTTCAGAAATAAATTCGAATTTGTGGAGAAGTATTTATTATTTATTCTTCATATTACTATTTATTCTTCATATTTGCCCATATATGGAGGATGATGGAACCTATCAAACGTTCCAGCAAAAATATAATCTCTAGATTATTAGGGTAACATGAACAAATTTAAGAAAAAATTGCGATGTTTGTTTTCAAGCTATATTAAAGAAAGCCGGATTTGATCTGCAAATTTTACAAATATTTTGTCTTGACATGTGGAATATTTGTATGTATTTTTGTAAGAGAAGTATTTATTACTGACGAAACTACAAACGTTTGTTTAAATAATTAAAAAATATTCTTTTGTCTTTCTTGTTAATATTCCAAATTTAACGAAGCTTTGAGAAAACTTGATAACCTACCAAGAAATAATATGCTAGAATACGCAATAATGCATTCATCATTTGATAAGATGTGAGCATTTATATGAAAAAAATATATTTATTTAGCTGCATATGTGCTCTTTTTTAACGTTATAGCCAGCGGTGTAATGAAACTTATATCATAAATGAAGTCAAATATCATGAAATTTTGGTGCTTTATCGATGATATAGTGGGCTTAATTTCAGTTGCTTTCTAAAATAAAACCATGCCAAATGTTATGTTTCTAGGCCCTTCAATAACTCCAAAATCGCATTCTTAGTGAGCACCTTCATTCCTTTGGGGTAGTGGCACCAACATACAATATAGCCTGTGTTTGGGCAAGGGCTGTCACGATCATTTTGATACCATTATTTTTTAAATTGGTTCGGTACTTCCTAAGATTACGTTGAAATGGCCATTTAGAACGCTTTTTAGAACGCTTTTTAGAACGCTTTTCGCGCATTTTCACCCATTTTTAATTTCGATTTTTTTTTTTTTAAAGAAATGTCCTTAGAGATCATTAGTATCTTATAAGTAACTACTTTTCCAAATTTCATGTTTCTCATGTTTCTTACACCTCTTTTAAATTTCGATTCATTTAGGAAATGTTCTTAGAGGTCATTTATATCTTAAAAGTAACTACCATGCCAAGTTTAATGTTTCTAGACCCTTTAGTAACACAAATCGCATTCTTAGAATGCTTTTTACTCCGGCATCCCTTTTGGGTTAGTGGCATGGACATAAGATATAGCGTATGTTGGAACAGGGACTAACACCATCATTTTGATACCTTTTAAATTCGGATCGGTAGTTCCCGAGATTACATCAAACAAACAAATAAACTTCTTTATAATATTAGTATAGATTATGCTGTGGAATTGTTTATTTGCTGCCTAAATGAACTCGAGGCTCAATCTTTTACTCATAATTGTGATTTTAAGCAAGTTATTTACGTGACTGAAAATGCAGAATAATTAGTCTGGTACTTTTTAAGAAATTCGAAAAAATATTTTGATTCTAAAGTTGATCTATCTTTTCTTAGTGTCCCATTTAATTTCTAGGCTACTGTACACATCTTCCAGATAGTTTATTAAGAATAACATTTTCCCTTCCCTTATGCTTAGAAAATAATACAAATTGCTAAGTTCTGCCACTTTTTCTTCTGCAAGCAAGATTATTTCTCTTATTTTTAATGCGCGATCTTAGTAACAGTTTAAACAAACCTTTTAAATGTGTTAAAGACTGACTTGCGGCGTTACATTTTGTGTTTACAGAAAGCAACATTATAAAATATAGTTCAAATTATAATTGTTGAACGTCATGTTCACCTTGATTAACAAATAAAATATATGATATTAAAATCTGATAAAATTTACTTAAAACGTGCAAAATATACATGAAAAGGTCTTTATAGCATATTTGACGGTTTGTATGCTACAAATACTTTTTCATGTATATTTTGCACCTTTTAAGTAAATTTTATCAATTTTAGTATCACATATTTTATTTGTAGAAAGAAACATTATATCGGGTGTTTCAAAAGCTCAGTGTGAATGTAAAAAACTTAAATGCGTGCGGAAAAAAAAAAAAAAAAAAAAAAAAACTATGGGTCGGAGAGACATGCGGTTTGCAGATAAATGTTCAGCGTGGTACGGGATTTTGTAACACACCAAAAAAAGTTCAAAACCTCGACAATAGAGGGCGCTACTGCAGATAATTCCATGGAATATTCCATTTTGCTCACACAACACAAGATTGAATAGAAAACATTAGCGAATTCTGTATATACACTTCTGTATATATACTATACACTTGTATCCAAATCTTGCGTTGTGTGAGCAATATGGAATATTCCATGGAATTATCTGCAGCAGCGCCTTCTATTGTCGAGGTCTTAAACTTTTTCTGTATCATACAAAATCATGTACCACGCTGAATATTTATCTGCAAACCGCATGACTTTTTTTAAACTGGGCGGAATCAGAACGTAAAAACTATCAAACCGATCATGCTAATATTTTTTAATTAAAGGCTATATAATTTATTAAAGTTTGAACCTCTTTCAGCCAATTTTCAGCGGGTTCAACCGAAAAACGGGGACTGACGTCATACTGGTTTCTCGGTGTAAGGTTGGGTAAAGACGGCTCTGAACGCTTTCCGGTACAGTTGCGGGATTTTTTTATTTACATTTACAAACATGGCGGCAACTGCACTTTCGACAGTGCACATAGAATCAATTATCACTTTTTTTAGATGGGCAATTGTTCCATCACTGTTAAAAATATCGTGAAAAATTACCTCTGTTTTTAAAGGCTATCTATTTTTTGACCAATGAGAACGCTACATTAATACCTATGAAGCGTTCTCATTGGTCAGAAAATAGAGAGTCTTTAAAAACAGAGGTAATTTTTCACGATATTTTTAACAGTACAAGTTAATTTTTATGTGGAATACTATCGCAACAAATATGTATCACAGGTTTTGCTAGCCATTTTAGGCTGAATCGGAGATTCGTTCATTAGATGGAAAATATGGTACGTTCAAATTATTATGTGTTAAAATTATTGTATGTCAAATTATTATTTTTGTAATATGAAAAAACAGAAACAATGTGCGATAAAACTGATCAAAGCAGTGATTCCGATTAACAGTCACAGTTAAGCTATAAAATGGTAACCAAATCAGATTTCCCAACCACGTGATCACTTTACCCAACAAAATTTTTCAGGTAATGTGGGTTCCCCGAAATCTGGGTAATCTCCGGCTCTGAACGCTGCGGGAAACTCGGAAAAAGTCACGTGATGCCGGTTCTGAACGCTTCGGGTTCCCCACGGGGAAACCTGGGGAACCCAGAGTGCGGTCCGTGAACGCGCTCTTTATAAAAAATAAAAAAAATTCGAAGAACGCCAAAGTGCAAAAAAAGGAGTCAGACTGTTTCTCAAATAGCTGCCATTTTGTTGATTTTCAACTTTTTCCTGTCAAAGTTGCAGCTGCAGGCAGTGTTATTTACTGTTACAATCTTTAACAGAAATTGATTGCAAACGACTCTGAAGATCCATCGAATCCCGCCCGATTGGAAGTGAACGGTATCCATCCATGCTACTCGAGCCATCAATTTTTATTTTTAAAAATTTTAAATGTTCTTCAAATGATAACGTGCAAAATAGCCGGAGCTAAAATATTCTTTCCTATCCCCCCCCCCCAAAAAAAAAGGTGCTAAAAACCCCCTTAAAATTGTTTTTGAAGCGTTATGAAAACAAACAACAATAAAATGCCTTTGTAAATAGCTTTGATGGCCAAACTTAAAAAAAAAAAAATCATAATTTTTCTGTTGGATCTATTAATGATTCCGCTGGGGATTAATCCACGTAACTTTAGCTGTTTTTTCATTTTCTTTCTATTTTTTAGGATATTGCAAATTTAGCCAGCAGAAATTAGAAATGCAACGCCATTATTGTTAATGAATTGCTACCAAATAGGATGGAAATTTTGTTTTCTCCTCGGATTGAACACTTATGTTAAAACTAGCTTACCTGCCAGGCGCTGTCCGGGACCATAATAATACCCTTAAATATATCAGTGTTGAATGGTTTTACAGTTTAAAACTAAAATCCGCCGTACAGAACCTAGAGTTAGAGTACCCACTGTTTCGGCAGCGTATACGGGGTATGCTATGCACACTCCGATTTATTTTTGATTATATGATTTTAAATGAAAATCTTTCCAAACGAACCTAATGCTAGGGACCTACTGCCTTCGGCAGTGAACACCCACGAACTTGTATATGGGGTAAATTCTAATATGGTGGTAACGAGCCTCGTAACGGGTAAATTAACGTGACGCCGTGTGCTTATGAACCATATATAATTTTAATATTGCTATCAATATGATGGGGTTATGTATGTCTTCCAAGTCATAAATCATTAAAATGACAAACACTACCACGGAGCGCTGTGAAGTTTGATCAGATCGTTTAAAGGACAATTATTTTAACAGAAACCCTCTAGATTTTAAGACTATTTTAAACCTGACTAAAAATAACTATCTACTTATATTTAGTTATGAATAAATGGAATTTTGTTTTAATCAGAGACATACATGTACCGGGTGTCCCATAATTTTGTTAATACTTTAAAAAAACTTAAAAATTTGAAAGATTGTTTTATTTGAATGCGGGTTGTGGCAAAATTAATGTCAAGCTGGGGGGGATTTTTTTTTTTTTTTATTATTTTTTTTTTTAATAAAAAAAAATAGTAAATTTTTTTGTCAATAGAGAGCGTTTAAACATCCAAATCCAAAAGTGGAAAATTGCGTTTATTATGGAAGAATACAGAATAACGTTTTCTTTGGCATGCCAAAGCCTTGAGGAGTGCTTACTTTATGTCCATTTGCAAAGCTGCAGCAGGGGTACAGGCTTTTGATAAACGTGATGTGCCACTGAGAGATCGATCACACAAACATTCCGTTTCTTCAAAATGTCAAACGAGAGAGAGGATTCCAGAAGACGTTAATGGACTTTCTTCTTTCCTTTCTGTGTCCGAAACCGTAGTAAAATCAATGATAAAGCTTCGATCGACGATTATGGTTAAGGTAGTAATCAGCTTCACCAACAATGCCTTATCCACTAACGTAAACATCACGTGGAAGGAAGTTAGTATAGGGGAACTTTGAAATAAGCTTTTAAACGTGTCTCAGTATTTTATAGGTATCTAATTTGCATATTTCTTGTAACTGAAATGGGTGATGCGCCATCTATTGACAAAATTTTTCGCTATTTTTTTTTTCTCTTTACAAGGAAAAAAATTAATTCGCCGTATGAGAATAATTTTGTCGCAAACAGCATTCAAATAAACAAATTTTTAAACATTTTTTGAATTTTTAAACTATTAACGAATTTATAGGACACTCGGTATGTATTTTAATTAAAAAAGTATAGCTCGTACAAATCCAACATAACAATATTGTTTATTAAAAATACACAATAAATTACTCTCTAGGTTTTTATATAGAAAAAATTAATTTCAAATGTAAATTCCTCTCTGGATAAAAATACAGATAAATAACGAGCTTAGTTACATTCGTTCATTATTTTCAGCGAAATAATTAAAACTAGCATAATAAGTAATTAAACAGGGTATTTTAATCCACTGTAATTTTCAATCTCTTGCTTTCTCAGAATACGCAATTATTTCTTGAAATTTTTAATGAATTCAAGGAAGATTTCTGTGTAGTTTACAATGTTTGTTTATCACAATGATTAATTAACTAGGTACATTTCTTATTACGAATGAATGAATTGCATCGTTAAAGTTATTTTGAAGGTTTCAAGTAATTAAATTTTGAAATGTAAAGTACAATGCACTTATTGTCTATTAATTTAGACAGTTTATTCGAATACTGTTATTAGTGAAAAGAAAAACCCTAGAAAATGTCAGAGAAAAACAAAATCGTAATTTGGAAATGAATAATAAAATGCGGAATCTGCTGCAATATTAACATGAAAATAAAATAAATCAAAAGTTTACTAAGTGGTGTATACGGAATTTTGTGAAGTTAAAAACTAAACAAAAATTAAATTAAAATTTTAACATTGGATTAATTTTTATAGGCAGAAATCGCTGTCTTTTTTAAAGCCCGTATTATACTTATATTTACCCTTTACCATCTCTTCAGGCATTATAATCAAAGTAGCTATCATAGTATAGACATTTTTTTTCTTTATCTGTTACATAAAATTTCAGTGATATAAAACCATGACATAGATATTTTTTCATTAAAAAAAATTCTTTATCTTGTTTGTATACTTTTACATAAAATCAATTTCTATAAAATATATTTCGTTATTTTTCATTAAAACCTTAAAACATATTTTGTTATTTTATTTAAAAACATGTACTACCAGGTTTAGAGTATGCAGGGGTCGCAGCACATAGGACAAACTGTATTGTTCTTACCAGTAACTTTTTATCAATAATATTCATGGTATAGTCCTATTGCATATCTTATAAAAATGTCTCTTGACGATTATTCATAAAATATACTGGTAAGAATAATACAATTTGTCCTATATGCTGCGAACCCTGGCATGCTATATAACATCTATAATTTCTAGCTCCGTTTAAAAACAATAGCGTTTCCACCTCTCTCCGGAGGCATCCTCAGTTGAAATGATGTGTTACAGCTCGCATGAGATCGCATGAGAAGAGGGGAAGCTGTAATATTTGCCAGCAGATGGAAATGCACTCTGTATATAACAACCCTGTATATTAATTAAACACTTCTGTATACAATACATATTAAGCTAAAACTTCAATCAGAAAAAAAAAAAATGTGTAACACAACAACCCATGAATGGCCAGCAAAACACCAAAATTGTAATGTTGTTTCTTTCTTTTTTCTAAATGCTAGAAAAAGCTTATTTTCTGACATGATATAAAAATCTTAATTACATATATAAATATAACCCGTGAGAGTATTAATCATTGCGCAATGATTTAAAAGTGCATTATATTTCTAGAATTGTATTAATTTAAATAATGCTTCTATTGCAGTAAAACCTGGAACTTAGGAACGGATACATCAGTTAACGGCGATATGATGGTTGAAATGCACTTCCAGGAATTGTCAACCACAAACGGCAAAATATCTTGTTCATAGCGTAGTCCTGTATATGAAAGTACTATTTATATTCCACAAACTTCTATTAGTTTAGCAAATATAGCTCTGCAAAAAAATGAATAACCAAATTAAAAACTAGTCTTAACGGGAGGTGCTGGGTTTAATCCCAATCGCGCCCGTCGGCCTAAACGTTCGGTGTTTTCGTGGTTTTCTTCGAACCTTGTTTTTCCAAGCGTAAATACGGGTTAGGTTCCCTTAGAAAGAGCTCCACGGAGGGCACCCCCCCCCCTTAGGGCCCATGTCCCTCATGCTGATAATTGGCCGTCATAAACATAACCAATCAACCAACCAACCAAAAACTACTCTTAAGCTATTCACTACCATATTCAGTAACAGTTATATAACCCTGTGTATGATTAACATAAATTATACACACCGCCTACTATGAAAATGTTTAGTTGAATTTATAAGCGCAAACCAAATTGGAAAAGCACTTCCTCCATCAATAATCGCTCTCAGTATTGTAACCAAATTCTTTTGTGTTTCCTGTAAATGGACAATAAATACAATGTACACTATAGATTACATTAAGCCAGTTATAGTACACCTCAGTAATGCATATAAATTTCTTTAGATTTGAAATAGTATAACATCATTAAAATACACTGCAAACGATTTTTCCCCGTATACTAATATGTAACAGTTTTGTGTATTCCTGTAATGTAAATGAATAATATATTTCTGCATCCCATACTGTACCGAAAGCACATTTTAGAGAACTTCATCAATGCATATGAATTTCATTATGTTTCAAATATGATTCATGGAAATTCAAGTTTCTATTTATGAATGTATTAAAGTACTTTTTATTTATTGCACATTGCATTTAATTGGTCCAAAATTATGATTTTACGTTTAGAAAATAATAATTGCAACTGGTAACCAAAGAAATTTTACTACATGAAAACCGTATGGTTTTCAAAAAATATATATTTGTTAATCGTATAATTTATTTTCGCAAAAGAAATAATGGTTATGGGAATTTGCGTTTTCGAACATCAATATGAAATGGGTAATAAAGATCTTTGATAATTGTCGAATTTTATCGCCAACAGAAAATTACCAACGCAGGAACAGTTCAAGTGTAGTATAATTTGACGAAGCTTAAGGAATTCCTGAAGAGGCAGAATAAATCAAAAGGAATAGAAACTTGATTAGCAGTAGAATGATCTCCCCCAAATACGGCTTAGCAGTTTAGCTTGCTTGACTTCTTTCTTGAAAGATTCTGTACTGTTATTTATTTTTGACTGCAATAAATGAATTACAAAGAGATCTATCATATTCTTTAACAAAGTATTTTGCAAAATTCTTTTTATATTATTTAATATTTATTACGTATTTTAATGATGTCGTTCTGTTAAAAACATAAAGAAATTGATATGAATTTCTGAGGTGCATTAAACATGCTTTCTGTAGAATATGGGTTGCAAATGAACATACCATTTATCATTCATTTACAGGGTCACGCAAAAGAGTCTGTTAAATAATAATCTACGGGGAAAATCTGTTCTCAGCGTATTTTAATTATGTTACACCGTTTCAAATATGATGAAATGAAATACCGGGAGAGCTAACAGTTCGTTACAACTTTAAAAACTTATAAAAAATGAAGAAATTGTGATAAAGGAATGCGGTTAGCAAGAAAGGGTTCACTGGGTAGTCGGATTTTTTTAAAGAGCAAAAATAAATAAATAAATAAATAAATAATAACATGTAGAGGGAACAGTTGAATCGTAGAATCTTCTGGAGGTCATGTTGAACATTTTTTATTGGAAGAACAAATGAATGGAGCGTATTGTTTTCCTCTTCATAGTGTTTCGGGTTGTTAGCGCGCTCTACATGTGATTTTTAATTAAATTTTTTTTAATGCTAAAAAAAATCCGACTACCTTGTGACCCCTTTCTTGCAAACCGCACTCATTTATCACAATTTCTTCCCCTTTTTTAAGCGTTTTTAAAGTTGTAACGAACTTTTGGCTGACCCAGTACATTAATGAGGTTTACTTCAAAATGCTTGAAGTCAAATAACATGTGCATCATATTTCCCATTCATTTAACAGGACGCATAGATGATTTTGGATACAATACGGTTTCTGAACCAGGAATGATTGCTGAAATGTGTTTTCTGTTATGGTATGCGTTTAATGTTTAACTAAATTTTCCCCCGTATCCTAATATATAATAGAAATTTATGTGTCCCTCTAAATGAATAATAAATATTTTATGACCCCATATTGTTCCGTAAGCATGTTTTAGAGTACGGCATTAATGCATATCAATTTCATTATGTTTCATATATGATTAATGAAAATTCAAGTTTTTATTTATGAATGTTTAAAGTAATTTTCATCTACTACACACTGCATTTAATTGGGCCAAAATTATAATTTTACATTTAAAAACAAGGGCCACCGTAAAACTTGCACATCATGGATATGGGAACGTCCATTCGTTACTCTTGTGATAATTAGAGCAAATTTTCATATATAATTCCAATTATTTTATTACAAAATATAAATAAGATAAAAATTGATATAACCAGCTAAATACCACTGTGTTTCACACACAAACATATATCTAATTTATAATAAAAAAAATTACTTATGTATATATTAAATGACTCTTGTGACACTCTGGCCACAAGAGTAACAAAAATTTGATTGATTATATAGACAAGGGAAATGCTTTTTGTTACAAATTAGATATATATTAAATGAGTGGAGGATAATAGTATTTTACTGGTTATATCACTTTTTATCTTAATTATATTTTATAGTAAAACAATTGCAAGTATTTGTAAAAAACCGCACGAATGGTCACAAGAGTAACAGTGGACGTTCCCATATCAATAATATAAAATATAGAAATTAAACATGTGTGAACTGTTTAAAAAATAGTCCGAAAAATTAGTTCCGGATAACTAAGGTTACTGAAATTTAATAGGCTTTGTCGCACTATTACATTTTAAGTACATACCAAATTTCAAGACTCTATATCAATTTTTTCGGTAGGTAGTGTTTAAAATCGCGGCTTTTTGACGTCATAAACTTTAAATGCTCTATTACTGAATTGCGTAAAAGAAACATTCTTGTAACTCCAAAAATGATAAACATATTAACTAACAGTTTACTGTGTCGGATGAAGCGTCTCATTTCTAATTAAAATATATCTTTGAATTGAAATTTGAAAGAAATACAGTGTCATGGAAAAACGGAGAGTGTAGAAAATATTATTACAAATATCTCGGCAACTAATTATACGATTTACTTCATTCTTTATCCAAAATTTATGTTTTTTATTGTCTTTTATATTCACTCCTTAAAATAAACAAGTTAGAGAAATTTTATATACCTTTTATCAGAAAGAATATTTCGAGAGTCCGAAAAAATTGTTCCAGATAATTGAGGTTACTGAAATTCAATAGGCTTATTCACATTATTATATACTACGTACAAACCATATTTCCAGTCTCTAGCTCAAATTGTTCGGGAGATAGTGTATACAGGTACACACAGAGACGGACAGCCATAAAAAAACAAAAATAGGTTTTTCGGAATCTCCAGTGTCTGAAACGTATAAATCCATCATTTTTTTTTTCGATATTTAAAACGATTACAAGACATTTCTGTAAAAGAAATCCTGCTCGGGAATCTTCGGCTTTGGCTCATGGGCTCGACTCCTTTGCAGGTGTTCGATTCGTGTGGGTCGGTTGGGGTTAAACTGGGTAGGGCACCAAGTGGAGGGACCATTTGGCTCTGATCGTGCACGGTGGTGAGTGCTGTCGCAGTCGTAGCTTTAGGAGATAATCATGCGTGGCATGCTGCAGCGCGCATGTTTTAGACCGTCGCAAAGGGCTGGTGGCCTTCGAATCGTTGCGGGTGGTGGCTTTACGGTCACCTCGAACCGGAACTACAAGAGCCTGTCAGGGTCCAAGACCGGGAGGTGATAAGTACCCTTAGGTGATAGGTACCGGGAGGTGATAGGTATTTCCTCTTACCCTATACTACGATGGGCAAGTAATAATAATAATTGAAACTGGTAATCAAAGAAATTTTACTACATAAAAGCCTTATGGTTTTCAAAAATTTATTTTCGTTAATCCTAGCATTCATTTTCACAAAAGAAAAAAATACTTAAAGAAATTGTTGCGTTTGCGAACATCAGCGGGAAATGGTAATAAAAGTCGTTAATAATTTTCGAAATTTATCGCCAACAGAAATTACTTACCTATAAACAGTTCAAGTGTAGTATAATTTCTCGAAAACATAAGAAATTCCTGAAGCGGCAAAATGAATCAAAAGAGACTGAAAGAAAAGACACTTGATTAGAAGTAGAATGATCTCCCCAAATACAGCTTAGCAATTTAGCTTGCTTGACTTATTTCTTGAAAGATTCTATACGGTTACTTATTTTCGACTGCAATAAACTAATTGCAAAGAGATCTATCACGTTATTTTTCGAAAACTATATTTTGGCAAATTCTTTTCATATTACTTAAGTACAAAGATTTTATTTTCCTTGTTATTTATTTACTATTTAACATTATTCGTTTTTAACATTTTCCAAATTAGTTGAAAAGTGTTTGACTTCGGTTTTACTGTCTGCCATCTATCTGTCCGTGCTCTAGCTCGGATTGATATGTAATTGATATACGTTATTGAGGTTTGACATGATATGTTCGGTAAACAAAATTAATTGTGTAGTATTCATAGTTTATTTACAGGTTTTCTCAAAAGTATCCGTTGCATTATGACCTATATATGGTGAAAAATCATTTGCGGTCTATTTTATAGTGTTACGCAATTTGAAGCATAATGAAATTTATATGCATTATTGAGATGCACAACAAGATGGTTACTACAGAATATGTTATCTGTAGCACATACTGTACACGTACAGGGGAACTCAAAAGTACTCCGTTATATTGCAGTCTATGAAAAAAAAAATCATTCGCGGCGTATTTTAATGATGTCACTTCGTTAAAAACATAAAGAAATTGATATAAATTTCTGAGAGGGACTAAAACATGCTTTCTGTAGAATATGGGTTTCAAAGCATTAATCATTCATTTACAAGGGCACACAATAGAGTCGTATGATGCAGAATCATATATTGATAGTTAATATAATCAAAATCAAATTTATTCATCAATTACTTTTCGTTAAATTAGTTGTGCTCTCATAAATCTTAAAATCTATTCACTTACTGGCTAATATAACTTTATTTTTATCTAATCTAAAAAGCTCTTTCACAATAATATTATTTTCCGTCAAAAAATAAAACTTTATTTTAGCTAAATTACTTTCCTTTCTGGGCATTGCATTTCGTTAATCTTCGTATAACGTTTATGATAAATTTAACATGTGTCAGTAGATAAAGGAAATAATAACAAGTAAATAAATTACTGGAAAGATTTATTGCCTCATTTTCATTGTCATTATAAAACATTATTCATCTGTAAGCTATTACCAGATTGACGTCATTAGATATTTGAATTTTATTTGTAGAAAAGCTAACGGTTTTTGGATTGTGTATTGGTGTGGCTCGATACATTATATGATGGAAGGACTTCTCTAATAACATTTGAGGTTCCTTTGAGGTTTGAGAAGCTTTGAGTGGAAGCTTTTGCTGGTGTAAGGGGGATCAGCTCATTGCTGGTGTAAGGGGGATCACCTCACGATTTTACTGTCATATTGGCGCTTAATAAAATGTTCCATAGATTTATTTCTTTTCTTCAATCAGTTTAATTCTTACCATTACTCAGGAAATGGACTACAGGTATTGTCTAAGATTTTAGGAAACGCAAGCCACTATCTCTTCTCTTACAAATCTACGGCCAAACACAATCGTTGAATTTTCACAATCAGCTTGATTAGTTTTTTTTTTTTTTTTTTTTTTACTTTAAGTTCAACAACGAAATTTTATGTCACCAGATATCGGTTAAATAATAATCTACGGTGAAAAACTGTTCTTAGCGTATTTTAATAATGTTGGAGTACATTTTCTCTCTATTGGTAGACGTTGCTAAATGTGAATTTTCACTTATGCTATGCTTTTTGTAACTAAACTAAATTTTAGTATGTTATGTAGAATATTTACAAATCTATAGATCATATTTAGAGCTGCACAAAAAAATTGGAGCAGCTTCTCGGCTATGTACAGTAATAGCAGTAATCATTTTTAAATCTTTTTAAAAAATGTGTTATGCGTTTTCAAAACTTAGGTTTATTTAGATGCATTCTTTACCTTATTCTTTACCTTACTTTTAAGTTTTTTTAAATTATTCTGGAAGAGTTGGAAAGTGTTTCATGATATATATTTAAAGCATGATTTTTCTTTCTCATCTATTATGAAATCAATTTATAATGCTTTATATAAGTAAATGTGAGGAACATTAAATTAAATCTTTCCTTATACTTTAATAAATCAATCCCACAGAAGTTCCTCTGAATGGTTTACTAAACCTCCATAAATCCCTGCCGAAGCTTAACAGCCAATAAATAGACGTAGTAGTTTGAAAAGAAACAATTCAAGCGTTTCTCAAAAACAAAAGAAATGAAATAAGAAAAATCTAACCGAAGAAAAAAAATTGATTAGCTGTAGAACGCTTTTTATGAAATACAGCTTAACATTTTAATATGCTCGACTTGATTGTTGAAAGGGATTCAATACGGTTACTTAATGTCAATCACAACGAAAAAACTGCAGATGGATATAACATTGTTGGTTGATAAATTCTCTTCATACTACATACTTATATGTTTTTAACATTTTTACTTTCTTCTATCTTTACAAAAAGAAAGTATTGGATTCTTGAAAATTTTCGAATTCTGGTTTTAGATAGATTTACACATTTTAGGGGTCAGAGAACCATAAAAACATGTTTTTACAAAATCTCTGTATATGAGTCTGTCTGTCCGTCTGTCTGTCTCTGTGTATGTGACCCAATTTTTGTGGGCACTCTATCTCAAGAACTAATAAACTTAATTTAATAAAACTTTCGATACGGTTAGTCCTTGATATAATTTGGTGCTGATAACTTTTTAGTGTAAATCGCCCATCAGGTGGCGCTGCTATGCGGCATTATTCATGATTATAGATATACTCTATCTCAAGAACTAATGCCCGAATTTTCACCAAACTTCAGATTCAGTTAGTCCCTGATATAAATTAGTGCTGTTTAGTTTTTTTGTGTTAATCGCCCAACAGGTGGCGCTGCTGGACTGCATTTTTCAAGATTTTCGCAATAACTGTATCTCAAGGACTAATGTATGAATTTTCATCAATCTTCCGATTTAATTAGTCCCTAATACAAATTGGTCCTGATTAGTTTTTGGAGTAAATCGACCAACAGGTGGCGTAGTTATGTAGATTTTTTTACGATTTCCGCAATAGTTCTACCTCAAAAACTAATGCACTGATTTTCATCAAACTTCAGACTTGACGTAAGTTCAGACTTGACATACAACTTGACATAAGTTGTTGCTGATTAGATTTTGGTGTAAATCACCTAACCGGATGCACTGATACGCTTTACTTTTCAGGAAATATTAACATGTATGAGATAGAAGAAAGTTTTGGGATTGCCACATCCGACTAGTTTCTTTATGATTTTGAAACACATTTATAATTTTAGATGCAGGTAACTAAAGCAAATATTCAATTACATGTTAAAATATTTATGTTTCCTACATCAATAAATCCGTCTCTAAAGTAGCCTCTCTGAGTGCTCCATAAATCATTACTGAATTTTTACGGCCGATGGTAAAAGGATCAACTCAGAAGCATTTCAAGCTAAGTACAGTTTCTCTAAAAAAATAAAGCACGATCATAGAAAAATAGATTAAAAATAAGAAAAGAAAAGGAAGAAATACCATAAAAGTTTGAAAAAGTCAATGGATTTTACATGTTTTTTCTTTTTAAATGGGAAATTAATTACTCTACAAACTACATCTTTAAAAAAATCAAGCTTTAGCAAAAATTATGATCGAATTATTTCGAAGTTTTTATTATATATATATACGTGGGAGGTTCAATAATTATTGTCCTTGGTGTATATAAAATATTTGTACTGCGATGACTGTTGCGGAATATAGAAGCCTAATATCTTAGATGCCTATATGCTCAGTTTAAGAACCATAGCTGCTATATTCACATAGTTTTGGAGGTAAGAGTGAAACGGGAAGAGTGGGGGTGAAAGGCTGATTTTTAGCTTATGGGGATAGATTTGTGACAGTGGTTGAGACGTAACTACTGTCGTTTGGACTCGGGATCATACTGATGTAGCCACATCTCATCCATTGTCATAAATGTAGCCTCATAAGCTCCATACCAGCATTTCACCCTTAACCCCTCCATAAAACTCCCTCAAAAATAGTTCTTTAAAACTTAACCCCTCCCTCCAAAACTATGTTAATATAGTAGCTACGGTTTTGAAATTGAGCCTGTCGGCTTTATGCTTGTTCTGTATATAATGATCTTATTCTGTATAATCAATAAATAATTTTAATATCATTCTAAACATTTCATCAATCACACAGTAGATAAAGCAATGGTAACCAAATCTTCAGTTGAAAAAAGTTGCTGATTTGAATAAGATGGCAACTGTGTAAAGAAAAAGATTATTTCAAGAATCAAAAGTAAACTTTTTTCATTACTTTTTATACTTTCTGTACATTAATGATTTGCTTATGTGTAGATGTAATAGTTTTCCTATTTATGGAACATTATGCTTTATATTATACCGAATTTAAACTAAACCAAAAAGCAGCATTTTTATTTATCCAGGAAATTTAACATAAACGAAAGTAGTGAGGTGGAATGGGACATGCCAGCAAAGTGAGGAATGGGACATGTCAAATTTCTACTTTTTAATAAGATGAATGTAAATTGCTAATATGCAAATATTTTTAGGGGGTAAAATATTAATTACAGTGGTCTGTGCAGACTTCTTTTCCAGGTTACTGTTTTTGTGAAATTGTGAACAGCTTTTTATATTTATAAAAATTCTAGTTATAATTTTGTGGATTTGAAGTAATCGTTATATTTAAGTTCTTGTTTATACAGTTTGAAAAAGATATATGTACGTAATATACATATTTTCTGTTATATATGTAAAAGTGACATGATAGATTGTACCTTTAAACGGTTAAATTTGTGAAAACTCAGTTTTCAGTTAGAAAAAATTTGTAAAAGACCTATTTTTAAGACAAAGAATTTTGTAAAGGGTCCTGGTTTAAGGTAAAAAGTTTTTGAAGGGTCCTATTTTGAGATAAAAATTTTTGAGAAAGGTCCTGTTTTGAAAAAAAGAAGTTGTAGGACCCAGTTTTATCTTTAACAGATCCCTGAATTATAACATTGATAATATATTCATTTACTTCAAAGTGTAAATAAACTGAACTGATGAATTTTTAATGTTATCTGGAACTGACAATCCTGAATTTTCCTTCCAGTGATGAAGATACTGGAATTTGATATTGTGGCACAGACATTATTAACCTATAGTCTTTGTTAAACTATACTAGTGTATAACTAAGCTAGACTATTTGTGCCTTATCATACTTTGTTTTATAGCTGTCCCATGCTTCCCTATCAGTCGGGAGGTATGGGACACATTTTGAAACTTACAATTTCCTTAATAAAAAATTGTTTTTGCATGTTATGTCTCTATATTGCTTAGAGACATCAAAAAGTGTTTCATCTTGTATACTATGCATCGTAATTTTTGTTTTTGTGTCAAATAAAGTTTATTTTATTATTTTTGTAAAAATTGTCTCATTTCTCCCGACTTTCCTTTATGCTTTTAAACTTACTTAAAGAAATAAGGAAACGTTCTTTTATTTTCATCTCAATTTCTTCGTTACTGTCATCCGACACCTGCTTTATTTTCGATTGTAAAATATTAATCGACAAGAAATTCATATTTGAATCCATTTTTATTTTCAGCTATTATTCCAGTAGATCCAGTAAAAACACAAAAAGAGTTAAACTTGAAACAGTTAAGTTTTATTCCAAATATGCGTAAAAGAAACAATTTTTGACCACAAATATATAAGCAAACCTCTAAAATTCATATAGACGATTACAGTGTAAATAGGCTCAGTTCCTGCAACCTTTTGAAAATCATCTTTAATACGCAATCCTGCTTAACACGTGACTTTTGTTAGCCCCTTGAAGATTCGTAAACGGTAGTATTGCCACTTGTCACGTGTCCCGCGTAAATCGGGGATACCAATTCTCTGGACTTCAATATTTTGAATTAATTTTCTTCGCCTTATATAGTGGCAGAATTATCTGCGATTAAAAATGGCGAAATAAACTGTAAGAAATTAGTGGTGTCGAGAGCATTTGGAGCCCTGATTTACGCGAGATGCCTGACAACACTATTAAGGGGGTCCGGGACACAAAAATCTTCAAATTTTCAATTTTTTTTTTATTGAATTAAAAATTTCTCTGCCGTTTTCTGCTTAAAATGATGTTTAAATCCTGTTTCTATCTTAATTAGAACAGGAAATATTAATTTTTTCGTTTTGGTCTATTTTGTTTTCAAAATCTGCCTTTCAGGCTATGGTTGTCAAAGAAACGAGTTCTTTTGAAATTGCATTTTTCTTCATGATAGGTTTTTTCACCATTTCTCATATTTAAATTCTTATAACTCGAGAACCGTTAAAGATACAGGGTTGAAACTCGGAACATATCTTTTTCAATTATTTTACTTTACTTTTGAGCCAACATATTTGAAAAAAATATTTACTTTTGAAAATATGATTTTTTTTTCAAAGTTGCACCACTTTTTTTGTAATTTTTTCGTTAAATACTTTTAATTTTTTTTTTAAATTAATATTTTTTAAATGCTGGCTCTAAATTAAAATTTATATATTTCTGTTTATTTAAATAAAAAAAATTGAAATTCTATAAATAATATTTCGAGTTATAACGATTTTAAACTACCCCACTTTTTTAACAAAATTTAAAATTTAAATTAAAAAAAAATATGAGAAGTTTTATCATGCGATTTTGTTTACAAATAATATGGTTAACCACCACAAAAAATTTACAAAATTTTAACTCAATAAATAATTTTTTTTTTGAAAATGTGTCCCGGCGAGTCAGTCCCCCCTTCGAGCGAGTCAGCCCCCCCTTCAGTCAGGCGAAAAAACCCGTTCGCTAATGCTAATCCTATGGAATAAATTTATAAAGGTATCTCGGTTGCATTTAAATATTTTTAAACGATTTCTTTTGCATTGGAGAGCTGAGATCAATCTGTATGCAGGCCGTTTTTTACTTTTTCGATTTTCGTTACAGATTTTTTTATGATGATGTTTCACTTTCGAAACCGGTTCCGAAAATGAAAGTGTCCCCATAAAAAATATCTGTAAACAAAATCGAAAAGTATAAAACAGCCTTTGTACAGGTCGATCTCAGCTGTCTAATTCAGAACAAATCATTTAAAAATAGTGAAATGCAACCGAGATATCTTTATAAATTTCTTCCATAGGATTAGCATTAGCGAACGCGTCATTTCGCCTGACTGAAGTAACCTAATAATCGGGTTCATCTGGATACTGGAACTCCATTTCGCAGCAATTTTTTAGTAATACTTCTCAACAACTTTTAATATATCCCGTTTAAATGTTTCTACATTTTTTTTAAATAATTTTACATAAAGTTTATAATAAAAACATTCAATTAAGTAAGTGTTTTAACCTTCAATAAATCAGTCTCAAGTGGATCAATCATAACACTGTATGTGTTACTAAATCTTCATAAATCACTGCCAAAGTTTAATAGCTAATTAAAAAAAAGCAAACAGAGAAACTGTTCAAACATAGTATAGTTTCTCGACAACAAAGAAGATTAAAATAGAGCAGAAAGCCACGAAACAGAAGAGGAAAAAAGATAAAATAAATTGTATAGCTGCAGAATGAGCTTTTCATCAAATACAGCATAACAATTTAACGTCCTTTAATTCATTTTTGAAAGTTTTTCAGCGAAGCTTTGCATGGAGAACACATTTGAAAATACAATGAAGAAAACATTTCCTACAAACATATAAATTACAAAATTATAAGTTTCTTGTGTCCAGAAATATTTACGGATGATGAAGAACGAGTTTTTAAAAAAATAAATTGATCTGGAAAAGTGTTTAAAAGCTTTATTTTACGTGTAATTTTAGACATAAAAACGAAATATAATAGTATATATATGCATCAATAATGTTGGCTGTGTATCGGGAATAATGGCAAATTAATAAAATTAACAAACCAAAGCTGTTATTGCACTTTAATCGCACTAAATATTCCTTATTTATATTCTAAAAGGAAATTTGATAAAATACGAGGGAAGGCTGATAAGAAACGCACACATGCTGGTAGATCGCAAACGAAATGACCTTCAGAAGCGTGCCCAGTGGCATGTGGAAGTAACATTCTATACGTGTGCATAAATTTGCGGTCGTTTAATTAATCCAATGTATTTTGAAAAGCGGAAGTATGGAGACGTGTTCTAGTGCTATGTCAACGTGAGTTAAACAGCGTGATGTTATCGAATTTTTAACTGCTGAGAAAGTAAATACTACTTACGATTCATTCTCGTTTAAAGGCTGTTTATGATGACGATGCTTTTGATAGATCCACTGTAAATCGATGGGCAGCAAACTTTTGTGATTGCGAGCCTGCAAAAGCCATAATTGTTGATGTAAAAAGCTACGTCCGATCACTGCCACAGACGAAAAACATCGCAAACTTGTCAACTATTTGATTCGAAATAAACGGCTACTCACACAAAAGTGTATCGCAAACCATATTTGAATATCCAAAGAACGTGTCTGCTTCATTATTGACCAATTGGGATATCGTAAAATCTGTGCACAATGAAGTCCTGCGAAACCTGAAGTTTGAGCCAATTCCACAGTCCCTCCGATCCTGCGCCTTGCGATTTATTTTCCTCTACTCAAGAGAGAACTCAAGGGTAATCATTACACCTCAGACGATGAGATAAAAACAGATGTCAAGTGCTGGATTCGAAAAAAGTCGGAAGAATTTTTCAGTGACGAAATAAAAACACTTGTTACACATTTGGCCAAATGTGCTATCCTTAATGGTGATTATGTTTAAAAATAAATGTATGATTTTGAAGCTTAAGAATTGTACTTTAATATACATTTATCCCAATCAGGCTATTTGTTCTCATTCGTGTTCTACAAGCATGTGCGCATTTCCTTTCAGCCTACCCTCGTATTATGTTTATAGAAAATATTTCTAACGAATTCCCTCTATTTTACTTATATGGATATTTCATTGTAAAGGTGTAACAAATTCCAAATCAGTGAATAAAATATTTCGCAAAATGTACGCTTTTTACACATTGTAAAAAAATTGCCTCAAACGTTGTTGCCATTCAATCATTATTGCAGAAAACGTTTACATAATCGTAATTCATCTCTATTTTGACCAACACTGTTAAATCTGTAATGTATATGAAGTACAAATATAAATCCTAAAGTATATTTTTATGTAATATCCAACCTGACGTTTAAAACATGAAGACAAAGATATGTTCTAATTTTGAGATTAAAACTAACGTAAAAAAAACTTGAAATTACAATTTCCATGAAATTGGATCTAATTACGGCTGTACAGTTTATCGTGAATTGAACCAAACGATAGTAAGGTTATTCAAGCATAGGTGCTTGAATAACCTATGTATTTAATTATGTATTGTTTTATACCATTGTTTTATACCACGTTATGCATTGTTTGGAATTATTTTAAAGCCCAAACGAATACATAGTTTGAATTCATCTGTCTAATATTACCTTATAAGCAGGGGTGTAGTGGAGGGTATACGCGAGTATACGCCGTATACTTTCTGGATTTTTTAAAGAAGCACCGTATACCCTCTGTTTCTCAAATAAAGCTATAGCGTATACCCTAGGCATAACGTTCATGACTTTAGCGTATACTCTCTGGGTTTTTTACGACTGCATCACTGCTTATAAGAATGTAATTCTTAAAAATTCAGAAACAGGAAAACAAAGTTTAAATATGAAAATAAATATGGTCACGCAGCAATTGTATTATCTTCAATATGTAGAAATAATAAAAAAGATTATCAAATACAATTTATTTTTAATCACAAGAGAAGTAAAAGTAAGAAAGATTTATTACTTTAATGTGTTTATGGGTATCATTGAAGCCCTTTTAAACAATAACTTTTCCGCCAAGTTATTTTCCTACTAAACTGTACGAGATAAAAAATATAGTTGCATGAAGGATTATCTTCAGTAATTCATCATTGGGTATTAAATATCTATTAAAACATCATTTGCAAGAAAATGCTTTTTCTGATAGAATGCTATGGGAAATGTTATTGTTTCATCAGCTACGGCTAAACAATTCTCGAGTTACAAAGTTGTGTTTAATATCTTATTTAATTCCTTGTCATTAGATTTAGTGTATACAATATTGCATTGTGACAGAAAAGGAAGAAGAAAAGAAAGTAAAACAAACAATGTAGCCAGCAGAGGATTTTTTTTTATAACGTAAGTCGGTGAAAGACGACACATAATAGGATGTTTTGCTTAGTAGAGCTAAAATTGAAATGATAAGATAAAGAAAAAATGTACCACCATGCTCTTTAATATTTAATTGATTAGGTACACTCATTAATTCCTTTCCCAGTGGTCATTGACAAATTCAATATTAAATATTCTCGCATAATTGTGGCATGTTTCCCCATATATACGGAGAAGATGCCACCTGTTATGGGTGACGATGCCTCATCACAGAAAATAAGATAAGTAACACTAATATTGGAACATTACCTGTGAATTAACAATAACTAAGGTCAAACAAACAAATCTGTAAATTGAAATCATTTTTTTCAAATTTACTTTGCTAAAACAAATAATGATACAAGCCTGTACAACATTTCATTTAGTGCAAATGATCACCATTGCAATCTTCGTGCAACTACTTCTTGCATTTGATGCACTGAATCCAACCATACTTGAGACCTTTTTTAGCGTAAATATATCCTTTACATACAGCACAAAAATTATGGTCATTATCCTCATTAAAACTATCATCACTGGTATCCAGAGGAATTTCATCACATGAGGAAGACGTGCTTACATATCCCTTTTACTTCCTGTTTTTTCGAAGGTTTCTTTTTATTTATTTTATCTTTTCCCGATTTTCTCTAACCTTTTCAACGTAGCATTTCTTCTCTCTGATGCAGTTAAGACCTCTGCTGTTTGTTTCTTACGCCCAGATGGTTTAGGTTTTCTGACATGAGGAATAGGAGTGATAAATTCTAGAAAGGAAATCCTTTTTCTGTGCTGGTGACGATCCACTGCCAGTAGATCTGCTGTTGGAAGCAATTGCTGGTGTAGGCCCACATGATCTGTATGTGGAAGCAACTGCTGGTGTAGACCTATTGTCACATGCGTCGCTTTTGGAAGCAACAGCTCTATCATTAATGGAATCGTCAGAGATATCAAACGCATGTTCTTGGATCGCTTGTGGGTTATAGGGATAAATCCCAGTAACTGAAAACCCATAGGTGCCATTTACTACTGTGGCTGCTTTGCTCCAGAAGAGATCAAAACTGAAGTCTGTACGGTTGCTGTACCGGTGCAGCAGAATATTAGGGCTCCGGTACTTTTTTTGTTAGAAATTAAGCCCTGGTTATAGATACACTACTTTGTCTTGTTCCAAAATTATTAATGGTTACATAAAACAAAAATATTTTTAAAAGGGTGATTTTTTTTGATAATTTCAGCTATCATGGTGTTTGTGGGGGGGGGGGGGGGGAGCTTTTCAGTTCGGAAATATTTCTATATTTCTATTGTAAGAATTTGTACATTTCCTTATTCTACAAAATCCTAAGAAAAATATTTAAAATAAAAGATTTGAGTGAGGTTATAAATATTGCACAAAATCCCTATAAATTCAATTTTAATTAATCATTCTAAATCCTTCAATCCTTCTAAAATCCTTCTAAAATTTATTAAATGATTGTGTAAAACTTCTAATGCAGTTTAAACAATTCACAAAAATGCTTTAGAAGATAAAATGCTCATGAATTCATAATTCAATACATAAAGGGTTAATTTCTGTCTATTTACGAATTACAGTGACAGACAGAAAAAGTTTGTGTATCTTTTTCCGTTAGTACAGAATATTTCGGATACGTAGAGAAGTTGTCTTACAACTTTTTCTTTCTAATATTTCTGCTTATTACAGTGCTCGCAAACCACAATGTTTCTAATTTTTAAAATACGAAAGCAAATGTTATTGTTATGACTATGCACATGGTAGACCGAAAAGTAGAATTTGTCTATCATCTGTTAAAAATAAACTCTTCAATTCGCTGATAACATATAAATTAAATATGTGTTTATATAACCATTTCTGAAATGAATAAAATTTGTAGAGCTATTATTTCTCAGTAGATCACAAAATACTATTATCATAAATTGTCAAATGGAAATTTAGTATCAGATGCCTGCCTAAATTGTTATTCCTGATCAATTAAATGACGATTTAAATGGGAATGCTTGCAAGAAATAACTGTATGGACGCATCATAAAACAAGTTTT